>CM076575.1:952838692-954090619 GCA_034641835.2 Pinus albicaulis | reverse complement strand
TCACCTGGGAAGATTTCCAGGTTAAGTTCAAAAACCGCTACCTAAATGAACGTTATTATGATGATAAAGCCAAATAATTTCATGAACTTAGATTGGGACAGCTCACTATTGATGAGTTTGTTACTAAGTTTACAAATCTGCTGAGATATGTACCGTACATAAGGGAAGAAAAGGCAAAAGTACAAAGGTTTCTGAATTGTTTGCCTGCTGTATACAAAGAGAAAATTGAGTTTGACAACCCAAAAACAATGGACGAAGCTGTTAGAAAAGCCAGAATATGTTACCAACAGTTCAAAGGAAAAACTAAACAAGGGAAAAGTTGGGTAAATAATAATGAGTTCAAAGGGAGGAAACAGAAACCAACCTATTTGAAGAATTTTGGCAGAGATCATCAGCGGAACAATTTTAATAAACCCAAAGAAAGTCAAACTGCTCAGTCCCAAGTGGCCTAAAAACAAATAGATGGAGACAGTAAGAAGGAGGGCACCGTGAAAATGAGAGAACCCCTGAAATGCTGGGGATGTGGAGAACCTAATCTATTGAGAGATTGTCCCCATAGAAACATTCAGATGATTATGAGAGATCAAGAAGCCACTACAGTAAATGACATAGCTAGAAATATACCAACTATCAGTGCAGCCTTGGAAAATCGGCAAGCAGAACATCAAGCTACCATGGTTGAAATGGAGGGTAAGTTTTTTGACTAGTCTGTTACAGTTTTGATTGATCCGGGTGCTTCTTTGAGTTACATTAGTCCAGAAATTGTAGGAAAATGTAATATTAAACCTGAAAAATTTCAGCAGTCATGGTTGGTTCAGCTGGCCACTGGAACTAAGAGAAAGGTAACACATAAACTGCCCTGAACAACAATCAAATTAAATGATTTTCAAACAGAGGTAAATTTGAACATTTTGCCCTTAGGTTCATATGACCTATTGATAGGAATGGACTGGCTGGAAAAGAAGAAAGCTTTGATGAACTGCTGGGATAAAACGTTGCATTGTGTAGATGAGGAAGGGAAACCTTTTATTCTCAAAGGAAAACCAAAACCTATCTCTGTAAGACAAATTTCAGCATTGCAATTAAAAAGAACAGCTAGAAAAAGATATCAAGTTTATGCAGTACATGTAGAAGAAATTGAACAGAAAAGTGAAGAAAAATTGCTGGATGTATTACCAATGATAAGGGAATTTAAAGAAGTTTTTCCAGATGAAATCCCTCATATTTCCCCCAAAAGAGAGATTGACTTCTCAATTGATCTGGTGCCAGGAGCAACACCTCTCTCCTGAGCGCCTTATCGAATGAGTCCCCCTGAACTAATGGAACTGAAAATGCAATTGCAAGAACTGTTAGATAAAGGGTATATCAGACCGAGTGTGTCTCCTTGGGGAGGACCGGTGCTATTCGTGATAAAGAAAGATGGAACTTTTCGGATGTGTATTGATTATCGTCAATTGAATAAGTTGACCATTAAGAATAGATACCCTTTACCTAGAATTAATGATCTTTTTGATCAAGTGAGAGGAGCTTCAGTATTTTCGAAGATTGATCTAAGGACTGGTTATCACAAGCTTAGAATTAAAGAAGAATACATCAGAAAAATAGCCTTTCGAACCAGGTATGGTCATTACAAATTTGTAGTCCTACCTTTTGGTTTGACAAATGCCCCTGCCACATTTATGTGCCTAATGAACAGTGTGTTAAACAAGTACTTGGATAAATTTTTCCTTGTTTTCATAGATGATATCTTAGTCTACTCAAAAAGTGAGGAGGAACATAAAGAACACTTGAGGATAGTATTGCAAACTATGAAGGAAAATCAGTTATATGCCAAGTTTAGCAAATGTGAATTTTATAAAGATAAGATCCAATATTTGGGTCATATTATTTCTGAACAAGGCCTTGCTGTTGACCCTGAAAAGATAAAGGCTATAAAAGAATGGCCTGTACCAACTAATGTTTCAGCAGTGAGATCATTCATGGGAATTGTAGGCTATTATCGCAGATTTGTGGAGAGGTTTTCTGCCATAGCACATCCCATAACTTCATTACAAAGGAAGGGTGTCAAATTTGAGTGGACTGAAAAATGCCAAAATAGTTTTGACCAATTAAAATTGAAACTTACTACAGCCCTTATACTGAAGATTGCAGATCCTGACAAAGACTTTGTTGTATGTACAGATGCCTGTAGAGAGGGGTTGGGAGGAGTCCTTTTGCGGGAAAATTCAGTTATTGCCTATGAATCTAGAAAAGTGAAGATACATGACCAGAACTATAGTGCCTATGATTTAGAATTAGCAGCTGTTATCCATGCTTTGAAAATGTGGCGACACTATCTCCTTGGAAAAAAATTTACATTGATGACTGATCATATTAGTCTCAAGTATTTCTTTTCCAAAACTGATTTGAATGCTAGACAAGCCAGATGGCTGTCTTTTCCCAGTGAATTTGATATGGACATAAAACATATCAGAGGGAAAGAAAATAAAATTGATGATGCATTGAGCAGAAATGCTTGTCAGAATATCAATAGCATTAGAATTAGTGCTCAGATCGATGTAGAAGACTTAGTGAAAAGGGCATCAAACCAGGATCCAAATTATGAAGTTCTACTGGTAAAACAACTGAAGAAGGAGAAAACTGAATTCACTCAAAACCAAAAAGAACTGATCTGCTACAAGAACAGATTATATATTCCAAATGTGGAGTCCTTGAAAAAAGAAATTCTAGATGAATATCACAAACAGCGCTACGCAGGACATCCAGGATATCAGAAAATGTTAACAGCCTTGAAAAAGAAGTTTTTTTGGCCAGGAATAAAAAGAGATGTAGCAGAATATTTAGCCAGATGCATGGAATGTCAACTAGTTAAAGTTGAACATCAGCATATTGCTGGTATTTTAAACCCCTTGCCGATTGCAGAGTGGAAGTGGGATACAGTTTCCATGGATTTCATAACAGGGTTACCCAAAATGAAACACCAACATGATTCAGTAATGGTGGTAGTAGACACTTTACCAAAAGCTGTACATTTTATACCAATGAAATCTACCTTCGGAACAGCTCAAGTAGCGAATGTGTTCTTGAAGGAGGTAGTAAGACTCCATGGGGTTCCAAAGGTGATTGTTTCTGACCGAGATGCTAAGTTTATAGCAGCTTTTTGGAAAGGACTATTTGGAGGGATGGGTACTAAATTGAATTTTAGTACTGCTTACCACCCTCAGACAAATGGTCAAACGGAAAGAACTAATCAAATTTTGGAGGACATGCTGAGAATGTATGTGATGGATAGACCCTCAAAGTGGGAAGATCACTTGCATTTAGCTGAATTTGCCTATAATAACAGCTACCAATCCTCCATCAAAATGATCTCGTTTGAGGCACTGTATGGAAGGAAGTGTCATACCCCATTAAGCTGGAGTCAACGAGAAGATAAACTAATGTTGGGACCAGATGCTTTACAAGAGATGGAAAGAATTGTCAAACAGATACAAAGAAACATCAAGATAGCACAAGATCGCGAGAAGAACTATGCTGATAAGAAAAGAGTGCACCGAGAGTTTAAAGTGGGGGAGCATGTGTATTTGCATATTAAACCCAAAAAGAGCACTCTTTATGCTGGAAGTTGTGCCAAACTGGCTCCTAGATACTGTGGTCCTTTTGAAGTATTAGAAAGGGTGGCACCAATGGCTTACAAGCTGGCCTTACCACCCCATGTTAGAGTTCATGATGTATTTCATGTTTCGTTATTAAAAAGATATGTGCATGATGCTTCTCACATAGTTGATTGGAATGTTGTATAGGTGGAACCAGAAGGGGAGTTTCTTCCAGAACCGCTTCAAATATTGGAGCGGGAAGAAATTGAATTGAGAAACAGAAAAATAGCAAGAGTAAAGGTGCAGTGGAAGCACTTTACTGCTAAAGAAGCTACCTGGGAAAGAGAAGCTGAAATGATGGAAAGATATCCATTTTTGTTTGAAAAATGAACTATAGTAGTTGAATAACAACACTGAGGACGGTGTTTATTTTCAGAGGGGGAATATGTAACACCCCCAATTTATGTGTTTGAATTTCAAAGCTAGACATTTGAACTTTAATCCTAAGGGGAGTGGACCCCAAAGGATAAGTATTTTGTGAATGTAATTAAATAATAAATTTGAGGAAATGAATTAAATGAATTGTGCACATTGACCAAAATGAGATTTATGAGATCAGTTGCTAAATCCATGAGGATGGATGAGGCAAATATATCCCCACAATCTTTCAAAAATCCTTGAAAGAAATTATTTCTAAATTTAGATTTTTGAGGAAAAATCTGAATTCCCCAATGATGAGGAAAGTAGTTGGGAAGAGGTAAAAAGCTGGAAAAGCTGAGCAAAAGCATAAAACAGCTTTAAAGAATCCCTAAAATGGGAAGCCTAGGCAAACAGGAAGAAAAGCATCCTGATATTTTGGACGCAGAATTGGAAACAAGCTTTGGGGAACAATAGCTTAAATAAGCTGCTCCTAAACAGATGAGTGGTTGGTCTGTGGTGGAGGTGATCTCAGCTCGAGGGTGAGTTCTGGGAGACAGAAGGACTCTAAGGTTGGGAGGTTGGTCGATTTCATAAGTGGTATATATTTGAAATTACTAAATGTGTTTACTTCAGATAGTATGAATTGGCTACATATAAAAGTTAATTGTATATTAGAAAATAAATGCTACATTTAACAAAATTAATCATAAGGTATTCACCTTTATAATTCTGCATAGTTGTAGAAATTAAATCTGTGGTGAAGAATCCAACAAAATCTCTAAACCAGGGTTGGTTTAAATCTGAGGATACTTATTTCTCCACAGTAAAATTTATGATTTAACCTTAACCTGCTTATGTTTTCATAGAATGATACTAATATATACACACATAGTAGAGAGCAATCTGAGATTTCCTGTATTATACTAGAAAATAACAGGAGATGAGCTGAATTTTCAAATTGTGATTTAAACTGTGCATTAAAGAATGAAAGGAGAAATTGTATAGATTGACCTCAGGGTCAGCACATCATTTATACATAACCAGAACCTCAATAGTAAATAAACTTTGCATGTAAGCACCAATTTCTATAGTAGAAGAAGGCAACTATTAAATTGCATGAGACTACTCATTGATAATTATCTTATGGAACTATTCTAATATTAGAGAACATAATTAATAGACGAAAGAAAATTAAAGTAAATAACCAACATGCAGATTCATCACAGCATGGCATATTGAAATATATGTATCATAGTCTATTTTGTGAACCCAAGCCAAGGGGTTAAAAATGGTAGATTATAAATACCAAGGTCTTTTAGGAAAAAAAATAGAGACACATATTCATACACCATCTGTAGATAATTTAGACACATATCCTGTGTAAAGTATTAACCAGGGTATAAAACAGAAATGGTGATATGTTATACTATTTCCAACCATTATGAAAGAAACTCAACTTTTGCTACTATCAAAACTACACCCTATTGTGGCATGAGAACCACATGTAAATGTACTGGACTAAGCATCTTACCACTATGAACATAGTATGTACAGAACAATAATAAAATGAGTAATCATAAGAGTACAGGATACTGATTTATAATATGGAGAAGAACAATACATTATTCACTAAAATATTACCAGATTCAGTAATATAGTCTAACGACTGTAGGATATGGAAGCTCCAAGGTAATAAAATACACATAGAAATCCATTAAATCAAAAAGAGGTATTGTGAAAAGTAAGCTACAACAGATATATAAAATCCAAACGTTTATACGTCACTGCAGCATAGGAAGAGTTTCATGACTCTCCGAGAACTGATATAAGTACATAAGCAGTATTGGAAATTAACATTTACAATTGTCAAAAAATTCTACAAATTTAGCAGTACAATTTTTAAGCTGTAGAAGGACAGACTTCCTCTAACCAGAGTTCGGTGAGTACCGAACTGCGAGAGGCAAGAGAACTCAAGGTTAAAGGACGAAAGAAGTCATTACTCTCGTTGCTCCAAAGAAAGAGTAAGGTGCAGGTCGTAGTTACCTGTAACAAACAAAACTCAGAATAAATACGATGTATAGTATGACGAGAAGAAAAATTAGGAGAACCAGAGATAAAAGGATAGCTAAGAGAGGGAATGGCTACCTGGCGAGAGAGAAATTTAACTTCATATATGCCCTGTACATATAAATAGAAATTTTAATCAACACATATAACCTGAAGGTGGGCGTTCTAATTCAAAGGGTGATCGCACCAGAAGTATGGCACCCTACACAGGTTGAAAACCAAAAACGAACCAGGAAGTCGAGAGGAGTAGTATACCTATGGCGCCATGCGAACGTCTCTGTAGAAAACCTCGAGGAGTGTAAGACAGAAGGTCAGCTCTGACACCCAAGAGCATGCGTTCTATTCCAGCCATAGATGGAACGTGAAGGGAAATAGTTAATATTCATACTATGAATTTAACCTACGCAAACCGAATCAATTGAAAACGAAGAAATCAATTATCTACAAACATAATAGAACCTATTATGAGAACAACGCACAGTCTTGGCAAATTGACAGATGAAATTAAATCCCGAGATAAAACGATGGCAATAGATCCATCTAAACCCAACAGTCTCAGCGCCGACGAGAAGCAAGAAGCTTAAACCGAAACCAGAAAGGGGAATCCCATAGAAAACAGAGATAATAGGCCGTGAATTCTCAAGTCAATGAGAATTTACATACCTGTGTGGTCCCTTGTAGCGCAATGATATGCAAAAGACTGGTCTGAGTCCCGCGTAGTTCATATGGCCACAAAATTCCACTGTCATTCAACAAACCAAACGAAGAGAAAGAGAAAAGAACCATTAAACAACATGAAAAAATGAATTTATATCAACATCATCTGAATCGATTAATGAAACCCTAATGCCAGGATGAATCGGCATTGTTCACGTGGCAGGATCGCAAGGGTGAGGCCACGGATCGAAGGGTTAATGAGCAATGTACCATATACGTTCAACATTTAATACAACAAGCCCTGAAATTAATGTCACTGCATTCTGGCCGAGCCATCACCATAGCCTTGGCAACTAGGTAGGCTGACGAAGAGGGTTAAGAGTTACATGGAATCAATTTCACGTGACCACGAATGGACAAGAACCCCTTTTCAATCATTACGACGAGACGGGGAATCATGAATGAGCTTACGTGGAGCCAATGTTCCATCTCCAGTTTCAATATCGTCGAACCAATCTACCGCAAGGTATTACGTGGAGGCCAACTCAATGATTCAATTCTTGATGTCAATAAGGACGAGAATACCATAATTGAACATAAGTGTGGGGTATGCATAGCAACCAACATAGGTATTAAAGCCCATTTAAGGATCATAGGTCACCAACGAGTGGAGACCATGTAATAATCAACAACAAAAAAAAATATAATAGAAGTGATTAAATATAGGTTTATTGACATGTAACGATGTGGCAATCGACTTCACATATATTCATTTAACATTACGAACATGTCGAGTGCGCAAAGGTTGATTTTATACAATTAAAGGTGGAATGAAAAAGGGCTAATGCGTAATAAACCCATAATTGTTATGTTAAGTATGGGTAGGTTTTGTTATTAATATGTCTATTACCCATTTGGGTATAAATATATTAAATTCCTAGATGGTGGAATATAGTTGACTCATGGAGATGAAAGCTTCAGTGTTGGAGATAATTCTGACATGCTCAATTAGGCAAAGTAATAGTATAAGACCTTGCTAAAATCAAACTTGAAAGATTGAAAATATATATATATATATTTTGGGAAGGAAATTGGGAGGTGTGACAAACTTCATCACTCTTATGAGCACTGAAACTAATATATCAGTAAAAACCAATACTGAATAATGAGGATACATTGTTCTACGATTTCTTGCAACATATAAAACAGATGAAAATTCAAATTCAAAAGAGAGATGAAAATACAATAAGGATTTTATGTACAATAATCAAGAATGGCAGAAGGAATGCGAATGAGCAATACAAGGTAGAGCATCTGACCCATATTGTTTGTTAATCTTGCAATGTTGATCAGTAAAGTAAACAGAAATGTTGCCTTTGTGTCTCTTGCTCTTGACATAAATGTCAAGAGAGTAAAGAAACTTTGGGACGGGAGCAGTGTAATTTCCCTATATTGGTCCAACAGTATAGCCATGTTGTGCTTCACTGTTATACTATGTAAAGAGTTGACATGAGAGATCCAGAGAGGAGGCAGCTACTAGATATCTTAAAAGATATTATTTTATATTTAGTACTTGAGATATGGCAACTACTTGTAATGCAGCAACTTCTGCAATCTCCACTCAGATTTCCTAAATGGAGAGTGTCAGTTTCAGATACTCTTGTGCTAATCCTATATCTATGATACAATATGGAAATGGTATAGTATATGCTACTGATATACTTCTTCATTATGGCTTCTATCAGTTTGATTGACTTTCTGTTTGTAACCATATTTTTTTCCTTGGTGACACATCAGGTGATGTCCAGAGAGTAAAAATCAATGGAGACGAGGATTGGGTTTAAAGCCACTAAAGAAATTTGGGATGGCTATTAGAGCCATTTGGTATAAAATAATTCACATATTTTGATAGGTAGTGGATTAGTAGCTAATATTTTGTATAGTTGATTTTCAATTTGCACTATTTTTCTGTTGCATTTCTATTTTCAATGATGAGACAAATAGTATCATGGTCGGTCCAATATGCATCTAATCTAAAAGTTTTATAGCTAGTAGTTATGTTTGACCATATGTGATCAATGATTGATATTTGTTGGTTGTTATTTGTGTCTAAAAGGAAATGAGGATTGTAATTGTACATATATGATCTTAGTTTGTTTGTTTTATTGTTGTTTTCAAGCATATTGATGTTGAAATCACCGATGATGACTATTGTTTGATTTGAATGTGTATTGCATAATGCTTTTGAAAGAAGATGCAATGCATCATTCAATGTTGCATATGGTGCAACATAGACATTGAGAACTATAATATCCATGCCCTGAATAATCATATTTGCTAATGTAGCTTCAATGTTTTTCTCTTCAAAGTGAATATGTTTCAAAATCTTTATATGTTTTTTAGTACAAATTAGCAAACCATGTTTACTATAATGTGGTATGCAATTGAATTCTTCAAGTATTTTTAGTAGCATTGGTTGTGTCAAATGTGTTTCTTGTAAATGTAGTAAGTCAGATTGCATTAGATCGTAGTCATTGAAAAAATCATCAATATGTATTTGTATACTACGGGTGTTTAGAGAAAGAATTGAAATGTATGATTTTGTTTCTAATAATTAATAATTGTAGTCTATGTGCCATTTCGCGTTTTTCTGTAAACGTTCCATTTCAACAGAAATTTTGTGTTTAATTCAGAAGTTTTCATTCTTAAGTGGGCTAAGAAAATATAGCGATTCTATGTTTCTTACACGAGAGAGAGCTGTATATACTAATCCATGGCATCGTATTCCTAAAGGATCAAATGTGAGATTGTCTAGTGTTAAGCCTTGCGATCTGTGTATTGAACGTGCACATGCTAGTCGGACTGGGAATTTTTTTCTAATTTTCAATTTTCCTGTTTTTGCTAATACAAAAATTGGCTTTGTTGTCCGTTATATGGGAGTCCAATCTTTGCAAATTTGCTAGCTATATAGAAAAGCAAATCTATGTGCTTGTCGATGCCCAATACTTTCATCATAGAATTTGATCCATATTACATCGAAGTTGTCTAATTTTAGATATGCTTTAATGATACCATCTGCACCGTTGACAAGACTGTTTTGTGAGTCATAGTTTCGTGCATATATTTCAACTAGCATGTTAAATTTTAGGACAATCTGTGAAGGCAATGTTGCTATGTGTGCATGAGCTAGTATGTTTCCATGGTTTTCTTCTTCATAGTCAATTGCATCAATTACAATTTCATCACCAGGAACAATAGACAACATTTTCTTGTTATGCAATGCGACATCTCTATTTCGGAAAAATATATAGGGGAAAGTAGGGTCATTAGGAGCATTTCGAATACAATTTTGATTGAGGTAATTCAAATCATCTTTTGTTTGATTATTTGAATGTATCCTATTCAGAATGGAAATGAATATTTTATTTGTTTGATGCATTGCAATGTGCAATTCATAGTACTTTACATGTTCTTCCCAAAGGTCATATGTTATTTGTTGCTTTCTTATTGTAGGTTGTTCAAATATTAGTGAATCTTCTAGCAAATATGATGTCAATGTTTCCAAAGTATTTTGTTTGGATATGCTTAATGTTTCTTAGTCGATCATCAATCTGATATAGAAAGCAACTTCTAATCAAAGATACTTCATCAATGAGAACTACTTTTAATTCTTCTTTGTTAAGTTGTCCAATAGGTCATTTATAAGTGGCGTAAAACTAGATTTGTTGAATGGCATTAGCAATGCAGAATGAATTGTTAGTCCACCTGCATTATATGCAGCTTTACCTGTGTATGCTAATATCAATCCCTTTGGTTTCAAAGGATCTGTATTGTAATGCTCATTGTAAATGCGTATGAGCATTTGAAATATTAATTTTGCTGTGAATGTTTTTCCAGTGCCGGCTCCTCTAGTAAAAAATAAGTAGAGTGGCTTGTCTATGTTGTTTCATTTTTTGATTGCAATGTCTTTGAGGATTGCTTGTTGTTCTCTATTAAGCATTCTCCTAATCTTGTAGTATTCTTCATTGCTAAGCATAAATGGATGTTCTGTGAATTGAAAACTAATTCTAAGAGGTTTTTTTTTTTGTGATGGCACTGTGGAAGTTCTAAATCGTTAGCCAAGTCATATTTCTCAGTAGGATCATTGGATATCTTAGGTTTTTTTAATGTGCTATTAGAAGTTGCAGCGGTGTTATCAATTTCTTGGATTGCTTCTTCCAAATCACTCCATTTCTTGTTCACGTTGTATGTGAACTTGTTTTCATTGGTTTTTATTGTTTCCTTGTGCAATCTGTATGCACTTTCCATGTCGGAAAATGTTGCTTTAGTGTATCTTCAATGTTTTCAAATGGAGCATATAGCAAAACTTTATCTCTATAATAGTTTTCATAGTCAATGTGTTTTTTGTATTTGATGAATCGAATTTCTTTTTCTTTTTTCCTTTTTGATATTGGCATTCCATCTTTGTTATAATTTGATACAAATTTATCCAAACATATGTGCTTAATAGCATTAGGCCTATTGATATAGTAATCAATTATAGAACTGCACATAATTTCTTCAGAGTTGTCTGGAATTTGTTTCATAAGAATAGTTTGTTTAAGTATAAATGTTTGTTCATCTACTGGTGTTGTGTTTATGAAGCTGCATTCTCTTGAACTATGATGCAATGGCAGGGAGAGAGCTATGTGCACTACTTGTTGAGCTGAAATTTGTTGAAGATTAAGCAAAGCATTTCCCAGGGATCGTATCATTTGTATAGCATCAATTTCGCTCTTTTCATGTTCTTGTCGTATCCTTTTGAATGCATTTGTCATAGATCTGTCAACTTTGGTCATATATGAACTACAATATGAAGCTGCAGCATATGCATTTAGAACATATTGAGCATCTGTATTTTCATTCCATAGGTGTGCCATATTGAATGCAAAGATATTATTCCATATTTCTGATGGTTTTCTTTACAAGAAGACCATTGGTTGTGTCAATGTACTCTGTATTAATTTGACGTAATCAGTTTCTGTTAAGTGCAATCCATCTAAGAAATTTTCATGGCTAGTTGATTTGTCATAGTGTTTTTGTTCTAATGTGCTTTGCAATAAGGAAACTTTTTCATTTATTGATTCATCTAGCAAAGTAATTGGTTCAAGAATCCTTGTTCTTTTCATTGGTGGCATTGGGAATTTGTATCTACAGTGTGATGCTTTTCTTTTTTTACAGCTTTTTCTATGATGATGTTGATTTATTTTTGCAAATTCTGGATCAAGGTGATCTGTGTTACAAGTTATATGGTTGTCCAAGAAGTTTTCAATTTCTAAGTTACTATTGATTCCATATACTGGAGCATTTTCTATCCATAAAATACCATTTTCATGTGCACTACCTCTATTTTGGAATTGAGTTAAAAATTAGTCGTCTAATATTTGTCCAAAAAATGTATTATCTTGACAGATCAATTGTTTCATTGCATTTGTTTTATGTCTATAATAACGTGTACATGTTACTGGGTTCTTTCTGACAAGATAATCAATGCTATATTACTCAATTGTTTCAATATGTTATTTTTGTTTCTATTGCTATGTAATTCAGTAAGAGTTTCTACTAGTGGAGTCCAACGATGCTTTGCACTTGTAAATGTAACAAAGAAAGTTGGAGGACCTAATTGTTGTATCATTGCAAATATATGTTTTTGCATTTGTTGAAGGTAGTCAGGAGAAATTCTTATGTGTTTGAAGTCTATGTATCCAATGTCACTTTTTAGTAATTTTTCTAAGTTTGGATTGTACTTAACATCTTTTGCTAATAGTTGTCTTCCTTGTATTTTCCCTTTCCTTATTCGTATTGAAATGCATGACATCAATTTTTCAATGATTATTCACATTGTCTTGAAGAACAAATTTGTGATGTGATATGAAAAGTTACCACTGTAATGCATTAGTTCCCACTTTACTATTTCTTGGTAACGAAATCTTTGTACTATATCATTGTCACATGCATCTCCAAAGAATAGTGTTAGGAAACTCATTTCTTCGGCATGTTTTTCTTTGAATATTCCAAGTGGTCGTTGTCCCTCAGCTGGTGTTATTTCAATGATCTTGTCTTGCAAATCATGAACGCGTTGTGAACCTGTCAACCCATGTACCAAGGTTTCAGTTGGTCTTTCACTTGTCGAACTACTATTTGTTTCACTTTCACTATCTATATTCTCATTGTCAAACGTATTATCTTCACTGTTCAATTTGAGCATATGATTCCAATTGCTATTAATGGAAATGTTTTCAGTTTTATATAAATTCTGAGAACACAGTTCTTTAAGTGTTGTCATGACAGTATGCACACTGAATTATCCTATTTGATATACATTCTTGTATTCCAATCGTTGTTTTAATGCAATAGCAATTGTCATCGTATTGTTCATGAATTGTGGCAATGCATTTTGGGCAATGCCCATGTGGACAGGTACATTGATTATTGAACTAGTTAAGCCCATTTGTGATCGCTTGTAGCCACATTGTCTTATTTGTGCAAAAGAGATTCTTAATGCAACAAGTCTTTCTTCAAGTTCTGAAAGTGTTGTTACAATTTGCAATGGCTTATTACGTCTTATTTGTTCAGGTGTTGCAAAGCGAGGTAACTTTGCATTGTGAAGTGTTGTTTTGCAAGATCTAAAGATGATATTTAGATGCAATGTGCTTTCTTTTCCAGAAATGTTTATGTACATTTTTTCTAATTCAAGTCCAATGTTTGAGATGTTCTTTCAAAATTGTAGCTTGCTACATATTGGACATTTGGTTTTGGGCATGTCTTCAATTTGTTTTTTGTAAATTTCTATGGCTGTACTCTTTCGCAACAAACAATTCATATTATTTTTTCTATTTCTATTTTCTCCAATTTTGTCTATGCTATTTGTACGTATCATTTGTTTTAGTTTGCGGAAGATTATTATATTTTTGGTTTTTCCATGCATTTGCACTATTCTATGCTGTGGATTGGATTGATTTGTATTTTTATTTAATAGTAGTGGTTCATAATGAATGTGTGATGTACTTGTTTCAAATGATAATATGCTATATGTTCGGTTGTATTTTTTTTTCGATGGGTAGTAATTGACAATGGTTTTATTGGTAAATGACCATATTTGTATGTTTACATTGAATATGATTGATGTCCATTGGAATCAAAATGATGTTCCCTCAACTGCTCCTTTTTCATATGGCATTGCCATATTAATTAGGTATTGTTTCCAGCCTGCAACCATTGTTTGACTTTGAGTAGCTTCATTTTTTAAGTTTTTTTTTCTAGACAATGTAATGCATCTTCATCCCTACCCATCCGTGCATTGCAGAAAGATTGGACAACATAGAGTCTTAAAGACTGTTCATCAAATTCAGGTGCTATCAAATGACAAATTGCACTGAACATGCCATTGGGACATTTTGACATAGTTGTTTTTGCTATGTATAGTCCATGAATTTGAATTTCATCAACAATGGATTCATAATGGTTTTCAAGATTTTTGCAAAAAGGAGATAAGTAATAATTTTGGACAAAGTTGCATGTAGGAAATATTTTGTGCAACAGAGGTTCAAAATGTCCAGTGATAGGATCTGTATCATGAAACAAAATGTTCAATGGAATTGTATCTAGATGATGATTGAAGAACAAATACTTTGTTTTTCTTGTTAATGACCAAACTCCAATTGGTATGTTCAACCACTTTGAAAGCCATCGTATGGAAAATGTGTCTCCCCATAAGCCTCTTTCAAATTGGGAATTGCTATTACTAGCAGAGAATCGCATTTTATGAAGGTATGTGTCAACATTGTGAATTCCATGAAGCTGAAATAAGATGAGAGGATCTAGTTCATATTGATATGATTCTTTTTCTTTTGTGTCCTTTTGCTGTAGACAATTGAGAAAATGGTCTATTATTCCATTTCGCAGTTCGATGGATGAGTAATGAAAGTGGAAAAGAACTTCAAATGCATTGAGCAAACAATCTCCAGCAGTATATGCAAATCATTCTAGTCTAAAGATACTATGGTGCATTAACACGATATCAATGTTAGTAGCTATGCATTTTTTTTTTTTGTTGAATTGTACTTTTCAACATCTAAGGTTTCAACCATTTTTTGTATGTATTTATTGTTTAGATTCGTATTGTAATTTTTTTAGTAAGCACTATGTATGCTAGATTCTTTTTTCTCAAAGATGAGAGAGTTTCTGAACTAATTTTTTTGCTTTATTGAAGATATGTCTATGACAATGTTTACTACCATAGAAGACTAATTGTAGGTTGATATTGTATGTTTCATTTGAAACAGTAAAATAAGGGAATAAAATTTGCAAGCAACTAGCTCTTATCCTGCACCTCTCTGTATTTTAGAAGTGTCACTTCACAAAAAAGAACACGCCACATTGAAATTTATGTTGAATGTGTTTTGACTAGTAAAATGTACTATGTGTTATTAAGTAGCATAAAATATGGAAGTTTTCTATACATATGTGATTGTACAACTTGGTTATGTAAATTGTGCCTCTGTAATCTATTATATAATAAAATTAATCTTGCTAGTTCTGGATGACATAATTGTAATTACTTCAACTTAAGTTATTAAGAATGCATATCCAAACACCTTAGAATACGGGTTCCTTGAATATGTATCTACACTCACATATGAACCATGGCATAATAGCATCTGCAAGGTAGCAACATGTTTCACACAAAAACTTTCGATTTAGAGAATTGTTTTGTTTTTTAGAACATGAAATATCTATTGTTTCATGTGTAAGATCACAATAACTTTAAGGAAGTGATCGAATGTAGTATTGAACATAAATATGAGCATCAACTTCATTATAACAAAGTGTTCATGCCTTATGCAAGTTGCAAATTTACTGTAGCAAAGCATGTAATTGCAAATCATTGTGTTAAGCAATGTGCAAGATAGCTGAATATAATAGGTACTAATTGTAGTACTATATTTTGAAAAGTTGCTGCTTACACCACTTTTCGAAATAAGACAAAATATTCATTTGAATCACAAATACATGTGTTCTATGAAGATCCTTGAGGACAACTGATTGTTCTATGTACATTAATAAAGATGTTGTATACAACAACAACATTTGTACTGTTTGAAGTCGCATCTATACGATTTGCTATGATGTCTACATTTGAAGTATTCATTGCTTGTTTTCTTCTTTGCTTCGCTTGGATGACCCTTTGTGATGAGATAAATTTTTCATTTGAACAACACAAATAATGCTAGTCTTTTACAATGACTTATTGCTCTTTGCATATTAACAAATGTGATGTATACAACAACAACATTTGCACCATTTGAAGCTGCATCTAAACTACTTGATATGAGGTCTACATGCAAAGTATCCACCAGTTTTTTTCTCCATAGCTTTGTTTCTAGAACCTAGTTTGTTATTAGTAGCTTTTTCTTCTTCTATGAGTTGTTGTAACGAATTTGAAAGTTGAATGACACCACATTCCATCGTTCCAAAATGATACATTTCATTCAATGTTGCAAGTGGCACCTAGATTTGCTAGAAGATCAAGAAAAAAATAACAATTTAACTATCTAAATAAATTTACTAGATGAACAATAAAAGCAATATTAGAAGCTAGATTATAGAAACCAATTGCTCTAGGTAAAAGAACTAAAATTTTGAAAAAAAAGACATTGTATTTCCTATTGTATTATTTGTCATTTGGTGTTTTTAATTGCAATTTAGAATTATTTGAAGAGGGGTTACTTTGCCAAAATTTTCTTTTTTGAGTTGGAAAAGTGAATTATTTATTAAAATTGGTTGCTCGAGAAAGTCTAAACATCAAATTTGAAAAGTCCTAGCAACGAAGGAAATGGAGCTTAGAGAGGAAGAGGCGATCAATGTTATAACCTAAATCAAAGTCATTGGAAAGAACAAGGGATTTATGAGGTCCAAATTTTTTAGATCTTGTATAACACGCTTTTGACTTCAAAATTGCATTTCATTTTCATTGAACTTTGTCAGATAGCTATGTCAAATTTGAACTAATTAATTTTAACATAGTTTAATCGAAATAAAAAATAGTAAAATATAATGATTTTAAATTTTAAAATATTATATAGTGTTGGAATTAATGAAGAGAGTCATAATTATATTGTTGTTATGATGATGATAGGATTAAGATGCTAATATTAGATCTCAAGTCCTAATATGTCGGGATTGGTTGAAACCATCCTGTTAGAGTGAAAGCCTATATAATTAAGGCTCATCTGACTCAATAGTCAAATGGTATGTATGAATGTGTACACTCTCTAGGTTCTCACTTGGAGAGCTATTTGATCAATAGTTAGTTTTATCATGGCATCAGAGCTAAGAGTTTGAGGCCTGCGTTGTCTGTTACTTGAGCCTGAGAGAAAATGTTTGCCTGAACACTGTGTATGCTACTATCCTAATCTGTGGGTTGTGAGAGAGGATCCATCCTCGTTTGCGGGCTGTGACCAAGCATTGTTTGCCATCCTCGTGTGAGAGAGGAGCCGTGCTGGGTGGAGTCTGCATGTACGTGGCCGTGTGAGAGCAATGAAGGAGGAACCTGTGGCACAATTTGTGACAGATTTTTTTGAATTGGATTAGATCGGATTGTATTGGATCAGATCTGAAGTGTGAGATGAGCAGAGGAGTCTGCCTCAGCAGATTTCCTCCCGAGGCAGTTCTATCCCCAGCGATCCCTTCCATATTCGTTGGCATTTGAGGCATGATTTTTTTTGCTTGTAAAATCTCCGAAGATCCGTTATCAGTTTCTTGACAGAGACGTGGTTACTGCCTTGTTTAATCCCTTCTTCATGATAGAACCGTCAGAGGGAAAAGAGACGTGGTTATTGTGTTATTTAATCTGTCAGTATTCCATGGAAATGTTTCACAGGTAATAGAAGCTGGTGCAGTTCCTTTGCTCGTTAATGCTTTAGAGGATGACACATCTGGTCTTATAGACAATGCAGTGGGCGTTCAGGCTGTTCCTGTCGATTCAAGCCAATTGTGAAGACCGATTACACTTGGAGGTACTCCCAAGTTTCTGAAATTGGAGACTAAGTTCCACCACCGACAGGAACGATTCCGTGTCAAATTAACAAAATTTTATTGGACAGAGGAGCTGTGAATTTAGATGTCGCTGTAAATTATTTTCCTAACTGTCAATTTCCTATCAAAATCAATTATGTTTGATGCTGAAGCAGATAATTGGCTACGTGGATAATAGTCCCTATTGCTGCGTTGTCTGGAGAGCCCAGAGGACGAGATTGCATGTTAATGCTTGTGTGATCTGCTTGTGTGGTTTGGCAGATTCACTTTGGAATTAATTGATTTGCCATGAGATTAATAGCATTTTTATGGTGTTCGCCCCCATCGTGAACAAATAATTATGCTGTGAATTTAGGCAGTAGGTTGAGGAGGGAGTGGATTGGTGGAAGCTGTTGTGAGAACAACTTGGGCGAAGAGCAATAATTCAATTGACAGGTTGTGGAGATCCCATACACCACTATGAGATCCATAATATTGTATTCCAACGTAGAGATCCATAATATCGTATTAATTGATTTGCCATGTTTTTTCAGGAATATGTGTCATATGAGAAACTGTGAATTACACGAATAAGAATTAGACATTGATAGCATTGTTAGCTTGTTGAGAAGTCATTTTCTACTCATCGCAACGGCCGAGGGCACTAATACCTATGTGGCACAGAAGCCACAGTGTACAAGGTTCTACTATTGAAGAGCTGCCAAAGGGAGGATTCTCTCCTACATTGTAATGGCGTTTTTGGAGCTCGTTAGAGGACGAGTGGAGTCGAAATCTGGAAGCAAGATAAAACTAGATAAGCTGGAACTTTTAACAACATGTCTATATTTTTAGATATTTTTTATTATGATGATGATGACGATTTTATTCTCATGTTGGCATTTGGAGGCATTAGCATGAGTAGTCTTTTTAAGTCTGGAATTTTTTCAGAAAAACAATGTGGTTCTATTGATGACCACCAAAAACAAGAGGCACTTCCTATTGTGCAAAATCCTGATATTGAAGAGTCACGAGTTGATGTTCAGGAAGGATGTAATGAAGAAAAAAGTCCTAAAGAAAAATTCGACGAGCCACATGAAGCTGATTGCGAAGACGTGGCAGAAGAAGACAGAGTTGGAGAGAACTTAAACAGTGATGATCTCATGAATATTTCTGTCTGTGCAAATGTTAACAATGAAAATCCTATTAAGCCTGGTATAATTTTGAGAAGGGCGAGGATAAGTGTTCAAGTTTTCCATCATTGGGGAAGAAATGAGGTAAAAATACATCACTACCTCACGGCGAGGAAAGTGAAGATGAAGCATCGACTCAGAATAAACAAGTATGGAGTCACAAGCATAAAGACAAAAATGAAAACTCTGTTACCAAGTTTTTTTCTTGTTTTTAATTGTAAGCCTAGCTGCGACTAGACTAGCAGGCATATGTTATTGTACAGTACCCTCTCTCCATTAAGGGGGAGTGTTGGAATTAATGGAGAAAGTCATAATTAGATTGTTGTTATGATGATGATAGGATTGAGATGCTAAGATTAGATCTCAGGTTCTAATATGTCGGGAGTGGTTGAAACCATCCTGTTAGTGTGAAAGCCTATATAATTAAGGCTCATCTGACTCAATAGTCAGATTGTATGTATGAGTGTGTACACTCTCTTGGTTCTCATGTGGAGAGCTATTTGATCAGTAGTTAGTTTTATTATATAATTAGATTAATTTTAAACCATAATGGATTCTACTATTAAATGTTGTAAAAAAATAGTTTCTCCATTTAATTATTTGTTATTGGTTTTGATATTGTATTAATAAACTTTTAATTTTAAGATAGCCAAATGGAAATAAAAACAATAAAAAATGAATATTTTAAATTTAAAAATATTATATAACTAGATTAATTCTAAATTATAATGGATTGTATTGTTAAATTTTGTAAAATAACGTCTTTTGCATTTAATTATTTGTTATAGATTTTGATATATTTATATTTATCTAATTACATAAATTTATTTATTATGAATATAAAGAATATAATTCATAATATTAATCATAGATATAAAAAAATTCAATTATATAGAAATTTGTTGTTTAGTAATTTGTATAAATATTAATAATTTGAATTATATAAATATTATTAATTATTGTTCTTTCAAAAGTTTAAGAAAATATGATGTGATGAAGTATGAAATGAACCAAAACTAATTACAGATCACAAGCCATATTTCTTTAGTGAAAAATATGTAGTAGAAAGATAGATATTTTAAGAAATAAACTATGCCATACACCATACCAATGTTCTATACATTCTTGGAAGTACCATAGTATCAACATGTGAAGATGTATTAATTGGGCAACCTAATCAATAACTTTATAATATATTTATATACTATATAACATATTTAATTGCTTTAAGAAATAATTTGTTCAAAAACTAATAAGGATAGGGATAGTTAAAATTTATATTTACATTACTTACATTAAAAAAAATCAATATATAATTAAAAAAATTAAAAATTATATTTATGTTAGCTACTTAAATATAAATAGGAAAAAAATGTAAAAAATTTATATTTGCATTTTATATTTACTTCACCTACATTAAAAAAAGCTTAATCTACATTTAAAAAAATTAATCTTTAATTAAAAAATGTAAAAATTTTATAGTTACATCACTTATGTTAAAAAACAATATTTAACTAAAAAAATTATAATTGACTTGATTTGTGGGTGTTCTACTCACCCTTTTTCCCTCTTTATTTGCGGGTGTTGGCATTTTCTTTTGACTAAGATTTTTCTTAACCTGGTGACCGTCCTTGATAAATTGCAAATGCATTTGTAGACATGTATAAGAAGAAAATGGTGAAATTCTGAGTAACATTTAAAAACATTGAAATTATTTCTATAATTATATTGCAGATATTAAGATATATAATTTATTTATGATATAACGTATGGATTCAGGGTTTTGAAAAATATTAAATACATTTAAACAAAAAATATTAAAATATATAAGCTAATTATTATATGACATTGATTCAAGTTTTAAACCTGTACCATATCTATTCAATGCCTCCATCATTCAATGGCTTTTAATATAAACCAATAAAAGTTAAACCCATTCATTGATTTCATTGAAATTAGCACATATTCACTTCGAACTTTTAAACTTTTGTTGAATACTTAATAGAACAAGTGACGCAACATTTTATTAATTGTTAATATTAGAAAAAAGTAAAGCAGGATAGTCGTTCATTTAAAAACTTAACATGGTATCGACTTGACATCATATCGTAACATTGTTTTCTTGTAATGTTGTTTCAAATATCGTAAACATCTTAATTAATACTATATTACCTATTACCTACTTTGAAGTGATGTAAATATTGATGCATTTAATATAAAATTTTATATATTTAACATATCCCCAAGTGATATCGTATCATAATGTATAATCTTTATGTATAAGCAACTGATAGTAATGTGTGCATTTTGACATTAATCAAACAAAGCAGGAGAACACTACCTTTTGTTTGTTAGATGATGACAATAAAATAAATATTATAATAGAAGACTACATAAAGGTAATGCATTTTTTATTTCTTATTAATATAATTTATATTAGAAAAAATAAGACTTTAAATATAATGGAAAAAGGAAGAGGAAAAATAATATAATGAATCTATCCGACACCTTTATTAAATAATTAATGATGGTGTTCGTGATTATTTTTTAAAGGTATCTATATATAAAGATATAATGATTATATTGTAAATATGTTTAAAATATATAAATATTTCTATAACGTTTTGTGATTAGTTTATAAGATTTTCATACCTTTGATATGTTTACCACAATGTATAAACTTTTCATATACGCGGGGAACTAGTATTTATCAAAGGAGTTTCATTATATTGTGTTCATTTTCTAATTGGAACTTTAGCTATAAATATTATTATCAAAAGATTTTATCAATCACGGAAGTTATTTTTTTTAATGAAAAATAAAACTTTAAGTATAAAAAATAACACAACTTTTCTATCATCAACTTAACATCGTAATCTTTCCATGGTGATTTCGTAAGAAAACCATATCTCAGGTAGGAAGAACTCTGTAATTACAAATTATTACAAGGGCACAAAAAAAATTCTGATTAGACCGAATCACCAATCACTGTGCAATTCTATTTGGGAAAAAAAATCAATTGTATTTTAGGGTTGTTAACCATCCCATCTGACAGAAGGCGATCGTTAATACAAATGACAACAGTGGTACAATGAGTAAATTCTTGGGGAAAAATGAGGTAAAAAAATCCCAACGCAATCTCGAGTTCATGTCATATCATGCCTAGACATTAATTCTCGAGTTTATCAAGTTGTAAGATATCCAACAATGGCAAAGTAACATTAATGCAGAGCATATGTTAATAGGCTTCATTGCATATGAGCAGCGACTGCTCGGCGGAAACTACAATGCAATCTGCAATAACATGTCGAATTATTCAACCAATAGAATCCCAGAAAAAAAACAAATTAAAATAATTATAATAAATAAATAATAATAAACCCTAACTTGAACCATCGCAAAAATATAATTTTTTTGAAAAAAGACAAATTAACGTGGCTATCAGGCATAACCCAAAACGTAATACCTGCAGGCCGCAGGTATAATAATATAATTAAAATATATTTTAGTAATTGACTCTATCTTTTAAATCAAGTCATTTGAGTAGAAACGATATTAAAGAAAATGGTTGCGTATATAACAAGAAATGCGATCTAATACTAATACTAAAATCTCGTGTCGTTAGGTAAAGATGAGTGAATGGAGTGGCTCACGCCATTGAAGGAATGAATGGCGGCCTGTATCGAAAAATGAGATTTTTGTTTGTTTGTTTCGTGGCACCATCATCGTTGACGTCGTGGAGGGCTATAAAAGGGTGGCGTCTGAGAAGCATCGGAATAACTGTGGGCATTCGAAGGGGATTATTAGAGGTGATACTGTTCCATTTTCCATTTGAAGAAACACGGTATTATTATTATTTAAGACCAGCCATGACGATCAGGTCATTTGCCTGTGCTTTACCTCTCATTCTACTATTAGAGGCGGGGGGCGTGCAGGGTATAACGAGCGTGTGTAACCCAAATCAAATCCCAAGCGGAAGTCCATTCTTCAGGACGACACGAGATCTTAGTATTAGTATTAGATCGCATTTCTTGTTATATACGCAACCATTTTCTTTAATATCGTTTCTACTCAAATGACTTGATTTAAAAGATAAAGTCAATTATTAAAATATATTTTAATTATATTATTTAATGAATATATATATATAGATTGGTAAGATTAAGTACCTTTCAATTTTTCACTTTTTTCTTTTTTTTACTCTATTTTCATAATATGTCTAGATACATCACCCCTATTGGGAAAGGGAATTGAACCTGTGATGAGTGCTACAACAGCCCGTTTCATCACCGGTTAACCAAGACCCATAGACAATGAATATATTCCTTTTATATGAAATTCATATTAGCATTTTATTTTGAGGGCAAGTAAATGAGTTGAACATGAGAACCTACGGCATTGCTGGAAAGGTCCAACATGCATGGGCAATTGGTGGTCTTCCGTGACGTCACATGGATGCGTAGGTACGATAACCTGTGTGACGTCAACGAAGTTGATGGTTTTGTCACTCACTCAAACGAAAAAATAGTCAACTCAATTGGATTTCAATATTGTTAAATGTAATAGAATTGTAAATTTAAAGAATATTATAAAATTTTATTTAAAAAATAAAAATAATTACTGAAATATATTTGAATTGTATGATGAAATTGAAATAGACATAGATGTATTTTATTTTATATTGCAACTATTTTTTTAATATCAATTGTATCATGAAATTGAAATGGAAATAGATGTATTTAATTTTAAATTGCAATCATTTTTTTAATATCATTTATAGTTAATTAGATTGGAATTTGAATGAGTGATTTCATAAAATTATTTTAATTATAACTTTAGAAAGTAAAGAGAGGAATTAATTTTTTTAAATTGGAAACAATACAAAAATAAATAGTTATAACTCAATAGAATTTTTGTATATGTATATATATGAAAATGGATAAAAACAAAGAATTGTAAAATTGTTTTTGTTTTTTTTCATTTTCTAAAAGTATACTAATATTTACATATACAAAATTAAAGCATTTTACTTAATATAAACATTGAAATATTTTATTTATCATTATTATTCATGTAAGAATGAAAGAATTTCCGTAATTAAGAGGTAATGAAGAATGTAACTATTTTTGGTCTTTGTAATTGTATTTGATGAAAAGAAAAAGGAAAGAAATTTATTGTGAAAGAAAAGGTATCTTGAAGCATTGGTTTCATGCTCTTTTATTTAATTTCTAGGTGAAATCCTCCATTGGCACCTTCTAGGTTTTGTCATTAATCAATAAATTCATTGTCATTTTTATTATACCCTTCTTATGCTTTTGTATCATGTAAAAATATTTATTTTGAGTCAAAAGAGTCATTTGTCACCTCCACACAAAGTAGGCCTGGATTAGGGCTATTTGATCCAGGAGAAGGAGTCTATATATAAAGGCAAATCGACTCATTTGAGACACACACTCAACAAGTCTGATCTATAAGAGAAAGAGGTAGAAAAGAAGAGTGCAATTCAGGAGAAAGAATGAAGAAGTTCGGGAAGAAAAAAAGTGTGTTTTTGAGCTTCTCTCTCTCACGCGGGCAAATTTACTATACAAAAGTTGGGTGCAAAATTTTTGAATCAACTGCATGTCCGAAATTATGTAACCGAAGGTTGAAATTCTAGATTGAAGCTCTGTCTGAGAAGCCGACACTTGGATACTTTGGCAGGGATCATCTACTAGAAGGAATGGATGGCTTGGTGATTGAAGGAGGCATTTTTCTAGGTCTAAATGTCTTGGATTTTCTTATCTTAATTTGAATATACTATTGGAAGAATTAGACTATGTTTTCCCTTTAGAGGAGTTTTGACCTTTCTGAGTGCATGTATCTTATGTCTCTTCTTCTTGTGGTCTTCATATACATTTAATATGGTAATTTCTTAACGAAAGGTAGTCAAACAGAGAAGTAAAATAAGTCAACATAAATCATATGTAATTTTCAAGGATGGATCAAACCTTATTCTTTATAAGCATTGCTTTCTCAACCTGGTGTACATTATGTAAATGTGTAGAGGAAATAGTGGAACACATTTTTCTGTTATGTCACTTTGTTACTATGTGGAATATTGTGTCTCAATCTTAATGTTTAAAATATATGTGGCAGGGTATCTCTTGTAAAGAAGCTTGGAAACTATTGTGGGATGAGGAAGGCTAAAAAATTTGCCAAAACCTTCTGTTATGACAAACTGGGGCATTTGGATTGCTCGAAATAATGTCATCTTCCAAACCAAAGCAATAATCCATAAAAAGGTGGAATCTCAAGACTTAGCCACTTATGAACTAACTTTTGATGTTATGTCTATTCACATGCTATGGGTCATCACGCCCGGTGTGGTGGAGAGAACCCATCCTTCGCCACACTTAGGCAACACTTCCCTTGCTGAGTGAAATTGCGGATTCAGGGGGGTAGGGTCCATTTCTTTATATAAATGAAATAGTTTCTTTAAGCTTCAAAGTGGACTTGGAAAGGGTACAAATAATTATGTTGAATTATAGGTGTAAAGCTTTTACTTTTTTTTGGCACCGAAAGGGGTTTCAAGAAGCTTCCAATTTTTCGGGACTCTATGTTTGTTGCAAATTGGTTTAATTGGGAAAAAATATGTCACGTGCACACACTAATTCCCATTTTGGATGATATCATTAAATCAAAGAAGGGTTTTGATCATATTTCATGTTTTGATATCTATAGGGAGAGAAACACCCTTGCTGATGCCCTTTCCAAGTAGGGTGGAAAACAAATCTTGCGCTCATGGAATAGCATGGAATAGACAAGAGACACACATTATGACTACTAGCATAAGAATTTTATATAAGGTATGGAACTAGATCTTGGATAATATTTTTAAATCTCTAACTTCGACTATGGTTTCCTTCTAAGAAACTTTCTAGATGGAAATATGCCTTTTATTTTGAAATATTTATTTATTTTAGTAATTGGATCACAAAACATTACTATGGAAAAGAATATATGCTACTTTTGTCTTTTTGGATGGAAGGATATTTCCAAATATCCTTTTTGATTGCACCTTGGTGCGGTATACAAAATGTAATTTTCAATTCCAATAATAAAAAATATGATTTTTCCTTGGCAAGAGAGAGAAAAGGTTTATAATTTTGGGTTTAATATGAAGGTCTATAGGAGTGTGTTTAATATTATGATTTATAATATTGTGTTTTTTATATAGGTTGTTTAATATATAGGGTTTATAATATTATGATTTACTATATGAGGTTTTTAATACATGCATTAATATAAAGGGTTGATAATATTATGTTTTATATATTTGGTTTATAATATTATGCTTATAATATTAGGGTTTATAAAATTAAGTTTATAATACTGGATTTACAATATAGGTGTTGATATACAAACAACCACATTAATGATTATTGGGTGTCTGGTAGATATTTATAAAGTCTAATATGAAAATATATTATTATAAATCCTAATATTAAAACCCAATATTTCAAACCTAACATTATAAACCTTATAAAAACTTATAAACATTATAAACCTTATAAAACATAATTATAAAACCTAAAAATTCAAACCTACTATTAAAGCTTAATAATATAAACCATATTTTTTAAACACCCTATATTATAAATGTTAGAAAGGAGAGAGAATAAAGAGCACTATTAAACACACAACCAAACACACTTGATACCTTTATTGATCACCACAGGTAGAAATATATAGGAAATAAATTGTTGACTTCGACACATCTAGATCATGACTATAATTAATGAATTGGAAACAATAACATCTAGATTGACTCCTCTTATCTCCCAATGAAAATTACACATAACATGGAAGCATTACTTCCAACACTAACCCTTAATGCTTACATAGAAAATATTCAAAACATATAATACAACAATAATATTAATATTTTTCTCGTTGGTCTTCATCAACAATTACAGTCACTATGAAATCTCGAAAACACCTCTCTTTCTTTACTATCACATCTTTGAGCTATCACTTGATCCATTTAAGACATACCCACTTTAGACCATCTTTGATGTACTTTGTAGAATTGACACTTCTCAACCTCCCAAAGCATGACGGGTTAGTCTTGATACTGAACCATCCTATGGACATACCTACATCTGTTGAACACATGGTCTTCTATTGTATTCCCAAGTTATCTAGGAAGGCATTCTGGGTACTAAATATATTCAGAGGAAAGTTATACAAGGTGACCTCTTAAACACATAATAAAATTAACCAATAAGCAGATTTTCTTGGCTCCATACAATTTCACAAACTTATAACATATTATACATCATCAAATTAATCATATGTTCTCATGTCACCATATGCATCAAGAACCGAAAATTTGAAAATATGTTAATATGCTTTTTAATTGGTTCTCCATTTGATTCTTCACATTAGACTTGGACAATAACACACTATAAAACTACAACACACACCACACAATAAGAGTGAATATACATTCATAAATATTAGAAGAGTTTCAGAGTCTTAGGGGTGTATTCTTCCCCACTCTTAGGTTTTACAAAATTTTCAGACATAGAATCTGATATATCTTATGTGTTAGCTAAGTTTGATAACTCTTTCAATTTTCGTTTCAGAAGATATTTGGCATGGATTTTTCAATTCAAAATTTCATGTCCTTGTCTTATACAATAGAAATATTCACTTGAGCTTATGCTTTTCTTCTTCTCTCTTGAAAAGAGTGTGATTCAATTTTGAAAATTCCCTTCAATGTATTCCACCTTCATTCTCTTTTTCTTCTGCTAGGAGCATTGCTATCATTTCATCCATAGATTTAAAAGATAATTGGCTTAAAGTAAAAATAATACTATCATAATTTGAAGATAAGGTATTCAGCAATATAGTCATTTCATCTTCATCATCTACATTACAGAAAATTTCTACCAACTACGTTATGCGAGATTTTGGTTCATTTATATGAGTAACCAAAGATGTTTCATCATGAATTTTCATTTTGAATAGTTGTAATTTTAAGGTGAACTTTGCATTCACAACTTTCTCTGCAAATATTTTACTTAATTCTTCCCAAATTTTTGTACAAATGTTTTCTAAATCTATTAAGTGAAGCTGAGAATTTGAAAGAGAGACACCAATAATATAATTTTATTTTTCTTCTGTTTTCTGCCAAATGAGTAATTGAGTCGTATCCATAGGTGCTTTCTCAGTGCCATTAAGAAGGCCCCATAATTTTTTATTCATCATTTTCAACTGAATTTTAATTTTCAATCTATGGAAGTTATGCCCATTAAAATTTTCCCATGGAAAAAATTCGATCTTTCTCAAGAATCTGAATTTCTTTTGAAATATTACCTTGGATTGGAGCTACCTTGATTTTATTTTTATTTTTGTTCTAAATGATTCCTTAGGAGATCTCACATGCGGATCTAGGAGAAGTTGACCCAATCATAGCGTGTGCAGGTGAAAATGTTGTTGTTGATGTCTCCACAAATAACAGCACTTCTAACACTACATGACTAATAATATATGCTTCCATATGATACATTGCAAAGACCGCCTCTAGAACCACCATCTGGCTAAGCCGCCACCTCAGCCAAAACATTAAATTCACAACATCTGCCAATGTGACCACTGAAGATGCAAAATCTGTCGGTTAGTTAATCAACAGGTTTCGATATATATTTTTTTTCATCAAAAACATAATTGATATTTTTTGAAATCAACTTTATAACCGTTATTGGGAAAATTGGCGCGCTGACAATTTCACCCAATTTTTGGCAAAATTGGCACTCAGTTAGCTGGATTCCAGGTAGATTTGTAGGATGGTGTTGGATTTTGGGGAAAATATGGAGTAAATAGTGCAGAAACTTGGGGAAGTCATAAGTAAGTCAGTTTTTGGCCAAATTTGATGCAGAAAGAGGTTACACGGGCTTTTTTGGGCATTATGGATCCAATGGAATAGGTTTCAGAGTTGTTTGAGAATTTCAAACATATGTAATCACAATTTTTATCATAATAGAAGAGGGCCAAGCCATTAGAAGTTGGACGAAACGTAGCCCAAGCGGGGTGAACTCCTTCATCATGCATTATTGTGTTACTATCTATGGTGATGCTTATTTCTATTAGATGCCGATGTTCAGTGTTTTAGTTATGTTAATTTGTTAAATAAATTTACATTAAAACACATAAAAACTCATGAAAAACTTGCAATTTACCTCATAATACTCAATGACTTTGTTTAAATTTTGATTTGTATCTTAGCACAAAAAAATAATATTCCCATTCAGATGAAGGAGGTTTCTTGGGACTAGGCTTACTTGTGCAAGGAGGATTTAATTTTATTTCAAGTGTTTAAATTCTTACAAGGTTGAAGCTCAAGAGAGGAGAAAGTAAGCTTGTGGTTTCACATTATCTAGTTGGAGCAAGGAGAAGGAGGGCATAGTTGCCACAATATCCACTAGAATATTCACCACCAATTGTAGTGGAAGTTTTAGTAATCATGTGTCATGAAGGAGGAAATGATAACATGTCAGGGGATGGAAAGGATTTTAGGAAGAATTTCTTCGACATGACAAAGATGGTGAAGGTCCTCTATTAAGAGAGGAACACAAGGTTGCAAGGTGAAAGCTTCAGTCCTCCAAGAGGAGAGGTTTTTACAAGAGGATAGGGTAATGGAAATGGTGATAACCCACCATCTACGCCACCATCATACTCACCACCATCTTCACCTTCATATTCATCCTCTTCCACCACTACAACCCTTATTGATACTCATCAACCTACCTCAAAAGGAATTGGTAAACAACCCTTGTTAAAACTTGATTGTAACTTTGAGCTGCCTATGTATAATGGTGAATTGAATGCATAGAAGCTTGAAAATTGGGTTCTTCAGTTGGAGGTCTATTGTAGTATTCAAAACCTTGAAGATGATGACACAAAGATTCAAACAACTTCCTTAAGACTTGAGGGTGCCACACTATTATGGTGGGCAGGCAAGACATAAGATGAGATTAAAAAGAATGGTAATATCTCACTCACTTGGTCTAATTACATTGCTGAAATTAAAAGAAAATTTTATCCTCTAGGATATATGCAAAAATCCATCATGAATTGGCAGAAATTTAGACAACGTAAAGGTCAAAGTGTGCAATATTACACTTAATAATTTAGAATAAGAACTCTTATGTTAAGCGTTGATTTGCATTCACAAGAGACATTGTTGAAGTATATATGGGTTTTACATAACTACCTCAGGCATACTCTCCTTATGTTCAATCCCGCAAATCTAGATGGGGTTTGTGTGCAAGCCACTGACCTTGATGCAAGAGGGAAAAACATTCCAGAACAGGGTAAAAATAATCCATTTAAAGGTGGAGAGAAAGGGAATGGTTTCAAAGGAAAGGGAAAGAAAAATGCATTTGTTAGAAAGGAAGGAGAGAAAATGGCATGCAAACATTGTTCCAAAGAAAGCCACGATGAAGACCACTATTGGAAGCTTCATCCTGAGATGAGGCCCAAGAAATTCAACAACAAAGGTTAAAAAAAAAACAACTGCAACCACTCAACACGATTTGGGATTCGACTTGGCTACTGAAACTAAAACTACAACCATGGGTATGAAAGGAAATTAATCTATTGCTAGCACTAGTTCAAAAAATTGTCACACTAGTACTCCAAATGAATAAAAAAGGATTGAATTATTTCATGTGAGGGTTATTTAAAAACATAGAGAAATCAACACACTATTCGATAGTGTGTCTCAAGCGAATTTGATATATGAAGACTTAGTCAATAAACTTAATCTTGAAACCTTTCCTCATCACAAATTTTCACGTTACAATAAATTGAATTTTTTGGTTTGCAATTACAACAAACATCATTGACGAAGTTAAACTAGATCTTATACCACTTAATATTTCAGTAATTGTTTTGCAATGTCGTTACCTCTATGATAGAAAATCCATCTTCTATCACCATGAAAATAGGTACCACTTCTTCCAAAATAGTGTGGAGTATATTGTGAGAGCTCATCACAACAAATTAAATCTTTCATTATTTAATGCAGGGAAAATAAAAAGACTAGTGAATTCAAGAAAGATTTTTGTGCTTCGTATGATTAAACCAAATAATGATATTTATTATGAAGAATTTCAAGGTTGTGTTCCAAAGTTGAAATCTGATCTAATTGAAGTGGTTAATCAAAATACTAATATTTTTCAAGAGCCAAAGGGGTTACATGCCAAGAGGGAATATAGCATGACATATAGTTGTAGCAAGATTTTCCTCTTCCTAACATTGGCATGTATAGGATGCCGGTGATGGAAAATACTAAAATCAAAAAGAAAATTCAAGATTTGTTTGAAAATGGATCATGTGACCCAGTAGTTCACCATGCGGGTCACCTATTGTGTTGGTGCCAAAGAAGCATGGAACATGGTGCATGTCCGTAGATTTCTATGCATTGAACAAAATTACAGTAAATAACCACTATCCACTCCCTAGAATAGATGATTTACTTAATCAATTGAAATATGCAAATTATTTTACTAAGTTGGACTTAAGAAGTGGCTACCATCAAATTAGAATTTTGAAGGTAACATTTGGAAGATAACATTCAAAACAAAGCAAGGTTTGTTTCAATAGATTTTTATGCATTTTTGTTTATGTAATTCTGCTACTACCTTCATGTGTGTGATGGATGATGTTTTGAGGCCATTTCTTGATGACTATGGCATCGCCTACTTAGATGATATCTTAATTTTTAGTAAATCACATAATGAACATGTCATGCATGTAAGAAAAGTATTTCATGTATTAAGGAAAGAACTGTTGTTTTGGAATATGTCAAAAAATGAGTTTGGTAAAATTTCTTTCGTGTATTTGGGGCATATTGTTGGAGGAGTAGAGCTGACGATAGACCCCTCTAAGGTTCAGTTCATTGTGAATTGGCCAACGCCCAAGATAGTCACTGAGGTAAGAAATTTTTTTGGAGCAACCCAATATTGGAGTAATTTTATCGCTAACTTCTCTTCTATTGCAACTCTTTTGCATGCATTGACTAGTGTGAAAAATGTATTCCAGTGGGGAGGGAGCAGAAAAATAATTTGATGCTTTGAAAGAGAAGGTCAGCTCAACACTACTACTTGCACTACTAGACTTGAGACAACCCTTTGAGATTCAAACTGATGCAAGCGACTATACCATGGGTGTAGTCCTCATGCAATGTGGTAAACCCATTTCATTTCATTCAAAAAAATTCAATGGTGCAGTGATTAGCTATCCTACTTATGACAAGGAAGTCTGCGCATTGGTTCAAAGTGTGAAAAGGTGGAAACACTACTTCATGGGAAAAGAAACAATAATATACACAAACCACCAAACATTACAATACTTGCAATCACAAACTAAGTTGCAACATTTAAGGAACTTTTGATGGATGATTTTCTTACAACAATTCCACTTGGTCATTAGGTATAAGAAAGGTATATACAACAAGGTTGTTGATATTCTTTTTGGGCCTATTATTAGTGTAGCTATTTTACTCAAGCATAATTTTGTTTTGCATGAAAGTTATGTTGAGAAATATTGATTTGATAATGACTTTAAAGATGTTAAATATCGAAGCTTCAGTCAAGGAAAAAAAGTAGAGGAATTGGATTACCATGTACATAATAACTTGTTGTATTATTTGGGAAAGCTTTGTATTCCACAAGAGGAGAGAGTGAATGTCATAATGGAAGCACACACTTCTCTTTTTTCTGGACGTTTTGGTGTTAGAAAAACAATGGCACATCTTGAGAGGTATTATTATTGGCCTTGTATGCTTCAAAGTGTGTCATGTTCCATTAAAGGTTGTTCATTATGTGCAGTTACTAAGCCCAACAATAGGAATTAAGGATTGTACACAACACTTCTTGTACCTTCACGCCCATGGGAGAGTGTTTCTATGGATTCTGTAGGAGGTCCTCCATTGTCAAAAACAGGTCAAGATTATTTGTATGTAGTTGTGGAAGGTTCAACAACATGTGTATATTAATGCCATGTAAAAATAAAATCGAAGCTGAAAAAAAAGAAAAGAAAAGAAAAAAAACTCTCTTATTCTCTTAACATGTTTGGGTTCATTTTTGTTTGACCACATCTATTGTTAGTGATCGAGATTCTCTATTTTTTGGGAATTTCTGGTGAAGTTTGTGGGAATTGATGTATACCAAGTTGAAGAAGTGTACAGCCTTTCATCCACAAACAGATGGTCAAACCGAGGTGGCCAATCAAAAAGTCATATATTTTCTTCGATGATACTAAAGCAAGCATCCTAAGTTGTGGGATGAAAGCTTGCACTACATTTATCATGCTTGAACCGTGCAAAACACTCCTCTACACAAACATCGGATTTGACGCATGTCTTGGATACTTTCCTAGATCATCAGTGGATTTCATTTTTGGGAAGGACATTTCTATTGGTTACCATAGAGACATAGACAAAGCCAAGAAGTTAATAGAACAAATCCAGTTGATACATCAAATAGTTCAAGATTATCTTGAAAAGAGCCAAGGAAAGTACAAAGTAAGAAATGACAAGCATCACGTAGATCAGAAGTTCCAAGTTCATGACGATGTTTGGCTTCACATTAGCAAAGATAGGCTTCAAGGGGAAGGTAAAATACTGAAACCAAACAATTATCGTCCTTTCATAATTTTGGAAAAGATTGGTGAAAATGCATTCAAGTTAGGTTTTCCTTCATACATGCAAATTTATTGTGTTGTTAATATTGAGAACTTGAGGTTGTATGAGCCTCCTTTTATTGAATATCATGGAGAACAGGTTTAGATTCCGACTATTGAATACATTTATGCTGAATACCTTGACGAGCTTCAACAAGACACAATTCTTGACAGAAAAACAAGGACATCAAAATGAGGGAGTGTAGACTACCTTCGTGTGGGGCTCAAAGGAAAAAATCCTTCTAAGGCAAAATGGATAGAGATTGGAAAGGTGAGGGAAATGTACCCTCATCTACTGAACAACTGAAAGTGATCATTTGGGGTCCAAAAGCTTCCAGTGGGGAGGAGTGATCAGGTGCTCAAAAATATGCTCAAAAATTAAAATTCTCAGAACCTAAACGAACCCATATGTCACGTCACTCTTAATACTGCGCAACTCGTTCCGTGGAAAACCGACACTGTATGATCCTAGAAACACGTTCTCTCCACTTTTTCAAACAAGAAATTAAAAAAAAAATGTAGGAAAACCCAGTCAATAGTTTGTATAGCTGACTCGACATGTATACATGGCAGGATGACTATATAGGTTAACTTGGTCAATGGTTTGCCTTCGGTGAATGGGATTGTGCCAAGTGGCACTTTATTATTTGTTGAAATAATGCATGTTGATTGGTGGTTTGGGTGGCCAATCACAACCTACTACGTAGTGCAGTCAAGGGCCGCCACGTGGTAGCCCGAGGGTGGCCAAAATTTTGGGTTCAGTTCGAGCAGAGTTGGCGGGGGTCGAACCAACGATCTCCAAGTTCGAAAATCAAGCCTTTACCACTGCACCCTGCTTTTTTGCTCATTATATATATGTTTCTGATTGGTTTTAATGCCATGTGTAATGTGCAATGGGGGGAGGGGGCCAGGGTCTAGCCCAAGCCCTGGTCATCGTTGGATGTGGGACCATGGGCGGGAGGCTAGAGTTGTTCCCCCCATAATGGTCCATAACCATAACTGTAATAATATATGCCGCCATGCGATATGTTGTGGAGACTGCCTCCAAAACTGTCGGTCGGTTAAGCTGACACCTCAACCGCAACATAAAATACCCAACCTCTGCCAATGTGACCACCCAAGCTGCAGAATATGATAGCTAGTTAACTGACGGGTTTTGATATATAATTTTTTTTTCATTAAACCATAATTGATATGTTTGAAATCCGATTTATAAGAATTATTGGGAAAATTAGTGCATCGACAAATTCGCCCGGTTTTTGGTGAAATTGATACTCAGTTAGCTGGATTCTCGGAGGATTTCTAAGATGGTGCCATATTTTGGGGAAAATGTGTAGCGAATAGTGCAGAAACTTGGGGAAGTCATAACTAAGTAAGTTTTTGGCAAGATTTGATGCACAAAGAGGCTATCCATGGATTTTTGGGCATTCTGGAGTTGATGGAACATGTTTCAGAGTTGTTTGAGTATTGTAAACATATGTAATCATATTTTTGAGCATAATGGAAAAGGGAAAAGCCATTGGAAGTTGGACCAAGGAGACGTATCCTAGGCGGGGTGGACTCCTTCATCATGCGTTGTTGTGTTACTGTTTATAGTGATGTTTATGTTTGTTAGATGCCACTTTTTGATGTTTCATTTATGTTAATTTGTTGAACAAATTCGCATTAAAACACATAAAAACTCAAGAAAAACTTGCAATTTACCTCATAATCCTCAAGCACTTTGTTTATATTCGGAATTGGATCTTAGCACAAAAAAAGTAATATTCCCATTCAGATCATCTACACCAATTGCAACAGGTACCAAATTAAGCAATGATGATGAAGGATCATATTTCAAGCCAACTCTATTCAAAAGATTGGTGGACATCCTCATGTATCTCACAACTACATTACCAGATATTATGCAAGGAGTGAGTTTCATTTCCATATTTATGGAGACTCCAAAAGGCACACATTGGAGAGCAAGAAAAAGAATTCCGAGATACATAGCATGAACTAGAGGTTGTGACATAATGTATTCAAGCACAAAAAAAAAAAAAAAAATTATTGGATTTACATATAGTGATTTTGCTGGTAGTTTGGATGATAGGAAGAGCACTTCCAGTTATGTGTTCCATCTTGGTTCAAGTGTGATTGCATGGGAATCTAAGAAGTATCCTATTGTAACACTATCATCAACAACATGTCAAGCAGTATGGTTAAGAAGAGTATTCGATGGACTCAAGCAGAAACAACAAGGATCAACGACAATATATTGTGACAACACCTAAATGATTGCACTATCTAAGAATAGCGTGTTTCATCAAAATAGTAAGCATATTGATACTATATATCATTTTATTAGAGAACTTGTGAGCAATGGAGAAGTTCACATGAAGCCTTGTAAATGTAGTGATCAACTCGCTAATATATTTACAAAGGCATTAACAAAAGATGTGTTTGATTTTCACAAAAGAAACTTGGGTGTTGTAAGCCTAGCGGAGACATAGACAAACATGCATGTTTGAATTTTCATGAGTTATGTTTTAGTTTAGCGGTCGTAATGAAGGGGGAGTGTTAAAATAAGATAATTAGCTCCCGTATGGAGATTTAAGTATATTTAGAGAGTCAGTTAAGAGTGAGCATTGAGTCAAGTCGAGATAAGTGATAGATGAATTTGGTAAGTGTGTGCATCTCAAGTTATATTAGGAGAGTCACTAGTCGATAAAGATTGAATACCCTTCACTCGGATCATTGTATTAAGATTAGGATTGAAGTTTGTGAGATCAATAGAAGAACCGCACCTCGTGTGTTATTGTGTGTGAAATATTTTTGTTATTTATTCCTTTACTCTTTTGCCTTTCCAACAATTTAAACTTCAAACCATTGTAGTTTTGGCTAGAGTTATTTTCATAAAATGAAAACAAAAAAAATCACTTAGTAGAAATGAAATAGAACTATTTTCATATGATGAAAACAAAACAAACCACTTAGTGCAGATGAAATAGATATTGTGCATTGTGCAATAGTTTGTTCATTTATCAAGAATAAAGCAACTTCCTTTATTTATAGACAGAAAAAAATATAAATAAATATTATGAATATAACGAAAAAAAATAATAATAATAATAATATTTTATTTAAACAGATTTGTGTTTGAAAGACACAAAAATCCGTAAAAGAGAGCTACAATAATTTGGAGAATAATGATGCATATTATATATAGGAATTGCAAATGAGATAACTACCTAGAGCATAGCACCTCATCAAACAAACTAAACCAGCAGTATGACTACAAATTTAGTAGAGTTTTGTTTAAACTTAGAAGAGATCTTAGATGCATGGGTGTCGATACTATTTGTAATGAGTGAGCACCGATTTAGAATTGAGGATGGGTTTTATTTCAAGAGGAATACTAGAGTTGATAGTAAAAGCTGTGGTGGTCAAGGAGTCGAGGATTGAATAATGGCGTAGAGGATCGAACAGCAGTCACCGGATTCAACCTGAGCAGCAACTGCGTTGTTGCAAAAGTTCCAGATGGAGTTACCCAAGTTAGTAAGGCAGGCGGTGCAGATAGCCCGAGGGACTATGAACGGAGTGTATAGGGTGGCTCTCTGAGGAATGTCTGATACATTGCATATTTCTTGCCCGTAGGCAGCTGTGCCTGTACTTGAATCAGTGTATGTCATCTTGTAGTTGTAATCGTTGAAGGGTGTGTCTTCTTCGAGTTGTACGAGTAGATTTCCGACTATACTGAAGAATGGACTTCCCCTTGGGATTCGCCGCGGGTTACAAACTCCCGTTATGGGTATAACCGGCGCCCCCACCACTTGGGGTAGTAACATTAGAGGTAAAGCCTAGGCAAATGATTTCTTTATATAAAGCCCAGGAAAATGATTTTTTTGTTTATATATATAAAGTTGATATTGAAAAAATAATTATTTAATATGAATATTCGAATTCTTTACGTATATTCTATATTTAAATTGATGAATGTAATGTTTAAGTTTTTGTTTATATATATAAAGTTGATAGTGAGAAAAACAATTACTTAATATGAATATTTAAATTTTTTATGTATATTTTATATTTAAATCGATGAATGCAATGATTATTAAAATTGGATGAGAAATTTCAATTTTTTATAAATTAAAATTTATTTGGATGCTGAAAATTTCATATACTTTAAACATTATCCTTTTATGTCACTATCCAACCAATTAAATTAAAATTTTGAGAAATGAAAAATAACAATTCTAAGAATACTGAATTAACAATAAATTTTCAATAAATTAATATTAAATTTAGGTGTGGGTCGCAACCAATTTCTTTAATATGATTTCTAAAATAATTTCAAATTTTAAGAATATTTTAAAATGAGTTTATCTAAAAATAAAATTAATTATTAGAATATTAGAATATATTTCAATTATATTATAAAAAAAATATTTATTTTATATCAAATTGATTTCTTTTAATATCTGGAATTTAGCACTTAGGATATATGGATATGAGTAATTTAATAAATTCATTTTAATTATTTATTTAATAGGGATATTAAGGAATCAAATTTTTCCGAGTTGTTAATCTAACTTATTTTAAGCGAAAAGAAATTGTACTTTTAGAAAATTGAACTTTTATATATATCCATGTATATATATGATATTTTTTAATGCATAAATAGATTGAACAATTTGAAAATGTCATTTAGCACTTTGATTACTTATACTATACAATTTAAACTTATTCTAAAATTTAAAATAAAATTGACTAAAAAATATAACTGAAAATACATTAAAATGTTGAACAATTAAATTCTTTAAAAGGTTTTACTAAAAAAATTTCTTTTCAATTTTTAATTAAACAATTCTACATAGAATCCTTGAAATCATTTATTTAAAAATATTATCATGTTAATTTTATTATTATTATTGATAGTATTTAACTGCATCTTAATTTCACTTAATGTTGCATACTAATATATTTATTAGGCCAATAGGCCTTCTCTTTTGAAAGAGATGCATTTTTTCATCGTCAACATTTTTAATGTCCACCTGACACGTGTTCCTTGACAGTTTGAATCTCTGGCTGACACCTGTTGCCTGACAGCTGTTCCGATCTATTGGTAAAAATCGGCCGCCTCCAGTTTTCGTCCCCACAGACTCCCTTTGACGCGCAGCTTGAAAATGGCCATTGCAGTTCAGAGATGATGAATCCCCGCATCATGCTGTACACGATTCCCCGAAACCTTAAACGGCGGCATTTTGGAGAGTGCGGTTGCTGGTCGGTAATGCAACCAAGGAGTGGCTGCATTAATTCTGTCCTATTTTTCTGACTTCCACCACAAACGGATTAAAAAATAATGCCACCTTCCAATTTCTTCTTCACTTCCGGAATCGAATTCTTCTCCCACCTGCAGCTCCATAGCAACGGACAGCACAATCGCCAGCAACGCACAACAATATTTTTCTCAAAGAAAATTCAACTTCGCTCATCAAAGAAGAACAGGTAATGCCCTTTCTTTCTTCATTGTTTTGCACTTTGGTTGCTTGGATTTTTACAGCTTATTTTTGCTCATTATTCGAAGGCCATAGAGATGTATTGAAACAACTTTGAAACCAGAACTCAACTCTGAATTCACGTTCTCCTTGTTGGGCATCTCTGTCAAGCTGTTTAATGGCCATCACTCTGCTATCAAGCAAGACACTCCTATACACGAAACCAAAGCCCCTATTTCCAATCACATTGGCAAAGTTGAAGTTGTTTGTGGCAAAATGACGCTGTTTATATGTGAAAACCTGTACTTCTGGAGGTGTTGAGATGACCCGCATGGAAGAAACTAAAGGATTCGTGTACTTTGCTGAACTTTTCTCCAGATATGCGCAAATACACAATGCTTCTCAATTCATCCGTCGAACTTCTACAAACAGTGATAGACTGGTCCAGACATTGGGACTGATTAGTTGTCACTTGGCACCCCTCATGACATTTGGGCATTTACAGGAACAGGATTAGGATCCTGGACACTGGATTTCAATGCTAACTATCTTGGTTTTGGTGACCAACCAGACCAGTCTGAACCTGTGCACCTCAAGATTGTAAAGCTTGAGTTTGTATATCTTAAGAGTTTTAAAATATTTGATAGAATGACTATTTGTGTGAATAGAAAATATGCATCTCAAGCTTAGCAATCCATTTTAAGGATTTTATCATAGAAATCTTCCAGAATTAATCATGTCACTTGTTTATATTTGGCCCAAGGTATTCTTCATTGTGCCTTTTAGGTATAATGTCAAAACTAGGGAGATCACTTTGAACTAGGGCAATATCTATGTTCAACATGCATAAGAATAAGATGCAGTTTGCAAGCCAGTGAGAAAAAATATTGTTTTTGACAGCTCAGTAGTACCAAGTAGACATATTTTAGGTAGTCTCAACTCATTATTTTTCATGGCACTCATGATGAATGAGTAGTAGGAACTCATGTAAAATTTGAGTGATGTCGTAATGGAGGCTAGGTAAACATATAAATGCATTGTTTGAAAACTGTTGGGAGTGATTTTTCAAGGGTTGTTTCAGAATTAAAAAGAATAGCATCTTTCTGATTTTGGTTTCTTTAGAATAGGATTAGCATGACTACCATTCAGTTTTTGAGTCCATAATTTCAAAAAGTTGACAGGCATTTACCCATTCTTAACATCTACTCTCTACCCATGAGAAAAGAAATGCAAATGACCATGTTTATTTTTTAGCTTTTAGTTATCACCTCGCTGGATTTCAATGCTAACTATCCTGGTTTTAGCGACCAACCAGACCAATTTGAACCTGTGCACCTCAAGATTGTAAAGCTTGAGTTTTTATATCTTAAGAGTTTTAAAATATTTGATAGAATGGCTATTTGTGTGAACAGAAAATATGCATCTCAAGCTTAGCAATCTCCAGGTAAACGTATAAATGCATTGTTTGAAAACTATTGGGAGTGATTTTTCAAGGGCTGTTTCAGAATTAAAAAGAATAACATCTTTCTGATTTTGGTTTCTTTAGAATAGGATTAGCATGAGTAGCATTCATTTTTTTACTCCATAATTTCAAAAAGTGGACAAGCATTTACCCATTCTTAACATCTACTCTCTACCCATGAGAAAAGAAACGCAAATGACCATGTTTATTTTTTAGCTTTTAGTTATCACTTCGTTGGATTTCAATGCTAACTATCCTGGTTTTGGCAACCAACCAAACCAGTCTGAACCTGTGCACCTCAAGATTGTAAAGCTTGAGTTTGTATATCTTAAGAGTTTTAAAATATTTGATAGAATGGCTATTTGTGTGAATGGAAAATATGCATCTCAAGCTTAGCAATCTCCAGGTGCATATCACAACGGGTTCTTTACAGATGTTGATCAGAATTATAGACTGGTCTAGACATTGGGATTGATTAAGTGTCACTTGGCACCCCTGATGACATTTGGGCATTTACCGATTTCAATGCTAACTATCCTAGTTTTGGCGACCAACCAGACGAGTTTGAACCTGTGCACCTCAAGATTGTAAAACTTGAGTTTGTATATCTTAAGAGTTTTAAAATATTTGATAGAATGGCTATTTGTGTGAACGGAAAATATGCATCTCAAGCTTAGCAATCTCCAGGTGCATATCACAACAGGTTCTTTACAGATGTTGATCAGAATTATTACTGTGTTTAGATTTTTAGGATTTTTATCGTGTCATTAGAATTACAGTTATATCTAATTTAATAGTGATTGCAAGGTGCAGGTATTTAGATATTCTATACCAGATCTGTGCTTGATTTTGTTGTTAAAGGGAATACTTAACATTTTTAGAGTGGGTTTCACATAGATACTATATTTCAGTCAGTTTCATATATCCTCATATATGAAAAGAAGTACTGATGTCTAAAGATATTATTTCTGCTTATCTGGACAAGTTTACCTGGAGTCTTTTCTCCATATAAGCAAGTGAATGCCATAGATTAGCAATCAGTCTGTGTATGTATTTGGTTGTTCCCTGTTTCGTATCTATTGTTGCAGTTTTATTGTTATGTTGTCTTCGCAGTTCCATTAGTTTTTCATTCCAACTGATTTGTTAATAGTCTTGCTATTATAGAGTTGAGTCATTGGTCATGCATCATAGTGCACTATATCATCCTCTACAATGCACTATATACAGCTACAACAATGCACCTATGAACTTTCGATACCAGTTAGGGTAGTCTTCCCTGGAGTTGTACACTTGTAGCTATAGACTCCAGTACCCAAATAATTTCCTAAAATACTGCTACATTTCCATGGCTATTGGCAAATTAGAAACTCTTTAAACTATTTTTTCTATTATATTACTTGAACAAGCAAGAAATTATGGGGAATTCACTGTAAGAAATGCAACAAAAATCATTGGCCTCATTTTATAGGAATATATATGTGTAGATTTTAAAGGAGTAGACCAGGATGCAATTTCACAACCTGAATTAAGTCTCTCATTTTGTAAATTTAGATACAAAAAGAAAACAAGACAAAAATTTTGTAAATAAAAAAAATTTCATAAAGGGAAGGGTACTGTGGAACAAAATGCTTACACAGGGATGTATTATTGCAATAATAATGCTTACACAGTGCCCTATATTATCCTCTGCAATGCACTATATACAGGTACAACAATGGAACTATGAAATTTCCATACCAGTTAGGATAGTCTTCCCTGGAGTTGTACAATTTACCATCGAAAGCCACTAATTCCAAGAAGAATGTAGCTCTAGACTCCAGTACCCAAAGAATTTCCTGAAATACTACTACATTCCCATGACTATCAACAAAAGATGTATTATTGCAATAATAATGCTTACACAATGCCCTATATCAGCCTCCGTAATGTACTATATACAGCTACAACAATGCAACTATGAACTCTCGATACCAGCTAGGATAGTCTTCCATGGAGTTGTACAATTTAGCTTAGGATAGTCTTCCCTGTAGTTGTAATATATGTCTATATGCTCGTCATCAAACAAATTGACAAAAAAATTCAGTGATTTTTTTGAACTCTTTCATATCTGTATCATGCCTTTGTAATGTTTGTAGGTATGCCTTAGAGCCTAAATTAATTTCACATTCCTCTATATTTTATTCCATGAAATATTTGTAACTCTGCTTGCTTGAACAAATGCTCCAGAAAATCACAAATTTAGTGATCATATCTAAGGGATTCATCTGTTTTAGTACCACGTTTCCCACGTGCAGAACATGGATTTCTAAGGAGACATGGATTTATTGTGCCCTCCTCTTTATTAATGCATTTAATTAGAAATCTAAGTGTTCATTATGGACTAATCTATTAGCTAACGATTACAAAAATGCTAATTTATGCTTTGCTTACAATTTATTTAATGCATTAATATCTCTTCGAATGAATTAAAATAAATTGCAGGTATTACCATTGGAAATAAAAAATTTGTACTTTGCTACCATGATGGAGCCGATTTTGACCGAGAATGCCATCCCCAAATTGCTAAATGGTTCAACTCAAATTCAACCTCTACTGCAAGTAGTGAACATCAGATTTGTTTATTCATCAAAAACTAGTGCTTCCCACTATCACATCACTCTCTCTGATGGGACATATCAACACAGGACTTTTCTCCCATTTGCTTATGGCGCACAAGTTGCATCTAAAGACATTCAGATCGGTTCAATCATTTCACTTACAAAATCAACTTGCACGGTGTCCCAAAAATATACGTAAGATTAGGCTTTGTTTTGAACTTTTCCCTTTACTCTCTTTGCATTATTCCTGAATAAAAATGATTTTAATATTCATTTTAATTTTAAATAATTTCTTCATCCATTTCAAATCCATTCGAATCCTATAATTTGAAGTTGTGTGCCATAGCAGACCTTTGGTTAAGGACTTGTCATCGCTATTGCATGCACAGGCAAGCGAATCTCATTCAAGTTCTTCATCAGCACAAAATATTCTTCCAAATACTTCAACTCCAACAAGCACACCTACAACATCGCTTATATCATTTACATCACTCAATCCGTACCGGAAGTATTGGTCGATTCAAGGTAGAGTATTATCAAAAACACCCTTGAAGAACTACAACACTGCACGTGGGTCAAGAAAATTTTTCGGCTTTGACCTCATTGGTCATGACAAAGATGAAATCCATCTTTCTGCATTTGCTAATTTAGCTGAATCTCTGTACAATATCATTGAAGTTGGGCAACTATATATTGTCTCCAATGGAGCAATTAAGAAAACAAACCCAAACTACAACCATTTAAACAACAAATGGGAGATTTACTTGCTTGCAACATCAACTGTGACACCATGTTCAGAAGATGATCCAAGTTTTCCTTACCAAAGCTTTCATTTCAGGACTATTGCTGAAGTCAAATCCACAAACCCAAATACGCTTGTCGATGTTCTCGGTGTCGTTAGCTCCACCTCCCCTGCTTCTACAATAAGAAGAAGAGATGGAACTGAAATATTAAAAAAAACAGTAACATTGAAGGACAAGTCAGGTTTCAGCATTGATTTAACAATATGGGGAGATCAATGTCTCTCTATAGGAAAGGACCTTGCTAGAGTCCACTCTTCTGACAACCCACCAATCCTTTGTGTCAAAGGAGGCCAGGTAACTGAATTTAATGGAATCACTATTGGGACAATTTCCACTACCGCTCTTCTTATAAATCCCGACATTGAAGAAACTCAACAACTGCAAACTTGGTTCTGTGATACAGGCTACAACACTTCGTCTCCTTCATTGAGCATAAATTATACTATGTCTTCCAAGCGAGATTTACCACAAAAGACAATTCAGGAAATATCTAGCATGGAAATTTTCGAGAAAGCAGTATGGGTTTCGGTTCGTGCCACAATAACTCGTCTACGCATGGAAGATTTCTATTTCCTTGCTTGTCCATTGGATTACAATGGGAAACAATGCATGAAAAAAGTAAGCCACCATTCTAACAATCTTTGGCATTGTACAAAGTGCAACAGTGAATTTCCAGAATGCGACTACCGTTACAAACTGAAAATCGAATTACATGACCACAATAGATAGCTTCAAAATGTCACTGTCTTCAATGATGCGGGAAATGAGCTCATGGGAATCATAGCTAAAGACTTGTTCCTCCTTTCCATTGAACCAGCTGATCTTCAGAAAATATGTAGTCGTATATTAGGGCGTCACTTCTCTCTGTCACTTTCCATTAAAAAAGAATACTACAATGGTGTTGAGCATTTGCAACCTATTCTGCTATGTTCATAAGAAATTCAATATGATGCTGCATGCACGGAAATCCTAAAATACATTGCCGCACTTACCACTTCACAGCGCTCTATTGCTTGTCGCCTTTGACCTCAGTTCTTATATGTACACCTTTTTATTTCTCTAGATAGAAAAGAACATCCATGTATAGTTCCTTTCTCCATTCCATTGTAAAATACAACCATGTTGTCGTAATGCACAGTTACTTTTACAATAACATTTTTGAATGACTACAAATATGTATATTTACCCTTTCACATTTCAATAATATAAATACTTATGTTTGGCACTACAAAAAAGGTTTATACCAACATCTATTTCAAAGTGATTTCAAGCTCTTTCTACCACTTATTAATAGTTATTTAGAAATTTTAGCTTTCAACACAATGTCATACATTTCATATGCATTCATACCTCAATTTGTAATTTGTAATTCTCACACCTCATTCCTAACATAGAATTATTTGTACTTTGTTAGATATGTCATCAAACGATGAAGATGCGGAAAAAAAAGCACGACGTCGCCTTCTTTATGCTCAAAATAAAGAAGCAATAAATGCGCGACGACGACTTCTTTATAAAAAACGAAAAGAGACTCCCTCTTCCCAAAACCTATATAACCCCCCCCTCAATGAAGAACACCGTCGCTTTAGGCAAAGAATAGATAACCTTTCTCCATTGCATGTTTGCACACTATGCAAAGAATCATATCCAGGCATGATAACAAAATGTTCGCATGGTACCCTCTCTTGCTCTCGATGTGCAACATCAAAAAATTAAAACTGTTTCACTCATGCCAACAACATGAACCCTGGCGAACAACCATATGTCCTTCAGAATTTAACACAGATTGAAGAAATTCTGATCGCAAGTATAAATCCGATTCTACAAGTAACGCATGCTCGTGGTGGTCAATGCAAATATAGCGGCCATACAATCAGCTTCCCTCAAGACATTACTACTATTGCGAAATATCTACCTCGCCTTGTTTCTGAATTAGACGTCCTCATTGTTAGAAGGAAAAACCCTTCTGAAACATCTTATGAATTCATCGTTTGTAAATCACGTGTTCTAGCAGCACTAGAATACAAACTCACTCATGATCCCTACTACAAAGATGTTGAACTCAACCCATCTGCAATTTCTGCTCTACCATATCAACCTACTGATATTTCTAATCTTCTTCATAATGTAACCACGTCTTCATTTATACCCCAGGAAAACATAGTCAATTCTACTCATGATGTTGATGCCATTCTACGTTCATTAGATATCCAACCTTCTTCATTTGTTCCAATTCTTCCAAACTCCTATAATGAACTTGATCGCATTGATGCTTACTTGCACTCCACAAATTCGAAATCAACAAATTCAATTGATTGGCCTACAATATCTCTATCACCTATGAATGAATACACTACTGAGGGCCTCTTTTCTATGGCATTTCCCACACTTTTCCCAACAGGCATTGCCATGATCACACAACCAAGAATTACAAAAGTTGAGCTGCACGAATATGCCTGTCACCTGTTACGCTACCATGATAATCGCTTCGGCCGGCATCCAAGATTCTATTACTACATATATAACATGCTGATGTGCCACCGTAGCCAATCAAATGCCAATGTTTTTGTTAAGAAAAACATTGAAAACAATTTGCCAACAACTGTATCAGATTTGCAGCAATGTCTTCATGACTTTCCAAATTCAAAAATTCCAGAAATGGTCATGCACTTTGGCTCATCCCTATGAGGTACATGTTCTTTTTGGAACAAGCGTCATAATGAGCTAACTGACATGATCACACAACTTGGGAGCCCAACATTTTTCTTCACTCTAAGTGCTGCTGATACCAAATGGCCTGATTTGCACAATATTATGCCTGCCGAGGTGCCCTCCAATTCAGATGCTCATTACAGGTGGAGAATTCAAAATATAATTAACAATCCACATTTAACATCCCAATACATGCATTGCAGATTTACAATTTTCCTCGAGGAAGTTTTAAAGAAAGGCCTCCATGCAATCGACTATTGGTGCAGGTACTTTTGATTACCATTAATTTTTAAACAAAATATTAAACTTCAGTAGAATTAAACAATAATATTTTTCGATATTGCATGCAGATATGAATGGCAGCATCGAGGATCTGCACACATACATGGATTCCTTTGGTTGAAAGATGCACCAAATATCGATTCCCTCAATTGGAACAATGAGATAGAAGTTCTCAATGCTCAAAAATATTTTGACCATTATGTAACTATTTGGAACCCGCGACAACTCCAACATTGCGCAAATTTACTCCACCAATCAGCAGAGCAGGACCCATGTCTTCTCAACACACGATCAATCTTTGCATCAATGCAGACAGATGACTATGAAGAGCTTTTCAACTGTGTCCAATTCCATACAAAGTGCCATGCAACTTCTTGTCTTCACAAAAAAAACAAAGTTCTCACATGTTGCTACGGAGGACCATGGGAGTTAAATCCCACATCTTCACTGCTAATGGACAACAAAGGTTAGAAAATCTACAAGCTTGCATGTAACGATGATAGATTGAACATTCATAATGCCGATCGGATTTCCATCTGGAGAGAAAATGTTGATTGTCAGCCAGTGCTTTCAAGCCATGCGGTGTTAGCTTATATTTCTAAATATGCAGCCAAAGCAGAAACAAAGTCAGAAAGCTATAGCCAAATGTTATTTCGCCTCTCAAACAACGTCGCTCCAGAAGCACCTACTATCACTGTTGTCCGAGAAATCCTTACAGAAAGCATAGTAGAAAGAGATATTGGAGCGCAGGAAATATGCCATATGTTGCAAAAATTACCTCTCACACTCTGCAGTCATACATTTGTATCTCTAAATGTTAATAGAACTGTATTCAGACGCGTTCTAGATGGTTCTGAAAATCCACCCTCAACACCACCATTTATTATCGCATACATGAATAGGCCTTCTTCATTAGATCCATTGCCCCTCATTGAAGCTGCACGTTCTTGGTCATTTTCTCCTCGTCGTAAAAAAAACCAGTGGAAACAGATTTCTCCTCCCATAGTTCTCCATATCTTGCCACGATACACCACAATCCCTTCCCCTACTAATCCAAGCTACATCAACTTCTGCTGGGCTGAATTAATATTGTATTTCCCCTTCCGTACCTTCCCTAATGAGATTGGATGCAGCAATGAGGAAATCATTGCAAATTGGGAACAAAAGAAAGGAACATATACAACATGGCATGTTCACCGTGAGAATGAAAACCCACAATCTCCACAATCCGAAGATGAATCTACTCCTATATCTACCCCTCCTGACATCCCCCTTGACCCTGTTGAAATGAATGAATGGGAAATCGTCTCTCACCTTCACCCAGGCGAGAACATCGAAATTGATGCCCTTGAAATCATTGGCAATCGTGACTTTGACCTCAACCATCATTGGTCTCATAGTTCCCTACCTCTCCACTTGCAAGAAACTGCCATCAATTTCATTGAATATAATCGCTCAAATATTAAAAATCAACATCATCCCTCTTCAAACCTTCCTGTAAATCACATATTATCTCCTACCCAACAAAAATCATTCACACATATTACTTCTCATTTCAAAAACCCTCTTCCAAAACCCCCAACTAGAACCATTATACAAGGGATAGCTGGAATGGGAAAATCTGCTTTAATAAAATCTCTACAACGTGCATTCATCGAACTCTCCTCACCAAATATAAGCCCATTGTTGGTACTTGCACCTACCGGTGTTGCAGCTTTCAACATAAATGCACTTACAATTCATTTTTCCCTTCACATCCCTATCCAAACAATGCATCCTCTTGAAGGAGAACCACTCCTCCACCTCCAAGAACAACTCCGCCATATTCAGTACATAATCATTGATGAAATGAGTTTTATTGCGCCAAAAATTCTTTCCTATATTAATGATCGCTTACGAGAGGCATTTCCCCTCCATCGAAATACACCATTTGGTAATCGATCCATTATTCTTGTTGGGGATTTAGGCCAGCTACCACCTGTAAAAGACATTCCTTTGTATGCTGGCACATCACGTGGTACTGCACTTTGGCACAGCTTTGATACATTCATTACGCTCACAACTATTTTTCGCCAGCAACGTGCTGACCCTTCCCAGATTGCCTTCCACAACATCCTCACAAATCTCAGGGATGGGACATCTACAATCTAAGATTGGAAGATACTAATGTCAAGAACATATTCTTATATTATGCATGAAGATAAAAAAATATTTGAGGACTCCATGCATTTCTATGCAACAAACAGTTTAGTTGCCTTGCATAACAAATCAATGTTTAAAAAATTACACAAACCAGTGGCTGTGTGCTCAGCGGAGAAACATGTGGAACAAACATTCACTACATCTGAAGAAGAACAACTAGACAGAATGATTCTGTTATGCAATGGACAAAAAGTTATGCTAACCTACAATTTATGGGTACATGCAGGCCTTGTAAATGGCACACTTGGCACATTCATTTCAATATGCTATGCACCTGACTCAAAGCCTCAAGAATTTCCATCCTTCGTGGTCGTTGATTTCAAACAATATAGAGGAACAGCATGGGACATTTCACACCCCACATATGTGCCCATTTCTCCTATCACAAGGGGCACACGTCGACAGATACTACTTCGAATGGCATGGGCTTTAACAATACACAAGTCACAGGGAATGATATTAGATAAAGCAACAGTTGACATCGGCCCCAAAGAACGCCAAGGTCTAACATTCACTTCCATTTCAAGAGTTAGATCTCTAGCAGACCTTCGAATCCATCCAGCATTTCCATTTTCACGCATTTCACGCATGAATGAAAATCCACATCTACAACGCAGAAAGCAACAAGAGTCATTGCTCACATCGAAATCTATATAGACAAATACAATCTATCCAACAATACACTCTTCATTGCATCTTCACCAAGAGGTAAACAAACCTTCACCTTATCCAAATTGAATATACAATTACTTATTTTTACATTTGTTCTATTACTTGTTATGTTCCTAATGTTTAAAAGAATTTTATGATTACTTTAGTTATTTTTAAACTCTATAATTAGTTTACTTTTACCATCCATTAACACTAACAATAACTATTTACCTTCTTTCATGCTAAACAGATGTGGATTCAAGGGATTTAAACATGCTATATGGATGCTGCTAGGAGATTGACTAGGATGTACGAACTTTACATGATATACAACTCAGATTCCTTTCACCCCATTCATTGCCTCTGTACCGTTTGTGTGGAACTATTGCACTATTACAAAATATTCGAAGAATTATAAGGAAAACAATCCACATAAATGAAAGAGATAGACAACGGAAAATGCGAGCTGAATGGCAAGAACTCCTTTCTGAATGTGGAGTCACTATAGACACCAATTGGTGTTGCCGATGCCGTGCATCATCATGTATTTATGATTAGATATTTACTTTCAACAAACTTTTTCTATACACATGTATATATCTCTTCACCTTCAAATTTATATATCTATGTGAATATAAATTATAATCTATTCTGTTTCAAGGTTTTCACATTTTACTCATGCTATTATGTTCTATTCTATCTTGAAAACTTTATATTTGTCAACATATTTAATACTCACCTTGTACAGACAGTTGTAACTTGTAAGTTAACTTCGGTAGATCATTAAATACTTGGTATACTTGCCAACTATTCTTAAATGTTGGACTCCTCCCAGGTTGCTATACACGAAATTCAAGTTCTAAGGCCTCATTTATGAAAACACTTTAGGTAGGCTATTGTTTCCCACTTATGGAAATGTCCTAGAGTGTTTTGGTATTGCAGGATAGTATTTCTGACATTTCCTTTTTGCAATCCACAGAAATAGGAACACAGTGGGTAAGTCTGATAAATCAATTTTTGTCACAGAAATAGGAGCACAGTGGGTAAGTTTGATTTATCAATTTTGTTTTCAATATGGTAGTAGCTACAAGGATAAGCCTACAGTGAAGTTTTTATAGTTATCTGTTTAAAATAAATTATATATAATCTTTAATCTGTAGTCAAATGGTACAGTGAGTATCTTTAGAACTATTACATAACTGTTACATGCATGAGCTAATTTTGAAGGAATTTAGGCTTGTATTTAACACAAATTTATTTTCAAATTTGATTATTGTATCTTCCAAAATGTGTAACAAAAACAACCACATCAAAGAGAAACTGGGTGGAATACTGGATAGCTGCAAGAGAAGATAATAATCAAGTGAATTAATCTCTTTGCCCACACAATTTTTTCTATTCCCTCTATTTTTGTGAGTTTCTTATCAATTCTTGATTAGGGCAAGGTTGTCCATTACTTCTTAACATTAAAAAAGTTGTCCTCGGATCTTTTTAACATTGAAATTAACCACCCAAATTTATCTTTGAGTTCCTTGTGTGTCACCTCATTTGTCTCTATTTATTTATTGCTTAATCGCTCCAGTCAAATCTATCTGTGAAAACTCATGTTTTTTTTATTGGCAATTGTATGCTAGCTGTTAAAATGGGCTGAGATATACTTTGCACTGTCACTAAGTTCTTACAAGAGTTATACACAGGTCCTAAACAGTTTGAAGTTGGAACATTTACTTGCTTATAGAATATCTAGCTATTTTGGATTCAGATGATTATGGATGGCTGCATCTATTGGAGAGTTATGTTCCGTCAACTTACCATTTTTTTGGTTACATCTTTTGACATTAGAGAGTCAAACTCGTTTAGATCACCTTTGGCTATGAAACCGACATTGTATGGTATCTATTCTGTCAAATTCACCATGGACTTGAAATTGGTCTCATCCCCAAATTGGTAGCATGTTCTTCTTTTGGGATTGGACTCATAACTATTGTTAAGTTTAGCTTCTCATTTTAAGGTCTTAGTATAAGCACACTAAAGTCTCTATCAATTTAGGGTGCTGGCATAGTCAACTTATTCTAGCAAATAGGTATGTCAGACCCCAATTTTTATGTTTTTTTGCTCTTAGTCGACAGCCTTTGTGTGATTGTTGGTGGTATCAACCTTTTATCTGTACTGAATGTTTGAGTCTATTACTAGAAATTTTGAAGTCATTTTCCTACTTGAATCCTTTTGCCTGACATTGATCAGAATAGGTCATAGAAAATCCTTGTATTTCTTATATGATGACGTGATTACTTCCCATTTGTGTGGCTAAACTGAACTCAAACCTTCTCTTCACCAATGAACACAACATCTTCTTATTCATAGGCATTTACTCATTTATTAATGATGCCATATGTTAATCTCCAAAAATTCTTCAACAAGCAGCTTAATGAAATATTTAACTCCTTTCTGTGGTTACTTTTTTATTTTTTCATTTTTATTCCTTGTTAGTGTTTAGTGATGCCTATACATGCTGAAAACTTAGTCTTAAACAGATTCATATTAGAAAAACTAAACCACAATGTATTAGATATAATTGTTGCTTGCAGTGGAATGATGCATACAATCTGAATCTTGAGAGGATAGAAGGTATAGGCCTCTATCATGAGGAAATAGGAACACCCGCTCACTAAATTAGGACCCTGTGCAGTACACCCTATGTAGCAAATTTACCTTTTGCTGATTCGAAGACATGACACAAACTATGCAACTGTAACTCTATTCATTTGGAAATTTCCCTCAGTTGCTATTTTGGATATCAATATAAAAAAAAGAGAAAATACTGTCATCATAATTGTCATATTATGTTTCTTCTTTGTACATCTGAGGGTCATCTGATGATGAATTTCCATTACTCCATACACGTTATCTCCTGTTCAAAAAAATAAATCAAAGAGTGGCATGTTTTCCATTCAATTGCAAATAGATTTGGCATATTCATAGATCTGTGAATATAAATAACGTATTGCTGCTTTGTATGACATATGGTCAGTACTTGGTATTCCTCTACAACTTTGTTTCTAGATTGAATTGTAAATTGTGCAATAATTTTATACATCCTTGTCATTTAATTCTTTGGGTAAACTCCTGGCATAAAATGTTAAATTTTCAGACCATGGTAAGTGGGTTCTACGATTACCTTGACACACTCATGGTTTGGCTCTAAAATAGTGAATGAGCAACCATAACAGTGAAAGGGAAGCTTTCCTCTACAATGCAACATCTCTATAGGGCCTTCTGTGATGCTGTTCCCCTCCATCTTGGCTCTGGGGACATTGCTGATCATTTCCATGGCAGCTATGTATGTTTTCTTTTTAATAGAATTTGTTGTATTAGGATTGGCCTGTCTTTGGGTTTTTGCTTCTGTTTTCTAGTTTGGGTATTTGTTTTCTGATGTGGGTATTTTTTTTTTTTTGTTTTCTCATGTTTTGCATGCAGGGGGGTGCCTCTTCGTCCTGTGAGGGACAGGCCCCTGGAGTAATTTAGCAGATTGTATGAAGATGGAGCGCCATATGTTTACAAATATGGGCACTGTTCTGTAGGATTTCAATCCAAATCATACAGGGAAAAAATGAAGGAATCTGACCTTTCAGTTTTCATTATTTCCACTCTACCTAGATTGGCAGGAGCAATGCTTATTTTATCATCAACTTTATTGACAGTTTGCTTGAATTGGTTACGTTTTAGGTGCTGCATCATTTGAATCTTGAGGCCCTGAATATGCAGGTCAATCTTTGATTTTTTTGTTTGCAGTCAAAGCTCACATCTTTTCTTAAAACTCATGCCCCTGATGTTCGTGCATAAAATTCAGTATTCAAGCACAAAAACCTTGTCTTTTAGAGCTAAGACTCGCTAAGGCCAAATTACCAATGGGGTTCTCTCCTACTTTACACACCCACTTTTTGCAATTTGAATGCTTTCAAAGCCTTCCCAATCAGACTATGTCTTTTAATTTGAATGAATTTGAAGCCAGATCAGCCCCCTTATTTGCAAAAATGCCAGTCACCTTAAACAAATGTTTGGTGGGTGAGAATACAATCCTGTCAAAAAAATATTTTTCCCATCAAGTAGCCCCTTTAGTTTCCTAATGCTGATGGACCATGTGTTACTGTTAACAACATTGTCTATGAGCCTAAGGTGAGCTTGTAATCCCCATAGCATATTGTTGTGACTAAGTCCAGAGTTTATTTTTGTTCTTTTTTTTAATTAGAAGTTATGTGCTTTTGAGGTGATAACAAGGCCTCTCTGGCCCTGTTCTGCCAGGGTTAGTTCTAGCCACTCCATATTCATCATCTCTCATTACAATATTTTTAACAATGTTTTTTGTATCATTTAAGATTTGTGTTAGCAGATTCCCCAGTACAGTGCTATCATTTTGTACAGGTAGTGGGTGTACTGTAGAGGATGTTATCAGTGAAGTTGTCAGTTATAATCGGAGTTGGATGTGTAAGATTTACATTGTTTTTCCGTACCCTTATGCCAAAAATCTGCTTTGATTGCTGCATTTTGTGGTGTACAAGTCAAGAACATGCTTTTTTAAAAGTATTATGTTGGCACACATATTTATTGAATTTAATTGTAAATTTACTTTGTGGTGCATGGCATTTCCTTTCAGTATTTTTCTTATACTGAAATATTCTTCGCCAATCTCTGTATGATATTGTATTGCACATCTGCTCGAAAACCCCCCACAAGAAATCAGAGAAGAAAAGTGCAAAGCCTCCTCTCTGGGCTTGAGCAGTTGCAGTAATGATGACATTTGAAGTTTCTGGATTGATGCATGAACTTATGCTCTGCAGTTACACAGAGACAAGTCCAACCAGTTGGGAAGTTACAACTTTCTTTATCTTCCATGGTTTCCGTACAGTCATTGAGATTGGTTTGAGAAGAAGCAGCCTCTCTCATTACATCAAATTGCCAAGATTTATTGCAGTACCTTTGGTTTTCATATTCATGTGCATAACAGGAATTTGGCTCCTCTTTCCATCTTTCATCAGATGTGGAGCTCATATAAAGGCCATTAATGAGTGCCACCTTTTCATTAAATATTTCTTTCCAGCAAGTGCGCAAAATTGATATTCTGGTTTTCAAAATTGATATTGTAATTCCTTGCCATTGCCATAGACTTAAAGGCCATCTGTTTAGTAATAACTGAGCATTTGTTTCATGACAGGGTCCTATATTTTTCATATTACACTCTACATGCTTCTGCCACGGATACAAAAAAATCAATTGCAAGTAAGAGGTAATATTCTATGCAGGCAGAGATATTGCACCAAAACCAGGTGCTCTTACAGTTAAGGCTGAGAAGGATGTTCCTGTATAATGCCTATTAAATTAAATAAAATAACAAAAGAAGAGAGCTTTTATTTTTTTAAATTACCTTCAGTTTCAATTAAATATAACAGAGTATTCCAAAAATCCACATATCCATGCTAACACCAGATTTATTAATGACAGAAAGCTATGCATTTCAGAGTTCCTTGATCCGTCTCCTTCATTAATAAAGCTGGGGTTAACATGGATCTATAGTAACAGGGTAAAAGTAGGATAATCTATATATTCTATAGAGTCAGAGATATTGCACCACAACCAGTTGTTATTACATTCCAGTGTGAGAAGGATCTACCTGTGTAATGCAGATTAAATTAAATGAAGGAAAAAAAGAAGAGAGCTTTCAAGAATTATATTATATATTCTATGCAGGCAGAGATATTGCACCAAAAGCAGCTGCTCTTACAGTCATTGACCTGGGTTTGTTGATGTAGATTCTGTCATTTGTAGCCCAATTTCAAGGCACTTTGAGTTAGCTAATTTTGAAGAAATAATGCAGTAGCAGTAACGAGACATTGTACTGAGACTTTAATGAAAGCTGAAGAAGAGAAAAACTACCTTAATGCAGCCATGCTTAATAGTGACAGGCATACAGAGGTAACTGCAACATGGACAATATTGTAATAAGGCTGATGTCAGTGGTGGTAGCTGAAGAAGGAGCTCCTACAACAGGGCCACAATAATCTTTTTCTTAGAATATACATTTATGTTATGACATAGATTGAAGAATGTAAGTCCTGATTTACTTCTTGAAGATGGCTATTTACTTGACAGTAAGTAACAAGATTCTTGGATTTTGACCAAAGAATTACTTCGATTTTGACTAATGAAGGTTGCTTTCAGATTCCTTGGTTCTTCTGAATAGTCAGAGCCAACTGAACAGTATTGCATCTTTTGTTTGTTCTGCTATCCTTTTTTTTAACAACTAACAGTGATCACGAATCTTAGATCACTTTTGGATCTCAGACTATTTAATATATTTATTTTATTATTACTAAAATTAACCTCCACGACGTCAACGACGATTATTGTTTGTTTCAGCCACAGAAAAAAACAAAAATATTTCGTACTTGTGAGCCGCCACCCTTTTCTAACCTCCACAACGTCAACGATAATGGTGGGTCCGTGTCGGCCACGGAAACAAACAAAAATCTCATTTTCGATACAGGGTGCTAATGATTCCTTCCAAGGCGTGAACCACTCCATTCACTCATCTTTAGCCCGAGATTTTAGTGTTAGTATTAGATCATATTTCTTGTTATATAGGCAACCATTTTCTTTAATATCGTTTGTATTAAAATGACTTGATTTCAAAGTTAAAGTCAATTATTATAATATAATTTAATTATATTATTTAAGAATATAATATTTTTATATGAAATTCATATTAGCATTCGCTATTCCCATTTTATTTTGAGGGCAAGTAAAAGAGTTGAAGCTGACAACCTATTGCATTGCTGGAAAGGTCCAACATGTATGGGGCAATTGCTGGTCCTCCGTGACGTCACATGGATGCGTCGGTTTTGTCACTCACACAAACAAACAAATAATCAACCCTATTAGATTTCAGTGTTTCAATATTGTTAAACTTAATAGAAATTTAAATTTAAAGAATATTATAAAGTTTTATTTAAAAAATAAAAATAATTATTGAAATTTATTTCCATTGTATCATGAAATTGAAAGATATGTATTTCATTTCATATTTTAATTATTTATTTTAATATTTTTTTTATTTAATTACGTTGGAATTTAAGGAAAAATTTAAAGATGAATATTTATTTTAAAGTTGAGAAACTTTGAGAATATTACTAATCTCTAATAGAAAATAAATTCAAATATTTGATGATCTTTTTGTAAAAATATCTAAATTTATGATTATATTATATTACCCTATATAAGATTTTGGTTATTTTTAAGGTAAAATAATTAATCTCTTACAAAAAAAAAAAAAAATTTAAATGTTTCATGATATTTTTGTAAAAATATGTAAATTTATCATTATATTATATTAGTCTATATAAGATCTTCGCAATTTTTAAGGTAAAATAATTTCATAGAATAAAACTTGAGCTAATTATTTTTTGAAAAAATGGAAATTGGCCAGTATTTTTTTTTTGAAAAATTATAGAAATTAGTCCACCTGCTAATATTAGCCCCTAAAATTTTCTGTTAGAATTTGAATAGGTGATTTTATAAAATCATTTTAATTATAAAATATAAAGTAAAGAGAAGAGTCATCTTTTTTAAATTGAAAACAATGTAAAAATAAATATATATTTAGTGTAATAGAATTTTTGTATATATATATATAGCATTTTACTTAATATATACATATAAAAAATTAAACCATTTTTATTAATTTTAACATTCAAATATTTTATTTATCATGATTGTCCATGTAATAATGAAAGAATTCCCCTAATTAAGATATAGTGTCAAAGAGTGTAACTATTATCAATATTTGTAATTGTATTTCATGAAAAGAAAAAGGAAATAAATTTATCATGAATGAAAAGTTATCTTGAAGCATTGGTTTCATGTTCTTTTATTTAATTTCTAGGTGAAAGCCTCCATTGATGGCTTCTAGGTTATGTCATTAATCAATAAAGTCATTATCATTTTTACTATACCATTCTTAGGCATTTGTGTCATGTAAAAAGACTTATTTTGAGTCAAAAGTGTCATTTGTCACCTCCACACCATGTCAGCCTAGATTAGGGCTATTTGATCCAGGAGAAAGAGTCTATATACAGAGGCAACTCAACTCATCTGAGACACACAGTCAAAAATTCTAATCTACCAGAGAAAGAGGCAGAAAACAAGACAACAATTCAAGAGAAAGAATGAAGTTTGGGAAGAAAAGAAGGTGTGTTTTTGAGCATCTATCTCTCACGTGCGAATTTACTTTACTCAAGTTGGGTCCAAATTTTTTGAATCAACTGCAAGTCCGAAATTCTGTAATTGAAGGCTGAAATTCTCAATTGAAGCTCCTTCTGAGAAGCTGACACTTGGAGACTTTGGTAGGGATCACCTACTGGAAGGAAAGAAGGACTTAGTGATTGAAGAAGGTGTTTTTCTAGGTCTAAATGTTTTCGATTGTCTTATCTTGATTTGAATCTAATTCTGGAAGAGTTAGGCTATGTTTTCCCCTTGGATGTGTTTTGACCTTACTGAGTGCCTATATCTTGTGTCTCTTATTCTTGTGGTGTTCATATACATTTAATATGAACATAGTTACCAATCAATTGAGAAAATTACCTAGTACCCTTTTTCTGGAGGTAGCAAAAAAAACACCCGATTTTGAAGAGTGGTGATGCAGAATCACCATTTTTTTAGCATAGTTTTGGCACTTCAAATTTTCTTATGACTTTTTCTTTTTAAATGTTATGATTTTCATCTCAATTTTGAAAATGCTGATGTAGAATAAGCTATTTTTTTTTTAGCATATATTTGAAACTTTAAAATTTCTTTGATTTTTTTTTTTTAATATCATGTTGATTTAGAAAAATGGTCATTTTGTTAGCACTTTAAATTTTTTTTATTTATCAAGTATGAACATTTATCTAAAAATGTTGATGATTTTCATGCTAATTTTCAAAAGTGTTGATGCAACATCAATCCTTTTTTTTAGAGTGGTGATTTTCATCTTGTTAATAAAACATAAAAATAAAATTAAAAAATATGACCAAAAAATCAAATAAAAAAAATATAATATATATATATATATATATATGAAAATAAACCAATAAAAATATAAAAAAAAAATAACTTGTAAAAATAAAAAAAATAAAACAAAAAAAAATAAAAATAAATAAATAAATAAATTCAAATACTATATAAAAATGGGAAAACATTAAAAAACACTCTTAATTTAAACACAAAAAAGCATGTTTTTTAAGTTAAAAAAAAACAACATAATTAAAGAAAATGATAAAAAAAATATTAAAAAAATTAAAATTAAAAAAAAAAATTCAAATAACCAAAATACTAAAATTAAAAATAATTATCGACTGCACTGTGAAGAAAATATTCTGCCATTGATGCCATGTCCAGCATTTCCTATAGATACTTGAGAATCTTCAACATCCGATTATGCATTTCAGGTCGCACTTTTGTCATGACTTACAAATCCATTTCCAGCAAAACAGTCTCACTTCCCTGAGAGAACCCGTTTGTCTTCCAAACCGCTTCATGGTACCAAGCCAGTCAAAATCTTTCAAAATCTTAACACCTTGAGCCTTTCAGCCTCGTAACTCTTCAAACTTTACTTGTTGGGTATTCAAACCTATAAAAACTTCCGAATCAAGCCTTGAATACTCAAATTTAATTCTGCAAAGTCTTTAAACCTTCGAACCTTTAAATCTCCGACATTTCAAATCCAAAGCTCAATGCTTCCGACTTCAAAACTATAAATCTTCCTCTCAGCCTTCGATTCTTCAAATTTAAAGCTGAATCTTAAAACCCTTGACTTTTTGGGTCTGTAAAACCATATGAAAACCCCAAAACCTTTATCTCCTCAGCAATTGTTTAAAACCCTTCTGAACCTCACGCAACGCAATTATAATTATGAGATTAGATTAAATTGTGTGGCAACCACTCAAGGTTGCGCAATATATTCAATGAATTTCGAGAGGCTGTCATTTCCTGTCTGATCCGGTCTCATTGCTCTGTTCAATTGAATTTATACCACATTGGTTAGTAGTGTGGTTTTATCTCCACTGCCAAGTTATTACCAATGGTCACTATCGTACACGTTTATGGAAATGATTTTTAAACACTTTTTTTTCCTAGAGTATACACCATCATAGCTAGAATTTTCAAATGGCTTATGCTAGGGGATGGTGGTTTTTTTTGGGGCACGAGACTGTTTTATTTTAAAATAGATTTATTTTTTTTAAGCACAAAAATTTATTATTAAAATTCCAGCATTAAATTTTTAACTTTTGATGAAGTGTCCACTAAATTTAAAAGTATTTTTTTATTAAATAAAAAAGTAATAGTATGAATGCAATTTATATCATTCATACAATTAAATTGTTTTATGTTTTTATGAGAATTGATATATTTTGAGTAGGTGGTTTTTCAGTTTTTGAGGAACCAATTTTAAGCAAAATGATTTAAACTATTTCAAAATAGATTTAAATTTTTTGGATGACACCATCTAGGATCATTTTCTATTACGTTGAATGAGACCAAATAGGATCAATCTTCATGCTTGGATGGCAGCAAAACATAGGAGTACACTCTAAAATTTAGGGTTTTTTACATCCCTTATGTCCACCACTTCTGGATAAACTCTTCCATGCAAGGAAAATTCACCTCGCCGTTAAAGGCTTATGACAAAAGTGACTATCAAACATTTGTTATCCATTTCTTATTCAGGCTCAGCTCATGCCACTTCTTATCCATTTCTCATTCAGAATTGATTCTTGTCCAATGCCAGAACTTAAATATATGCCTCAGTACCCTATGGAAATATTTAAAACAATTGCTAATACAACTCATGGAATTGCTAGAATTGTGCAGCTGTAAGCATTGGCTAACATATACGGTGAAAACTACAAATTTCAGTAATAAATCTGAAAATAATCTTGCTTCCTTTACGTTTCAAGATAAATTTAGTGCTTTGAAACTTGCCACAAGGAACATCCACTTAGAAAAGCAGAGGTTGGGGCTCCCAATGATGGATAAACATGTCGCATAATTTACGAAATAATATGTCATACATCCTACAGTCTATAACAATCATTCTCAATCCAAAATAGAACACTTATCATTTATTCCAAAATAGAACACTTATCATTTATGAGAAATTTTGAAATAAACAATAAAAATAATGGCAACGACGAGAACACCAATAATCCATTTGTTTAGGTTCATTATCCTCACCACTGATGCCAAGAGTTTCCTGCTCTTTCCAATATTGTCATATCTTTTCAACATGTGTTCGAGCAAAGAGATTTAGATCATGAAGTTGTGCATAACAAATAAGTTGATAAAAACTCGTGAATCCATTGAAGGTTATAATTTTGATACTATAACACTAGTACATTATTATTGTGCCAAAGCCAGAGACATGACCCAGAGTCTCGGAAATGCATTCAATTAAGTTAGATTAAAAGACTTGTAATTGATGGTTTAATATTCTAGACAAAGAGAAAGAAACATGGAATCTTGGAGTTGAGAGACAAATATATTCTCAAAACCTGAATTGGAAATCTGTTGGGCTTTAGAGATCAACCTATTCTCAAATTCTTCAATCATATGGAGCATGGTTATAACAATTGTTTGAGGTCATAGGTCTCATTGAGGGGATTTGGTCCATGTGGCATGAGAGTTTAAAACTGGGTTAATAATTATTAAATATATGGATTTTTTTAAAATAATTATTCGGTTTAAAGACATTTTCTATTTACTTAATTGCCAAAACAAACACATATTCACACACATACATATGTATGAGAAATTAAACCAAAAAAAAACTTAACAACCAAATTAATCACGTAAACATCAAACATTATGAATAAAGAAATAGAATCTGGAAAATTTTGCAAGAATCTGGAAATATTTTTTTTTTTGTTATTATGTAGATATGCATATTCTAGAGAGAGATGTGTTAAGTCGTATTTTCCATATTGAAATAAAAATAACATATCCTCTAAATAAAAAAGTAAAGTCTCTTAAAATTAAAAAAAATAATATACATATTTCATTAGTCTAAATGAGTCCATATTAAAATAAATAACATATTCTTTAAATAAAGAGATAATGTCTCTTACAATTAAAAAAATAATTGAATAAGTATACATATTTCATTAGTTTTAATTGAAAACTCTAAAATATCGAGTTGACACATGTCCATATTAACAGTCTCTTACAATTTTTGGTTAGTGCAAGGTATGGTGTTCTTAACATTATCATCCAATTTATATATTTTTTCTAGTCCTCTTAAGTCCCCATTTGGATCAAGGCCCCATTCCTTTTAAATTCAGTCCTCATTGGGTCAAGGAACAGTCCTTCTTGCATCTAATAAAAGAAAGCTGGAAGCATCCAGTCAAAGGCTCTGCCTTCTTTGTTTGGGAGGAGAAACTTAGAAGAGTTAAATCTGCACTAAAATCTTGGGTAAAAACCTTACCTAACCATGCAGTGGAAAGAAAAAAGATACAAGAATGTCTTGAGATGCATCATCTGGTTTCGGAAAATGTAGAGATCACAAAAGAAATACTAGACAAGGAGGCTGACCTTCAGCATAAGCTCCTCAAGGCTAGCTTGGCAGAGGAAGAGTACTGGAGAATGAAATCCCATAGTCTTTGGCTTAAGGCAGGACATAGAAACTCATCCTTCTTCCATAAGCAAGCCCAAGCTCGAAAATGCCTCAAATCCATCTCAGAAATCAAGGTAGAGACCACCAAGCATAGAGATATCCGAAGCATAAAAAATGCTGCTTTCATTCACTTTAAAAATTTCTATAGTGAAGAGGAGCCCCTGGGACATATTTCAAATCTTGTGAATGAGGTGCCCTCCCTGATTACCGCCAGAAAGAATCAATTCTTTGAAGCAGAGATGACAATCAATGAAATAAAAAACACCCTCTTCGCAATGGAACCGGATAAGGCTCCGGGTCCTGACGGTTTTACTGCCAGATTCCTGCAGACCTGTTGGCAAGTTGTGGAAAAATATTTATGCAGAATGGTACGGAAGTAACAAGAGTGTCAGAAAATTGGGGGAGGCACCAATTCGGCTTTCCTTGCCCTCATCCCCAAGGAGAAAGGCACCAACACCTTCAACAGGTTTCGTCCTATCTCCCTTTGTAATATAGGCTACAAGCTGATCACAAAAGTGACTGCAAACAGATTAAAAACCATCCTACCAGACATTATCGCAGAGAATCAGGGAGGTTTTATTCAGGGAAGACATATTGTGGATAACTTTATCCTGGTCCAAGAGGCGATTCACTCAAGCTTGGTTCGCAAAGAGAAAGGAATGGTTGTCAAGTTAGATCTTGAAAATGCCTTTGACAGGGTGAGACATAGATTCCTGATGGATGTGCTGCGCAAATTTGGTTTTGGTCCCAAATTCATCAACTGGATTAAGGCTTGTATCAGTGAGCCTTGGATATCCCCATTGGTGAATGGGAGGGCCACTGATTTCTTCAAAGCTTCTAGAGGACTGAGGCAAGGGTGTCCTCTATCCCCTCTGCTCTTTGTCCTTCAAGCTTCTATCCTCAGCTTCCTTTTGAATAAAAAGAAGCAAGATCAAGAAATAATGGGTCTGAGCATTGCGAGAGGAGTTAAAAATATCAATCATGCGTTATTCGCGGATGATTCTCTCTTGCTAGGTGCTACCTCTGTGCTCTCAGCTAAAAGATTTAAAGATGTGGTCTCTGAATATTGTGAAGACTCAGGAAGCAGCCTCAATAAAGGAAAATGCCATATCTACTACTGGAATACTCCTGCCAGCATGCTTCAAGCCATCTTCTATTGCTTTGGATTCGCTGCCTCCTCGACTTGGTCATCCTTCAAGTACTTGGGCCTCCCTATTTTCCAAAAATGTGCTGTCAGCAGAGACTGGTTACCCCTGCTACAAAAGTTTAAATCTAAGATTCATTCCTGGGGATTCAACTGGTTCAATCTGTCAGGCAAGACAGTGCTTATAAAAGCAGTCTTAAACAACCTTCCCATTTACCAGTTTGCTGTTATGCTGGCTCCAGTTGGAATTATGAAGAAAATGGAGGAACACATAAGAAAATTCTTTTGGAAAGGCGGGAAAGCAAATGAGAAGAAAATCCCTTTAATAAGTTGGGACAAAATTTCCATGCCCAGAATGGAAGGCAGATTGAATTTCAAGAGTATTAGCACACAAAATATAGCGTTGGGTGCAAAATTGCTATGGAGGATAATTTCCCCAAATCCGGGTTGGGCTCAGCTTGCCTTGTGGAAAAAATACTTCCGTGGGCAGAGAAAACGTTGCCTGGACAATCCCATAGCTAACTCTGGCTCGCTGATTCATAAATTCTGTGCAAAAACTTCCTCCTTAATTAGCCAGCATGCACGTTGGATTCCTCGAAATGGTAAGCGCATTAGAATTTGGGAGGATCGTATTATGGGCTGCGATCCTCTGGCTGATGATTGTTCCCTGGCTTTGTTGAAAGACTGGATGTCTAGAGCAGGTTTCAAAACACTGTGGGATATTTCTCATTGGGAGAATGGAGATTGGTATAGTTGGATCAAGATCGAGGTGCCCCAGAATCTGTCCAATGAGTACGCTACCTTCTTAGCATTCTTAAATGGCAAGGCTCCTTTGAACAATAGGAAATTGGATACCCATGGCTGGGGGTTGACCCCTGGGCGTTATATAGTCTCGCAGGGGTACTGGCAGATCTTATCGCATCCTCACGTTCCACCTGATCTGAAACCTTGGAAAGGGATCTGGTCTCAGCCTTCGATTCCTAAAATCAACTCTTTCTGCTGGTTCCTCTGTCACTAGAGAATCTTGACTGATGATAGACTACAAAAAAGAGGCTACCTTGGCCCCTCTCACTACTCGTTGTGTGGAGAAAATGCAGAAACGGCCGCACACCTGATGCTCAATTGTAATTTTGTTGCAGATATTTGGAAAGAGGCCTTAGGCCCTTGGAGTACTGATTTCGACCTCCCTAATTTCATATCAGATCTGTTTTCAAATTGGATGCTTTCGTATCCTAGAGGCTCTCCTCAGAACGCTCATATCAAAGCTGCCTGGCGCGTTCTTCCTAAATTAATTTGTTGGCAAACATGGCTAGAAAGAAATCCAAGGATTTTCAGAGATAAGAAGGGCAATCACCAGATAGTCTGGGTTAAAGTAAAAATCCAGTTAAAAGATTGTGTTGGAGAACAGCTTGACGGGGCAGAGCTAAGAAAAAAAGATGCTGCTTGGAGTGCTATCCTAGACCTCCATTTCAGTGATATAGCCAGGCCTCCCGCTCCACTAAAAGATTGGCAGATTCGACTTAATGCATCAGAATTCTTGGATTTTTGCACAAAGCCGACGTATAACATCCTCTTCTTTGACGGGGCAGCAAAAGGTAATCCGGGTAGTTCAGGAGCATGAGGAATTGTTAAAAATGCTGATGGCAGAACTGAACTTAGATATGCCTGGGGAGTGGGTTTCAACACCAGCATTCAAGCTGAAGCCCTGGCCCTATTCCAAGGTCTCAAGAAACTTATATTCCTCGGTATCAATGAAGCAATAGTGATGGGCGACTCTCAGTCTATCATAAAATCCATTGTAGACAATTCTTCTCCTTCAGACTTAAGACTGTCCAGATTGATGAACATAATAAGAATCCTGTCGAAATCCTTTCAGAGCTTGGAATTCTATCATGTCAAGAGAGATAACAACAAAGAAGCTGACACTGAAGCTAATAAATTTGTTCTCCTCCCCCTCAGAGTCCTCCTCAGAGATGGAGAAGAAGGCTAGGACCCCATCCCTTAACTGTCTGGTTATTATGTTTTACTGTCTTTTATTGGAGCAGTTTATTTGCATTTTCAAATTGGGGAAGATAGAGGCGATTGCTCGAATAATAGTTTGTAAAAATCTCTGGCGTAGCAAGGAAAAAGCCATTTTGGTTCTGGTCAGGGAGAAATCTGGGCATTGCCTAGTATCATGTAAGCAGATTTGAGGCATTTAGGCCAGAAATTAATATATCATACTATCTGCTTCTGTAAAAAAAAAAAAACTTTGTTGAGAGTGAAAAGCTTGAAAAGAAAGTTTACTTTACAACTCAAGAGATTTGACCACTCTCAATCATTATAAATAATTATAAATTGGGGATTAAATAGGTTACATTAGAGATGAATACCATGGGGAAAACCATGGGTTCTCATAAACCTAGATCTTGAAAGCCTCTGGGAACTTAACTAACTCAAGTATACCTACACCACCCTAGAATCCCCACCTTAAAATTGACTCAAGGAGATTGACTTGGTCTCAACCTCTTGAGTCCCACTAGCCATTTTCAAAATGTTCTACAGTGAAAGATTGCAGGAGGGCAATGCTTTTGAATCCCGACAGTAAGCAGATCCCATTGAGTGCATCTCAAATAACATGTTTGAAGGAAAAATAGAAGCTCAACTGCTTCCCTTTAATTTTATGACACTTGTGACATCCCACTACCTCATATTTCATAATGTAGACACTTGATCTTAAAAACCATTGGTTAGAGGATAGAGTGATGGCATTAATATTTGGTAACACAGTCACCCACTCTAGGTCTAAAACATTGAAATGAAGCTTGATTAATCCTTGAGGGCTGCCCTTAAACACTACCTCTATGTTTTTTACTATATATGGTGAGCTGAGTACCATCAATGTACAATTATATGATATAAAATATTAGTGCACATTTACATTAGCTTCATCTTTATTTATAGTTCTAGGATGTTCTACATGCACAAACTAAATACAATTTCAATTGGACGTCAAAGCCCATAAAACCATATGAAAATAAAGACAACAACCTTCTTGTTTTGTAATGGGTTGTTTTTATGTTCAAACATACATGATAAAGCATACAAAATAGAGATTGCATCTGATTACGATTTGCCTCTTCTTATTATATGCAGGAATAGTTCTCACGAAGTCCCTAAAAATCAAAGAAACACATACAAAAAGTGTGAAAGATTTGATAATCCCTTGCACAACCATAGATGTGATCAACTCCGTTGCTAGATTCACCACACTAGGGTGGAAAAACCATTTCTGTTCCAAACCAACAATATGGAATTGCCAAATGGCACAAGAAACCACCCCAGAAAATGCACCATTTCCCGAAAAACTGCAATCCATAAAACAAGTAGAAATAGACTTCACAATTGAAAGCCAAACGATAAGTAGAAATAGACCCCACAAAGTGCAAGATTTCAAACTACGAGTTCAAGGATAGCTTGTAACTTTCACTATTATGTTTATCTAAAGAAAACTATAAGTATCAACTTTTACACTTTTATTACCGTGGAAAACTTTACTTAAATATTTTCAAATTCATGACATAGCTCAGATAAATTGACTGCTACTAGTTACATAGAAAAATGAAGAAAATTTTGAATTGAATTAGGTGATGATAGGGCAACAACACTCTCTAAAAGGACCATTTCATGGGAATCACCACATTGAGCCAAGTCACAATAAACAAACCTATCCATGTCATCACATGGTTGTTCTAGTAGATTTCCAATAGTTACATGATTAGCATGTCTTGCGTCCTTATGCTTTGGTGTTAACATTGCATTAGAAGGATTATCTTCAGGCCCTACATGATCGTGGTTAAAATGACATTCAAGATGTTGTATGCATAACCACAAGACAAACTTGCTATTTCAAGCACAATGATTAAAGACAAATATTCTGAAATATTGACCAGATAATTTTCCCAAGTCTTCCATACCTTCAGTGTATCTTTGCACCATTAAGAGCAACTTCTAATTTTATTATTACTAAAATTTACCTCTACGACGTCAACGACGATTATTGTTCAGCCACAGAAACAAACAAAAATATTCCGTACTTCTCAGACGCCACCCTTTTATAACCTCCACGACGTCAACGATAATGGTGGTTCCGTGTCGGCCACAGAAACAAACAAAAATCTCATTTTCGATACAGGCCACTAATGATTCCTTCCAAGGCGTGAACCACTCCATTCACTCATCTTTAGCCCGACATTTTAGTATTAGTATTACAACGTATTTCTTGTTATATAGGAAACCATTTTCTTTAATGTCGTTTCTATTCAAATGACTTGATTTAAAAGTTAAAGTCAATTATTATAATATATTTTAATTATATTATTTAATGAATATAATCTTTTTATATGAAATTCATATTAGCATTCGCTATTCCCATTTTATTTTGAGGGCAAGTAAAAGAGTTGAAGCTGACAACCTACGGCATTGCTGGAAAGCTCCAACATGTATGGGGCAGTTGCTAGTCCTCCGTGACGTCACATGGATGCGTCGGTTTTGTCACTCACACAAACAAACAGTCAACCCTATTAGATTTCAGTATTTGAATATTGTTAAACTTAATAGAAATTGAAATTTAAAGCATATTATAAAATTTTATTTAAAAAATAAAAATAATTATTGAAATGTATTTCAATTGTATGATGAAATGGAAAGATATGTATTTTTTTTAATCATTTATTTTAATATTTTTTTTATTTAATTATATTGGAATTGGAAAATTTTAAAGATGGATATTTATTTTAAAGTTTAGAAATTTTGGAGAATATTACTAATCTCTAATAGAAATTAAATTTAAATGTTTGATGATCTTTTTGTAAAAATATCTAAATCTATGATTATATCATATCAGCCTATATAAGATTTTGGTTATTTTTAAGGTAAAATAATTAATCTCTAATAGAAAAAATTTTAAATGTTTGATGATATTTTTGTAAAAATATCTAAATTTATGATTTTATTATATTAGTCTATATAAGATTTTGGCAATTTTTACTGTAAAATAATTTCATAGAACAAAACTTGGGCTAATTATTTTTTGAGAAAATGGAAATTAGCCAATATTTTTTTTTGAAAAATTATAGAAATTAGTCCACCTGCTAATATTAGTCCCTAAAATTTTCTTTTGGAATTTGAATAGATGATTTTATAAAATCATTTTAATTATAAAAATACAAAGTAAAGAGAAGAGTTATCTTTTTTAAATTGGAAACAATGTAAAAATAAATATCTATAGTTTAATAGAATTTTTGTATATATATATATAAAGCATTTTACTTAATATATACATATACAAAGTTAAAGCATTTTTCTTAATTTTAACATTGAAATATTTTATTTATCATGATTGTCCATGTAATAATGAAAGAATTCCCCTAATTAAGACATAGTGTCAAAGAATGTAACTATTATCAACCTTTGTAATTGTATTTCATGAAAAGAAAAAGGAAGTAAATTTATCGTGAATGAAAAGTTATCTTGAAGCATTGGTTTCATGCTCTTTTATTTAATTTCTAGGTGAAAACCTCCATTGATGGCTTCTAAGTTATGTCATTAATCAATAAAGTCATTATCATTTTTATTATACCATTCTTAGGCTTTTAGATCATGTAAAAAGACTTATTTTGAGTCAAAATTATCATTTGTCACCTCCACACCATCTCAACCTGGATTAGGGCTATTTCAACCAGGAGAAAGAGTTTATATACAAGTGCAACTCGACTCATTTAAGACACAATTCAAACCAGAGAAAGAGGAAGTAAACAAGAGCACAATTCAAGAGAAAGAATGAAATCTGGGAAGAAAAAAATGTGTGTTTTTTAGCATCTCTCTCTCTCACGTGCAAATTTACTTTACTCAAGTTGGGTCCAAATTTTTTCAATCAACTGCAAGTCCGAAATTCTGTAATGGAAGGCTGAAATTCTTGATTGAAGATCCTTTTGAGAAACTGACACTTGGAGACATTGGCAGGGATCATCTGCTGGAAGGAACGAAGGACTTAGTGATTGAAGGAGATGCTTTTCTAGGTCTAAAGGTTTTCGATTGTCTTATCTTGATTTGAATCTACTTGTGGAAGAGTTAGACTATGTTTTCCCCTTGGAGGTGTTTTGACCTTATTGAGTGGCTATATCTTGTGTCTCTTGTTCTTGTGGTGTTCATATACATTTAATTTGAACATAGTTACCAATCAATTGAGAAAATTACCTAGTACCTGTCTTTTTTGAGGCAGTAAAAAAAACACCCGATTTTGAAGAGTGCTGATGTAGAATCACCTTTTTTTTTGGAGCATAGTTTTGGTACTTCAAATATTCTTATGACTTTTTTTTTTTAAATGTTATGATTTTCATGTCAATTTTGAAAATGGTTGTGTAGAATAACCTATTTTTTTTCGCATATATTTGAAACTTCAAAATTTTTTTGATTTTTTTTTTTTTTCAATATCATGTTGATTTAGAAAAATAATCATTTTGTTAGCACTTTAAATTTTTTTATTTATCAAGTATGAACATTTATTTTAAAATGTTAATGATTTTCATGCTAATTTTGAAAAGTGTTGATGCAACATCAATCCTTTTTGCTTAGAGTGGTGATTTTCATCTTGGCAATAAGACATAAAAATAAAATTAAAAAATGACAAAAAAATAATATATATATATATATATATACACACACAAAAAAAAAAACCAATAAAAGTGTAAACAAAAAAAATAACTTGTAAAAGTAAAAAAAATAAAAAATAAATAAATAAATTCAAATACTATGTAAAAACGGAAAACATTTAAAAAAACACTTAATTCAAACACAAAAAAAAAAATTAACCAAAAAAACATTTTTTTCAAGTTAAAAAAAAAAACAACATTATTAAAGAAAACGATAAAAAAAAAAATTAAAAAAAAAATCAAATTATCAAAACACTAAAATTAAAAATAATTATCGGAAATTTAAATTAAAAAAAAAATAAAATTAAAAACAACATTCAAATAAAAATACAAATTTTAAAATAATAGAAATTTCAATTAAAATAAATAATTAAAATTGAAAAATAAAATTATATATATATATATATATATATATATATATATATATATATATATATAATTTTCAAATAAAAAAAAAATGTTTTTGTTTGAATTAAAAAAAAGAAAACAATCTTTTTAAAAAAAATAAAAATATATATGAAATATGAAATTTAAAAATAAAAATAAATCAATCTGAAAATATAAATTAAATTTCAAAATATAAATAAAAAAATAAAATAAAAATTTTAAAAATAAATAAAAATCATCAACATCACTCATCGGCCAAGCCCCACGACCCCTAATGTGGCAGGAGTTGATTTCGGGAATCACCTCTTCTCTAAGTCGATTTCGGGAATCATCATTGTGCTAGGTCGATTCCGGGAATCACCACCGTCCTGGGTCAATTCAAGGAATCACCATCACCCTAGGTCGATTCTCGGAATCACCGTCTCCTTGGGTTTATTTTGGGAATCACCACCGTCCTGGATCAATTTTTGGAATCACCACCGCCGCCCTGGGGCTGTGGGGCTCGGCTGATGGGCGGTGGAGAGGTCTTCCACCAGCCGAGCCTTGTGGCCCCCTGGGCGACGCCAATGGAGATTTTTATTTATTTATTTATTTAATTTTGATCTTTATTTTTTTATTATTTTTTTATTAATTTTTCTTAAAATTTCTTGATTTACATTATTTATTTAAAGTTATTTGTTTTTTAATTATTATTATTGTTATTATTATTTTTAATAGATTATATATTCTTTAGTTTGTTGGATTTTTTTTATTTTTAATTTTTAATTTAATTTTAATTTGAAAGATATATTTTTTTTTAATTTGTATTTTTTATTTTATTTTTTTAATTCCAAAAAAAATTGAATTTTGTAATTTTTTTTATTTAAAAATGTTTTCTTCATAGATTTATATGCATTTTTTTTTAAATTTGAATTATTATTTAAATTTCCTTTTTATTTTTTTTTAGTTTAAAGTTTTTTTTTTTTAATTTTATTTGTTTTTAATTTTCTTTTTAAATTTAAATTAATAAATTTAAATTTTTATTTTTCAGTTTTTTTTTATTTTAACTAATTTTTTAATTTTAATTCTAATTATTTAATTTTATCAAATTTTTAATTTTATATATATATGTATGTATGTATGTATGTTTTTTGCTAATTTTAAATTTGTTTCTTTAAATCATGTGTTTTTTTTTAATTTTCCCTTTTTGTTTTCTTTGAAAAAAAATTCTTTTTTTTTTTTAATTTAATTTTTTATTTTTTATTTTTACAAGTGATATTTAATCTTTAATACCATGCCTAAAAATCGTTGGAATTTTATTTTCATAAAGGTGACATTTTATCTTGAATGTGATCCTTAGATTTTCAAGACTTTTCAGAGACACAATAATAGACATCCTTTAATATCATGCATAAAATTGTTGCAATTTTAAGACTTTTGATATTTTATCTATAATGTCATGTTTATCGTTGAAATTTTAAGGTTTTTCAGATTCATGATATTTGATCTTTAATGCTGTTATTAAAAATTGTTGACAATTAACCCCGAAAAGAAAAATATGTTATTCCAACGTTAACACTTTTCACTTTGAAGGTGTTTTCTGCACACAAAAAATTGACGATGTTATTCCAACAATAATACTTTTCATTTTCCGGCTAATTTTTGCACACAAAAGATTCGCGACGTTATTCCAACATTAAAATTTTATGTTTTCAAATTGTTTTTTTTCATACAAAAAACTGGCGATGTTATTCCCCCATCAACACTTTTTGTTTCGAGGGTGTTTTTTCAATCATTTTTTCAAGAAAAAATTTGGTTTTTAGCATAATTTTTTTTTTTTTAATTTGACTATTAAAAAAAACAATGCATTCTCGAAGACACAGTTTTCATTTTTAGGCTGTTTTTTCATGTTTTTCTTTTTTTTCTAGGGTTATCATTTTGAGGTAATACTTCTCGTTTGGTCGGTAACTATGTTTATGGTAATTTCTTCATGAAAGATAGTCTAACATAGAAGTAAAATAAGTCAACATAAATCACATGCAATTTCCAAGGAGGGATCAAACCATAAACCCTATAAGAATTTGTTTCTCAACATGGTGTACACTATGCAAAATGTGTAGAGGAAATAGTGGAAGATTCCATTTTTTCAAGACTCTATGATTGTTATAAATTAGTTTAATTGGGTCACCATATGTGACATGCACACACTAATTCCCATTTTGGATGAGATCATGTAATTAGAAAAGGGTTTTCATCATATTTCATGTTGTGATATCTATAGGGAGAGAAACACCCTTGGTGATCACGCCCTTTCCAAGGAGAGAGAAAAACAAATCTTCACCTCATGGAATAGATAAAAGACACACATTATGACTACTAGAATAAGACTTTTATAGAAGGGATGTAGCTAGATCTCAGATAATGTTTTTACATGAGTAACTTCGATTGTGGTTTCCTTCTAAGAAAATTTTTGGATGGAAATATGGCTTTTATTTTGAAATATTTATTTATTTTAGTAATTAGATCACAAAACATTACTATGAAAAAGACTATCTGCTAATTTTTTTTTTTTGGATTGAATTTGATTTCCAATAACCTTTTTTAATGCACCTTGGTGCATATACAAAAGGTAATTTTCAATTCTAATAATGAAAATTATGATTTTTCCTTGGAAAGAGAAAAAATAAATGTTTAATATTAAGGTCTATAGTAGTGGGTTTAATAGTAGGCTTTATAATATTGGATTTATGGTATAGGTTGTTTAATATATACGGTTTTTAATATTATGATCTATTATATGAGGTTTTTAATATATTTTTTAATATAAAGGGTTGATAATATTAGGTTTTATATTTTTGGTTTATAATATTGTGCTTGTAATAGTAGGGTTTATAATACCAAGTTTATAACATCGGAATTACAATACACGTGTTGATATACAAACAACTAGAATAATGATTATTAGGTGTATGGTAGATATTTATGAATTCTAATATGAAAAGATATTATTATAAATCCTAATATTAAAACCCAATATTTCAAACCTAACATTGTAAACCTTATATTCTAAACACAATCTTATAAAACCTAAAACTTTAAACCTAATATTAAACCTTAATAATAAAAGCTATATATATTAAATACTATATATTATAAATGTTAGAAAAGAGGGAGAATAAAGAGCACTATTAAACACACAACCAAACACACTTGATACTTTTATTGATCACCATAGGTAGAAATCTATAGGACATAAATTATTGACTTCGAAACATCTAGATCATGAATACAATTAATGCATTGGAAACAACAAAGTCTATATTGACTCCTCGTAACTCCTAATTGCAATTACACATAACATGGAAATATTACTTTCAACGTCACCCCTTAATGCTTACATGGAAAATATTGAAGAAACATTACCACAATAATATTAACCATTTTTTGAATGGTCTTCATCAGCAATTACACCCACTCTAAAATCTCGCAAACACCTCTCTTTCTTTACTATCACACCTTTGAGCTATCACTTGATCCATTTAAGACATAACCATTTCAGACCTTATTTGACGTAATTTTTAGAATTGATGCTTCTCAACCTCCTAGAGCATGACAGGTCAGTCTTGATATTGAACCATCCTATGGAAATACCTGCATTTGTTGAACACATGGTCTTTTGTTGTATTCCTAAGTTATCTGGTAATTCATTCTTGGTATTAAATATATTCAGCTGTAAATTATACAAGGTGACCTCTTAAACAGATAATCAAACTAGCCTATATGTCAATGTTCCTGGCTCCATATGATGCCACCAACTTATAACATAGTATACATCATCAAATTAATAATATGTTCCTGTGTCACCATACGCATCAAGAGCCACTAATTTGAAGATATGTTAATATGTTTTATAATTGGTTCTTCATTTGATTTCGCACATTAAACTTGGACAATAACACACTATAAAGCTACAACCCACACCACACAATAAGAGTGCATATAGATGCATAAATATTAGAAGAGCTTGAGAGTCTTAGGGGTGTATTCTTCCTCACTCTTAGGTTTTGAAGAATTTTCAGACATAGAATCTGATATATCTTGTCTGTTAGCTAAGGATGACTCTTTAAGTTCTCCTTTTAGAAGATATTTTGCATGGATTTTCAAATTTAGCCTTGTATGTCTTTGTCTTAGATAGTATAAACATTCAGTCGAGCTTCTTCTTTTCTTCTTCCCTTTTGAAAAGAGTGCAATTCAATTTTGTAAATGGCCTTCAATGTCTTCCGATTTCATTCTCTTTTCTTCTGCTAGGAGTGTTGCTATCATTTCATCTAGATATTTAAAAGATAATTAGCTCAAAGTAAAAATAAAAATGTCATAATTTGAAGGTAAGGTATTCAACAATATATTCATTTCATCCTCATCATCTACTTTGGAGAAAATTTCTTCCAACTTCCTTAAGAGAGATTTTAGTTCATTTATATGAGTAACCAAAGATGTGTAATCATGAATTTTCGGTTTGAATAGTTGTAATTTTATGGTGAACTTTGCATCCAAAAAATTCTCTCCAAATATTTGACTTAATTCTTCCCAAATTTATGTACAATTGTTTTCTAAATTTATTAAGTGAAGGTGAGAATTTGAAAGAGAGAGACCAATAATAGAATTTTATTTTTCTTCCCTTTTCCGTCGAATGAGTAATTGAGCCGAATCCATAGTTCCAAAAGGCCCCATAAGTTTTTATTCATCATTTTCAATTGAATTTTAACTTTCCACATATGGATTTTATGCCTATTAAATATTTCCCATGGGAAAAATTCCACCTTTCACAAGAATTTCAATTTCATTTTTAAATATTACCTTGGATTGGAGTTACCTTGATTTTTATTTTTATTTTATTCTAAACGATCCTCCGGAGATCTCACATGCTGATCTAGGACAATTTAACCCAATAACAACATGTGCAGGTGCAAACATTGTTGTTTACGTATCCACAAACAACAACACTTCTAACGTTGCTCGGCTAGGAAGATATTAGATCCAACAACTTGATCTAAGATCCATATCAACGGTCTCATACTTGACTATCACTCTTCTTACGTTAAAAATCTTGGTGCCATCTTGTGGTATAATGAATTGGGACTTAAATCCAAAAGAATAACGTGAAATCAAATTCAAGATGAAAGAGGGCTCAAAATCAGACACTTTTTCAGCGTCTTTCCATTTCACTTTTTTGGGGGGATTATTTTGGCAACAAATGTCTCACTAAGTCACCATTTATCGCATTACTTTTGAGAAGAGCTAGGACAACTCATACTTGAAAGTTCCAACCACTTCCCATCCCATACAAAACTATTCTTAGGTCTCAATGAATATGTTTTGGAAAATCTTGTGGATGAATCCACTGCATAGATTCGCTACTCCAGAGACTTGAATTGGGGGCCTCATTCCATGTTATAGATATTTACGCCACGCGAATTAAAACGAGGAGACCAACAACTTGATTTTAAGAGGGACGATATCTATCAACGAGTGAATTTTACAACATGTGATCAAAGAGTGGTCCTTGAAATGACATAAACTAGGAAATATGTTGCATATGGTGCCTCTATCTCTACACGATCAATAACACAAACACTGCTGCATAAACGATATTCTAAATACTAACTACAAGGAATTAAATTTCATAATAGGATATTAGATCCATATCCGTGCACCGCAGGTGAAAAAAGAAACATACGTATATATATTTAATTGAGGCAGAAAACAAAATCACATGCAGATTGATCTCATCCTTATGGCTCTAATACCATTTTAGAAAAAGATATAGAAGAGAGAGAATTATTAAAAACACAACCAAACACACTTAATACCTTTGTTGATCACAACAAGTACAAATATATAGGACATAAATTACTTATTTCGTAGATCTAGATCATGACTACAACTCTTGCATTGGAAACAACAAAATATACATTAGCTCCTCGTAACTCTTAATAACAACTACGGATGACATGGAACCATTGCTTCCAACAATAAAACCATTACTATATAGTGTAATACTAAAAACAATGTTATAAATTGTAATATTATAAACTCTAAATTATAAATCCTATATATTAAACCCTAATTTTTTGAAGTCCTATATTATAAATCTAATATTATAAACTTTATATATTAATCACTCAATTTTATAAATCCTAGTATTAAACTGAATATTATCAACCCTATATTACAAATATCATACTATAAACACTATATTTAATACTAGGGTTTATAAGTCCCTACCATAAACCTAATAACTATTGATGTGGTTAATAGATAGCTTTGGAAGCATATTTAAAAATGTGGTTATGCTACTTTACATTTCAAAACCAATGTGGTTCTGCTAGTGTTAAAATAAGAGAATTAACTCCTGCATGGAGATTTAAATATATCTAGAGAGTCAGTTAATTGAGCGTTGAGTTGAGTCGAGATAAGTGATAGATGAATTTCGTAAGTCTGTGCATGTCAAGTTATATTCGGCAAGTTGTTAGTCGAAAAGGTTTAAATACCCTTCACCATGTTCATTGTATTAAGATTATGATTGAAGTTTGTGTGATCAATAGAAGAGCCATAACTCATGTGCTATTATGTATGAGTTATTTGTGCCTTTACTCTTCTAACTTTCCAACAAATTGGTATCAGATCAAGGTTAGAGAGAGTCGGGGAGGAAGGATTAGCAATAATCCATATGTGAGAGGAGATTTTTTTTTTCTCACTTGTTTAAGGCATAACACATCTGGTAGTTATAATCACGGTGATAAATGTTGGTGGGATCAGTAGAGATTCACGTTACAGATCAAAAAGTTGTAACAACAACCACTTCGAGTACTAGCATTAGATGTAAAGCACAAGCAAATGAGCTAATCATAATGGCTGCCAAAAATGAAATAATATCCCCTCTAGTAATAATAATAATGGCTTCAGATAGAAAATAAAACAATATCGCCTGTAATAATTCCCTTCGAATGCCCACCATTATTGCGATCCTTCTCAGATGCCATCGTTTTATAGCACTCGAAGATAACCTCCATGACGTCAACGATGATGGTGGTTTTGTGTCACCATTCATTGCTTCATACACATGAACCACGTCCTTCAACCCTTAATGTCATCTTTACCAATGATAGGAGACTTTGATATCATGAATTAATTTGTGTTGTATACGCAACCAAGTTTGGAATTTGGATTTCTATTTACTCGTCATACAATTTTTTTTGACATTCCGGGTCATTATGTTCATGGTCAAGCAAAGATATGTTTAAAAATTTTCTCTTCAAAAGTGATATTTTCGCAATAAATTAACCGTTTACAAATAAAAATTTAATTAAAAAATTACCCTTCCATAACATAATTATGTTAAAAAATTTCATATAGGAAAAAATAAATTAACATAACATACAAATGACTTGTTAAACCTTGAATCTTGATTTGAAATTGCATGAAACACTCACAATAAAAATACAGATTTAGATTAAAATATAAAAAATATAATAATCTTCCATAAAAAATTACTTATCAACATAAATAAAAATAACTTTTTATGAAAGGATTTCACAATTTTCCTAACAAAAAAAAATTATAAATTTTTTATATAGTAAAATTAAGTGTTATACACAACCACAATAAAATTTATTTTATTGGTATTGTAGACAATGGGCTAAGGACACTTGTTATTTCAGCAATGTAAGTAAAAACAAATTATTTGAGTTGTTCAACCAACACATAAAGAAAATGGAGCTGATTTTTTTTATCTTTTATAAAAACAATTTGTTTGAATTATTCCATCAACACATAAAGAAAATGGAGCAGATTTTGTTATCTTTTATTTATTTTTTATCTTTATTTTTGTATTAATTTTTTTTAATATTTTTTTGATTTTTTAATATAGTTTATTTATTTATTTTTTAATTATTATTATTGTCATTTTTATTGTTAATAGATTATATATTCTTTACTTTGTTGGTTTTTTCCAATTTTTTATTTTAATTTAATTTTAATTTGAAATATATATATTTTTTTTAATTTTTATTTTTTTAAATTTGTATTTTTTATTTTATTTTTATAATTCGAAAAAAAAATTGAATTTTGTAAAATTTTTTTATTTAAAAATGTTTTTTTTCATAGATTTATATGCTTTTTTTTTTAAATTTGAATTATTATTGAAATTGCTTTTTAAATTTTTTATTTTTTAATTTAAAGTTGTTTTTTTTTTTTAATTTTAATTTTAATTATTTTATTTTATCAAATTTTTAGTTTTATTATTATTAACTCTATATATATATATATATATATATATATATATATATATATGTTGTTTTTCGTTAATTTTATTTTTTTTCTTTAAATTGTGTGCTTTTTCAAAATTTTCCCTTTTGTATTTCCTTTGAAATTTTTTCCTTTTTTTTTATTTTTTATTTTTTATTTTTACAACTGATATTTTATCTTTAATGCCATGCCTAAAAATTGTTGGAATTTTATTTTTATAAATGTGATATTTTATCTTGAATGTCATCCTTGGATTTTCAAGGCTTTTCAGAGACACGATAATAGATAACCTTTAATATCATGCATAAAATTGTTGCAATTTTAAGACTTTTGATATTTTATTTGTAATGTCGTGTTTATCATTGAAATTTTAAGGTTTTCCAGAGTCATGATATTTGATATTTAATGTCGTTATTAAAAATTGTTGACAATTTACCCCGAAAAGTAAAAGATGTTATTCCAACATTAACACTTTTCGTTTTCAAGGTGGTTTTGCACACAAAACATTGAGGACATTATTCTAGCAATAACACTTTTCATTTTCAAGCTGATTTTTGTACACAAAAGATTGACGAAGTTATTCCAGTATCAAAATTTATGTTTTCAAGTTGTTTTTTTCATACAAAAAACTGGCGATGTTATTCCACCATCAAGACTTTTTGTTTCGAGGGTGTTTTTTCAATCATTTTTTCAAGAAAAAATTTGGTTTTTAACATAATTTAAAAAAAAAATGAAATTTGACCCTAAAAAAAACAATGCATTCTCGGAGACACAGTTTTCGTTTTTAGGTTGTTTTTTCATGTTTTTGATTTTTTTTCGAGAGTTATCATTTTGAGGTAATAGTTCTCATTTGATCGGTAACGATGTTTATGGTAATTTCTTGATGAAAGATAGTCTAACATAGAAGTAAAATAAGTCAACATAAATGACATGTAATTTCCAAGGAGGGATCAAACCATAATCCCTATAAGAATTTGTTTCTCAACATGGTGTACACTATGCAAAATGTGTAGAGGAAATAGTGAAACACCTTTTTCTATTATGTCCCTTTGTTACTATGTGGAACATCGTGTCTCAATCTTAATGTTTAAATTATATGTGGCAGGTATCTTGTGTAAAGAATCTTGGAAACTATTGTGGGATCAGGAAGACTAAAAACTCTTTAAAACCTTCCTCCTATGATAAAATTGAGCATTTGGATTGCTCGAAATAATCCATGAAAAGGTGGCATCACAAGCATTAACCTCTTATGAACTAACTTTTGATGTTATGTCTATTCACATGCTATGGGTTATCACACTCGGTGTGGTGGAGAGCACACATCCTTGGCCACACTTGGACAACACTTCCCTTGTTAAGGGAAATTGTGGAGTGAGGGGGGCTGGCGGGGATCCAGTTATTTATATAAATGGAAGTAATTTCTTTAAGATTCAAATTTGGATAGGGAAGGGTACAAATAATTATGTTGAATTATACATTGTAAAACTTTTACTTATTTTTGGCACTGAAAAGGGTTGCAGGAAGCTTCCAATTTTTCGAGTCTCTATGATTGTTATAAATTATTTTAATTGGGTCACTATATGTGACATGCACACACTAATTCCCATTTTGGATGAGATCATGTAATTAAAAAGGGGTTTTCATCATATTTCATGTTGTGATATCTATAGGGAGAGAAACACCCTTGGTGATCACACCCTTTCCAAGGAGAGAGAAAAACAAATCTTCGACTCATGGAATAGATAAAAGACACACATTATGACTACTAGAATAAGAATTTTATAGAAGGGATGCACCTAGATCTCAGAAAATGTTTTTACATGAGTAACTTCGACTGTGGTTTCCTTCTAAGAAAATTTTTGGATGGAAATATGCCTTTTATTCTGAAATATTTATTTATTTTAGTAATCATATCACGAAACATTACCATGGAAAAGACTATCTGCTACTTTTTTATTTTTGGATGGAACTTGATTTCCAAATAGCCTTTTCTAATGCACCTTGGTACATATACAAAAGGTAATTTTCAATTCTAATAATGAAAATTACAATATTTCCATGGAAAGAGACAAAAGAAATGTTTAGTATTAAGGTATATAGTAGTGGGTTTAATATTAGGCTTTATAATATTGGTTTTATGATATAGGTTCTTTAATATATAGGGTTTATAATATTATGGTCTATTATATGAGGTTTTTAATATATTCTTTAATATAAAGGGTTGATAATATTAGGTTTTATATTTTTGGTTTATAATATTATGCTTGTAATAGTAGGGTTTATAATACTAAGTTTATAATACCGGACTTACAATACACATGTTGATATACAAACAACTAGAATAATGATTATTAGGTGTATGGTATATATTTATAAATTCTAATATGGAAAGATATTATTATAAATCCTAATATTAAAACCCAAGATTTCAAACCTAATATTATAAACCTTATATTCTAAACACAATCTTATAAAACCTAAAACTTTAAACCTAATCTTAAACCTTAATAATATAAACTATATATATTAAACACTCTATATTATAAATGTTAGAAAAGAGAGAGAATAAAGAGCACTATTAAACACACAACCAAACACAGTTGATATTTTTATTGATCACCACATGTAGAAATCTATAGGACATAAATTGTTGATTCAAAACATCTAGATCATCAATGCAATTAATGCATTGGAAACAACAAAGTCTATATTGACTCCTCGTAACTCCTAATTAAAATTACACATAACATGGAAACATTACTTTCAACATCACCCCTTAATGATTAGATGGAAAATATTGAAAACACATTACAACAATAATATTAATAATTTTATGACTAGTCTTTATTAGCAATTACACCCACTCTGAAATCTCGCAAACACCTCTCTTTCTTTACTATCACACCTTTGAGCTATCACTTGATCCATTTAAGACATAACCATTTCAGACCATATTTGACGTAATTTGTAGAATTGATGCTTCTCAACCTCCTAAAGCATGACAGGTCAGTCTTGATACTGAACCATCCTATGGCGATACCTCCATATGTTGAACACATGGTATTTTGTTGTATTCCTAAGTTATCTAGTAATGCATTCTTGGAATTAAATATATTCATATGTAAATTATACAAGGTGACCTCTTAAACACATAATCAAACTAACCTATAAGTCGATGTTCCTAGATCCATACAACGCCACCAACTTATAACATAGTATACATCATCAAATTAATCATCTGTTCTTTTTTCACCATATGCATCAAGAACCACTAATTTGAAGATATGTTAATATGTTTTATAATTGGTTCCTCATTTGATTTTGCACATTAAACTTGGACAATAACACACTATAAAACTACAACACACACCACAAAATAAGAGTGCATATAGATGCATAAATATTAGAAGAGCTTGAGAGTCGTAGGGGTGTATTCTTCCTCAGTCTTAGGTTTTGCAAAATTTTCAGACATAGAATTTGATATATCTTATGTGTTAGCTAAAGACGACTCTTTAAGTTTTCCTTCTAGAATATATTTTGCACAGCTTTTGAAATTTAGCACTGTATTTCCTTGTATTACACAGTATAAACATTCAGCCGAGCTTCTTCTTTTCTTCTTCCCTTTTGAAAAGAGTGCAATTCAGTTTTGTAAATTGCCTTCAATATCTTCTACTTTCGTTCTCTTTTCTTCTGCTAGGAGCGTTTCTATAATTTCATCCACAGATTTAAAAGATAATTGGCTCAAAGTAAAATAAAAATGTCATAATTTGAAGGTAAGGTATTCAACAATATATTCATGGCATCCTCATCATCTACTTTAGAGAAAATTTCTTCCAAATTCCTTAAGAGAGATTTTAGTTCATTTATATGAGTAACCAAAGATGTGTAATCATGAATTTTCAGTTTGAATAGTTTTAATTTTAAGGTGAACTTTTCATTCACAAAATTCTCTCCAAATATTTGACTTAATTATTCCCAAATTTATGTACAATTGTTTTCTAAATTTATTAAGTGAAGGTGAGAATTTGAAAGAGAGAGGCCAATAATAGAATTTTATTTTTCTTCCATTTTCTGCCGAATGAGTAATTGAGCCAAATCCATAGGTTATTTTTTAGTTCCACAAGGCCCCATAAGTTTTTATTCATCATTTTCAACCGAATTTTAACTTTCCACATATGGAATTTATGCCCATTAAAGTTTTCCCATGGAAAAAATTCCACCTTTCACAAGAATTTCATTTTTTTTTTAAATATTAGCTTGGATTGGAGTTACCTTGATCTTATTTTTATTTTTATTCTAAACCATCCTCCAGAGATCTCACATGTTTATCTAGGAGAATTTAACCCAATAACAACATGTGTAGGTATAAACATTGTTGTTGACGTATCCACAAACAACAACACTTCTAACGTTGCTCGACTAGGAAGATCTTAGATCTAAACTCGATCTAAGGTCCATATCAACGGTCTCATGCTTAATGATCACTCTTCTTATGTTATAGATCTTGATGCCATTTTGTGGTACAATGAACCAGGAATTAAATACAAAAGAATAACGTGAAATCAAAATCATGATGGAAGAGGGCTCAAAATCAGACACTTTTTCAGTGTCTTTCCATTTCACTTTTTCGGGGAGGATTTTGTTGACAAATAATTTCTCATTAAGTCACAATTTATCGCATTACTTCTGAGAATATCTAGGACAACTCATACTCAAAATTTCCAGCCACTTCCCATTTGATACACAACTATTCTCAGGTCTCAATGAATATGTTGTGGAAAATCTTGTCGATAAATCCACTACATAGATCCACTACTCTAGAGACTTAAACTGAGGGCCTCATTCCACGTTATAGAGATTTACGCCACGCGAATCACAACAAGGAGACCAACAACTTGATTTTAAGAGGGACGATATGTATCAATGAGTGAATTTTGCAACAAGTGATCAGAGAGTGGTCCTTGAAATGACATAAACTAAATATGTTGCATATGGTGCCTCTGTCTCTACACGATCAATAACACAAACACTGCTACATAAACGATATTCTGAATACTAACTACAAGGAATTAAATTTCATAATAGGATATTAGATCCATATCCGTGCACCGTAGGTGAAAAAAGAAGCATACGTATATATATTTAATTGAGGGAGAAAACAAAATCACATGTAGATTGATCTCAGCCTTATGTCTCTGATACAATTTTAGAAAAAGAGAGAGAAGAGAGAGAATTATTAAAAACACAACCAAACACACTTAATACCTTTATTGATCACCATAGATACAAATATATAGGACATAAATTACTTATTTCATAGATCTAGATCATGACTACAACTCTTGCATTGGAAACAACAAAATCTACATTGGCTCCTTGTAACTCTTAATGAAAACGACACATGGCATGGAACCATTGCTTCCAAAAATAAAACCATTACTATATAGTGTAATACTAAAAACAATGTTATAAATCATAATATTATAAAATCTAAATTATAAACCCTATATATTAAGCCATAATTTTTTGAAGTCCTATATTATAAATCCTAATATTATAAACCTTATATATTAGTCACCCAATTTTATAAATCCTAATATTAAATTGAATATTGTCAACCACATATTACAAATATCATATTATAAACCCTATATTTAATATTAGGGTTTATAATTCCCTATGATAAACCTAATAATTATTGATGTGGTTGATATATAGCTTTGGAAGCATATTTAAAAATGTGGTTATGCTACTTTACACTTCAAAACCAATGTGGTTATGCTAGTGTTAAAATAAGAGAATTAACTCCCGCATGGAGATTTAACTATATTTAGAGAGTCAGTTAATTGAGCATTGAGTTGAGTCTAGATAAGTGATAGATGAATTTCGTAAGTCTGTGCATGTCAAGTTATATTAGGCAAGTCGTTAGCTGAAAAGGTTTAAATACCGTTCAACAGGTTCATTGTATTAAGATTAAGATTGAAGTTTGTATATTAAATAGAAGAGCCACAACCCATGTGTTATTATGTATGAATTATTTGTGTTATTTGTGCCTTTAATCTTATAAATTTCGAACAAATTGGTATCAGATCAAGGTTAGAGAGAGTCGAGGAGGAAGGATTAGCAATAATCCTTGTGTGAGAGGCAAATTTTTTTTCTTACTTGTTTATGGCATAACATATCTGGTAGTTATACTCACGGTGATAGATTTTGGTGGGATTAGTAGAGAGTTACGTTACAGATCAAAAAATTGTAACACCCACCACTTCGAGTACTAGCATTAGAGGTAAAGCCCAGGCAAATGACCTAATCATCATCGCTGCCACAAATGAAATAATATCCCCTCTAGTAATAATAATAATGGCTTCAAATAGAAAATAAAAGAATATCACCTCTAATAATTCCCCTCGAATGCCCACCATTATTACGATCCTTCTCAGATGCCATCGTTTTATAGCCCTCGCAGATAACCTCCATGACATCAACGATTATGGTGGTTTCGTGTCACCATTCATTGCTCCATACGCATGAACCACATCCTTTAGCCCTTAATCTCATCTTTACCAATGACGAGAGACTTTGATATCATGAATTAATTTGTGTTGTATGCGCAACCAAGGTTGGAATTTGGATTTCTATTTACTCGTCATACAATTTTTTTTCACGTTTTGGGTCATTATGTTTATCATTAAGCAATGTTATGTTTAAAAATTTTCTCTTCAAAAGTGATATTCTCGCAATAAATTAACCATTTACAAACAAAAATTTAATTAAAAAATTGCCCTTCCATAACATAATTATGTTAAAAAATTTCATATAGGAAAAAATAAAATTAACATAACACACAAATGACTAATTAAATCTTGAATCTTGATTTGAAATTCCATGGAACACTCACAATAAAAATACCGATTTAGATTAAAATTTATAAAATATAATAATCTTCCATAAGAAATTACTTATCAACATAAATAAAAATAACCTTTTATGAAAGGATTTCACAATTTTCATAACAAAAAAAATTTATAAATTTTTTATATAGTAAAATTAAGTGTTATACATAACCACAATGCAATTTATTTTATTCGTATTTAGACAATGGGCTAAGGAAAATTTTTACTTCAATGATGTAAGTAAAAACAAATTGTTTGAATTATTCAACCAACACATAAAGAAAATGGAGTAGATTTTGTTATCTTTTATAAAAACAATTTGCTACAACTATCACCTTACTATTATTTTTAAAAGATTCCAACCCACTCACCCATTATTCCTATAATTTTTTTACATAATCATCACATTTCTTAATTTCCATAGATAACATTATTATCCTCTCCTTTTTTATCTCCATATTGAATTCAAGGCACATACAAACAAGAAAACATATATTGTAATTTCTTTTGCGTTAATCCTCAATCATTATACCAAGGGGATAAATGTTTATTATGCATCATTATTGTGAACATATACTTATCTATTTCTCAAGAAAATGAAAGCACTAAATTATTTATATTTTCAAAATCTTAATATGAAATTAAAAATAATCTGTAGTGATTAAAAGTTTTGGAAATTCAGAGTAGTAAAAAATGATGAAATTAATGACTAGGTGACGAAAAATGTTGGTCACCGAAATTATTTCAAGTGAATTACTATTAAATTTGAGAAATTTTAAGTGACCAAACTAAAAATGACTAATTTAGTCTTGGAATAAAATATACGACTAGATAATAAGTGACTAAACTAAAAGCGACTAACTTAAACGACTAATTTAGTCTAGGGATAAAATATATCACTAGATAATAAGTGACTAAAGTAAAAGCGACTACCTTAAATGACTAATTTAGTCTTGGATTAAAATATGACTAGATAATAAGTGGTAAAATTAATAATGATTAATGTAAATGACTACTATAGTCCAAGAATAAAAATATGGCCAAATAACAAGTACAACAAGTATATGATTTATTCATTTATGTCAGTAATTTTTAATTGTGTCACTCCATATATGGAAAATTTCACATTTGGTACCGAAGTGTTACATTTCACTATAGGTGTCTCTGAATCCATTTGCAATGTTAAAATTTAGAGACAAAGGGGTCTCTGAATTTATAGTGTTAAAATTATCAATACCCTTTTGTCTCTAAAGTTTAACAATGTAGATGGATTCATCTGCAAGTAACATAATTGCATGTATCATCTATCAAATTTACACTAATGCTTTCATTATAATTTCAGTAAAGGTAATATTAATTAGATAGCCAAATTAATATTTATATTTATATTTAATATTTGGCCATCAAGTTTAATATATTTTTAAACTTCATTGATTTATGCTAAAATTGTGAGTTGTTGTAAATCTAAGGTTAAATATTCATATTTACATTTAATAAATGGATAAATATAACATTTATTATGTTAAACATGTGATTTCATTTAACTCTAGTATTATATCTTCATATTTACATTTGATAAATACTAAATAGATAAACTTGAAATATATATTCATAGACCTATTTAGTAAATAGGTATGAAAATTTATTAATTAAAGTCTGGAACTTAATTAATTTTTTAATGATGTATGAACCTTTGTTTTTTGTAAGTCAATGTTATATTCATGTAGGAAAAAAGGAGTACATATATCCAGTTACAAAACAGGTGGTTTCACCTCGACTAGGTTTGTTGACAAAAATTTGCACCAGATGCAAAAAAATACAAAAGAGGGACTAGGGACATTTTCCATAAACGGTTGGGCTAGAGGCACCAAAACACATATAAAACATAAATAACACCAAATAGCATACTATTCGTCCAACATGATGGATGCAGGGATTTCTAGGGTTGTTCCTAGATGCGGTGGAGGAGTGAAGTCACACTGACCGTGCCCTTCAAAGTGCGCCAAGCAAGTCTCCAACTTTTCTACTTTCTCAGTGAGTTGATTTTGGCCTCGCAAAACCACTACCAATCTCTCTCGGACTTGGCACTATAGATAGTGCATTTGGTCCAATGTTGCCATCTTCTCTGCATGTTCCTCATGACATAATCTCTTAGTTGTGTCCACTCTCTCCATCAAGTTGTTGATAAGTGCACGACAGGTCTCTAGGCATCAATGTTAGATAATGTGCCCCTCATTTACCTAAAATAAATCAATCCCATGATTCCCCTTTCCACCACAGCCTCCTCCACCCTGAAAAATCTGCTTTTAAAACCTTAAACCCCCACCTCTTCTCTCCCCCTACTTACCTCCTCCACAGCCCCCATGCGCACCCAAACTAGCGATTCATGCACACCTCCGTAGTATTTCCACCCTAGCGTCGACCCACAATTATTATTTCTGAGTCTGGCGGCCCCACAGGGCCATGGAAAACATGGGAGGGAGAACACCCACACCACATCGAGATCTTTATAATTTTCCAAGGTCAAGGAACCCCAGCGTGTGCAGAGTCCAGAGACCAGACTGCCCACTATAGAAAACAAGCACCACTAGCGAAGGAGCCAAATGTCATCTCCCACCACCACAGGGAAGCAAAGAGACACCTCCCACCGCCAAATAAATATTTCCACCACCAACAAAACCAAATAGCATCACCCACCAAACCAACACAGGAAATTGAACAATAAATGATGACAAAGTAGTTGACGCCTAAGCGAAAATGCCCCCAGGGTAGTGACCAGCCTCCAAACTCTCCACATAGACACCACACAACAATCCCCCAAACATCATCACACCCACGCTAGAGGGCATAAAATTTGGAAAAGAAACTAGTTTTCTGCCACCACCCTCGAGCTTTCCTTGACTGCAAATTCTAGCTCCCTCTCTTACCAAGTAAAAATAGGCTCACCAAAAGCCAAGAAAAATGGAAATGAGTGAGCTCACTTCCCTTCAACTTCGTTTCCTCAACCCACGCGCAGTCAATGGCTAAGAAACTGAGGAGTAGGGATCGGTTAAACACACTGCACCAGCAAATGTTCACGACAAGCACACACAAGGCACTCCCTCCGTAAACCTTCCTGCGACATTTATGCTTCCTCTTTGGAGGCCACCATCAGGATCAACACCAAACCATATTTAGGAGTTTAATGTTGGGCTCCCTCATCTTCCCTTGCCTCATCCTTTCACCTCCTTCAAACTCCAACGCGTAGTTATTTTTCACACGAATTGCCAACATGAAGCCAATAACTCTCCCGCTGCATGCGTTATGGTGAAGGGACCGGGAGTATCGTTCCTCACCCTCGATCCACTTATATTTGCTAATGCGAGATGCCTTCCACATCTTGCTCAGAGCTCACCCCCATCGGGGATTATTGTGTGAACCTTTTTTAATTTAGTTATGAACCTTAATTAAATTTTTAATGGTGTATGAACTTTTATTGATTGTTTGATATGAACCTTGGTTAATTTTTAATGGTATTATGAACTTTTGTTAATTGTTTAGATATGAAATTTATTTAGTTTTTTAGTAATATATAAAGCTTTATTAATGGTTCTAAATATGTAATCCAAAATATTTAAGTATGGTTATTGTGTAATAATGGATAAATGCTTTTGGTTTTATCAATTTCTATGAGAATTGTATCGATGAATATATTTATTTCATTTAATACATAATTTACATGATTATGTCAAATTAGGCTTTAAATAAAAAAATATTATTGGTTTTATATTTGATTAATAATAAAAGTAGTAAATATATTTTTGCAAAAGAGCTCCCCTCAAGTCATGCATAGTAGGGACATTGAAGCCCTTTCTTGTAGCTATAATAGAGTCCCGCATAGCTTTGTTATAAGGTGAGAGAGCAACATTAAATTGGATATCTTCATCATACCACCATCTATAAATGTATTGAAAATAAGATCCTTTGCATAATTACAAGACATGCCATATAACCATCGATGATGGAGAGCTTGACCTTTATTTTTTGTTTGATAGCTTAAATTTCCTGATGGGGGAGATGGTGAATGGGGTTTATTAGTATATATGGCATCACTAATGAACCCTGGTTTTGGAAGAAAGAATGGGAAGAAGGCTCCTTTTGGAGGACCGATGACTTTGGTACGTTGATAAAGGAAACCAAATATGTATGATAGCCAATGTCTCTAGAATTCCATTTCTCTATCACGATTTAATCATTGAATACTCATAATTCCCCTTAACCTGACATGGTGCTAGGTTTATGTACCCAAGCTCACGCAGTGGACCAGAGACAAGATAAAAACCCGTACAATGTCACCATGTTAGAGCTCAAAGGTGTGACAATGGATTAGATACAAGACCAAAAACCCTGCAACATCACCATGATCTTAGAGCTCAAATGCATGACCTACGATAATGAGAGGGTTTTCAAGCATAGAGTCGTGGGATTTTGCCTCGATAGAAAAACCTTGCCTTTCATTTTCAACTGCACCAATTTAGACTTCCTCGACTTCTTGTAAAATTGTTTGATTGGAGAGATACCAATGAAGCTCCAATATATGGTCAACGCAATCTAATTCCCTTGTCGTGAATCCTTTGCACTTCTCTAAATGTCAAAGATCTCCATGATAACAGGCTAACGGGAAAAGGTGGCAGAACTTCGACATTCAAAGATTGGATCCAAAGGTAGTTTTGGCCCTTGGGTACCTTAATCTTGAATACTTTAGAAGACAACAACTGACAAAGAAATCTAATGTGTATTCTTTTGGAGTAGTGTTACTGGAGTTCTTGTGTGCAAGGGAAACTCTTAAGCTTGTTTTTCCCAAAGAACAATTCAATATAGAAGAGTGGGAAATGCACTGACAGAAAAAGGGAAAGCTTGAAAAAATCATTGAGCCTCACCTTGATGGGACCATCAACCCTGGTTCTCTGAAAATGTTTTGGGAGACTATCGAAACGTTCTTGGAAGATATGGGCTTTAATAGGCCTTCCATGGGATATGTTCTATGGAACCTAGAATATGAATTTCAACTCGAGGAGATATCCATGAAAAATGATCTTATTAAGGATAGTACAAATATATTGCAGATGTTCCTTTGCACTACCCAGATACTAATTATTTTGGTCCAAGTTCAGTATGACTTCAAGTCTTGTACAAAAGTTCTCAATTTATAGATTTTATTAATGATCATGTGACATTTTTGAGTTCTCAACATCCCACAAAGGGATAGTTTTGAGAATTTATCTATTGTTTGGAACATGTCTGCTTCAGTGCATATGACACATAGTGGATTCATACATTGGTGTAACAGTTCCTTATCACGAGATGTTTGCAAAAGATTCAGGGCAAAGTGAACACACAACACTAGTAGCTTTGGTTTGTGAGGAGAGCCACAAGTATGTAGAAGAGATTGAGGGGGCATGAATTATATTCCTTTTCATTACTGAGAGCCTCATACTTTTTATACTAGCGTTATTGGATGAGGTGTTGGTGGAAGTGATGATGATTTAGAAGATGCAACCGCAAGCGTTCTATTCTCACAATTGGTGAATCCTCGTGGGAGGTAATCACAAAACAAGACTCCTTTTCCATGTTCCAAATTTACCAAATGAGGAGATGCAGACAAAACATTGGTGAATGTGAAATGGTTAGGCTCGGTACTTTTTTTTGTGCATATCACATTAAAAATTCAGTGCCTCCTCGTAAAATCCTCTCCTCGTATAATCGACCACCATTACAGACGATCACACCACATTTGGTTTAGACATTTATTTAGGTAGGTAGGGTGCTCCTATCTCCCGTCTCCCTATAAAGTAATATGGTTACATATTATTTCTTCTATGATACTGGTTTCTCTCTCTTAAGTCCTGTCTCTCGTCCTTCTTCTCTCTCCCTTTCTCTCTTACCTCCCTCTCTCTTCCTCAATCTCTCTCTCTCTCTCTCTCTCTCTCTCTCTCTCTCTCTACCCTCCAATCCTCTCATTTTCTCATGAATGTGGGACACTCAAACTTAATATTTTTTGTAACATTCATGAGGTGCAGTGTGGCTATTGAGAGTTCATCAGATGGCCATTCTCCAAACTTAAATTGTGTGACAACACTGTGGCTGAGTTTGAAAATGGATAACGAACATATATTTGGTTTAATTTCAATAAAAATATTCATCAATGAATGTAAATCAATGGCTAACAAATACTAGAAATTAATAAATAGAGAATAAATGGCAACAAGCAACAATGCCTACAAAATTGTTACATTTAGACGCAAAGAGTAAGGAACTATTGTGCACAAATAGAGACCAATGCAACTATCATCTTAACCCCCAACCGCATAAAGACTAATTCCCAACACCTAACCCATTTACCCCCTAAACCTCTAAACCCCTAACCCATTTAACCCCTAAACCCTAAACCCTTTGTTACACCATTTTTGGTCATCTAACATGTTATTATTAGATGAACCTAAGTACACCATATAAGACCAATTTTACCCCAAGTAAAATTTCTTTCACTATGAAAAATAACTTAGTAAACCGCATTTATTAAGTTGTTTCTTGTCTAAACAGGAAATCCCATGAGGAAATATCGAATAAATCCATATTTGTTTGTTTTTTCTCAAGGAATAATTAGTTAAACAATAGTTTAATTAATATTCCTGGTCATATTTAACCCAAAACAGGAAAATTAATTAGATAAATTATTATTTATCTTATTATTTTCTAGGAATAATTATTTAAACCTTAATTAAATAATATTCCTTGTTAAATGTGACTAAATCATTTATAAATAATTAAACAAATCATTATTTATTTGATTATTACTCAACCACATACTTAAAATACTAAGTAAATCATTTATTTATTTATTATTTACAAATAAAGGGATTTGACCCAAGTCAAATTGTTTTTCCCTCCAACAAATATAATAAAATATTCCATAAAAGTTGGATCTTGATTTGGTTAATAATATTTTAACTATGCACCAATATCTAGACTAACTCAACATTTTGTTATAAATAGAAGGGGTTTTCCATTCATTCATTACCTTTTGTTGCCTAAATATCACTTTGGATCTATACTTTTGGTCTCACTTTGATCCACCATCATTGTGATATTTTTCTACCATTTTTCTTGTAAGCTCCCTTTGAGTTCCATTTTTCGTCTGGGTTTTCTACACAATCAAGAGAGAGGGATTTTAGGTATGAAATGATGAGGACTTACAGGAACCCATCCCAATTAGGAGGAATGGTAACATCCTTCTATGTTCTCCTCCCAGGTGCCATAAATACAAAATTCTTTAAACATATTCTTGTCTTGTCTATTGGATGCATGGAGCAACTCTTGTTTTTATTTACTGCTTAATGTCTTTTCATGCATAGATCTAGATTTTGCAGCATTTATCTTGGTCAACTAATTAGATATCTAAAGATATTAGCAGCCATTTTTGTTGTTAGGGTTGTTTGTTATGCAAGGCTAAAGTGAGCCTTTTTCACACACTTGCGATTAAGATTCATACTAACAACTCGCGACTCCACAAGGGTTTATGATTATGACCTCGGTTGTATTTCAGATCCCTGCATATCCAACTTCTTCAAACCCTAGGATTTCTCTTCAGATTCTTGTTTTTCTTTTCTTGATGTTGTTTCTAACCTATAAAATCTAAAACATTGAAAATTATAACTTCTGTGTGTTTTCAGACCTATTGAGCAGGTGACAGACATCAGCCGCAGCTGAGACAAAACATTCTTTTGGTAACCTGCTCTCGAGAGCGTCGAAAGTGCAGGTCACACTTTTTGGGCCAAAACCTATGGCCTCAACCTCCAGGGAATAGAAAACAGGCCAAAACCTGCGACGTTTGCAGAAAACAGGTTAGAAACTCGGACCTGGAATTTTTGCAGGAATTTTTCTGGGTTTGTTTGAGACTCTTCAGGGTTGTCTGACCTCTATCTCCACCTGTTTTGGACCTATAATTACTATTTTTTACTCATAAAAGTGGAAACCTAGCCCCCTAGGGCTTCAATACCCTCCACCTTTTGTGGAAATGTTTTCGCTGTTGCAGGTTGTCTAAAATTTCAGTGTGTTCAGCCATTTTTTCAGATCTAATCCCTTACCTTCAGATCCACTTTAGATTGGTTATTTATCCATCCAGAAAACCTCCTTTATTTTTTTTTGGGTCTGCCTCTAGGGTCCCCTCGACTTCCCTCTAGGTTGTAGCCTTTCACCACTTCATTTACAACAATTTTTCCTCTGATTTTTTGTTTTTTTTCTACACCTATTTCTAGCAGATGTGACCTTTAGATCATTGTCTCTCCTGAATTTAGATCTATTGTCTATTTTGGTTTGTTTTGACTAGATTTTTTCCCACCTACACACTAGTTGTTGAGAGGCCCACCTCCTTGGGTTTATATTAATGCATAATTAGTTGTTTATTTTCTGTTATTTCAGTTTCATATACTGTTATCTGCAGGTTTATTTACATTTATACAACACACTTTTTCTTTTTCTCTACAAACATCTAGGTTTAAAAATCAAAATTTACACACTTAACACACACACCCTAAGTGAAGAAGAGCCTGGTTAACACCGCCAGGCAAAGAATTTAAACATAGTAATCAATTGATCCAGCACCTCTCTGCCCTTGTTTCGACATTGTAATCAGTTGATCCTACACCTCCTTGCCCTTGTTCATCTCTCTTCCCTTTATGTCGTGTTTGTGCTGTCATCATTGCGCCTCCAAGGCATTTATCTTGGAGACTTCTTAGCCTTCATCCTCAGTTTTCGGTTGGAAAACATACTCCTCCGCGTAGGATTCGAGTTAGTCCTCCACCGAGTCTGCACTCTGACTCCTCTTCTGGTTCATTAGGTTCCCCTTATGGTTTCGCCCCCGGTTGTCCCCGTGTCAACTTCACCATGTCTGGTTCAGGACCTAACGCTACTGGTAGCCCTGACCCTAATGCTTGGAATACTACTAGTGGGACCACAACAAGAACTACCCCATCTTCTCCCTTGCTCCCGTATATGGCAGGCTTGAGTCTTCTCGATTTTAGCCAGTTGATCAATGACCCTATACACCATGATGCTAGTTGGCCTGCTATGCCAACCAAGCTCCCTTCCAACATCCCAAAGTTTAAAGGTCTCGCTGGAGAAGATCCTACAAATCACATTCAATCTTTCCACATGTGGTGTTCGTCTAACTCCATTACCGATGACTCTATCTATCTTCGGCTGTTCCAACATATGCTTACCGGTGAAGCTTCTAAGTGGTATGTTAATCAGGCCTCATCCTCTCATACCACCTTTGCGACTCTTGCCTGAGCTTTTTTGTCTTATTTCCAGCTTCCCCTTCGTTATGACACTAGTACCAAACTTTTGACTTCTTTCTGTCAATCGTCTGTGACCCACCTATCCGATCATGTCTAGGAATGACAGAGAAGAAAGAGCCTATGTCGAGCCCCTACCTTCGAAGACCATATCTACATGGACTGGTTCCTTAGATCTCTTTTGCCTGCTATAGGCAAAGATGTTGCAACACATTTTACTCAAACCGAAGAAGCCACTCTCCAAATTCCCTTAAAATATGACCTGATTTATGCTCAGTCGGGTTATGTTTATACCATTTTACCTGATCTTCCTAGACCCAGTGGTGCCAACGTAGCGGGGGCATATTGTGCCACCGACGGTATCATTGGATCTCTTTGTCATCCATATGCTCAGCCTCCCATGGGCTATGTTTTTCCTCAGGGAGGGGCCAACACCTCTTGCACTTTCCCCCCTCCCAGTAGCATGTATCCATGATACAACATGCCTCCTCCTTTTGCCAAACCTCATATTTACCACAATGTTATCCAATCTCCTTATTATCCATATCTGTGGCCTGGTGCTGTAGCTCCTCCAGCATTAGCACCTCTGCCTCCCTTGCCTTCCCAACCCTCGCAACAGCAGCCACCACCCCCTCAAGGGCAGGTGTATGCACAGGAGGGCGCGACTAATCCTCCTTCTTCCAAAAATAAGAGGAAAGGAACTCAAAACCAATCTTCCCCCAGTAATCCTATACCCAATCCTCAAAATAATGCTCCTAACACTGCTAACCAGCAACAGGGCACTCAGCCCAAGCAAGAAAGGCCTGTTCACACGAACAAGCCTTGTCCTTGTTGTGGTGTTTATGGTCATTACACGCATAATTGTCCTCTTTTACCACAGATGCAGTAGATGTGGGAGTCTCAAGCAGCATTGTGAGGTCAACAAGCCTCCCCTTCTGACCCTCTCAATCCTATGCCTAGTCAGCCGGTTGCATTTACTAATCCTTTCCCTCAACAAGGATTTGTGGCTACCCAACCACTTATGTTTAGGTGACCACTCAACCTCCATCATATGGTACCTCCGATTACTAGATTCTCATGATGAACTTTGAGAAACCTATAATCTTTGACCTCAACCTTCATACTCAGTCCCGTCAGTACAATAAGCCTCCTGTTATGTTTGCCCCCAAGATCCCTTCTTTAGGTTCTACAGAGCCTCTTTCGACAACCAATGGTTCTTTGCAAACTCCTTAGCCTAAGTCAGAGGTTCATACCAAGATCCCTAGGGGACCATTACGCCGAAATGTTGCTTCTGGAAAAGTTGCCCATTCCTATAGTATAGTAGATGATTTGGCACAATCTCCTACTGCCATCTCAACGTTGGAACTAATCAAATCATGCCCTTCACAACTAAAATATCTACTATTTTCCATGAGCATTGTAGATCCTTCAGATGATCTCTTGACCGTCTTGGATGTTGACCGGTTAGAACATCCTCCTCTTCCCGCTTCCGTTGCCTTCCAAATCTCAATCAAGGTCTGGAACGCCAACGTTTCTCATTCTTTCATTGATGATAGGGCATCCACCTGTGTGATGTCCACTTCAGTTTGGAAGCAACTCGGATCACCTGAGTTGGACCCTTCCATGATCACTCTTTGAGCATGGGATGGTCATGCCTCCCAGCCCATTGGTCTATTCTAAAATTGACCTATTACTCTTGCAGGCAAGACTGTTTGCGTTGACGTAGAAGTCATTGATGCCCCCTTATATTACAACATTCTATTGGGTCATAGCTACACCTATGTGATGTCTTCTGTCCCATCTGTGGTTCACCGCAAGATGTCCTTCCCTCATAATGGAAGGATAGTCACCATTGACCAGTTGACCTATTACGAATCGAAGTCTCAAACCTCCCCTGAGTCCATCATCTCTTTGGTGGCCAATAAGCAAACCGTCGATCCTTTGAACAGTGTCCCACCCTGACTCTACAAAGACTTCTCTTTCCTTGGTACATTCCCTGACCTTCTTCCTCCTATCTTTGATCCCATCTCATCGAATGTTTGCATGATACAATCATCTGGGGTTGCACTCAAATGGCCGACTTCGGCTAGTCAGCAGCCTCACCCTCTGCAACCTACCCCTAGCCCTTTGATTCAGCCTTCTGGACCCCCTCCTAGCCCTTCACTTGCAACTGGTGTAATGTTCCTCAGTTACCTCAATTTTTTTTTTTCATATTTATAAGCTTAGCTATCGCTCTCCTTGTATATAATAATTTAATTTTCTCATTTAACTTCTTATATTTACTTGGAAATACCTCTTTCCATTTTACTATATTGATGTTTTCTTAAATTTCAAAGTACTTCGAGTAATGTAATTGGTTATATAGAGTCTTTTTCCACTCCTATACTCCCGCATAAGACCCTTCAACTTTTCCCATATTCTTCTTTGTTACCATACACATTAAATTACATAATACCACATATCCAACTATGATTATACATAAATTTATTATATATCCAACTGTGACTATATATACATCGTAGGACCTAGTTTAATCTCTTCCACACACACTTACAACTATTTTCGATGGTCTTTATGTAAATGCCAAGTAATAAAATTCTTAATTACCTCTTATGTTTATGGATTTTAAATATCTACATACTCACATTATAATGGCCTCATACAACTTGAAATTCCACTCGTCACATGTGTACAAATCAATCCATTCCACTCAATGGTGGCCAACGTTTATGAGTTTAATTCCTCATGCCTCAAATTTTTCCATAAGGCTCGATTCCCTTGAGAGATCTTTCACTGGTACTTTCTGTGGATTCAAACCATGATTAAGTGTACCCACGATTAAGACATGTAATGATTTAAGGAGATTTTCGTTTTCCTGCATTAAACATTTTGGTACTCGTATGAAATTTATTTATGAAGCCTATTTTCGTTTATCTCCGTACTGTCCCCATTTGTTATTTTATTGATCCTTCTCGAGATTTGATTCGTACTGATTTTGATTTTAGCACTTATGACATAGCTGGCGTATTAATTTTTTGTCTATGGATTTGGGAAACCTATGTTCCCACCCACTAGACTTAATTTTCTTGTACGCATTGCTTAGATGAGGCCACATGTAGGGTTACAATATTTCCTACGATTTCGATTTATCCATGGTATATCATGTCTATGTTTTTTGGCCATTTGTATTCATTTGCTCATTCGCCCATTACATCTGAAGACCTCCTCTCAGAGCCGAATGACCAGATATCTTAGGTCGACTCTTTGTCATTTACAAGAAAGTTTTTATAAGTGCCTCGGCCCTCTCCAAACTCAGGTAAGCCAATTTTTTTTTTCAATCTCAGTTTTATTTGTTATTTTTCCAACGACTGTGTATATAGAGTATATAGACATTCGATTTGAAACTATTTACTTCTCCCCATTTTCAATTATTTCGCTTCTATAGCTTATGGTATATATTAATACCAATCATTTTCTCTAACCCAGAATGTTATAACTGGTGTACGTATGGTTTCGGCCGCTATGCATGGAATAATCTTCACCCTCTTATAGGGTAATGGCTTATTCCAACACAAATCACTTTTATGACTACTTAACTTCGTTTGATTTCAGTTTAATTTGTACTATGAGACTAACGAATTCAAGGCATATCTCTGCGCAGAGGTATGAAGGTTTTGCTCACTTTCATTTCCCTCAGATAATGTCCATTTTGACAAATTTCATCTTCATTTAGAATTTGATTTCGATATACTAGCTTCTAATCGGCCTTCTTTGTATCATGCAGATAGGTATGAGTTAAAATGATTTTGTTCCTACTTTGTTATTGGATATACACGGAATTTTTTTGCCATCCTTCTTATCGTAAATTCCGGCCATTGTAACCAGGTTGGTCTTGACAAATCGAGGAGCGTATCTGCCTTTCTGTTTAAACATTTTCCTCATTTCTTTAAGTTTTATTTAGTGAGGCTAATATCTAAGGATAATATTACTCTTTCGCACGTCAATGCAAACTTCTGTTCAGTTCATTTGTAGTATTAAACTACTATGATGCAACCATTGTCATTCACCTATCTTATTATGTAATAATTTCACTTATTCTCAGGATGGACTGTGAACTTCCACTATTTTTGCCGTAAGGGTACCTTGATATGATAACATCACTTTTTTTTTGTTTTATTTAACATTTTTTTCTGAGGCCTTTATATATGTATATATAGTTCTATATATATATATACTTTTACTGAGATGGTATGAAATAATTTTTATTTACCTTGCAGGTATTTGTAATTATCTGTTAGTTCCCTCTTTTTATTTTCAGTCTTCTAGATAAGGTTCCCATTGTCAAAGTTTAACCATAAAATATCTCCTCTTTTATGGAAATATTTATTTTCAGAGATATATATATTCTTATTCAAAATTATAGATATAGTTTATGCTTTGAATATATATATGTATATGTCTGGGATATTAAAATTTAAGTTAATTAAATTTATAACCCTGCAGAGATTAGTTAAGAAGATGTGCTTAACTTTGCAATTGGAGAAAGTTTATGTCATCTTTTAAATATATCACTTAGATTCTGTAACATCTCATTAACATTTGCTACAGATTTCATGATAATAGTACATTTGATAAGAAATTTGTTTCTACCATTATGATCTGGATTAATTGAACTCTTTCCTCGTTAGCTATACATTATGCTTGATACATTTTCTTGTAATAGTACAATCCAGATTGTTATTAATTATTTTCAATAATTTACCTTTGAATTAACCCCCTGTATTACCCTAGAATGTAGAGTTTTATTATTATCAGAAAATATCCATAGAATGTTTTAGTATATAATTTATAGAATAGATTCCTTCCCTAACATTTTTCAACTGCTATAAATTAATTCAGATCTGATTTGATTCAGATACTAGTATACAATAAGAATCTATACTATTGGAATATCGGTATTTTAATTTTCTGACTTCATTTAATTCTATTCCTAATAGCAATTGTATTTTCCCTACAGTTAGATCATATGGTAGAGTTTTTTTATCTCTTCTGTAGTACTATATTAGTTCAATAGAATAGAAATCTTTGCTGAATGAATTTTATAGTTCTTAAAATTAACTTTCCTCTGCATGTGTATATAAAGTTACAGATATCATCACAATTCGCTACTAGCTTGTGAAAGTATATATCTTTCGTGTTCATATAACTATTCATTTTAGAAGCAGTTTAAAGTTATACTTTAATTATTCTAGGGAATTAGTTTAATATCTCCAAATTTAAACGAGATTTGTTCTTTTTGTTTGAGCATCCGTTTCAGGGTGATAACCAGTACTAAAATTCAATTTAGTGCCCATGCCCCCAAACAGACCTTTCCAAAAGGCGGCCGTGAACTTAGCATCTCTATCTGAATTAATCATATTTTGGACTCTATGTAACATTACTATATCTTTTAGGAACACATTTACTACTTGGGCTATCCCAAAAGTAGATTTTACAGGTATGAAGTGTGCAACCTTTGTTAAAGTATCTACCACTACCATCACTGAGTCATGCTGATATTTTGTTCTGGGTAACTTAGTTATAAAATCCATAGAAACAGTGTCCCATTTCCATTCTGCAATTGGCAAAGGATTTAAAAGACCAACTAGATGTTGATGTTCAACTTTGACCAGTTGACATTCCATGCATCTAGCTAAATAGTTTGCTACATCATTTTTCATTTCTGGCCAAAACAATTTCTTTTTCAAGGCTGTAAGCATTTTCTGGTATCCTGGATGTCCTGAATATGGTTGTTTATGATATTCATCTAGGATTTCTTTACTCAAAGAATCCACATTGGGGATGCACAATCTGTTTCTATAGCAGATCAGCCCTTTCTAGTTTTGGGTGTATTTAGCCATTTCTTTTTCTAGCATTTTCACTTGTAGATTCTCATAGTTTGGATCTTGATCTGCTACCTTTTTAACTAGTTCTTCTAAGTCAAAACTAGCACTACTCCCAATGTTGCTTATGTTTTGGCAAGCATTTCTACTTATCACATCAGCAATTTTGTTTTCTTTCCCTTTGATATGTTTTATGTCCATATCAAATTCACTTAGAAAAGACAACCATCTGTCCTATGGAGCATTCAAATCTATTTGAGAAAAGAAATACTTGAGACTAATATGATCTATCATCAATGTAAATTTTTTTCCAAGAAGATAGTGTCGCCACATCTTCAAGGCATGAATTACGGTAGCCAATTCCAAATCATATACACTCTAATTCTGCTCATGTTTCTTAAGTTTCCTAGATTCATATGCAATGACAAAATTTTATTGCAGTAAAACTCCTCCCAATCCTTCTCTACATGCATCCGTACACAGAACAAACTCTTTTTCAGCATCTACAATTTTCAGTATAGGGGTTGAAGTAAGTTTTAATTTTAGTTGTTCAAAGTTGTTTTGGCATTTTTCAGTCCACTCAAATTTGATGCCTTTTCTCTGTAGTGAAGTTATGGGGTATGCTATTGTAGAAAAATTTTCCACAAACCTTCGATAATAGCCTGCAATCCCCATAAATGATCTTACTGCTGAAACATCAGTCGGCACCGGCCATTCTATAATACCTTTATTTTCTCAGGGTCAACGCCAATCCTTGCTCAGAAATGATATGCCCCAAATATTGAATCTTGTTTTTATAAAATTCACATTTACTGAATTTGGCATATAACTGGTTTTCTTTCAAGTCTGTAAAACTATCCTTAAGTGTTCTTTATGCTCTTCCTCACTTTTTGAATAAACTAGAATATCGTCTATCAACACTAGTACGAATTTATCTAAGTACTTGTTCAAAATGCTATTCATTAAAAACATAAAAGTGGTAGGGACATTTGTCAAACCAAAAGGTAGGACTACAAATTCGTAGTGACCATACCTGGTGCAAAAAGCTGTTTTACTAATATCTTCCTCCTTAATTCTGAGTTGGTGATAACCAGTCCTCAAATCAATCTTAGAAAATACTGAAGCCCCTCTCACCTGATAAAAAAGATCATCTATTCTGGGCAATGGGTACCTGTTTTTTATTGTGAACTTATTCAGTTGACGGTAGTCAATGCACATTCTAAAGCTTCCATCCTTCTTTTTCACGAACAGCACTGGTGCTCCCCAAGGGGATACACTCGGTCTGATGTAACCTTTACCCAACAATTCCTGTAATTTCATTTTTAGCTCCATAAGTTTAGGGGGCTCATCCTGTAAGGGGCTCTGGAAACAGATGTTTCTCGTGGCACCAAATCGATTGAAAAGTCAATCTCTCTTTTTGGGGGAAGATGAGGAATCTCATCTGGAAAAAGTTCCTTAAATTCTCTTACCACTGGTAAAGTGTCTAGTAAGTTTTCTGCAGGTTTCTGTCCTAATTCTTCAATATGTACAACATATACTTGATATCCTTTTCTAGCGATTATTTTTAATTGCAGAGTTGATATTTGTCTTACAGAAATTGGTTTTGGTTTTCTTTTGAGTATAAAGGGTCTCCCTTCCTCATCTATGCAATGTAGAGTTTTATCCCAACAATTCATCATAGCCTTTATTTTTTCTAACCAGTCCATTCCTATTAGCAAATCATATGAGCCTAAGGGAAGAATGTTTAAATTTACTTCTGTCTGAAAATCATTTAATTTAATTCTTGTTTGAGGTAACTTATGAGTTACTTTTCGCTTCGTGCCAATGGCTAACCGGACCAACCAAGACTGCTGAAATTTTTCAGTTTTGAGATTGCATTTATCTACAAATCGTGGACCAATGTAACTCAAAAAAGCACCCGGATCAATTAAAACTATAACATATTGGTCAGTAATCTTACCTTCCATCTTGACGATAGTAGCCTGGTGTTCTGCTTGTTGGTTCTCCAAGGCTGCATTGATAGTGGGTGTATTCCTTGCATTATCATTCACTGTGGTAGCTTCTCTATCTCTCATAATCATCTAAATATTTTGGTGTGGACAGTCCCTCAACAGATGAGGTTGTCCGCAACCCCAACATTTCAAAGGCTCCTACATTTTAACTATGTCTTCCTTCTTATTATCTCCATCTATTTTTTTTGAACCAGCTTGGGACTGAGCAGTTTGAATTTCCTTTGGTTTGTTAAATTTCTTCCGCTGATGATCCCTACCAAAATTCTTCAAGTAGGCTGGTTTTTGTTTCTTTCCTTTGAATTCACCCTTGTTTATCCAACTTTTCCCATGTTCACTTTTTCCTTTAAACTGCTGGTAGCATAATCTAGCTTTCCTCACCACTTCATCCATGGTTTTTGGATTATCGAACTCTATTTCCTCCTTGTACACAGCAGGCAAACAATTCAAAAACCTTTGTACCTTTGCTTTCTCTTCACGAATGTACGGGACATACCTTAACAGATTTGTAAACTTGGTGACAAACTCATCTATGGTGAGCTGTCCCAATCTGAGTTCATGGAACTCCTTTGCTTTATCATCATAATAGCGTTCGTTCAAATAGCGGTTTTTAAACTTGACTTGGAAATATTCCCAAGTCACTGTTTTTTTTTTCATCAATGGCATGAACCATTTTTGTCTCCTCCCACCACAAGGTAGCCTTACCATGCAATTGGTAGATAGCTAGTTTGACCTTCAGATTGCTTTCATATTCGTAGACCTGAAAATACTTAATCATATTCAACAGCCATGCCTCAACATCTTCCTCCTTTTCTCCATCATAGGAAGGAGGTTTAATTTTGTGGAATTCCCCCTGTAATTCCTTCTTCTGTTTAGACTGATGTCTAGTAGTGTCATCTTCCTCAAAAACATATGAGAAATTGCCTTTCCTCTTCTTTCCGAAACCTTCACCTTCTTGGCTGTTCCGTGAGGTTAGTTCTCTTATCAGCTTTTCCTACTCCTGACTGGCTAATGACAGCCTATCATTCTGGCTTTTTAGCTCAGCCATATCCCTTTGCAACTTGTGCAACATTGCCATCAAAGGAGCATTGGGATGTGGCGTGTTATCTCCATCACCCAGATCAACATAAATTTTGTCTCCTTTAGCCATTGACTTTTCAGTTTCAGTACCTTTGTACACTACAACAAACCAACATCAGTAACATTTTTTTTTTTTCAAAAACAATTTAATTTATACAGTGAGCACAACAACAGCCCAGCTTTTATAACATGGGCTCTGATACCATTTCTAATGTTCCTCAATTACCTCAATTTTTTTTTTTCGTATTTATAAGCTTAGCTATTGCTCTCCTTGTATATAATAATTTAATTTTCTCATTTAACTTCTTGATATTTTTTTGGAAATACCTCTTTCCATTTTACTCTATTGATGTTTTCTTATATTTCAAAATACTCCAAGTAATGTAATTGGTTATATAGATTCTTTTTCCACTCCTATACTCCCAAATAAGACCCTTCTACTTTTCCCATATTCTTCTTTGTTACCATACACATTAAATTACATAATACCATATATCCAACTATGATTATACATAAATGTATTATATATCCAACTGTGACTATATATACATAGTAGGACCTAGTTTAATCTCTTCCACACACACTTACAGCTATTTTCGATGGTCTTTATGTAAATGCCAAGTAATAAAATTCTTAATTACCTCTTATGTTTACAGATTTTAAATATCTACATACTCACATTATAATAGCCTCATACAACTTGAAATTCCACCCGTCACATGTGTACAAATTGATCCATTCCACTCGATGGTGGCCAACGTTTATGAGTTTAATTCCTCATGCCTCAAATTTTTCCATAGGGCTCGATTCCCTTGAGAGATCTTTCACTGGTACTTTCTGTGGATTCAAACTGTGATTAAGCGTACCCATGATTAAGACGTGTAATGATCAGAGGCGATTTTCATTTTCCTGCATTAAACGTTTTGGTACTCATATGAAATTTATTTATGAAGCCTGTTTTCGTTTATCCCCGTACTGCCTCCATTTGTTATTTTATTGATCCTTCTCGAGATTTGACTTGTACTGATTTTGATTTTAGCACTTATGACATAGCTGGCATATTAATTTTTCATCTATGGATTTGGAAAACCTATGTTCCTGCCCACTAGACTTAATGTTCTTGTACACATTGCCCAGATGAGTCCACATGTAAGGTTACGATTTTTCTTAGGGTTTCGATTTATCCATGGTATATCATGTCTACATTTTCTGGCCATTTGTATTCATTTGCTCATTCACCCATTACATTTGAAGACCTCCTCTCAGAGCCAAACGAGGAGATATCTTATATCGACTCTCTATCGCTTACAAGCGAGTTTCTATAAGTGCCTCGGCCCTCTCCAAACTCAGCTAACCCAATTTTTTTTTTTTCAATCTCAGTTTTATTTGTTATTTTTCCAATGACTGTGTATATAGAGTATATAGACATTCGATTTGAAACTATTTACTTCTCCCCATTTTCACTTATTTCACTTCTATAGCTTATGGTATTTATTAATACCAATCGTTTTCTCTAACACAGAATGTTATAAATGGTATATGTATGGTTTCGGCTGCTAGGCATGGAATAATATTCGCCCTCTTATAGGGTAATGGTCATTCCCACACAAATCATTTTTATGACAACAGTTTAACTTCGTTTGATTTCAGTTTAATTTTTACTATGAGACTATGAATTCAATGCATATCTCTGTGCAGAGGTATGAAGTTTTTGGTCACTTTCATTTCCCTCAGGTAATGTCCATTTTGACGAATTTCATCTTCATTTAGAATTTGATTTCGGTATACTAGCTTCTAATCGTGCCTTCTCTGTATCATGCAGGACAGGTATGAGTTAAAATAATTTTGTTCCTGTTTTGTTATTGGATCTACATGGAAAATTTTTTCCATCCTTCTTATCGTAAATTCTGGCCATTATAACCAGGTTGGTCTCAAAAAATCGAGGAGCGTATCTGCCTTTCTGTTTAAAAATTTTCCCCTGTTCTTTAAGTTTTATTTAGTGAGGCTAATATCTGAGGATAATATTACTCTTTCGCATGTCAATGTGAACTTCTGTTCAGTTCATTCGTAGTATTAAACTACTATGGTGCAAACATTGTTGTTCACCTATCTTATTATGTAATAATTTGACTTATTCCCAGGATGGACTGTGAACATCTACTATTTTTGCCGTAATGGTACCTTGATATGATAGCATCACTTTTTTTTGGTTTTATTTAACAGTTGTTTTTGAGGCCTTTTTATATGTATATATATTTCTATATATATATACTTTTACTTAGATGGTATGAAATAATTTTTATTTACCTTGCAGGTATTTGTAATTATCTGTTAGTTCCCTCCTTTTATTTTCAGTCTTCTGGATAAGGTTTCCATTTTCAAAGTTTAACCATAAAATATCTCCTCTTTTATGGAAATATTTCTTTTCAGAAATATAAATATTCTTATTCAAAAATACAGATATAGTTTATGAATTGAATATATATATGTATATGTCTGGGATATTAAAATTTAAGTTAATTAAATTTATAACCCTGTAGAGATTAGTTAAGAAGATGTGCTTAGCTTTGCAATTGGAGAAAGGTTATCTCATCTTTTCAATATATCACTTAGATTCTATAACATCTCATTAACATTTTCTACAGATTTCATGATAATAGTACATTTGATAAGAAATTTGTTTCTACCATTATGATCTGGATTAATTGAACTCTTTCCTCGTTAGCTATACATTATTCCTGATACATTTTCTTGTTGGTAATAGTACAATCCAGACTGTTATTAATTATTTTCAATAATTTACCTCTGAATTAACCCTCTGTATTACCCTAGAATGTAGAGTTTTATTATTATCAGAAAATATCCATAGAATGTTTTAGTATATAATTTATAGAACAGATCATTATTATCGGTATTTTAATTTTCCGATTTAATTTAATTCTATTCCTAATAGCAATTGTATTTTCCCTGCAGTTAGATCATAGGGTAGAATTTTTTTCTGTCTTCTGTAGTACTATATTAGTTCAATATAATAGAAATATTTGTTGAATGAATTTTATAGTTCTTAAAATTAACTTTCCTATGCATATGTATATAAAGTTATAGATATCATCACAATTCGCTAGTAGCTTGTGAAAGTATATATCTTTCTTGTTCATATAACTATTCATTTTAGAAGCAGTTTAAAGTTATACTTTAATTATTCTAGTGAATTAGTTTAATATCTCCAGATTTAAACCAGAATATGGTTTAGAGATTCTGGCTGATAGTGTTCCCTAGAATCTATTCCTACTACAATACATAAATTTAGAAGATTTATTTCTTCTATTTAACTCTGTTAAAGGTAAGGAATAACAACCCTAAAAATTTTTAATTCAACATAACAGCTACAACATTTTTTCATATTGTACCACATCATCTATTGTAAACATTCATCAATTTTAGAGTGCATACCACTTCTGCTGATGACCATTCCTCCCAACCGTAGAGTCCCTCTATCTCCAGAACTCACCCCCAAGCTGAGATCCTCTCCCAAAACAGACCAACCCCCAATATGTTCTGAAGTAGCTTATTTAAGCTTATGTTCTCCCTAAAGCCTGTTTCTAATTCTGCGTCCAGAATTCCAGGATGCTTTTATTCCTGTTTGCCTAGGCTTCCCTTATTTAGGGAATTTAAAGCTGCTTTCTGATTTTCCAGCTTTCTACCTCTTCCCAACTACTCTCCAAATCATTAGGGAAATTTATATTTTTCCTCAAAAATCTAAATTAGAATTTAATTCTTTCAAGGCTTTTTGAAAGATTTTTGGGGAAAGTCTTAGCCTCTTTCCATACCTCATGGATTAGGCAAGTGATCTCAAAAATATCATTTGGTCATCATGCACAGAAACATTCTATTTATTTTTCATAAATAAATAATTAATTACATCCATACAATAATTATCCATTGGGGTCCACTCCCCTTTGGACTAAAGTTCAAATGTCTAACTTGAAAACATAAAACTAGGGGTGTTACAATTGGTATCCATGAGCCTCTCTACCCTCCTTAAATGGTTCCTCCAAGCCTTAACCATCTTGGAGTCATCCCGCCTGGCCATTACCCCTCCAGTCAGATACCATTCTTAGTTTCCCCTCCTAGAGTGTTCTCAGTACCTGTCATGGCTACCCTATCTCTTCCTAACCTGACCCTGGGGATTCTCATCTGGTACCTTGATCTCCAAGCCGCTACCCCACCTAGTCAACCCAAACCTTATCTTGCTTTGACCTCGGTTCAACCGGTCCCTATGACTTCTCCCACTGCTAAAGTGCCTCAGCCACCACAACAGGAACCTTCTCCTGTTGTGACAGCTTCGGGTCAAAAGGGCAAAGCTCGCAAGAAGGTATCTAAAGACAAGGTTGCCTCGAAAAACCCTGCCCCTCCTTGGCCGCCAAAGCATACCATCCAGTGTGCTTTGTGTGATGTTGTCGGTCATGCTACCCATACCTATCCAGAGTTGTCTCACCTCAAGTCCATGGTAAATGAAGCGTTTCTGGAGTCTAACATCCTAGAGGTATACATTACTATACCCAATTGAGTCCCAAAACTCAAGTCTTTGCACACAAATCACCCTTGTGCTTTGTGTGATTTCAATGGCCACTATACTCACCTCTGTCCTTGCCTTGAAGAGTATCATTCCTCTTTAGAAGTAGTCCGCCAATTGAAGGCCAAGCACAATGAGTCCACCACTCCCTTATTTATGTGTTTTGCTTAAGTAGAACCAGAGGACACATCCACCCCTATTGACATTCCCCCTCCAGATGTTGAAATGATAGAGTCTTCAGTGACTGTCCACTACCTCTCATCATTTATGAGATCCTCTATGGAAGACCCCCCTTTGCCTTCCCCTTCTATTTCGCCTGACCTCCCTTCAATGATCACCTTGTATTCAACATTGGTGGATCCTTCATCTACTTATTTTTTTGTCACCCCTTGTGATGATGTGCATGTGAACCTTTCTTCTCATGATGATGAGTCAGGTAGATTCTTCGCGTCAGGTATTATTTCGTCTACCAGTCACCCCATCTTCTATTACGATGATGACATTATGGAAGTAGTCACCACCCCTGACATTATCTATCCCCCCTTAGATCGAACCCATACATTCGAACCACATACACCTTGTAGCCATTACATTGGCACCCAGTGTTTGGGTAATGGGGAACCCATATTTGAGAGACCAAGAGAAACAATTCTCCACAACTCTCCTAGTGTATCTGGTCGTGTCGACTCTAGTACCCTTATTCTTCCCCATTTAGAAGAACCTCTATAGTCCCATATCACTTCAGATCACTCTAGGGATGATACCCCTCATCATTCCTTCATCTTACATTAGCAACCTAGTCCCCTAGAAATTGTTGTTGACCAACCTGTGAGTTTTCTAGGAGAGCACCAGTTCATTATCTCCAAATCCTCTCTTTGGGATAATGACACCATGTATTCCAACATCCATTTTATTCATATATACAATACCAAAAGAGATTGGTAATTCTCCATTCCCTTTCTCGAACTTCATAACCATAACGAAAATAAATGGCGCACCACATCATAAAAATGTGTTTAGATTCCCGCTTTCTAAAATACATTTTGACATGACCATAACATGCTTGGGTGCACCTATACCCCTCAACCATAAATATCCCAGCTCTTAGCCAAAAAAAACACTGAAACCCCCTTTCTCTGACACGTCGCACTTTTCAGGTCATTTCCTGGGACAGGTCACAGTTTTCTGCCTTGTACCTACTACCCAAGTCGTAGAACAGACCCCAAAACGTGCGACTTGTCCTGTCCATGAGCTCTGGGTGCCTAAAATAAAATTTTGATCCCCTTAAATGAAAGAGTAGGGTTAGGCCTCTTACCTACAACTGACAGATCTTGATTCCAATGGTCGGTTTGTCCACTATGCTCACCACAAGATTTAGGGCCTTCTCTCCTCTCTACATTAAAAAACAATAGCTTAGTTCGACAAAACGTCTGTACCGTTGCAAATATCTCATCGAGCCCTGAAATGGGTATCTATTATTTTTTCATGATTTAATACTTCACCAGGACAGATTTTGTCCAACAAGGTTCACTTCACCACTCCTCAAAATCGAATTTCTTCACTTGAAAACTTGTACTTGGGGCACCACTTTTCCTTCATACTTGTTCATGATCGTGGCGATTTTCATCATGAGTAACTATCTTGTTCTCATGTTTTTATGGCCTCCCTCAGACCTTTTCTGTGTGGCAACATCATCGAGCCACACTTGTTTACAGAATCTGAGTTGAGTCATCATCGCATCCATGGAGTCTATCCTGAGTCCATTTGTATCCCGCTATAGTCCTCCCTCCTTCATTTCTTGGTCCCTCTCTCGTGTCCCACATTATGGCCTTCCGTCCTATTGTACCCTATCCCTTTTGATATTATTTCAGTCACTGCCAGGTCATCCATGCCCTTTATGCTCTAAAAAGGGAAGTCATCCGTCTACTACTCAGTACCCCCCATTTCATCATCATCCCTAGTGTCAGCTCTACTATTTTCTCTCATGCCTTAGTTGAGGATATTTTGTTGCCTCACCTATGGTGGACCTCCTTCTGTCGACATCAGATCATTCATTCTAGAAGACAGGTGTAGAGGGAAGTGTACTTTGGTTCCAACTTCCACTCTTGTTCGGTGCCTCAAATCAGGGAAATGGACTCCTTACAGCCCTTTGACTTGATTGTTTCTAAGCTCCAACTCCTTACAGCATGATCGAGATCCTATACTGAATGGTTCATTGATGCAACAGATTGGACTGGTGATTCCCGGGTGTGTGTGAGATGTTTCAGCCCTCATGAGGGGGTGGCCCTATAGGTAGCCCCCCACATGCCTTAATGAACTGTTCATTACAACCTTTGATGTAGCTCCATAGATTTGATGATGTCGGCCACAGCTGCTTGCAACGCCTTTTTGTTTGCATGTATCAGTCAGATTTTCAGAGCCCTTTCCTGTTTAGAGGGGCATATGGGTTGTATTTGTATCTCATATACTCAGATATTATTGTATAAGTCATGGATGTTATCCCAGGTACAATATGTATGTGCGATTCATTATCATGTTTTATCTGGCTCATGTTTATGGCAGCATGTACTATATAGTTTAGTCCCTTGTTTACTGGATGCATTATTTTTTGTACTTTGTCTCGGAGGCATAGGTATGCCTCCCCCGTCGCCTATAGCACAAGTACTCACTCATAAAAGAGACTTGTCATACATGTAAGTCTCACCTCCTTAGGGTCTAGTCCTCTATCATTTTGATCTACCTTATATTTCTCTCTCTCTAACTTCCCCTTCGGTGTCTAGTGATTGAGTTCTTACAACGTACTTCGGTCATACGAGTAGCTCCTAACACTTGCATGATGGGGGGCAATCTATTACACCATTTTTTGGTCATCTACCCTGTTATTATTAGATGGACGTAAGTACACCATGTAAGACAAATTTTACCCTAAGTAAAATTGTTTTCACTATGAAAAATAACTTAGTAAACGACATTTATTAAGTTGTTTATGGTCTAAACAGGAAACCACATGAGGAAATATCGAATAAATCCATGTTTTCTTGGTTTTTCTCAAGGAATAATTAGTTAAACAACAATTTAATTAATATTCCTGGTCATATTTAACACAAAACAGGAAAATTAATTAGATAAATTATTATTTATCTTATTATTTTCTAGGAATAATTACTTAAACCTTATTTAAATAATATTCCTTGTTAAATTTGACTAAATCATTTATAAATAATTAAATAAATAATTATTTATTTTATTATTACTCAACCACATCCTCAAAATAATAAATAAATCATTTATTTATTTATTATTTACAAATGAAGGGATTTGACCCAAGCCAAACTCTTTTTCCCTCTAACAAATATAATAAAATATTCCATAAAACTTGGATCTTGATTTGGTTAATAATATTTTAATTATGCACCAATATCTAGACTAACTCAATATTTTGTTATATATAGAAGGGTTTTTCCATTCATTCACTACCTTTTGTTGCCTAAAGATCATTTTGGATCTATACTTTTGGTCTGACTTTGATCCACCATCATTGTCATATTTTGCTACCATTTTCCTTGTGAGCTCCCTTTGAGTTCCATTTTTTCTCTGGGTTTTCTACGCCATCAAGAGAGATGGATTTTAGGTCTAAAGTGCTGAGGACTTACAAGAACCCATCCCATTGAGGAGGACTAGTAACATCCTTCTATGTTCTCCTCCCAGGTGCCATAAATACAAAATTATTTAAACATATTCTCGTCTTGTCTATTGGATGCATGGAGAAAATCTTGTTTTTATTTACTTCTTAATGTCTTTTAATGCATATATCTAGATTTTGCAACATTTATCTTGGTCAAATAATTGTAGATCTAAAGATATTGGCGACCATATTTGTTGTTAGGGTTGCTTGTTATGCACGGCTAAAGTGAGCCATTTTTGTACACTTGCGATTAAGATTCATAATAACACCCTTAACCCCTAACCCCTAAACCCTTAACCCCTAAACCCCTAAACCCTTAACCCATCTAACCCCCTAAACCTTAAACCTCTAAAACCTTAACCCGTAACCCCATAAACCCTAATTCCCGACCCCTAACACATTTAACCCCCTAAACCCCTAAAACGCTAACCCATTTAAACCCCTAAACCCTAACCCCATTGACCCCTAACCCTAACCCCTATAATCCTTAACTGCTAAATTCCCTAACCCCTTAAACCTCTAAACCCACCACCCAGTTAACCCCATAAACCCTAAACCTCTAACCCTTTAAACTCTAATTCCTAGCCCTTAACCCATTTAACCACCTAAACTATAAACCTCTAAACCCCTAAACCCTTAACCCATAACCCATTCAATCCCCTAAACCCTAAACCTCTATACCCTTAACCCCTAACCCCTTAAACCCTAATTCTTGACCCCTAATCCATTTAACCCCCTAAAACCCTAACCCATTTAACCCCCTACCCTAACCCCATTAACCCTGAACCCCTAAAATCCTTAACTGCTAAATCCCCTAACCCCTTAAACCTCTCAACCCCTAACCCATTTAACCCCCTAAACCCTAAATGTCTAACCCCTTAACCCCTAATTCCCAACCCCTAACCCATTTAACCCCCTATACCCCTAAACCCCTAACCCTTTAACCCCCTAAACCCTAAACCTCTAAGGCCTTAACCCCTAACCCCTTAAACCCTAATTACCAACCCCTAAAACCCTAACCCATTTCACCCCTTAAACCCTAAACCTCTAAACCCTTAAACCCCTAAACCACTAACACCTAAACCCCTAATCCCTTAACCCATAAACCCATAAATTGTTAATGCTTAGCCCATAATCCATTCACCCCTCACCCCTAACCCCTAAAATCCTTAACTATTAAATCCCTTAACCCCCAACCCCTTAACCACTGACTCATTATTCACCTAACCCCTAATTGTGCCTAAATCCCCTAACCCTTAAGCCCCCAAACCCTAATCCCTTAACCACTAACTCATTATTACAGTAACCCCTAAATGCACCTAAATCCCCTAACCCTTAACCCCCCAATCCCTAACCCCTTAACCACTAACCATTATTCCCCTAACCCCGATCCATAATCCCTTAACCACTAACTCATTATTCCCCCAACTCGTAAATGCCCCTAAATCCCCTAACCCTTAAGCCCCGAATCCCTAACCCTTTAATCCCTAAGCCCGCAATCCCTAACGCCTTCACCACTAACTCAATATTACCCTAACCCTAAACCCCAAACCTCTAACCCCTAATCCCCTATTCCCCTAGCCTCTAAGCCCCTAATCCATAATCCTTTAACCACTAACTCATTATTCCCCTAACCCTTATAAGAGTCCTTAAAACCTGCTTGGATTAGCCATTCCAAACAAGAGCAGGTCTAGTTGGGACCTACGATTGGGTTAATTCCCCCTCGCTAACAAGGTGGAATACCATGAGCAAAACCATGGGTTGAAAAAACCTCTCCTAAATTTACTATTTTATGTCAATTTTATTTTAATAATTAATTAATTAATTTCTTTAAAAACTCTTTTGGATAAATCACATAAATTTTTTAAGGTCTTTGAGCTACTCATTATGTGGTTCATCATCAATGTTTTTAAAATAAATTTATTAGAATGAAATCAAATTGATTTTTGAAGCTTGCTTTTTAAATCAATTGTTGAACTTACAAAAAAATCACGGAGTGTGCTGAACATCCATCAAAACAAAAATGGGTATGATATTAAAAATGATATTTGAATGGCATAATATTAAAAAATATGTTTGGAAAAATCGAGGGAAGGAGTATTCATTTTTCGTTTAAATTTTAGACCTTTTACGGTTTAAAATAGCATTTCTCCCACCCAAAACACATCAAATTGTTTTGGTCATCTCCCTGTAGTCAAAGCCTCTTTCCCATGCAGGTCTTTACTTCATCAGATAAGATGTTGCTTCTTTTGGATCTAACTTCCGGTGCCCATTATTTATATTATCAGTGCTCTGGATATTTCTTTTGAAAATTGGTTCTACTTCAAAATCACCCCAAGAAAACTGACCACATTAAATTTTGTAACAAATTCCCTTGTCCTGTATTTCAGCTTGACTCACATGTTTTATAGAAATTTATATGTACGATAATACTCTTAGACATTTCGTTACAAGGTGGACTAGCTATCATATTAACCAATTTTGATTTGCTTGTAAGATGTCTCATTTGTACAATGGAAATTCTTTTCCTTGATTTTCTATGTGGTTTATGTAAATGTAGGAGATCAAATGATTGGGTTTCTATATTAATGATATAAAAGGTCAAGAGGAAAAATGGTCCTTTCTCTAGCTCATAAAATAAGGAGGAGTCCTCGGTTAGACATTGGTAGTTGTAGAAAGATTGGGTCATCAAAGTCTGTTGGTGAAGCAAATTTCAAACAACTTCACAATCATCCTTCAACTCCCCTCGTAAAGAAGAAGCTTTCCTTTCCTAGAAACAAAATCCCCAATAGTCAAAGAGTTCAAGAGAAGAACACCTTGAAGAATGGGAATGATATTGAAGTGTTGTAACTGGCTCCAATGAAGTAAAGGTTGAGGACAAAAGGATCACATTTAAGGCATCTCATGGCACGAAATGTAGTGAGTGTGGAACTATGACGAGTCCAAAGAAAAACCTTAAAAATGAATCCATATCTCATCTCAAAAGTGGTAAAAATCACGACTTAAGCAAACATATGGCAACAACAACAAAATTGTCCTCCCCAAGAAGCTCTTCCCAAAACAGTAATCATCACAAAAGAGATGAAAATGCCAACTCAAAGGGTTTGAGGTTTGATCCAAATAAGGAATTACATTCAAACAACAAAGAGAACATGTATTATCCTTGAGCAGGCGATACCAAAAATAAAGTTTTAGCTTTGGATGGGGCGCAGAAGTGGACAAAGTCTCGAGGAGTGTGTGTTATTTGAGGAAGAATTTATGATTCTAAAAATGGCAAGACTTTCCACCATGTGTGTGTGTGGGGATATTTCTCTCTCTCTACCTTGATATGCATTCCTCATTTAATGCTTTCACAAGGATTTTTAATTCCGATCAAATCACTTGAGCTTGTAGTAGTGCCAGCAAAAGACACTGGAATTCATGGCGTCTTGCAAGAATGTCATTGGAAATAAATCATACACATAAAACTTTCACCCTCATTGTTTTCTTAATAGGTTAATTTACTATACCACTTGATTTGTAGTGGTTTTCTTAGTTTATGTCCTCTGACACACACAGGTTTTTTTATTTCCGATAGTTTCTTCTCTCCTGACATGGGAACATGTCAATTCTTTCATTTTTTCCATAATAAATAGTCTCTTGGAATCTATTCATTCTGGAAATTTCGATGTGAAAGACCTTGTCAAGAAATTGAAGCCTGTTCAGAGTTCCATTGGTTCTGTAGAAGCAACTGAGATTTCTCCTCTAAAGGAGAAAAATAGTTCACCTCTAGTGTCTCCATCAAAGGCTGGGAAATCTGAAAATCCATTGGTCAAGTTTTCCACTCCTTCAAAAGTTTTCAAGTTGAAAATTCCATTAGATTAATCCTCTGTTCTCCCAAGAGCTATTTCACAATGTAAAAAAGAAAAAAAATTAAGTACTAGCTCTAAAACCATAAGTGATAAAGGTCCTGATTCACATGGACAGTCTATTCTAGTTTTGAGGGTGGGTAAGAATTATAAGAGAATTAATATGGTAAAAATGGAGGTCAATTTGAATGAGGGAAATATTGATTGTAATATTCACAATGATGTGAAGAGGATATATGATACACGTGCTCTGAATGGAAAATAAATAAATACCAAAATTAATTCCAAGAGAGAAAGGTCAAGGCTGAGACAGATCTTTCAATAAAGGGTATTTGTGAAGAGGGGTAGTGGGAAAGTAACATTGTAAATGAAAAAAAGAGAAATTCAAATAAAACACAATCCCCTTGCATTACAAATAATGAAAATGATAACATTTAAGATAAGGCTATGACTGCAAGTAAAGAAGCACACAATTTTCTGGCTATTCGTGAAAACACAAGGCCCCTTGAGGGGAAAAAGGGGGCTAAAATAAACCCAAGATCAAACAAAATTCATTCCTCTAAAATTAATTGTAAAGCTGGAAATATGATGACAACAGAAAGCGAACATGTTCTAAAGGTCAATGTGAAGCAAACAATGAAAAGAAAATCAGACAATATAGGCAAACCTGGAAAGAAAGATGTTATCAAGTAGATGAATGATCAGTATATTTATGTATCTGATTTTCAGTTAGAGGTTGCTGAAGAAAAAGTAAATTTGAAGAAGAAGAAATCCAAACATAATAAAGAGATGGATGAAATAATTTTGCCTCAAGGGAAGCCAACGCAATTGATTGCAAGCATAGAATTTTCATCAAATGATGTTGGATCAGCATTGCAGTTTTTGCGATTTTGCTTAGCATTTTAACAAGTATGTAATTTCTTATCCAAAATGTGTTTTAATTTCATATCTATGGTTCAAACTAAAATTTTTTCACTATGGATATTTTCTTTTACATTTTCGTAGTTATACCTTCAGCAGTACCAATGTTTTGCTACAAACACACTAGTGTGACAGTATGAAGTGGAAAATGTTTAATACTAGTAAATTTATAGCATGATTTGGGCTAACATCACTTCCTACTTATTCATTTCTTCATTTCTGCATGTTAGATATAGCCCGCAACACCTTTCCATTCATTCAGAGCTATGCTTTTACACTAGTCAACAATAATTGTTATAGAAGTTCCTTGATTATTAAAATAAAAGTAATTTTTCCAAGGAAGACTTTGGAAGTATCTGTAAATGAGGTCTTATAGATGTACCTTACTGATAGATTATAGTATATGCTATGCTCAATGCAAGTGAACTACCAAAGCCTCTCCGATCATCAAGAAAATATGGTTATGTAAGGTCTCTGTATTATAATGAATTCCCAACATGCTATTGTCCACATGCTTATATTTCTACTATGAAAGTTTAGTCCCAATTTTTAGGCCTTGGCCTTGATTCTATCTGAAGCAGCTCCTGTTGTTACAGGGCTTTGACACATGCCTACCATTCAACATATCAATATATGATAAACTTTGTATTCATAAAAAAATGAGCAACGATGACTCAGAAATGCCACTAAATGAATGAAAAAACCATTGTTCTATGAGGATGTCCCCCTTAGGGTGGGAGAGGGCACCTTCATGTTTCCCATGTTCCCAAGGTGTATTTTTCTTTTAGGATGCTCCAAGAAACATTTTTCCACATATCTCTTTTTGCTAATGTGGTGAAACATAGAGAGAAATGCATTTTCCAAAAAGGGTTTTTTATTTTTCCTTTTTTTGGACGATTGAAGGAACATCTCTCTGCATATATCTGTGGGAAATGTATATGGAAAATTTTCCCTAATGTGAAGGATGAATTTTCCAAAAGAATGATTTTAAGTTTTTCCCTATAAAAAAATTCCCTTTTGGATGTCTCTTAGAAAAAATGAGTTTCCAATTTTTATGGTGTCCCAAATGCTTCTACTTGCTTATTTGACCATCCATATAAGTGCAACCAAGACTGCGATTCTTTGTATTCCTTCTCCAAGTGACTCTTTATTCACGTTGTGTTCACTCTTTCCAATGGAATTGCAACCCTCGCCTAGTCCAATATACCATCATTTTGACATGAGTTGTTGATCCACATTGTACTTTTGACTAATCAATTCTCATAAATTGTACTTTGTCAATTTTGGACTTTTTTCCATGTTATTACAATGCAATTGTTGAGGTTCCTAGTGTAGTCAATGTTCTTTGTCCATGTTGTGTTCACTTTTTCAAATGCAACTACAACCCACACCTAATCCAGTATACCATCATTTCGATATGAGTAGTTGATCCACATGGTAATTTTGACTAATCAATACTTATTAAATTGTTATTTGTCAAATTTGAATCTTTGGCGATGTTATTAGAACCCAATTTTTGAGGTTGTTAGTGTGCTTGACGTTCAAGGTGATCAAAGGTTATATAGATTTTTCCACCTTTAGTGGTATGTAGAAGTAATTGATTGATTTATAGTAATAAAAGTTTGTTCCAATTATATATTGTGCGAGCTTTGAAAAGCCTAAAAAAATATCTATCACTTTTCGGATAATATCATTGGATTTTTTACATATATAATCACAAAATGGTCTACATTTTTTGATGCATTGGTGAGAAACCAATCCTCATTCTCTGTATTTAAAGATTGTTCCTCAAATCCCTAGTTATTGGTGAGACATCAATCCTCATTCTCTGCTCAACTTCTGCTTCCTTCTTTGCCAGTGCATTCTGCAAACTAGCAATCTGCAACATCAAAGATTAGGAAACCTTCAAGTGTTCTAGAGGATAGAATTTATTATCAAGACTCTTCAACTACTCATAGGTCCTCAAGAAAACAGAGAAAAATATCCCTTTTTTTAAGTCCTTTTGATCCATTGACAACAAATAAGACTATCATTCAGAAAGAAACATATTTTTCAATAATCATTCAAACACAAACATGTTCTTTTACCTCCCTAACCTCACCACTTTCCTTGTTGGAACATGCAGCACCAAGTTCAACAGTTGCAACCCTCTGCAAATTTTAGAGTGCTGATTGTCTCCCCATGTGCACCTAATTCAGGAATTATGTGCACACACATGAGAGTTTTTGCCTATCCACCTTAAGAACAAAGTCCAACATCATTACCAACCCAGACTAGAGAAAAGTGGTAGTTTCCTTCCATAACTATTCATTAAGGAAAATATTGAATTTTTTACCTAAAGAATCCTGAAGCAGTTGTGTGAGCTTACTATTTCAGTAAGGAACAGGGGAACTCTTTTTTTCAAGAGCAATAATCACGTCTCCTAAAGTTGAAAGTGATATTTTAATATGTTGTGCCTCCTTTAACCCATCTTCAATGGCATTGAATTTGCCAAGTCTCTCACTTCCAGCAAGGTCAACAAGATGAAGACACCCTCGGAGAATTGTTCTAGAAGTAAGATCTTTGCCCTAAACATGCACTATCAAACACTGCAAACAAAACAATTTTTTATTTTTTGAAGAAAGGCTTCAAGAGAGACCAATATTATTGAAATTATCTAAAGATTGTGTTTCAAACCTGTGCGAACGACTGCTCTGATCATTCAGAGCAGTTTCTCTGACAACACGGTTCTTGTGTCGAAGTTTCATTAACTCCATGAAATGGGTATTAGATTTGCATATGGAACATTGAGTCCATTTTGCTGTGAATTGTAGTGGATTTCCAATGTGCTATGAGCCAAGGATTATTTTATTTTGAGAAAATGAAATCCAAATATTTAAAAACAAGAAAGACAACTCCATATGATCAAGAAGGATATCTTTTATTGGAACTATCTTAAACAAGAAGATCTCGGACTTGTTCATTGTATATTTCAATCATTTGAACAACAACCTCATACATAAAGGTATCCTTTCTTTGTTTTGATATCTGTAATAAGTCATTCGAGGCTCAATAGTTCACAACCCCACTCTCCTATGCAATCACCTTAGGACCAGTCTAGACAAAGAAGACACAAAATTAGAGCAAAGTATTTCTAGGAAAGAATTTCTTTAGTAGTTAACTCATTCTCTTATTAGTTTTGCAAGACAGTGCTTCAAACTGCAATTGACTTTGTTATTACCATTGTGTATGTCTTTCCAGAACCTGTTTTCCCATTTGAAAAAATGCAAACATTGTAACCATTGAGAATAGATCTGATAAAGTATCCAAAAACACTTCCTTTGCAATTCCACATGAATAATGTTATGATTTAAGAGATTGCACCTTACAATCATGTAAAAGGTTTTCAAGTCTAAATTCAACGATTTAAGAGATTGCACCTTACAATCATGTAAAAGGTTTTCAAGTCTAAATTCAACAATTTATTAATTGAGATAATAAGGACATTAGTCACCTAGGCTTGATATCAGCATAAGTGAAGAGAGTAATATAAGAAGCAACATCGAGAAATGGGCTTCTGAATAAAAAATGACAAAACTTGCTCTGAAAGAAGACTCGTGTACAGCTGCCTGAAGTACAAGGAAAGTAGTATCCACTTTTTCATAGGAACAGTGGTCCGGCTAGCAACGAGAAAATAGATTTCAAAGAGGTAGAAGTATGCTTGTATATGTCTAATATTTTAGACTATTCCTATGAATTTATCTGGTATTTCTAAGAATATTACTACAACTAATTTCTTTATAAAACTAACACATTATTATGATGAGCATGCAGAAAGATTTTTCTAGGATTAAGCGATAATAAATTCTCTAAACACAAATTTCAAAAAAAACACAGCACCAATAATGATAACATATGGTGCTCACAACAGGAAAAGGCACACAAAATCCTTCATGAGAGAAAAATTTCTGTTTCCAGCATAATAACAACTATTAACCACAAGAAATTAATGAACCATGTGTTGTAATGTGAAGGATGGCAAAGGAACTTGTTTCCGATTGAGAAAACCATCATAAGCTCATTTGATCTTATTTAAAACAAAGTTAAACAGCTTTAAGGCTTAGTCAAATCAATTAGTACATCAATCATTACCTCTCCATTGAGTGCAACAAATATTGCACGCAAAATGTCACTTGTGCTAAAATTTCATCAAAACCTCCATTAGCATGCAAAGATAGAAAAACTGACTTCTGCACACCAACATCTGCATCTGCATTGGCGGCAATAAGCAGCTTCTCTATAATGTGCAGCATGAGAAAAACCAATGAATAGAAACAGAAACATATTAAGATGCCATTCAATTTTAAAGGCATATCTGCTAAGGCAAAAGTAGACAGGGTTAATGTCCATGCTATCAATGTCCCAAAGATGAAGTCATTTTATAACAAAGAAGTAGGCATCAAAATTTAACATTATATATAAAAGAAAATGCAAAACCAAAAAGAACTTATGTAATTCAAGCTATACACAAAGAAGATCATGAAGTGTAATTATTCCCCCAGAAAATAGGTTGGATGTAGAGTAAAACCATGGTTGCAAATGATGCATGAAATTTGAATGAATTGTAATTCTGAAACCTACTTGTTCAACAAGAAGGAGCCGCCTTCCACCACCAAGGTGGCCAGTTCGGCTAGTATGAAATTTCAACACTCTAAAAAGAGAGCCAACCTTGAGTAGAAGATGCTCCAAATAATTTTTGGATGTGAATGATTTACGTATATCCTTTCCTTTCTTTGCAGGATTTGCATTCATAATTTGACCATCCTCTCAAATATAGTCCATTGTACTCTGACAGTTGGATTGGCAAGGCAAGAATGATCTGGCTCGACAATACAATGTTATGCTTCCTAAGAAGAAAGAAACACAGACTCAACGTAAATTCGTTATCCTATCAAATGGCATCTGTTGTGCTTTCACTATCAGCTTGGTCAAGCAAGTATGCCCTGCCTCAGCTTCTAAGTTTATGTTTTATAAGTAGAATAAGGTACCATAACACCATGCAAGAAGAGGAAATAGGGAAAGAAGATTACATAATTCTGTATTCTCTCCCAGAATTAATAATCCTCATTTTCCAGGCCTGAGGCAAGGTTGAACACTCAATTCAAACACAGAGCTCACAGTCATAGAAAGATGCAGCATAGATAAGTTGTTCATACATCTACACATGTCTGGAAGCAATCTTACCCAGTTCATTCATCCATATCCTACTCTATTGAACCAACCTCGTTGCTAACTTCCCAATTAGTGGGAGCACGAGCTTCTTTAAATGCACAGTAAACTGCCCTTTTGTAGAATTTTTTGGCCTTTTATGTTCCTACTACAAGTCGTGGATATGTTCCCCCATATCCAATTAGCTAAAATTTATTACACATGGGCAAATGAACAAACCATTTTATGATAAAATTTCATGCATATATATAAATACGAATCTTTATGCATTGATTGGATTTTTCACTCTTGCAACAATGATTTTTATGTGCAGGTATATTATTTCAAAGCATGGAATTAGCTTTATGATATGCATGGTGATTTTAGTTTAGGATAAGGGAAAGCGGCTACACGGGAGTCATTTTTTGTTGTCATCTTAGGAATACGGTCCATGAATGTTTATCATACAAATGTGTTTACATGTTTGAAGTGATGGAAAAACTGTTGGAGGTTGTCTAGATCGCAATGGCCTTCATACAACATGGTATTGGCCAAAAAAAATGATATTTTTTATGTGGCATCACAGGTGCACTTTTTATCCATGTGATGTTGTGTGCTGAATAGTTTTCAATTAAAAAATTGACTATGGGGTTTGTTTTGAATTTGATCTCCATGGCGTTTCAAAATATCACTGAGAGTGATATGCATTTCCCCGTGGCCAATTGAACTTGCATCATTTGGACTAATAATTTTAAGTTGCATGGGTGTCCGTCCATATAATACGTATTAATAAGTATCTCTATTGTTTTTTTTAGTAATATTTATGAAAAGTTGAGCTGAGTTTGGTGTTTTTTATTTTATTTTTATTTTTAACTTTTATTATATATATATATATATTTATAGGTACTTTTGAACTCAGCGTGTACTTTTAAAAACTTTTACTATATTTGGTAAAAAAAATCTAGGCTTTACTTGAGTTGTAGCTTGGGTCAAAATTTCCATGCATGCCCCAATCAATTGAATTTCTCTATATGAGTTGTTCTGATCCCTATCCCGAGCTTGAGCTTCAATTTGTTTTCTCCCCGATGAAACAACTGGGTTTCATGCACAATGTATGCTACTATAGTAGTTTTTCATGGAGCAATATAACAGTACACTGGAGTTTGTTGCACCAAATTATTTTTGTTCCTGTCTCGAGTTCTTAGAAAAAATCCTAAAACTATTCATTCACACTAAATTGGGAATAAAGATGCAATAGATTTGATATATACAATTTAAAGAGACTCCTAATTCCTACTACATTATAATATTTTTGAGACATGTCAGTTAAACTATAACACTATGACAGACGAACATGAAGCACATCTTTCAGATTCTGAACGTGATTGAGTAGTTGTCGATTTTCCTCTATAACTTTGTGGTAGCCTGCTGCGGCCTGCGCTAGTCCATGCATATGCTTTCCTGTGTAGAAAATAAATACAATCAAAATTGAAGAATGCAGAAAAGTGTGGTTCAAATAATAACAATTGTTTGTGCAAATCTCACCAAGATTGTACAATTTTTATTCCATTCCATTTGCATCGAATGGACACCTTCCTTCATGTTATGTAGCATCTATTTCAGTTCCTGCCAATTTTATGGAAAAATCAGAACAATCCCTATGTTTGAATCACAATCTCACGCACTCTTATACGATTTAAATACTTACTCCAATTCCCCTTTGTTGGAGATCAAAACACGTTTGCATATTTGGAACAGTTTTTTCATCCTCATCTGCATCACTTGACGTATTAGAGAAGTGGACCTCATGCGATCATCATCTAACACCATAAATTTCCTCTTTTCCCTTATCTTCACTCACATTAACCTTTAGATTGAAGTTTCAGTCTTGGATGTTAATTAAAAATAAACATCAATTACAAGTATGTAGTGATGAACACAACAATATTGCAGATCAAGCTTAGTTGTATATATATCAAATTCCATTTCAGCAAACATCTGTATTCAGATCCATTTCAGGCATTGAATTTTATCTTTTCTGTAGCATAAGTGTTAACATTTTCTATATTTGCAGATAACCATATCCTAGCAACTTGAAACTAAAGTAACTTTTACAGAGAAAACCTTGGGCTCTCTTGAAGTTGTTGTTAGTGCTGCCAAAATTTTTGACTTTGGGAAAGACTTTCCATCCCCATTAACAACAAGGTCCTATACTACCTTCTTCAACTGCAGGCCACAATAACACAACAGATGACAATCCACTTACTAAGTTATTTTTCATCTATTTCTATGAATTTCCAAAGAGACTCTCTTGTTATCTTTTCACATAGAGAAAATGAATTGATGTGGAAGCATGATATTGTCAATTTAGTAATAAGAACCACCTGCTCTATGCTGGAATTAAAATATTTCCATCTTCACGGAAGCTTTTGCCTCTAAAAATTCTATATCTGATTAGAAAATATGGTCATTAGAATAACCTGGCCCTTTAGCCCCTTGACTCCTATGGTCTAGGTTAGGTAATTTTTTAAATCATGTGAAATCAATCATCAAATGAATTAGGTTCTTTTCTGTTTTTTATATGCAGACGATCTTCCAATTTAACCAAGCATTTCAGGTCTGCTCAATATTTCCCCTTTCCAACAGAAAAATATATAATAATGAGCCAGCACAAGACAAAGTTAGGTTATAAAATTAAAGATCCCTAGATCAACACCGTAAAATGTGAGAAAGGTATAATGATGAGTCAAAACAGGATAAGGTTACATTATAAAATGCAAGAATCCCTGAGTTACACTACAAAAACCTATCACTAGTCCATTACAACACCCTCCAAAAATGAGGTGTAATCATAAAACCGAGGAGCATACAATCTAAACATCTAAAATTATCGTTTGAGAAAATCAATTTTCCCTCATACAAAGCTCCAAAGAGAAAAAATCATCAAAATTATAAAGGGGACTCTATAATTTGCCTGCTCGCCCTGCATGGCTAGATGCTACTCAAACTCTTCCATTAATTTTTCTAACATAGATTCCACAAGCTGATAGAAAACCATAGGAGTATTAAAGGATATCAGTGAACATCATAGATATGAAGAGGCAATAAAAGTGAACAACTTGTTATTTTTGAAGAAAAAATTGAAGAGGTTATTGTAGGCACTTCTTCTGGTTTTTTGTCAGAAAGAATTGACAGAATGAGCCAATTAAGTGGTTGTGATGAAGGATCCTACTCAAAATAATTCCCAAACATTTTATCAGTGAGAACAAAAATAATTTTGCACATCATTATAGATCATCTTAAGTGAACAAAATAAAAAATATGAATTAATAAGGGGTTGTCTTAAATACCATCCCATTTGAATTCAAGGATTGATCCCGATTCAAATTCTCCCTGGAAAGATATCCTTCTAGTAATTTTAAACCAAGATTATTCATTAGATTGCTTGAATCTACAGCTAGCTGATAATTATTTAATATAGACTCAGTGAATGGATCAGAGCTTCTCCCTGGTTTAATGGGCAGTTTTGCCACACTGGGTGGCTTGAGGTTACCTCCGTACCTCCAAAAACCATTTCCACTAGTTTTCTTCCAATCATTGTATGGTTTCAAAGATAAAATGAAATTCAAAACTTTTGCCAATGATCCTCCCTAAAATAAAGATCAAGTAAGATAAGCGTACAAAGGATAAACTGAGGCAATCCGTCCATTGCTTGCAAGATTTAGGGATTCTTCCAGTGGACTGTTTAAGGTAAAATCACAGTAAAGGTGTGTGAGGTGAATGATTTGACGAAATTTCCCCCTTAACATTATGGTGTATAGAAATCACTTTCTAGTCATGTATGAGAGGTTGATGCATTAGCAAGCACTGCAAGAGGACTTCATAGGCAACTAAGTGGGAATCATCTACTTCAACTTCATGGGAGTAGTATGGCTAGTTTGGATGATGATAGATGGGCTAAGCCAGTGGATGCTTTTGTTGATGACTGTGATATGCAGATGGATGCAGATCTTAGTGGTTCATATGTTGTGTTTCAACCCTGCCAAGGTTATAATACTGGCTTTGCAAGAAATACCTATGCAAAACAAATGATTATGAATGTCATCCTTCCTAGAGGGCGTTATGTGCAATCACCACTTTCATAAGTTGGACTATTGAGAAATAATTATGACGTTGATAGGTGGCAACATGATTCTGGTTCACAAAAGGGTTTCATTTCTCCTCCACATCCTTCTCTGCCCACAATTCATATATCAAATAACCAATATGAAGTGGGCAAGATTTCTAATAAGGATCAGTTGAAACAAAGACAAATTAAATCCATCCTTAATAAAGTAACGCCCCAAAACTTTGAGAAACTTTTTGAATGGGTCAAAGAAGTGAAAATTGACTCTGCATCATGTCTTCATGGTAAAATATGTCAAATATTTGACAAAGCCTTGATGGAGCTAGCTCTTTGTGAAATTTATGCAAAATTCTATTTTTAGCTTGCTGCAGGAATACAAAATTTTTATGAAGATAATGAGAAGGTTGTTTTCAAGCAATTTATTTTTAAAAAATGTCAGGAAGAATTTGAAAAATATGAAAGATGAGAGGAAGAGGCTGATAAAGTAGAAGAGCATGGTGAAAGAAGACTTTTAGTAGAAGAAATACAGGAGAAGAAGGTTGCAGCATGATGACGAATGCTAGGAAATATAAGTTTTATTGGTCAGCTTTATAAAGAAAGTATGCTGACTTAAAGAATTATTTATGCATGCATCAAGAAATTAATTGGTGAATTTCAGCATCCAGAGGAGGAAAATGTTGAAGCTTTATGCAAACTGATGAGCACTATTGGTCGTATGATTGAAGATTCAAAGGCCAAGGAAAAAATTGATGCTTAATTTGATAGGATGACAAAAATGACCAATAACCAAGGGATTCCCTATAGGATGAGGTTCATGTTGAAGGACCTGATTGATTCGAGGAGGAATGGATGGAAACGAAGGAGGAAAATTGAGGACCCCAAGAAAATAGAGGAAGTGCATTAGGATGTTGTGCAAGAACTGCATGGATAGAGAGGACACTCTCGTGGTACCAATATGGTACATTCAGGTTGGAGACTTCTCACACAACTTCATCATGATATGAGAGGACCTAGAATGCCACCTTACATGGCAGGTGCACAGACGGGTTCACTTCCACATATGGGTGGGATTAAAGGGCCACAACACCATATGGGACCACATGAATGTGGATTCACCAGTCAAGATGCTGGGATTTTGAATAGGACTCAATTTGAAAATCAATCTATTCCATGCCTTTCAACACACAAAGCTTCTGATGATGGCCACTTAACTCTTGGTCCAAAGGGAGGTCTTGGAAAGGGAATAGGAGGGGGGGTTCAACCCCTGCCATATGCTAAGAGTTCTCTAGTAGATATTCCACCATTCACATCTCTGAGTAATAGAAAAACAGGTGCAGGTCCGATTTTAGGTAGCAGTTTTGACCGGATGCCAGTTGGTATGAAAGATGAAATTTTGACAAGGACTTATGCTGCAGAAAATCCTTTATTTTCAAAATCATGTTGAGAAGAGAAATACTTTGGATAGTTACATAAGAGAGTTTAAGAATTCATACTCCTTAGGTGACAGAGGTGGGAATATTGAAAATGTTGAATTTCAACTGTAATAACATTCTTCTTAAAGAACTTTGAGTTCACAACTCATTGAGATTCAGCTTAGAAAAAAGGCTAACATGGAAATCAAATAATATTATAAGTGCATTCCTTTACAAATATTCCATACATTTTCATTATGTCTTTTAGATAAGTCGATAAGTTTCCCTGACTTCTTCTTAATTTTTCATGACATACCATCCAGCGTGAGAGATTTGAAGGAGGCAATTTTTTTTGTAGATGAACTTAAAGGACCATTTTTCCATTCAACTATGGTTTCACTTTGGATATTAGATTCTTTTTTCAGGAAATATGTTTAAATTGATCTTCTTGGGAATCTACTTACACAGTTATGCAGTTCTGATCCTTTCTTACTAGATCAAGGACAACTTACTAAAGGCTAGTGTGAAATTTTTTGTTTTTTCTATTCAAGTTTGAATTTATTTAAGGACTGCTACAGTCTATGGTCATTTGCAATTATGAATTATAAATATATATAATTTGTATGTTTCTAGGTTGGATATTGTACTATTTTCATTGGAGGATGCTATTTTTTATGCGCCCAAGGCTCCTAAGTTCCTTGGTCATGTAGGGTCCAAATCCACTAAGCTCATTCCATTTCATTAGAACAATTTTGCATGCTTCTTGGGAAACAAATCCATTATGGAATAGGAGTTGTCCAATGAGGAATTTATAACGTGAAACCAAAATATTACAAAAAATGTTAGTGAGTTTGTCTTTCCGAGGAATATGATAGAGAAAACTAGCTTTATTTAGGGCTACTCATGCATATAGGGTTCAATGTGCAATTGGTTAACTAGCTAATGAATTGTCTTTCCTTAATATATGTGCAATTATAGTTAATGGCTCAGCCTATTCTTCTATAATTCCTACAAGAGGCCATTGGTAGATATGAGTAATGGCTCCTCTACCATTTTTTTATGTAGAGTAGGTGGTCTTAATAGAGTTATAATAGAGTCAAAAAGAACTATAATCTTGAAAACTATACAAATAGGAATTTCCCTAAACTTGACATATTTACTCTTTGTTTCTTATGTTTTTCTTTTCGGTGATAGGACCAAGGCATATGCAATTATGCTGAAGAACCCCACCCTTTAAAAACTGAAATTTCTACCTTAAAGACTACCAACAAGTAAGGAGCTACAAGGATGAACACCATCTTTGATTTGAACCTAAATAGTCTTATTATCTCTGAGTATTTCCCTAATCGCAATGACCAGTAGATTCTTCTCATGGATTATTTCTCTCATTCTATTTATTAGTAAAATCCATAAAATGTGTCCCTACATTTGAATCTTGGGAAAGACATATAATTGTTATCATTTAAATTATCCATATCTCTTGGATCCCAAAAATCCATTTGCTTTGGATAAGCTTTATCTAGACCCTCGAAAGAAACCCTATTATAAGCTAAAGGACCATTATTTCCTCTTGAGTCTTGACAAAGTATGATGGGATGAAATTATGTGAAGACCAGATCTGGGTTTACCATATCAGAACCTAGGTTCATTGAGATGAAGATCTTGGTTTGAAGATATCCACCATACAAACTAGGACCACCCATACTTATCCATTAGGGGAATTTTGAGGTCTAAAATGGGTCTTCTAAGGAAACTATAAAATAATAGTGGAAATAATAAAATAAGATTTGATTACATCAAAGTTTAGAGGGAAAAAAGAAAAAACTACTTTTTCAACTCTTATTTTAAGCTTATCTCCCAAATTTTTTACTCACATTTCGAGCAGGAGTAGTCGTTGGATGAAAGATTTAGTTCCTCATAAAAGGATTACCCATATTTCATACTTTCGATGGATTTTGCTACATGAAAAATGAGAAATACATGAAAAACGTGATTGCAGTCACATTTTTTCATGTATTTATCATTTTTCGTGTAACAGGGTCCATCAAAAATATGCAACATGGGTACTCCTTAGATGAAGAATTAATTTTTTCATCCAACAAGTATTCCCACTCGAAATTTGAGTCAAAAATTTGGGAGATAAGTTAAAAATATAAGTTGAAAAAGTAGTTTTATTATTTTATTATTTTTTAATCTTTTGACCCTTTTACTTAAAAATTGGTGAATCGTCCCCCATGGTTGAAATCATCATATCGAATCCTATTGGTCCTTATAAAGTTTATTTTTGTTGTACATTTTTCTTAGGAGGCCCATTTTAGACCTCAAAATTCCCCTAATGGTTGCCATCTCTCTTTCATCATCAAGATTAACATATTGAGCACCTATAACCCATGGAGTCCCATGGTATTCATTGCAATGTAATTTATTATAATAGATGCCATTTCTTATTACTGAATTTACCACATCCAAAAATGGCATCATTCACATCATTTTGAAGAAGTCTACAAATTAGGTCAACATATTTTTTTTTCACATTTACGACTTCCCTCACATTTGTTGTTTCTTGAAGCTCGAGCACTTTTATAAAAAAAATAGGCAAAGTCAAACAACAAAAATGGTCCACTCTCTTTTCATTTTATAATATTATAATGAAGTTTATTAGAGACACTATTTGTTTGCTTGTTTTGGTTAGAAAAGGGTTTGCTCTTGGTTTTATGTGACTTTCAAATTTATCATATGTAGCATGTTGAGAAATGGGAAAGAATAATGTGTGACATTTATCTTGCAGAAATTGATGTTGAATGAAAGGATACATAGTTTAACCTAGCTAAAATTCACTTTGGTAAAGGCGGAGGAATATCTTAAAAAGCTTCTTCAGAATACACCATATACAAAGTTTTACCATAAGTAATATATGCATTTCTCTTTTGCAGATATGTTCTTTTTTCTACCCAAGATATCACAACATGAAAAATATTGATATTGTATAAACTATTTGAGGACCTCATTGAGGTTGATTTTTCTAATGTCCTATTTGATTGATACTTTCTCATATGTCAGAAAGGCTTTAAATATGAATTAATATGTTCATGAAACAAATCACATTAAAATTTTGTAGATATAAAATATAATAATAAAATGTCAATGTCTTTGTTTGATTGTTAATTGAATCTATTGTGGGCAGGTTATAGGAAATGTGATTGGAAAAAGGATGGGGACATGATTCATATCACGTCTTGGATATGGTTCATTTGTTGTTAGAGATCGCTTAGACACGTATGCCATCGACATTGGAAATGTTTCTAGTAGGAATTCCTATGGTTTTTAATGTTGCGATTATTTCAACTCAAGGTTATTTTGGGCAATAAAATGTTTAAGGAATGCTAGACATGAAATCGATGGAAAGGTAAAAAACTTTTTTATAATTGCAATTTCCATTCCATGATGTCTGCTCTTTATTGTTTGATTGTATTTTGGATGTTTCTTTTGACTTTGTTGTCTTTTAACTATGAAATTGAAAATACTTACTACCATGTCCATTTAAGCAACAACCTAAGCCCGAAGATGAAATTAGTATTACACTATATTGATTGGAATCCTTATAGTTATTTTGTGTTAAAATATTTTCTTGATTATCAGAAAAAGTTACTTTCATGTTGTTATTTGAGTACATGTTGTTTATATTCTTGACTAAGTTCATGCATTAGAAAATGAAATGTTGTTGTCAATAAAACTACAAGGATTAAACATCGCACCTCAGATTATTTGTTTTCACAAGTTATCTACAGCTTGCGCTTTTAGCATATAACTTAGTTGAAATGATTGTTCCTATGCTTTCCTTGAAAGTTGAATACTAATTTACTAAGGTGTTCCTTTTTATATATGGTGACATTTTATTTTCTTTGTATATACAGGTTATCTCGCCACATTATAGTGGCAATTATCGCCCCACTGAAGAAAATTTGTTTGAGTTTCTTACTTGTATGGGGAAAAATTTCTTTGACATTACTGATGTTGAGGTATTTGTTGTATAAACTATTTATAGCCTAATTTAGTTTATATTATAATGTTTATTGTCTTTCATATTTGACACTCTGCATTTCATCTTCTTTTGTTTTCAAGAAATGAACTCAGTATTAATGGTAAGAATAAGGAATTCAAAAAAGAGGGGAGCAATAACATTAGAGCAACAAATGCAAAAAGAGAGAGAGGAGAACTGGTCTGGTGATATTCTTAGGGCCAATATCCCGCATAAGACACACATATAAAGACTGATGGTCAAGTCTTCAGAGTTGGTGAATTCACCTTCAATGCCTTGAAAACACAACGATAATGTTTTGAAGTGATGAAACACCATTTCCTATGAAATTGTAGTCCAACCAATATTAAGCTGGAAAATCATATTGTAATACTTTAACATTTCATATAATATAGTTTACATGGTTGAAATTATTTATAGTTGCACTTAATATTGTTTAGTATTGTAATTAAAATATGTGACTTTGTGTTTTCATATTAGATGAACATGCACATTGTATGACATTTTTTAAATCATACAAATTAATTTATGTCAATTAATAATTAATAAAAAATCAATTGAAAACTTACTAAATTAGTAGCTTATATTGATTAATGATGAACGAAAATAAAATGAATATACGACTAAATTAGTCATTTATAATGATTATTAACTAAAGTAAATGAAATGAATATAAAATACTAAATTATTAATTTATAGACCTGGTATAATAGGCTTTCCTAGAAGCCAGAATTACAATTTTTTAATAACCACAACCTATAAAAGAAATCTTAAAGTAACAAGATGAATTAAGTGATTCCTTTAAGACTAATTTTATGACTGGGGATTGGTTATGTCCCTGGTATGTTTGCCAGTAATGTTATCACTCTAGTAAATTATTATGTTGTGGGATTTAGGTTTTTAGTCAAAGAATACTAGAGGTAACCACAAACCTACTTCAAACTATAGCATCTAGCCTTCCTAGGGTTCAGAGAGGGCTCTCTCTTTCAATTTTACCTTTGTTTTAATTTGTAAATATTAGGCTAGCTATGAAAGTGCAATTTTGGATTGGTTTTGTTGGATTTGGTGGAAACATTTCACTTGGAGTGATAGATAGAGCGAAATCTACCTTTCCATTGGGCTATGGAGTCTAAGTCAAGCTAGCAGAACTAGGATCAAGGCCTAAAAGATCAATTCTCTTCAGGGCAAGATAGATAACCCTTGGAGATCTTGGAAAGTTGGTTTTGCGAGGTGGTATGATTGGGATAAAGGGCACTTAAGGATCCTTTGATCCAGAAAAGGGAAGTAGTAGATAGAGGTCAAATGGGAGAGGGGGAAATGAAGGGTTACCTACACTGGAAATCAGAAGAAAACAATGAAATGATAACTAGTTAAAAATAGGGTGCTATTATCATGTCCTGTAGTAATACTCCTAGTTATACATTCAGATTTAGAATTAAAACATAGATGTATACGTGTAACAAAGAAGAATAAAAATGACAAGTTTTAGAAAGTACTTAACTCCAGATATCTTATCACAGGGATCCTGAAGTATGATTCCAAATAGTTGATATAGTTTGCTACTCAAAATCGAAATCCAAAGCCTTCAAGTCAACAAAATATCTATAGTAATCTCCAAAAATTTTATTCCACCACAAATACTTCAAAAGAGTGAAGTATTTATACATAATGTTTTACAAAATATCCCAGATGACTTCTAGGAATTAACTTAGGAAAATAAAATATCTTACAACAATAATAGTGATAGCTGCTTAACAAATCAGCAAGCTATCCTATTTTATTCAAAAGAAATAGAAACTGTTTTAGGATAAGAAGCAACTAGATGGCTATGTGTCCTCTTTGCTGGCTCTTAGATATTTTTTAGAATATAACCTGGCTTCACTAATACTCTTTCTCACTGATACTCTTTCTTACTGATACTCTTTCATTTCGGATACCCTTTAACCTTTAGTCAAACTGCTTTATTGTTGTAAAATTTGTTTTGACAGTGAAATCAACAAACAAATTTTTTCTTTTTCATTTGTTTGTCTTTCATTCTTCATAATAAATTAGTCAATGCTTTCCAATCCTCATTTTTAGGAATTTGGATATTTTTTAGTTTCCTAAAATTCTCATCAGCTTCAGTATAACTAGCAAATGTGGACTTGATGATAAATAAGTGCTTGATCTCATACTGTAAGTAAAATAAATCTTGAAAACTTTTTAGCAATACTTTTCCTGTGGGAATGCCTTGACCTGTTGGCTTATTCACCTGTTCCTTGGCATATTCTCTTATCTTTTTGTCATAATCATTTTGATGCATTAACTTATCATTAATAACCATGATATTAGGAAGTCCTTTCTTCCATAAATTGGTGAAATTAACCATGAATCTGGTTATAGGGGTATTCGTACCTTCACATTTTTCTTCAAGCTACCTCATCAAATTTCTTTTGGTGGTAACTTTCCTAAATTCTAGGATAGTTTTCATCCTGTCATTGATTTTTAGTTCTTCCAATTCCTGTCTATTCTTATTGATGAGGAAATTGATTAATATTACAGCTTGTTCTGGTTTATCAGCTAAATTAGTCTGTTTCTTTTCGATTTTTGCTTGGGCTACCAATAATAACTCTCTTTGCTCAAAAATTACCTGAATTGAAGGGCATACATCATGGATGGCTTCAATTACATTATTCCATAGGTAATTTTTTATATATGATATATGATATTTGAGAGTTAATTCTTTTTGTAACTTCTTTACCTCTTCACTCAATTTGTTTGCATTTTGTTCAGGTATTCTAGAATTTATCCGAGTTGATTTGTTTGTCTTCTCAAGATTTTCAATCATTTTTTTCAATCTGTTAATTTCATTTGTCTTCAAAGACATCTCTTCCATTGCTTTCACTACTTGACTGCTTTCAACTGTAGGTTGTAATGCTGTTGTAGAGGACTCAGTAGCTGAAGTTGTTGAAAAATTCACTGGCACTATAGTGGCCAGTGGTTCTTTGGGTGCCAACTTTTCTCCTAAAGTTGAAGACACTGCTACAGTGATGATTGAGATGACTGTAGGAATCACTGGTTCTTTTACTATCTCCTTTTCTTGGACAAGTTGGTCCATCTTTACTTCAATTTCCTTAATATGAGCTATCAGTTGAAGTATTAAACTCATCATTCCATATTTTTCCTTTTGTTCCTATAAGACTTCCTTTGTTTTAGGATGCTCACTTTGAGGAAGTTTGAGCTATTTCCTCAAGGCAGCTATATCCTCATTTTTCTTCTTTACCAATGCTTCTGCTGCTTTGATGTTTGTAGGATCATATCCTACCTGCAATACTAAATCTTCTAAGACTTTTATCCTTAGATCCTTTGCATATAATGAAGCTTTGTCCATCTTCATTTGATCTTGCATATTAGAGATGGTATTTTGAAGCTTATGAGCACTCATAGCTTTTTTTGTGATAGTGGAATACAACATCTCTAAGGTTTTCCAGTGAAACTCTATTTGATCTAATTCATGGATTTTGTCTGTAGATACTTCCATATCAATTTTCTTAGAGTCAGCAACTATCTTTGGCACTGATACTATGGGCTATAATACTAACATAATCAATTTTTTAGTTGAATAATCAAATGCTGATAGGAATATGTTTTGATTGCCAGGTTTTTTCTTTAAGAATTGAGAGTATATTTCAGTTTTTATTTGCTCATTCTTCAACTTGATTTGCTTGTATTTCTCTTTAATATCCAAATCCTTTTCCTCAGCTAAATGTGAGGAAGAAGCCTCCATATTTTTCTGCCTTTCCATCATCTATGTATCTTCATCATTTAGTTTCTCTTCATTCTGATTTGGCTCACTGATAACTACAGTAGCTACATTTGTCTCTGGAAAATCAGTGTTGGTATTCAAGGGCTATGTTTCTTCAACATCTATTGCTACTTTATCTTTAGATGCTCTATCTAATTTGGGCCTTTTTGTTGTAAATGATCTTGAACTTTGTTTCTGTTGTAGTTTCTGCAGTATAAGCTCCCTCTTCTCTAATTCTCTTAGAGGATATCTCTGGTTGTATGGAAATTTCCAAAGTGTGACTAATATTCCTTTGGTTAACTTCCTCTGTTAAAGTTTTTTCAATCCACTCAATTTGATTAGCAAAATTCTCTATTTCTGGTTTTGATTCATGGATAAAGGGTGTCAATTTACATTCTACCCTTAGTTTACTTAAGATCCCTTGTGGATCATAATTTCGTTGGAAACTTTCTTCAAATTTATATTCCAGTAGTTGATTTGCTGCTTCCTTTTCTATGTCTCTGTGATTACATATGAATGGCCCAATTTGATTTTTAAGTTTGAATTGGGTCTTCTTCTTGGCTGCCATGAAATTAATTGAATCAGAATTTAGGATCTACCTAATGTACTCCAAGGAAAAGATCCTCATTGATGGATGTTTGGATAACTTGTAAGGCAACAATTTTGACCCAAAGACACTGATTTCAATGAATTTCTCATACAAATACCAATGACCAACTTTGCTTTGTTTTGATAGCTGCATTATTTTCTTCATTTCCTCAGCTATTCTAGGCTGCTCTGTTTTGGTCAACATGGTGATTACTGGATGTAAAAACAACTTTGCAATCTCTAAATAAATGGAATCTGTGCCTTCTTTTCTGAGTATGGATTTCCAACAGATGACAAATAGAGGTTTTCCTTCTATATGCAACTTTTGGAGTGAAATTGGAAAGCTATCTGATTGGAAGAAAAGAAACATGTGGAAAATATAGGAGGTATATCTGAATACTCCTTCCAGCTATAAATTAGTCAATTGATTGTGAATACTATCAGCAATGAAACCAACATAGTCAAAGATAAATGAAGGTGGTTGACCTAGAGAAAAGGTGGACAAAAATACCAAGATATACTCAGAGGCATTTTTACTATAGCAGAGGCTTAATTGGGAAATTTTGGCAAAATAGAGTCTCTTTTTTGGTTTTCTGCCCAATTAGGTTTATCAAAGAAGTTCAGAGGCTTAAAAAATGGTATAAAACAGAAAATAAGGGTTTTCTGAATTTTTGACTGAGAAATGGGGCTACAACTCTATTGAAAAGGATTACAGAGGGTTTAAGGATACCTACAAAGTTTTTCTAGCCTTCTTTTAGAGCTTGAAATGGACTATTAAACTGTGGAAAATTGATAAATTTCCTTTAAAAGCGTGCAGTAGACAAATAGGATTTATGGGAAAATTTTGCCAGAGTTTGGCATATTTTTGGGACTTTTTGGCAATTAGATTAATCAATTTCTTAACTTTAAAATTCTTCTCTTTCTTTAAAAAGGTTTTTTCAATTTGGTTATAGGTTGAATTTTGAGAAAAATACCTGTTTCAATGCACGTATTGGCTTTGAAAGGGTTTTTATAGTTTCTGGTCGAATTTATGGCTTTAGCAATTCATCTGGAGCAAGGAGCAGCTCCTCAACAGTCTTCACGGGTGTACTTTAGTGAATTTAGGAGGTTTTGGGCATAAAAATGGCTACCAAGGGCTTTAACAGAGTTTATACAATCAGAGAAGCAATACAGAGGTTAAACGCGAAAGATAAATGACTAAAAGCTTAACCAAAGGTTTTATCAAAACGTATCGATTTGCATTGAATGCAGGTCTTGTCCAACGAGAGAGTGGTTTCAGAATGCAATGGATGAAAATCCTGAGTGGTTATCGCATAGGCTTCAGGTGGTGAGCTGTTTTAACCTTAATGAACATGATCAAATTAGGGAAGGCCACGTGGATGGGAGAGAAATGGGTGAAACCACCCATTTCACATGGATATGGTGTTTGAAGGGTCGAGCATGTTTTCTATGCAATATCATCCTCTGCCTGTCAGATCTAAATGTTTAAAGCAAATGACTATGATCATTTTGGGAGTTGCATTGAAATGGAAAGGTGGGACCAGATCTTTGACTAGGTGGAAGGGTTAAGCTGTGGCGGGGGTTATATGGTTTAAAACATATATAAAGGTTTTTAATCAATACATATTGGTGCGGGCGTGATTTATTGCTTAGGTGTCCAAGGTTTTGTGAATAAACATTTGTTTAATTCAACAAAATTTGGATTATATTAATATAGGCGGGATTAATGTTTTTTTATTTAAAACATTTGTGAAATGTTTTAATAGAACGTATGCGGGCGGTTTAATATATTATATAGTTTTCTTAAACCTTTTTCGATGGTTACAAGACCATAAGGGCGGGATATTTAAATAACGGTAGTTTTATACAAAAGGGTTTATAATTTGGTTTTTTTTAATTGCGCACATGGGATAATAGACTTTGGTCTAAATGTTATAATAGTGGGTTTTTTGGTGTATTTAGATATAATGGAATTAATAACTATGGGAGGGTATTTCTTAGCGATTTAATAAAAATATGTTAAAGGTTAATATGAAAGGGTAGTGTAATAAAAAACAAAATACATATTATCTCCAAGTATAGTATAAAGTCAAGCATTGATCATCTTTATACTTCTTTCACTAATACTTAGAATAAATGTAATTTTGAGGGTTTTTATGAATGCTTTTGAAGGAATGAAATTAATTATTTGGGATTATAATTTTACTAAGAAAGAATATGTCTTTACTTAGTAATAAAGGGTTTCAATGTATGAATGAAGGGTAAATGATGATGAATGTGGGTTTAACATAAGAACTCAATATTTTTAATTAACCAAACATCGAGCCTTGGCTCCGGTCCCAACAAAATTCAAAGAAATGCTCTGAGCCTATTTGACTGATAGCTTAGAATACTGAATAATTATAAGGAAGGGGAAATTAGTGATTTTTCCCGATGATGTCTTATTTACATGATTGTTCCAACTACTTTCTACCTACCCCACTATATTTCTAACATTTTTTCTTCATTTTGTAGGTGAATTTAGGCTTGCAACCTTAAAACATTTTCTTTCAAAGCATAAAACTCTATAAATCTACCTTATTTCATCTGAGGGCTCAGATTAAACTGTTGAGCTCCTCATTATTCTCTACCTATCTACTTATTTTTCAAGTTTAAATTGTCCGAAAAATATTTATTCACTATCTAAAACATGAAATTGAAAACATGAAAAGTTCAAATTAAACTATTTAACTAATCATGGATTATGGCTTTTATTGACACTCTGCACATAATCATTATTCTTGCAGTAAAAGTAAAAGTAGTGGCATTTGATCCTGATCACTTTCAGGTCTTATTTTCATCTCTTTTTTCTTTTGGGGTATATGTTTTTCTAAGTCATTTGATTTTTCTTTTAGGACTTTTTACCCTCTTTTTGTCTTTTTATTATTTTTCATTTTTCAAAATATGGGAAAACAACTTGTAGAAAGCAAGGTATGTACATATTTACAAGACTTATCAAAGTCAATTCAAAATTTTATGAACCTTATTATTATAGGACCCTAACACCTCAAACTAAATGCTTTCTCCCATTAATTCAATGCAAACTTTAAGGCCTAAAAACTGAACCTAAAGTGGCTGAAATCTCATAGGATTTTGAACTTCCATAGGATTTTAGTCTTTCTATTGAGTGTTAACTTCTACAATTCTAAAAGAAGAGTCTGTAAAGGGCCAAATACCCTCTAGATCTCATCTTTTCTCAAATGTGACATATCCAGTAAATGCCCCTATAGTCAATCTCTAGAATAGATCTAAGTAAAATTTCTTCATTTTAATATCCATAAATGACTACCACTTTAAGGAAAACAGTGTGCATGTGTCATTTCTCCCATAAAATTTTAGGCAAAATTTAAGGCATATGTCATTTCTATGTCATTTCTTTGTCATTTTTATGTCATTTCTTCCATAAATTATAAGGAAATTTCATTTCTCCCATATAGCATAAGGAAAACTTTAGTACAATCCATGTACATGTCATTTATCTATTAAACTCTAGGCAAGGAAAACTTTAAGGCTTGTCATTTCTAGATGTCATTTCTCCCATAAAATTAAGGAAAACTTTAATGTAAACCAGGCACATGCCGTTTCTCCAAGAAAAACTTTAAAGCCTAAAAACTGAACCTAAAGTGGTTGAACTTCCATAAGTTTTTGAAATTCCATAGGATTTTAGTCTGTATGTTTAGTGTTAACTTCTACAAGTTCTGAAGGCAGAGTCTATAAAGGGCTAGGTAGCCTTTGGATCTAATCTTTTCTCAAAGGTGACATATCCAGAAAATGCCCCTACAGTTAATCTCTAGAACAGATCTAAATAAAAGTTCTTCATTTTAATATCCATAAACTACTACCACTTTAAGGAAAACCGTGTACATGTGTCATTTCTCCCATAAAATTTTAGGTAAAATTTAAAGCATTTGTCATTTCTCAAGGTTTTCTCTCATTAATTCAAGGCAAACTTTCAGGCCTAAAAATTGAACCTAAAGTAGCTGAACTTCCATAGGATAGGATCCCCCGAACTCAAGGGTTTCTCCCATTAATTCAAGGAAAACTTTAAGGCCTAAAAAAGGAACCTAAAGTGGCTGAACTTCCATAGGATTTTAGTTTGTCTCTTGAGTGTTAACTTCTACAAGTTCTAAATCCAGAGTTTGTAAAGGGCCAGGTAGCCTCAGGATCTCCTCCTTTCTTAAAGGTGACATATCCAGTAAACTCATGGAACCATGTACATGTCATTTCTCCCTGAAACTCTAGGCAAGGCAATCTTTAAGGCATGTAATTTCTAGATATGATTTCTGTCATAAACATTAAGGCAAAATTTAAGGCAAACAATGCATGAACCATGTACATGTCATAAATATCCCTTAAACTCTAGGCAAGAAAATCTATAAGGCGTCCCATTTCTAGAAGTGAATTATCCCATAAAATTTAAGTCAAACTTGAAGGTAAACCATGCACATGTCATTTATCTCATGCACATTACATTTCTCCCATGCATTTGCAATAAATGTTAATTTAATATATTTTATTGAATTTGTTTTTTTCAAGGATAAAAAAACCCACTATATATGGCTGAAAAATGGACATTATAAATAGTTGTTTCTTGCAATCCCAATCTAGGGAAAACAATGATTACATATGTGCTTTGAAATATTGTGAATAGCAAGGTCCTCAAAAAGAAAATGAATATACTGAGAAGAAAAACGAACAACGAGGCAGATTATATTACATTGGTAGAAGGCTTGGGAACATCTAGGGAGTATGGATCAAATGGAATTGTATTTTCGCCAATTCTTAACTTATGTGCAACTAGATGAAAGGAATGTACTAAGTTAAGAAGGAGAGGCTAAAATAACTACATGGAAAAGCAAACAATATTGTTAGCCAATTTCAGTTTTTTAGTATAAGACATTGTACAAATGTTAATAAGATTTATACTAATCTATTGTGTGGGGCAATTCCAATTCAAGATTCATATATGAAAGATGAATTAATAGATGAATTATTATTATACGGGGTAATTCCAATTCAAGGTTCATCTCTCAAAAATGAATTAGTGTTGAGATGCTCTTCTTCAAAAATTCAAGATTCATCTGTCGAAGATGAATTAGTGTTGAGATGCTCTCCTTAAAAATTTATTGATGGAAATTGTAACATATCTTTGACATGTGTGCATTTTTTACTTATAAATGCATCTTTTTTAATGACCTTGTGTTTTTTTCAATTATATACCAAGTGTGCTCCCACCATATAAAGAGAAACTTGGTGAACTTCACATTTGCAACTTGGTGAACTTCACATTTTTATAAAAATAAAATGTGAGGACTTCAAAAAAATTTGGTTTCAATGGAGTTTCATGCTTCTTTTTTAATGACCATCTGTTTTTTTTCAATTCTATAAAAGGTGTGCTCCTACCATGTAAAGCGCAATTTGGTGAACTTAATATTTTTATAAATTTTTTGCTTAACTTGAGTTTCACACATCAATTAGTGCTTTGAAAGTTGTGTTTTACATAATTTCTCTACACTAAACTACATTATTTTTTTGAAATTTATTTTGAATTTATTTTAAATAGTAATTTAAAAATAATTGTAAATGTCCAAGTGTGCTTCCACCATGTAAGCGCAATTTGATGAACTTAACACTTTTATAAAAAAATTACTTAAATTGAGTTTCACACATCAATTAGTGCTTTAAAAATTGTTTTTTACATAATTTGTGTACACTAAATTACATTAATTTTTTAAAATTTACTTTGAATTTATTTTAAATATTAATTTAAAAATAGTTGTAAATGTCCACTGTAGATATATCTACATATCTATATCATGGAGGATGAGAGGCAAATATCAATAGAATCCAATATCTCTATGAGAGAGGGGGATCAAGGAAAGAGGGATGTTCATGGTATTTAAATATAATGTTATCTCCATACATACATGTGTGTACATGTGGAGTTGATTTTTTTATCAATTTTGTGAGTTAAATTAGTTGTTAATAAGTTTATTTTTTATTTTTCAGAAGGTAGGAGGATAAGGGTGTCTACTCCATCAATGGAGAATATCCATGGTTTACGCAATCTGGTATGGTTCACACAATCGTGGTATGGTTAACACAATTTAATCGATGAATATGTACATGTATTTATATGTATGAATGTATTTTTGAATTGATTATAAATTAATATTTTTTATGAAGCTTCCCTCTCATCTCGTGAGGTTGGTGGTGGTACACATTCCCTTAGAGAGCCATAAATAGGTGTTGGCAAATTGCGTGAAGGTGGTGATATGCATTCCCCTAGAGGCCAACCAACAGATGGTCGTGTTGGTTCTCAACCAATCGGCAGTCATTTTAGTTCTCAACAGTCTCAGGGTGGGAAAGATGTTAGCCAACCATATCGAGGTGGCCATCAATCTCAATATTATTTTCATTCAATTTGTACAAATTTGTTTACATGTTTTTTTAATATACCAAATTTTATATATTAATGTAGAGGGTGAAAATGTTGCTCCAAATGTTGCTTGAAAAAAATGTAGGATAGAACGCGTCATTCAAGAAGAAGTTTGAACACCAACGACAACTTATCCATCTGAAATCTCTGATATTCCTTGAGAATAAAAATTGTATCAATGCAACTTACAAAGGTGTCAAAATCTTCTTACAATATTGAAGAGAGATCTCGTGGCTTTGATTAATGCTACTTAGAGTCAACAAATCTTGGAAATAGTTACTCACTCTTTAAGAGAACTAGTAGATGTGTAGATAAAGCTTGGGCCAACCACTGAAACTTTTGTAAAAGTGATACGAAAAAGAAAGGAAACAGTGATGGGTCCTGATACATGGGAGGTTGTTAAACAAATAGTTACAATAGAAATGGAAAAGTCTATGTTTCATTTCAAAGAAGAGCTGAAAATAAAGATGTTGAAGGTGTAATATTTCAAGCACCCTCGTATAAATCATTATTTGTATGATAGACACCTTGCTGCCTATGGAAGACTCCCATGGAATGATGAGGTTTTGCTTTATTTTGCAAAATTATTTTATGCATAATTATTTTTGGGAATGAAACCCAATTACAATGACCTTCCCTCTGAATTTTTTAGTCCTGGGAAAGGTCGATTGTGTGACCATAGGGGCACTAGGCGTGATGCTGAGTTGCCTCATCCTGAGCCACAATTGTTTAGTCGGCCTCTTCGTGTCAGAAATTTGCGGTCAAAAATGGATTCCACTTCTCAAATTAGTCGAGAAGCAAGGGATGCCATCATTGACAATGTTCAAAGTGGATTGGGTGGAGTTGATGTTTGTTTGAATTGACAAAGAGCACATGAAAATGCACACGCTAATTTTTTGTATTATACAGATGAAGAGATAGACAACATGAGTGTTGAATATCTCAGAACATATGCAAAGAATTTTCGCAATGGTTGGAAAGACCTAATTATTCATGAGCAAGAGGGCATGGGAGCATTATGTGTTAATCGTTAGGGTGATTATTTTAAAACATGTACAATTTGTAATAAATACATATATACATACATTTATTTGTATACATTAATCTAACAAAAAATTATCATTATATGTTAACACCATTTGTAGCTGTCACGCTTGATGAATGAAGATGATGTTAATATCACAGTTAGAGCCTCCAGTTCACACAATCAAGATGGGTCTCACCATCAATCACACAATCAAGATGGTTCTCACCATGAAGATATGTTGGAAAATGTTACTATTTTTTAAGTGAACATGATGATGTACAAATATTTTTTATCTATTATTATATATATCGAAAGATTATGAAATATTTCTAAGCTAAATAATTTTTCACACATGTACATGTATATATAATTAAATGTTAACAGATTCTAATTCCATCTGATGTTTTTGGGATGGCGGTACCTTCTTCGTACTTGGGAGATGTGAAAAATCCACCATCACAAGTATGAACAAATTTTCACTTTTAAATATGTTTTTAAGTTATACATTCAGCTCAAAAGTTCCATTAAGAAATGAGATCTCTAGATCTTGAGTTATTTTAAATTTTTTGAATTTTAGGTTTTTTGAGATTTTCTTTCAGAGCCACCCTTAGGAGATGTGCCAGATTGGCCATCACAAGTATTCAAATTTTCAATTAAATATATGTTTAATTTATAAGTTATAAATTTAAGCTCAAAATTTTTATTATAAATTGAGATACAAACCTTGAGTTATTTTATACTTTTAAAATTTTTGAATTTTAAGTTCCTGGAAATGATTTCTTTTCTCCACGGACTCTAGCAATGGAGTGTATGATGGAGATAGGAACATCCACACCATTTGAACCATTTGAACAAGTTTTCTAGCTTTTTCTTTAATATTATTGAAAATTAGTTTATATATATGCATTTTCATTTGAAAATTTTTAATATATATATATATATATATATATATACACTTGTACATATATTTTGTAAAATTTAACGCCGGAAGATGTTCACATGGAGATGTGTCCCAATGAATAGCAACAAAACATAATGGAGGGGAACCTCATGAGTTTACATGATTTTTTTTTTTTTTTTTTTTTTTTTACATGAGGTTCTATACTCTAATTCAATTTTAAAATGTATTAAATTTTCATGTTTGTACAGATTGTGTATAGGTTCCCCATGCTTCACACAATAGCTCGAACATCGTTGTAACACCCCCAATTTGTGTGTTGAATTTTTAAAGCTAGACATTTGAACTTTAATCCTAAGGGGGCGGACCCCAAGGGATGACTATGGTGTGAATGTATTTGCATATTTTATTTGATGAAATAAATAAAATGATTGTGCATTTTGCCCAAAAAGAGAATTGAGATCACTTGCCAAATCCATGAGGATGGATAAGGCAACAAATCCCCAAAAATCTTTCAAAAATCCTTGAAAGAAATTAATTTAGATTTGAGGAGGAATCTAAATTTCCCCAATGAAGAGGAGTAGTTGGGAAGAGGTGAGAAAAAGATGGAAAAGCTGAGGAAAAGCTTAAAGCAGCTTTAAAGAATCCCAAAATTGGAAGCCTAGGCTAAACAGGAAAGAAAGCATCCTGCTATTCTGGACGCAGAATTAGAAACATGCTTTGGGGAATTATGAGCTTAAATAAGCTGCTCCTAGACAGATCAGAGGTTGATCTGTTCTAGGGAGGTGATCTCTGCTCGGGGGTGAATCCTGGGAGATAAAGAGGATTCTAAGGTTGGGAGGTTGGTCACTTGCAAACTGTGGTATGTTCTAAATTGCTTGTTATTTTGATTTATCATGATATGAATTGGCTACATATAAAATTTAATGAAATGGAATGATTGATTTAGTACTAAATTTAACAGAACCCTTCCTAAGGTATTCACCTTCTAGGTTCTGTCTAGTTGTAGACCAGAATTCTATGAGGTATAAACTACAGAACCTCTAAACCCAGATTGGTTTAAATCTGAAGCTCTTAGTCCTCATAGACAATAAAATATTAATTGTCTCCTGTAGATACAAATGGGATATTTTATGCTCTTCTGAATATTAGAAAAATACTATAGCATTAATGAAATCTACATGCTACATAACAGAAAGAAAGGAAGCAAACTATTATAAGAAAAAACAACATTTCCTCCATTCTCTATGAGCATTTTAAACATTTCTAAGTCTATAGATAGCATGTAATCATCTCCCTGTACTTCTTGAAAATTAGTAGCTCAGCAATCACTTGAACTATACTTAATATTATTTAGACAAGCACCATGAAATATATATAGTTATATTTCAAAAACAAATTTAAAGGATTCTGAGTAGTTGAAATCTTATTTCATCACAAGTAAATCTACACTAAAGAATGGTTATACTATTCCTAGTTACTATTGAATAATTCGTATTTTAACTTTATTTATAACCCTTGAAATCTATATTAAGGTAAGAGAGTTAATGTATGCTCAACGTAGCTCATAAATGTAACTATCGATTTCATATAGTATATATGCATGAAAAAGAAATTTAATAAGCCAAAGGTATATATACATGTTAATAGGCACCGAGTAGCCCACCATTTGGGGCATTATTAAACTCGATTACGACCTATATAAATATACACCTATACGTGAGGCTATGAGCTCCAAAGGCAATATAAACAAAACTATTATGAGTCAACGATGCATGTTAAAAGTACCTCTGATAGGGTTATATACGAATCCAGTATAATGGAAAAACAATGATATAATAAGAATGTCGATATTCAAAGGTCATTGAAATGCATGCATGTGTATTTTAAAAGTCAAATGAAATCGCCGCGACTATAAACCCAAACAAATTCAGATACATAGGTATAAAAACGACATTCAACCTGCCGCGAGATTTTCCTTGATCCATTTCGAACGATCGGGATCGACTAGCACACCTGTAAGAATTATAACATCAAAGTATAAAATAGGCAACTCTCAGAAATTAATAATAAGTTAAATTTAAAACTCGGTTCCGAGATAGAGTTTATAGAAAGGATCTCAAATCGCAATATGGAAGTTCTGCCGAGCTGGGGTCAACAGAAAGTTTTTATTTAAAACATAAGAGTTATGTAAATAAACGGAAGGAGGCGGCGACAGTGCCGGGTTCTGAGTATTACACAGACAGAACACTGTTATAAACCCGCGCTTCAATAGAAAGGGCAGACAAACGCGTAAGTACTGCGTGTTTCTATATCACAAGAGGGCGTAATCTTTATGCATGATACGGTTAGTAAATATAACAACTCGAAAGGGGAAAATCAATGATACACAGAATCGTTGACTCTGGACTAAACAGAGAAGATGCAAATAAGAAATGATGGGCATTAACCATATGTAGACGGGACAGCATATCTCATCTGAAGGGATATACGAGTAGATAGGTTGGTCTCACAATAAACCGACTCATCCTGAATGAAAACTATCGGATCGACCAGTAATAAGGAGAACGACAGAAAACGATAACCCTTAATTCATTCTGTGACCAAGATCCTTTCAGCTCATCGCTGTAGAGGGATACGGTCGAGCTTGCGTTTCACACCTGCGTAGACATTTAGGAGCAGTAAAAAATTAGAATCGCAGTCAAGTGATCAACGTTGTCATCCATTAAACATAATGACTCTTCAATGGTAAATACTCGGAGGGTAATGTAAACACTCCAGAAATGAGAGGGCGCACTGAGCTGTTCACAGTATAACTATGGAGAAATTACACTGATATCAGACGCGTAAGCTCTGTGAAACGAACAATAAATAATACACAGCAATATGAAATTAAGCAATAGGTTACCCTCGTAATGCCGAGAGATGCGGGAACGATTGTGATTGTTGTAACCATGCAATGCAGGACGCGTGCCGAATAAGAGGACCATCCTGCCTCCACGAGCATGCGCATATCCTGGCATATTAATCCCGTGGTTTCGCTACTCCACAGAGAGCGAGTAGGGCCGAATACAGGAATTGCAATCACAGTGAAGAGGGTCGGGTTTAAGAAGGAGAACCGAAACCCTAACCCTATCTGCAGTAGCATCATCGTAAGGGCACTGCAGATCTGGAGTATAGATCGTATACTAAACCCTAATACGCGTCGACTCCTTTAATCTTCCATAAGTTAACCTCACAGAACTGCTCCACTCTGCATGTGACGCGTGCATTCTCCCATCCATAAACCTGAACCGATGTGAGACTTGAAGTACCGAATACAGAGGAGAAGCCGTCTACTGCCGACTCTGGTACAACAATTGAACGATACAGCTCATTCATCGATCTCAGAAAAATGAAAACCCTACGTGTTACACCGGCGTTCATTGGAGTTGGTACCTGCAAAGATCATGGCGCGGGTAAATAATCGGTGGTAACACGCTAACTGCAACCACCGTAACACATATACCACCACTGAAATTCACGCAAGGTATGTCAGTTGTTCATAATATCACATACGCCAGCTCGACTTACCACCTTCCACAATGAGCGGCGGAAAACCATTACAAACCCAACTCTCTGCGATTCGATATATTAAAGAAATGCAATTATGATACATAATATTTCTGACCGAAGTAAAGATATAAGTCCACCTTATCTAATGAGATGGGTTAACCATCGTATGGAACGAAAAGACCAAAAAGGTTAGTCAAACATTCTATGAAATAATTTCATATGTGTCCATGGGTCGGCGTATGAACGTTTAGTACATGGAATACAGTCGTATTTATAATTGGTTATGGGGGAAATCACATAGTCTGATACATGTATATATATATATAAATATATATACCGTGATATATATATGTGGACGTAGTATAAATCTCACGTTATAATTGATTATGGGTAGAATAGTATCGGCCCACATATATAGGTATAGTATGTATATGTGCATAGACCAATCTTGGTAGATATGTTGGAGTTAACAAAAAGGCATTTTAAGTTTGTAAGGGTATGATATTGGATATATATATATATATAATTATGTATATATATATATATATATATATATATATATATATAAAGGTTTTAAAGGGGCACTTTAATTTGATTTATTACATTCCACTTTAGGGAAGTTAATCAGTGCATGTTGAAATCGAAAAACCTATCATAGGGGTCAAATTGTAATTTACTAGAAGTGGAAAAGTTGCTAGTAGAGAATGAATACTTGCCAAAACAAGGAAAAAAAAAAAAAAAGGCTAGAAAGTGTGAAAAGTGGAGGTGTGACAAATGGTATCGGAGCCCTAGTTACAACAAATTGGGCTGTCGTTTTTTCTCACTGCTTATTAAATATTTTGTTTTTCTGAAGTTTTATAAACTTTGCTAATCTGTGTTGTAAGCATGTACAGTTGAAATGGCTGAAGGTGAAGGGATTTATGTGGATCTGCGGGATGAGTTTGCTACTCCAGATGCTAATGCCCCGGTACTGGCTATGTTGCACCGGATGCAACGAGAGTTGGCGGAATTAAGAAGCCAAAATGACATGTTGTCATCATCCAGTAAGGAGTAGGAAAAGCTCATCAGAGAGCTAACTTTCCGGAACAGCCAGGAAGGCGAAGGTTCTGGAAAAAGAAAGATGGATGAGTCTGAGGATGAGGATGCAGCTAGAAACCAACATAAGAAGAAAAGAGAGTTGCAGGGAGAATTCAGAAAGATCAAACCTCCCTCCTATGATGGGGAGAAGGAGGAGGATGCTGAAGCTTGGTTGCTGAACATGATCAAGTATTTCCAAGTCTATGAATATGAGAGCAATCTGAAGGCTAGATTAGCTGTGTACCAGCTACAAGGAAAAGCTACACTCTGGTGGGAAGAGACAAAAATGGTGCATGCCATTGATGAAAAGACAGTCACTTGGGAAGATTTTCAGACTAAGTTCAAAAGTCGTTATTTGAATGAACGTTATTATGAAGATAAAGCAAAATAATTCCATGAGCTTAGGCTAGGGCAGCTCACTATTGATGAGTTTGTCACTAATTTTACTAATTTACTGAGGTATGTCCCTTACATTAGCGAAGAAAAGGCAAAAGTGCAAAGGTTTTTAAATTGTTTGCCCACTGTGTACAAGGAGAAAATTGAATTTGACAATCCAAAGACCATGGATGAAGCTGTTAGGAAAGCAAGATTATGCTATCAACAGTTTAAAGGTAAAGCTGAACAAGGGAAGAGCTGGAGTAACAAGGGTGAGTTCAAAGGAAAGAGACCAAAACCAGCATATTTAAGGAATTTTGGTAGAGATCATCAAAGGAAAAAGTTCAGCAAACCAAAAGAAAGTCAAACTGCTCAGTCCCAAGTGGCTTCAAAACCAGTAGAAGGGAACAATAGAAAGGAAGGGACAGTCAGAATGAAGGAACCTCTGAAATGTTGGGGCTGTGGAGAACCCCATATGATGAGGGACTGCCCCCATCGAAATATACACCTGATCATTAGAGAGCGAGAGGCAACAACAGTCAATGACATAGCCATAAATATACCAACTATCAGTGGAGCATTGGAAAATCGACAAGCAGAACATCAAGCAACCATGGTGGAAATGGAGGGTAAGATTTCTGACTTACCTGTTACTGTTTTGATTGATCCAGGTGCTTCCTTAAGTTACATTAGTCTTGGAATTGTAGAAAAATGTAACATTAAACCTGAAAAATTTCAGCAGTCATGGTTGGTACAGCTGGCCACTGGAACTAAGAGAAAAGTTACACATAAATTGCCCAAAACAGCACTACAATTAAATGGCTTTACAACAGAAGTAAATTTGAACATATTTCCATTAGGATCCTATGACTTGTTGATAGGAATGGATTGGCTGGAAAAGAAGAAAGCTCTGATGAACTGCTGGGATAAAACCCTGCATTGTGTAGATGAAGAAGGGAAGCCTTTTACATTAAAAGGGAAACCAAAGTCCATTTCCGTAAGACAAATATCATCCTTACAATTGAAAAGAACAACTAGAAAAGGATACCAAGTCTATGCAGTGCATGTAGAAGAAATAGAACATCAAACTGAGGAAGAGTTGTTGGATGCTATACCAGTCATAAGAGAATTTAAGGAAGTTTTTCCCAAAGAAATCCCTCATCTCCCCCCCAAAAGAGAGATTTATTTTTCAATCGATCTGGTACCGGGAGCAACACCTGTTTCCCGAGCACCTTATCGGATGAGCCCTCCTGAACTAATGGAACTGAAAATGCAATTAGAGGAATTATTAGATAAAGGGTATATTAGACCCAGTGTGTCTCCTTGGGGAGCCCCAGTGTTATTTGTGAAAAAGAAGGATGGAACTTTTAGGATGTGTATTGACTATCGACAACTGAATAAATTGACCATTAAGAATAGATATCCACTTCCTAGAATTGATGATCTTTTTTATCAAGTGAGAGGAGCTTCAGTCTTCTCCAAGATAGACCTAAGGACTGGGTATCACCAGCTCAGAATCAAAGAAGAAGACATCAGCAAAACAGCATTTCGAACCAGGTATGGGCATTACGAATTTGTAGTCCTACCTTTTGGTTTGACAAATGCCCCTGCCACATTTATGTGTCTGATGAACAGTGTATTGAATAAATATTTGGACAAATTTGTTCTTGTGTTCATAGATGATATATTAGTCGATTCTAAAAATGAAGATGAACATAAGGAACATCTGAGAATAGTGTTGCAAACTTTAAAAGAAAACCAGCTATATGCCAAGTTCAGCAAATGTGAATTCTATAGAGATAAAATTCAATATCTGGGTCATATAATTTCTGAAAAAGGGTTGGCAGTTGACCCTGAAAAGATAAAAGCCATTAAAGAATGGCCAGTTCCCACTGATGTCTCAGCAGTAAGATCATTTATGGGAATTTCAGGCTATTATCGCAGATTTGTGGAGAGATTTTCTGCTATAGAAAATCCCATAACCTCATTACAAAGGAAGGGTGTCAAGTTCGTGTGGACTGAGAAATGCCAAAACAGTTTCGAACAGTTGAAACAAAAACTTATTTCAGCTCCTATATTAAAAATTGCTGATCCTGATAAAGAGTTTGTTGCATGTACAGATGCTTGCAGAGTAGGGCTGGGAGGAGTCCTGTTACAGGAAAATTCAGTCATTGCCTATGAATCTAGGAAACTGAAAGTACATGAACAAAATTATAGTGCATATGATTTGGAACTTGCAGCTGTTATCCATGCTTTAAAAATGTGGAGACACTATCTGCTGGGGAAGAAGTTCACATTGATGACTGATCATATTAGTTTGAAATACTTCTTTTCCCAAACTGATCTAAATGCAAGACAAGCCAGATGGCTGTCCTTTTTAAGTGAATTTGATATGGACATCAAGCATATCAAGGGGAAAGAAAATAAAGTTGCTGATGCATTAAGTAGAAATGCTTGTCAACATTTAAACAACATTGGGAGTAGTTCCCAGATGGAGATAGAGGAATTGGTGGGAAAAGAAGCAACTCAGGATCCCAACTATGAAGCACTCTTGGTGAAATTGTAGAAAAGGGATAAAACTGATTTCACTAAAAACCAACAAGGGCTGCTCTATTATAAAAACAGGTTGTATATTCCAAATATAGAGTCATTGAAAAGAGAAATACTAGATGAATATCAAAAACAGCCCTATGCAGGACATCCAGGGTACCAGAAGATGTTAACAGCTTTGAAAAAGAAGCTGTTCTAGCCAGGAATGAAGAAGGATGTGGCAGAGTATCTAAGTAAATGTATGGAGTGTCAACTAGTCAAAGTTGAGCATCAACACCCAGCAGGGCTTTTAAATCCCCTGCCAATTGCAGAATGGAAATGGGACATAGTTTCCATGGATTTTATAACAGGGTTACCCAAGACTAAATATCAACATGAATCTGTGATGGTAGTAGTAGACACTCTCACAAAAGCCGCCCACTTTATACCAGTAAAATCTACATTTGGAACTGCTCAAGTAGCAAATGTTTTCCTAAAAGAGATAGTAAGGCTTCATGGAGTTCCTAAGGTGAGTGTCTCAGATCGGGATGCTAAGTTTACAGCAGCGTTTTGGAAAGGGTTGTTTGCAGGAATGGGTACTAAGTTGAATTTTAGCACTGCCTATCACCCTCAAACTGATGGGCAAACAGAAAGAACAAATCAAATTTTAGAGGATATGCTGAGAATGTACGTGATGGATAGGCCATCAAAATGGGAAGAGTATCTGCATTTAGCTAAGTTTGCCTATAATAATAGCTACCAATCCTCTATTAAGATGAGTCCGTTTGAGGCACTTTATGGGAGAAAGTGCCGCACTCCCTTGAGTTGGAGTCAACCAGAGGATAAACTGGTATTGGGACCAGATGCACTACAAGAGATGGAAAAAATTGTCAAGCAAATACAAAGAAATATCAAGACAACACAAGATCGACAGAAGAGTTATGCTGATAAGAAAAGAGTGCATCGAGAATTCAAAGTAGGGGATCATGTGTATTTGCGCATCAAACCCAAAAAGAGCACACTTTATCCAGGAAGTTGTGCAAAACTGGCTCCTAGATATTGTGGGCCTTTTGAAGTTTTAGAAAGGGTGGGACCAGTGGCTTACAAGCTGGTCTTACCACCCCATGTTAGAGTGCATAATGTGTTTCATGTTTCATTACTAAAAAGATATGTGCATGATGCTTCTCACATAGTTGATTGGAATGTTGTACAGGTGGAACCAGAAGGGGAGTTTCTGCCAGAACCGCTTCAAATATTGGAGCGGGAAGAAATTGAATTGAGAAACAGATCAGTTGCTAGAGTAAAGGTGCAGTGGAAGCACTTTACTGCTGAAGAAGCCACCTGGGAAAGGGAAGCTGAAATAATGGAGAAATATCCATTTTTGTTTAAATGAACTTTAGTAGTTGAATAATAACACTGAGGACGGTGTTTATTTGCAGAGGGGGAATATGTAACACCCCCAATTTGTGTGTTGAATTTTTAAAGTTAGACATTTTAACTTTAATCCTAAGGGGGTGGACCCCAAGGGATGACTATGGTGTGAGTGTATTTGCATATTTTATTTGAGGAAATAAATAAAATGATTGTGCATTTGGACCAAAAAGAGAATTAGAGATCACTTGCCAAATCCATGAGGATGGATAAGGCAAGAAATCCCCAGAAATCTTTCAAAAATCCTTGAAAGAAATTTATTTAGATTTGACGAGGAATCTAAATTTCCCCAATGAAGAGGAGTAGTTGGGAAGAGGTGAGAAAAAGCTGGAAAAGCAGAGGAAAAGCTTAAAGTAGCTTTAAAGAATCCCAAGATGGGAAGCCTAGGCTAAACAGGAAATAAAGCATCCTGCTATTCTGGACGCAGAATTAGAAACATGCTTTGGGGGAATTATGAGCTTAAATAAGCTGCTCCTAAGCAGATCAGGGGTTGATCTGTTCTAGGAGGTGATCTCTGCTCGGGGGTGAATCCTGGGAGATAAAGAGGATTTTAAGGTTGGGAGGTTGGTCACTTGCAAACTGTGGTATGTTCTAAATTGCTTGTGATTTTGAGTTATTATGGTATGAATTGGCTACATATAAAATTTAATTAAATGGAATGATTGATTTAGTACTACATTTAACAGAACCCTTCCTAAGGTATTCACCTTCTAGGTTCTGTTTAGTTGTAGACCAGAATTCTATGAGGTAGAAACTACAGAACCTCTAAACCCATGTTGGTTTAAATCTGAAGTTTCTTAGTCCTCATAGATAATAAAATATTATTTGTCTCCTGTAGATACAAATGGGATATTTTATGCTCTTCTGAATATTAGAAAAATACTATAGCAGTAATGAAATCTACATGATACATAACAGCAAGAAAGGAAGCAAACTATTTGAAAAAAAAAAACAACATTTCCTCCATTCTCTATGAGCATTTTAAACATTTCTAAGTCTATAGATAGCATGTTATCATCTCCTTGTACTTCTTGAAAATTTGTAGCTTAGCAAATCACTTGAACTATACTTAATATTATCTAGACAAGCCCCATGAAATACATATAGTTATATTTCAAAAACAAATTTAAAGGATTCTGAGTAGTTGAAATCTTATTTCATCACAAGTAAATCTACACTAAAGAATGGTTATACTATTCCTAGTTACTATGGAATATTTCGTATGTTAACTTTATTTATAACCCTTGAAATCTACATTAGGGTAAGAGAGTTAATGTATGCTCAACGTAGCTCATCAATGTAACTATCGATTTCATATATTATATATGCATGAAAAAAGAAATTTAATAAGCCAAAGGTATATATACATGTTAATAGGCATCGAGTATCCCACCATTTGGGGCATTGTTAAACTCGATTACGACCTATATAAATATACACCTATACGTGAGGCTATGCGCTACAAAGGAAAAATAAATAAAACTATTATGAGTCAACGATGTATGTTAAAAGTACCTATGATAGGGTTATATATGAATCAAGTATAATGGCAGAGAAATGATATAAGAAGAATGCCGATATTCAAAGGTCATTGAAACGCATGTATGTGTATTTTAAAAGTCAAATGAAATCGCCGCAACTATGAACCCAAACAAATTCAGATACATATGTATAAAAACGACATTTAACCTGCCACGACATTTCCCTCGATCCATTTCGAACGAGTGGGATCGACTGGCAACACCTGTAAGAATTATAACGTCCAAGTATAAAATAGGTAACTCTTGGAAATTAATAATAAGTTAAATTTAAAACTCGGTTCTGAGATAGAGTTTATAGAAAGGACCTCAAATCGCAATATGGAAGTTCTGCAGAGCTGGGGTCGACAGAAAGTTTTTATTAAACCATACGAGTTATGTAAATCAATGAAAGGAGGCGGCGACAGTGCCGGGTTTTGAGTATTACACAGACAGAACACTGTTATAAACCCGTGCTTCAGTAGAAAGGGTAGACAAACGAGTAAGTACTACGTGCGGTTTCTATGTAACAAGAGGGCGTAACTTTATGCATGCTAAGGTTAGGAAATATAACAACTCGAAAGGGGAAAATCAATGATACACAGAATCGTTGACTCTGGACTAAACAGAGAAAATGCAAATAAGAAATGATGGGCATTAATCATATGTAAACGAGACAGCATATCTCATCCGCAGGGATACACGAGTAGATAGGTTGGTCTAACAATAACCCAACCCATACTGAATGAAAACTAGCAGATCGACCAGTAATAAGGAGAACGAAAGAAAACTATAACCCTTAATTCGTTCTGCGACCAAGATCCTTTCGGCTCATCGCTGTAGAGGGATATGGTCGAGCTTGCGTTTCACACCTGTGTAGACATTTAGGATCAGTACAAAATTAGAATCGCAGTCAAGCAATCAACGTTGTCATCCATTAAACATAGTGACTCTTCAATGGTAAATACTCGGCGGGTAATATAAACACTCAGGAAATGAGAGTGCGCACTGAGCTGTTCACAGTATAACTATTGAGAAATTACACTGATATCAGAAGCGTAAGCTCTGTGAAACGAACAATAAATAATACACAGCAATATGAAATTAAATAATATGTTACCCTCGTAATGCCGAGAGATGCGGGAACGATTGTGATCGTTGCAACCATGCAATACAGGACGCGTGCCGAATTAGAGGACCATCCTGCCTCCACGAGCATGCGCAGATCCTGGCATATTAATCCTGTGGTTTCGCTACTCCACAGAGAGCAAGTAGGGCCGAATACAGGAATTGAAAGCACAGTGAAGAGGGTCGGGATTAAAAAGGAGAATCGAAACCCTAACCCTATCTGCAGTAGCATCATCGTAAGGGCGCTGCAGATCTGGAGTATAGATCGTATACTAAACCCTAATACGCGTCGACTCCCGGTAGCATACGTTAATCTTCCATAAGTTAACCTCGCCGAATTGCTCGACTCTGCATGTGATGCGTGCATTCTCCCGTCCATAAACCTGATCCGATGTGACACTTGAAGTACCGAATACAGAGGAGAACGCCGTCTGCCGCCGACTCTGGTACAACAACTGAACGTTCCAGCTCATTCATCGATCTCAGAAAAATGAAAACCCTACGTGTTAAACCGGCGTTCATTGGAGTTGGTACGTGCAAAGATCATGGCGCGGGTAAATAATCGGTGGTAACACGCTAACTGCAACCACTGTAACACATATACCACCACCAAAATTCATGCAAGGTATGTCAGTTGTTCATAATAGTACATTACGCCAGCTCGACTTACCATCTTCCACAATGGGTGGCGGAAAACCATTACAAACCCAACTCTCTGCGATTCGAAATTTTAAAGAAATGCAATCATGACACATAATATTACTGTCCAAAGTAAAGAGATAAATCCACCTTATCTAATGAGATGGGTTAACCATCGTATAGAATGAAAAGACCAAAAAGGTTATTAAGAGCTCTATTCAATAATTACATATGTGTCCATGGGTCAGCGTATGAACGTCTAGCACGTGGAATAAAGTCGTATTTATCATTGGTTATGGGGGAAATCGCATATTCCGATACATGTATATATATATAAATATATATATACCGTGATATATAAGTGGACGTAGTATAAAGCTCACTTTATAATTGATTATGGGTAGAATAGTATCGGCCACATATATAGGTATAGTATATATATGTGCGTAGATCAATCTTGGCAGATATGTTAGAGTTAACAAAAAGGCATTTTAAATTTGTAAGGGTATGAGATTGGATATATATACCTATATATAATTATATATATAAATATATATATATATGTGTATAAAGGTTGTAAAGTGGCACTTTAATTTGATCTATTACATTCCACTTTAGTGAAGTTAATCAGTGCATGTTGAAATCGAAAACCTATCATAGGGGTCAAATTGTAATTTACTAGAAGTGGAAAAGTTGCTAGTAGAGAATGAATACTTGCCAAAACAAGGAAAAAAAAAAAAAGGCTAGAAAGTGTGAAAAGTGGAGGTGTGACACGTTGGTGTCAATCCCAATTCTTCTGTATCAAATGTCACCATCAAGAAGAAAAAGAAAAGTGGTATGCAACATTCCAGAGGTAATCTTAGAACATTGTCGCTGCACTCTGATGAACAAGATAACTTTACTGACATTCCCATTGCTATAGCTGATGATATCAGTGACAATTTCTGGGTGCTTAGAGCATGCCACCCCATAGACATTCCACAATGATTCACTTTCTGTCTATGAATATTAGGGCGATTGGCGATGCCTCCAAACAACATTGCCTTCGGAATATTTTCATCTCAGAAGAACCTTGCATTATTTTATGTCAAGAGACTCTATGTCCCTAGGAAAAGGCCATAAATTATTTTTAAAGTATTTTTAAAGGTTGGCATGCAGCGGCGGTTAATTCTGACGGACACTCTGGTGGCATGATTGCGCTTTGGAACCCCTATTGGGCGAATTTCAAAGCATACAATTTTTTTCGTGGCATTCTTTTGGTTGGCTATATTCGAGGTATCGAAGGGATGTTTAATATAATCAATCTATATGCTCCATATCATAATAGGTTCCCATTCTGAAACAAGGTTCAGCAGTCTGGAATTCTATCACTAAAAAATGTGGTCATTATGGGTGATTTTAACTCTACATTACACGCAGACGAAATATGGGGAGCCAAGGCTAGGATAGACTGTTTAGCCAATTATTTTAATGGTTTGTTTTCAAATAATCACATGATTGACATACGCCCTAATCCTATTATTTCCACATGGTCTAATAAAAGGTTGGAAGGTGATTATATTGGCAAAAGGCTCGATCGGGCCTTGGTGAAGGACAATCTTTTTAATGCACTGGGTATGCCCAGATCATCAATAGTGGCCTCAAATATATCAGACCATATGCCAGTCCTTCTAACATGGAGGTTGGGTGATCGCTCCCAGGGTTTTCCCTATAAATTTAACCGAGCATGGCTGGAGGAACAGGATTTCATGAATCTCATTAGGGAGTCTTGGCTGAGCGAGGATGGTCTTGACAAATTGGTGGGATGGGATTGATTCCATTTCAAAATGCAGAGGATGAAGAAGGTGGCAAAATAATGGGAAATCAATGAGAAATTGGTTCTCAAGGCTGATATTATAGACATAAAGAAAAAAATGAAGCAGATATATATGGGCTTTAAGGACAAGTTTCCAGATGCTCAATCTAACAACATCCTAAGAACACTGGGAGACCGATTAAAGCAGATTCTCCTCATTGAGGAAATCACATGGAAGCTGAAGAGCAAGAATAGATGGTTAAAAGAAGGGGACCTAAACACAAAATAATTTCACAAATGTGCTAGAGATAGAAGATGCAGAAATGCTATTTGGCGCATTAAGAGGGCAGATGGAAGAATTGCAATTAGTACGCTGGATATATAGAAGGAGGCCTTTCGATATTTCTCAACATTTTATCAAAATGATTCCAGTATTGATGAAAACTGCCAAAAATGGTTCTTGGACCAGATCAGTAGGATTTTCAAGGAGAATGATATTAAGCTTCTGAAGAACATATCACGGTTTCGGAGGTTGAAGGGGTGCACAAATCCTTCACTTATGACAAATTTCCAGGCCCTGACAGATGGACATCAGAATTCTATATTTTTTTCTTTGATATTATGGTTGCTGAGATTGCAGAAATGGCTTAAATTTTTAGGACTTCTGGACATATTCCATCAAATCTAAATTCCACTTTTATTGCTCTTATTCCAAAGGTTGATGATCCTTCCTCCTTTGGGGAGTTTCGGCTGATCGCCCTTTGCAATCTCCTGTACAAGATCTCTTCCAAGATAATTGCAAACAGATTAAAGCAAGCCCTCTCTGAACACATATCTCCCGAACAATATGGGTTTCTTAAAGGCAGATCCATCCATGATGCAATTGCCATTGCACAAGAGATATTACATACTATGCACTCAGAAAAAGAAGAAGCAAGTGTTATGAAAATTGATTTGTTCAAGGCTTACAACACACTGGATTGGTCATATCTCCATCTCGTGTTGTTAAAAATTGGGTTGTCTCTTAGGATCATTAGCTGGATAATGTCATGCATAACTTTTGTAAGATATGTTGTTATTATTAATGGCCTTCCTTCTAATTTTTTTGAAGCAGGAAGGGGACTTCAGCAAGGTTGCGCGTTGTCTCCTCTCATTTTCATTCTGGTTATGAATGGCTTCAGTATAATGATGCACAATGCAGAACAAAAAGGATACATATCAGGCTTCTCTTTTTCGGACTCCATTTCCACTTCACACTCTCTTTTTGTGGATGACATGTTACTATTTGGTAGACTTGTCAGGAATCACTGGTTCTATGTCCACTTCATTCTTACCAGATTTGGTGAGGCTACGGGGTTGTGTATTAACAAAGCTAAATCATTTATATTATATGAATTTGGGGACATAAATGAAATTTCATTCATAGCGGAATTCCTTGGGGTCAATATTAAGTAGGCAGTGGATGGCTTCCAATATCTAGGCTACAGAATTGGCTATGGATGGTGGACAGATTTAGGGAGAAAATCAACAAATGGACTCACAGATGGCTGACATTAGTGGGTACACTAATTATGATACAAGCAGTGCTATCACAACTAATTTTATATTGGGGGCATCTATTCTTTATCCCTGAAATGATTATTGACAACATTAATAGGATTATTGCTCAGTTCATTTGGAGAGGGACCGGATAGCTGCATAAATTTCATCTAGTCAAATTGGAGAGGTTATGCTGACCCAAAATACATGATGGACGGGGCATATTGAATACGAGAATGTTTAATAATGCATTTCTTATGAAGTCTTTCTAGTGCGCTATTAACGGTTCTGGTATCTGGAACGACATTGTCAAATATAAGTATCTTGATGGTGATCCCCCCCATTCCCATCATCCTATTCTGATATTTGGGGTAGCTTCAAGAGAATATTGGGTCATGTGGCGAATATATTAGTTTGGCTTTTCAAATATGGAAGCCGAATTCCATTGGGTTTTTCCAACATTCAGGGACTAAACAAACTGTTGAAGCCATCTCCTCGACTCATTCATAAGTTAGCACAAAGAGGCATTTGTTTCTTATCTCAAAAAATACATACATGGTCTTTTGGAGCTCTAGTTTTCAAGAATGCTGCACAGCTGGGTTTAGGAGATGAGGATGCTTCTGATTGGGAACAAGTATACGACGCATTTAGGGCAGCTGGTTTTACTCATGCCACAGGGGGTGATATGGTTATATGGGATGGGCCTACATATGGGAACATGCCTATTGTCAAGGATATTTATAGCAATATTATCTCACAATCATATGCTGGTTAGTACACTCGTATCTTTGCACCTTTTTGGCTCCGAAAGATTCCCACTAAAATCATTCTCTTTGGGTGGCTTACTTGGCAAAAAAAAATTCTATCTTACCCTACCCTACCCTACCCCAACCTATCCTAGCTTACCCTAGCCCAACCTACCCTACCCCAACCTATCCTAGCTTACCCTAGCCTAACCTACCCTACCCCAACCTATCCTAGCCTAGCCTAACCTACCCTACCCCAACCTATCCTAGCTTACCCTAGCCTACCCTAGCCTACCCTGGCCTAGCCTACCCTAGCCTAACCTATTCTAGCCTATCTTAACCTATCCTAGCCTAACTTATACTAGCCTAGCATATCCTAGCATATCCTAGCCTAGCCTAGCTTATCCTAGGCTAGCGTAGCGTAGCCTAGCCTATCCTAGCCTAGCGTAGCCTATCCTAGCCTAGCCTAGCCTAGCATAACTATCCCTACCCTAGCCTAACCTAACCTAACCTAACCTAACCTAACCTAACTTAACCTAACTTAACCTAACCTATCATGGCCTAGCCTAGCCTAGCCTAGCCCACCCTAGCCCATCCTAGCCTACCCTACCCTAGCCTAACCTACCCTACCCTACTGTAGCCTAGCCTAGCCTAGCCTAACCTAACCTAACCTAACCTAACCTACCCTAGCTTAACCCAACCTACCCTAGCTTAACCCAACCTAGCCTAACCTAACCTAACCTAGCCTAACCTAACCTAGCCTAACCTAACCTAACCTAGCCTAGCCTAGCCTCACTTAACCTATCCAAGCCTAACCTATCCTAGCCTAACGTAGCCTAGCCTAACCTAGCCTACCCTAACATAGCCTAACCTACCGTAGCCTACCATAGCCTAGCTTATCCTAACCTAGCCTAACCTAACGTACCCTAACCTACTCTACCCTAGCGTAACCTAACCTAACCTAACCTAACCTACCCTACCCTAACATAACCTAACCTACCCTAACCTAACCTATCCTAGCCCAACCTATCCTAACCTATCCTAGCCTAGCCTAGCCTAGCCTAGCCTAGCCTACCTTAACCTAGCCTAGCCTAGCCTAGCCTAACCTAACCTAACCTAACCTACGCTACCCTAGCTTAACCTAACATAACCTAACCTAACCTAGCCTAACCTAACCTAACCTAACCTAGCCTAGCCTAACCTAACCTAACCTAACCTAACCTAACCTAACCTACCCTAGCTTAACCTAACCTACCCTACGCTAGCTTAGCCTAACCTAACCTAACCTAACCTAATCTATCCTAGCCTAACCTAACCTATCCTAGCCCAACCTATCCTAACCTATCCTAGCCTAGCCTAGCCTAGCCTAGCCTAGCCTACCTTAACCTAGCCTAGCCTAGCCTACCCTAGCCTACCCTAGCCTAACCTACCCTAGCCTACCTTAACCTAGCCTAGCCTAGCCTAGCCTAACCTATCCTAGCCCAACCTATCCTAACCTATCCTAGCCTAGCCTAGCCTAGCCTACCCTAGCCTACCTTAACCTAGCCTATCCTAGCCTAGCCTAACCTAACCTAACCTAGCCTAACCTAGCCTAACCTAACCTAACCTAACATGATCCTGGGTTTTCGGGTTTCCTGTGTGACCTTGCAGGTTGATTTTAGTAGTTACCTGACACAGACACCGGTTGATTAAAAGAAGGTGCAAACATTAAAAGAAAGAAATTAAAAGAAGGCGCAGACCTTATCATTCAAATCTTTTAATAATATCATTAAATTAATCTCATAAAACTATACATCAATGGAAAAAAAGAACAGAGATCATGGATACTGCACGCTTAGAAGAAATCCAAAAATGGCATCCCACTAGAAAACAAATCGAATTAGAGAACCAGAGAGAACCTCATAAATAGATCTGCACAGGTGGAAGCAGCAGACGATACAGTCAATACTCGTGAAGCTTTGCCTCCGATTTGTATGGTAATGGTGCTTTGCCTCCGCAAGCATCATGACCTGCATTCCAGAGGAGTAATGAAACATGGGGCCTTCATTCGTCCAGATTCTTTCCGGTGGTCTAGAAAAAAATCTTGAAGACGGGGGCCTTCTGGGAAGCGTTGCAGCCAACTAAATCCAAATTTGTAGAGCACCTTTTGATTTATGAAAAGAAAATCTGAAAGGAAATCTCACCAACAACGCAAGAAGTGGTGGGAAGACTATTGGAAAAAATGTCGAAGGTGGGAGGAATATTAAATGGCGAAGGTTCAGAAAGGTTATTGGTCCAATAGTGTCTCGCAGGGCAACAAGATTGGATTCAAGAACAACCTGTTACCAAAAAAAATTACGAAAGAAACCTACATGTTAGCTGAACAATCAAAATAAAAAATCTAGGAAGACCTGCAAACCTAGATGTAATTTACTAAAATGAATGTAAACCATTACTATTTGTCCTTCTGGAAATTAGTTATTCGTGAACTCCCTTCTCTTCATCCACAAATATCCATGAACGAATCAAATGTATGAACGCTCTTAATTGAGAAGCTCTTAGTTCTGGGCATGCATCCTGGTCGGCTCGGAGCGGCGATGTGGCTAGTGCCTCCTCCTCCCCGCACCGAAGGGAATCGTCTTAATTCCATTCACTCCGGTACCGTCCTTATCCTCCTTCAACTTGAACTTGTGAACATCATAATCAAAATCCTCATTATATAGCTTTTTTTAATCAACGGCTTGAACTTGTGAACATCATAATCAAAATATCTTTTTCAATCAACGACTAATTTGTGAGTGGCCATGCCACGTCCTCCTTGCCCTAGCCGTTTGGAGGGATCACACCACATCATTTATACCTGTTTGGATTAAATTCAATATTAAAAGGAATATAACATGCTATTTTTTAATATTCAAATATCACAAATTATTTTAATAAGTATAATAATTTCAACAAGAAAATAGATAAAAATATTGAATGGATTTTTTAAATATTTAAATATTACAAAATTCCTTAATAAATATAATAATGTAGATGAGTGTTTTTTGGATTAATCACATAAGGAAATTCATTTACATTATTGATCACAAAAGTCTTACATTTAACAAAATATAATAATTTAAAAAAAAAACATACATATAAACCCTGCTCTCCAAATCATTCCTGTGCAATCTGTTTGTCGTTCCCTACACAATGTTGATCTTGTCCTTCTTGCATCATCCCCACTGTATTGAGCTCGTCCTTCCATATTTCCTTCCATATTCCTGTTAATGACTCTGTTCTCCGTCTGTATGACTGTCTGTGCAAGCTCCAACTATACAACTCCTCTTGATATTTACGAGCTATAAAAGAAAAACTGTTTCAAACTATATTTTATAAAGATATAAAACCTGCTATATAAAACATTCAAACTGGACACAACCTAGATCGAGCCTAGCGCACAAGAATGAGTAAAACCCTACCTTAAATTCAATTCAATTTAGTTACAAAAGTTTATTTGCGGGGTGATAATAGCGATAGGGATGGAGAATGCCGATTTAGAAAATTAATCAAATAATATATATGTAATTTATTGTTTATATAAAAAAAAATTAATATTAAATTGAGAAATTTTAGTTAAAAATTGAATTGTGTTATTCAAATTTAATTTTTAATAAATATATGATTTTTATACAAATTAGATAAAAATAGTAATTTTGAAAACTTTTCAAAAATAACACTAAATACAACTCTATATTTTAAATGTAAATTTCAAGTGAATTTAATTGATTTATTTTTATTAACCTTAAAGTCAAAAAGTTACACTTTCTGCTTGCCAATGCTAGTAAAGTGGCCGTAATTCCATAAAGTTATGGTTTCTCATGTCCATCGGAATTATAAAATGTCACTAAAAATATGGATAATATCACCACTTAAAAATCCATGGTGCCAACAATTCTAAATACTTTATTGTCCAAATTAATTATTAATCTTGTGTAGTTTGCTCATAGCACACCTCTCCTTCTGTAATGACATTAACTCAAGAAATTCACGACATCAACCAAAGATTTGGAAATTCACGACATCCACCAAAGATCACGGAATAAAATATAGTTTTTACATAGAAACATTGAGGTTAATCATTGTGCATGCCTCCAATTTGTTGGAAATTTCTTTGTCAGGTAAAATTTGTTTATCCAAATCTTGGACGGTTCCATTGATACTATGAAAATAGGGATGATTTTATTGACATTATTGGGCCTGGAGCAAGTAATTTGGAAAAAATCAAAATAATTTTATGTCTAATTAGGTGGTGCCATATAATTCAGGTAGTGGGCCGCACATCGGCTAAACATCGGGTAACTTGATGGAGTTAAATCCTTTCTTTTGATGTGCTTTATCCACCATTGATCACTTTGGGGTGTTTTAGACTATGTCACGTGGTTTGAACTTTGTATTATGTGAAATGCTTGGCACATGGCTAGTTGATTAAATCAATGATAGAAAATGTTGATATGGGAGGAGGTTAATTATGCAAAGAAACATCATGGGTGGCCAAATATGATATCTTTATGTTGACGTGATGTTGCATTATTTGATATCGGGTTTATAAGGATATGTGCGAGAATAAGCTTAAGAAAATCCAATATCTAATTTTTAAAACTAGGTGGAACGTTATATTATACTTTCGTTTAAAACTTTGAAGACCTCCTATGGAACTTTCATTATGACACGAATTTATTTTGTCAAGTGGTGTGAATATTTTCCCCTAATTTTTGTCTATGTATTTTATTTCAAAATGAAAGGAGAGGATGACATGGTTGTGGAATGGTAGGAAAATTTTGGTAGCACTGATGTTAATATTGGATATCCTCGAAAATTCAAGTTAACAAGTATTATGGACAAGAGGATTGATTCAACCAATTCTCGTCAATTCACAAAATAAAAATTCTGGTAGTTCAAGGTGCAATTTTTATCATTGGGCAAAGTTATGGGAAGTTGTAAGAACCCTCATTGCTCACCCTCCCCCCATTCCCATTAGATGATTTCATGGGTTCCCAATTCATGAGATGTATGGATCTTGACAAGTAAAGCGGCTAGATAATATTCAAGTTATGTATAAGCTTTTGAACCCTAATTGTATTACAATGTTCGATTCATTAAGGATTTTACCAAAAAGGAATGTGGTGTATTTGGAGAAAGGATGAATGAATTAATTAAATCACAGAGAAATAGTGACAAGATACTTAAAAAGGAAGCTTCTAAAGAATATGTGATTAGTCACTATTAAGTCCTAAACTATCTTTTGTGGTTTGAGTGCTTTGTATGATTTTTTCCATAATCAATGTTACACATTCTCCTTTAAACTTAGATCCCATTATTCAAAGAGTCTTCAAAGGATTTTATTTCAATTGGGCTAAGAACTTAATTGAAAACATATGAAAGGGTGTTCAAAGTTTTAGAGCCTCCAAAATTTACAAATATAATCCTCCTTTTTACATGTATGCATACATTATGGATGTCATCTATTTTTTTATGAGTTTCATGCTATGGGTTGGAAATTGACCCCTTCTACCCCATTCGCTATTCATATTTAACATTAAAAAATCTAAGAAACAGCTATGGTAACCATTTATACTCAATTCTTCATTTTATCATTGTTCTTATTCATAAGTATTTGTTCCAAATAACACCCCCCCCCCCCTCCTGAATTTCTGTAAATGCTAGGTTTTCCATTACTCTGCTTAGTGACTAGTACTTTGAGGAAAAATTTTCTACCTAGTAATTTGTGGTTTTAAAGGGCCACTACATGCTTTGCCCCTTTTTGTTCCTAATAGGTTAACTTCTTAAGAAATAACTTGCCATTATTGAGTGCGCCAATTCCAAATCTTAATTCTCGATATTGTAGTACGATGTGTTCATCATTGCTTGTACCAATTCCAAATGTCAGTGCACTCAATTGCAATTGTTGCTCTCCACCATTCGTTGCACCACTTTCTTGTGATTCTACTTCACCTCTCACAATAGTTATTTCACTTTGTTGATCTTTTCTATGAATTGGAAATTTCATATGTGTCCATCTTGCATCATCGTTGTACCAAAAATGTCCTTCCTATAACAAACCTACATAAAATTCCATGTAATAAAGTTAAAATAATAACCATTGTTCGTGAGAGACATATTCCAAGATAAATGTTGGGAAAAACATCCTAGTGCGGGTGTTCACATGGTTTATTACGTCTATGGAAAAGGCTATGGCTAAATCATTAAAGAAGAAAAAAGTATTTTTGACACATTTATTTATGAGAATAGTGGAAATTAGGAGAAAGGGGAGGTAAAATGTCACAGGTTGCATGTGAGGAGATAAATAATGGTGGCGTTACGGCGATCAGCAGGATGGTTCAACCAGCAAATTATTCATAAGGTTAGCCAACCACATATATCACACAATCCCAGGACATTTCATCAAGAATACTCCACCAAGATGTTGCACCAAGAAGCCCTAAACGTAGAACCAAGAACGTTGCTCCATCACCATCCAAGGGAGAAGAAAAATGCCTCCACAAATTTTGTGTGTAATGAAATCCAAGTATCTCCAATATATAGACATCTGTGGGGGTGTGTGGAACATCTCCTATGCATGTGGGATAAATTAGGCTGAACTTGCACATGTGGAATAAATTCAAAATACATGTTCTACTCATCCGATCAAGATGATCTTTGGATTGATCTTGCACCTCTCTGAAAGAGGAATCCAATAAAAATATTGGCATCATCGTCTGGGCATGACATCATGGATTTTAGACCTAGTTGCCCAAAATTAACACACTCTCTCAACTAGGGAGAACTCCATCCACTAGTGCCCTCCAAACATCGTGCGTCATCCGACCGTAACTTGCTTCGCTGGCTTACTTATTTCAAAACAAAATTTGAGTCATAAGGACATCACTCACAGCTAACCTGAAGTCAGCTCAGAGGTCTGAAACCTCTATAGGACTCAAAAGAGTCACACACCAACCCAAAGTTGGTTTAACTGAACCGAAGTTAGTTGGAGGTTTGAAACCTCTCTTGGACTCGAGAAAGTCATATATTAACCTGAAGATAGTTTCACTGACTCAAAGTCAGTTGGAGGTCGAAAATGTCTCTTGGACTCGAGAGAGTCATATACTAACCCCAATTTAGTTTCACTGACCCAATGTGAGTTGGAGGTCTGAAACCTCGCTAGACATGATCCCAGATCAAGTGGTTTTACATGTGTCAACCTAGACATAGAGTGTACAGAAATATATAATGTGTGCATCAGTCTTGCTATGGTCTCTATTCACATTTCCCTCCTCATTGGCCAAATTAGAGATACTTCCCATGAGTCTGAAACTCCATGGGTAGGATGCATATGGGGCAAAGATCAAATAGAGGTAAACAAGCTCAATATCATCATGGTGGGGCGAAAGCACACCAACAAGGCTTGGCAAGCCTAACCAAACCTAGCCTAACCTAGCCTAGCCTAGCCTAGCCTAACCTAGCCTAACCTAACCTAGCCAAACCTAACCTAACCTAACCTAACCTACCCTATCGTATCCTAGCCTAGCCTAGCCTAGCCAAACCTTGCCTAGCCTAACCTAGCATAGCCTAACCTAACCTAACCTAACCTAACCTAACCTAACCTAGCCTAACATAACATAGCCTAGCCTAACCTAGCCTAACATAGCCTAGCCTAGCCTATCCTAGCCTAACCTAACCTACCCTAGCCTAGCCTAACCTATCCTAGCCTAAACTAGTGTAGTCTTACCTACCCTACCCTAAACTAGTGTAGTCTTACCTACCCTAGCCTAGCACACCCTAGCCTAACCTAACCTAGCCTAACCTAGCCTAGCCTAACCTAGCCTAGCCTAACCTAACATACCCTAACCTAACCTACCCTAGCCTAACCTAACTTACCCTAGCCAACCCTAACATAGCCTAGCATAACCTAAGCTAACCTAACCTAACCTAACTTGACCTAGCCTAACATAACATAGCCTACCGTAACCTAACCTAGCCTAGTCTAGCCTAGCCTAGCCTAGCCTCCCCTAGCCTACCCTAGCCTAGCTTAACCTAGCCTAGTCTTACCTACCGTAGCCTAGCACACCCTATCCTAGCCTACCTAACCTAACCTAGCATAACCTAGCCTAGCGTAACCTACCCTACCCCAACCTATCCTAGCTTACCCTAGCCTACCCTAGCCTAGCCTACCCTAGCCTAACTTAGCTTAGCCTAGCGTAACCTATCCTAGCCTACCCTATACTAGCCTAGCATATCCTAGCATAGCCTAGCCTAGCGTAGCCTATCCTAGGCTAGCGTAGCGTAGCCTAGCCTATCCTAGCCTAGCGTAGCCTATCCTAGCATACCCTAGACTAGCCTAATGTGGTCTAGCCTAGCCTAGCCTAGCCTAGCCTAACCTAGTCTAAGCCAACCTAGCCTACCCTAACCTAGCCCAATCTAACCTACCCTACCCTACCCTACCCTAACCTAACCTACCATATCCTAGCCTAGTTTAACCTAACCTACCCTAGCCTAGCCTAACCTAACCAAACTATCCCTACCATAACCTACCATATCCTAACCTCACCTAGCCTAGCCTACTGTAGCCTACCCTAGCCTACCCTAGCCTAGCCTACCCTAACCTAGCCTAGCCTAGCCTAGCCTAAGCTAACCTAGCCTACCCTAACCTAGCCCAATCTAACCTAGCCTACCCTACCCTAGCCTAACCTAACGTAACATAGCCTAGCCTAGTCTAACCTACCCTACCCTAGCCTAACCTACCCTATCGTAACCTAGCCTAGCCTAGCCTAGCCTAGCCTAGCATAACTATCCCTACCCTAACCTAACCTAACCTAACCTAACCTAACCTAACTTAACCTAACTTAACCTAACCTATCATGGCCTAGCCTAGCCTAGCCTAGCCCACCCTAGCCCATCCTAGCCTACCCTAGCCTAGCCTAACCTACCCTACCCTACTGTAGCCTAGCCTAGCCTAGCCTAACCTAACCTAACCTAACCTAACCTACCCTAGCTTAACCCAACCTACCCTAGCTTAACCCAACCTAGCCTAACCTAACCTAACCTAGCCTAACCTAACCTAGCCTAACCTAACCTAACCTAGCCTAGCCTAGCCTCACTTAACCTATCCAAGCCTAACCTATCCTAGCCTAACGTAGCCTAGCCAAACGTAGCCTACCCTATCCTAGCCTAACCTACCATAGCATACCATAGCCTAACCTATCCTAACCTAACCTAACCTAACCTACCCTAACCTACTCTACCGTAGCGTAACCTAACCTAACCTAACCTAACCTACCCTACCCTAACATAACCTAACCTACCCTAACATAACCTATCCTAGCCCAACCTATCCTAACCTATCCTAGCGTAGCCTAGCCTAGCCTAGCCTAGCCTAGCCTAACCTAACCTAACCTAACCTATGCTACCCAAGCTTAACCTAACATAACCTAACCTAAACTAACCTAACCCTAACCTAACCTACCCTAGCTTAACCTAACCTACCCTACGTTAGCATAGCCTAACCTAACCTAACCTAACCTAATCTATCCTAGCCTAACCTAACCTAACCTAGCATAGCCTAACCTATCCTAGCCTAAGCTAGCATAGCCTAGCCTAACCTAGCCTAACCTAGCCTACCCTAACCTAACCTAGCCTACCCTAACCTACCCTATCCTAACGTAGCCTAACCTAGCCTAAGCTACCCTAGCCTAACCTAACGTAGCCTACCCTAACCTACCCTAGCCTAACCTAGCCTAACCTATCATTGCCTACCCCAGCCTACCGTAGCCTACTCTAGCCTAGCCTAGCCTAGCCTAGCCTAGACTAACCTAACCTACCCTACCCTAGCTTAACCTAGCCTAACCTAACCTACCCTACCCTAGCCTAACCTAACCTAACCTAACCTACCCTAGCCTACCTTAACCTAGCCTAGCCTAGCCTAACCTAACCTAACCCAGCCTAACCTAACCTAACCTAACCTAACCTACCCTAACTTAACCTAACCTAACATAGCCTAGCCTAACCTAACCTAACCTACCCTACCCTACCCTACCCTAGCTTAACCTAACCTAACCTAACCTAGCCTAGCCTAACCTAATGTACCCTACCCTAGCTTAACCTAACCTAACCTAACCTACCCTACCCTAGCTTAAGCTAAGCTAAGCTAACCTACCCTAACCTATCCTATCCTAACCTAACCTAACCTAACCTAACCTAGCCTAGCCTAGCCTAGCCTAGCCTAGCCTATCCTATCCTAGCCTAGCCTAGCCTAGCCTAACATAACCTAACCTAGCGTAGCCTACCCTAACCTAGCTCTCCCTAACCTAGCCTAGCCTACCCTAGCCTAACCTATCCTAGCCTAGCCTAGCCTAAGCTTGCGTAAGCTAACCTAAGCTAACCTAGCCTAACCTAGCCTACCCTAGTGTAGTCTTATCTAGCCTAGCCTAACCTAGTGTAAGCTATCCTAGCCTAGCCTAGCCTATCTTAGTTTGACCTATCTTAGACTAACCCACTCTATGCTAGGCTATAGTAGCCTAGCCTAACCTACTTTATGCTAGGCTATAGTAGCCTAGCCTAACCTATCCTATCCTAGCCTATCCTATCCTATCCTAGACTAGCCTAAACCTAGCCTAGCCTAACCTACTCTATCCTAGGGTATAGTAGCCTAACCTAGCTTTGCCTAGCCTAAACTACTCTTACCTAGCCTATCCTAGTCTAGTCTAGCCTATCCTAAGTTAGTCTAGCCTATTCTAGCCTAACCTAGCCTACTCTAGCTTACCTTAGTGTAGTCTTTAGTAGCCTAGGCTAGGCTACTCAAGCTTAAGCTACATTACTCTATATTAGAATATTAATGAAGAAATCATTCAAAAAACAAAATAAATTTAAAGCTATATGAATTTAAAATATATTGAATTTATCCATAATAATAATGTAAAAACAAAATCTAACATGAGTTATAAGATATAAATGAAAATTTATTTTTAAATGAAAAACATATTAGTAGAACTTAAAAACATAATTGAAAATCATTTTGAGAAATCCATTAATCTCATCTAAATTAGTAGAAAAAATACTTATTTATTGGAAAAGGTCATCCAAAGCTGATTTTAAGAGGCACATGTTAAGTCAACTAATATTTTTAATTGAAAAAAAAAAGACTCACAAAACTATAAAGCAAATCATCCAAAACTGATTTTAAGAACCATATGTTAAGTCAACTAATATTTTTAATTGAAAAAAAAAAACTCACAAAACTATAAAGCAAATCAACCAATACTTGTGATTTGACTTTCTCGTTGTTAGAAGGCTACAAAAAATTAATTTATAAATAAAATGGAATTATTTCTACTAAGGGAATTTTCCAATTTCCTTATTTGACCCAATTTCCAATTCTATTCAATTGTAAAAAAGCTCACAAAACTATAAAGGTAACCAACCAATACTTGTGGTTTGACATTCTCGTTATTAAAAAACTCTGAAAAATTAATTTATAAATAAAAATGGAATTATTTGAATGTAATGAATTATCCAATATCCTTATTTCCTTTTCAGAATTGACCTAATTTCCAATTCAATTAAGTATGGTGCAACTGTTGAATTTGCTTTATAGATGAAGATATCTAATTATTTCATAGATTCATTTATAAAATTTGAAAAACAATATTTATTATTTTACTAATTTATAAATATTTCAAATATTTCTATTTGAAAAAAAAATTGAAAACAAACTAATATTCAAGTTAGATATTATCTATATAATCAAGATCCTTAAAATATACTTGCAAAAGCATCAAAGAAATTTTTTTGATATTTGATATTAAGATGAATATAATAGATGGAATCAAAATTCTCAAAACATACCTGAAAAAACATCAAAGAAAATTCAATTTATCTAGAAATTTGATTTGATAGATCCAACAAAGAAATATCTAAATTACAACGGAGAAATGAAAGACAAAGTGATTACACCAGCTGATATGAATTAATAAGAAACTATGGCATCTGTGATAGCCGAGGGCAGAAGGAAAATGGAATAATAAAACTAGGAACAATAAAACTAAGAGAAGTAGACTCGTTTTTTTTTTAACAGTAGCCAGAGAAAATATAGTTGTAATCCAAAAAAAAAGAAAGTGATATTACAAACAAGTATTAATTCGAAAATTATAGAACCATCAGAAAATGAAAACGAAAAAAAAAATCTATTTATAATTCTTTGAAATGGGTTTACTTGAAACTTTTAATTCAAGAAACACAAAACGAACACGCAGAAACTTACTTTTGGCGTCGAGACCAGAATTAGGTTTCTTGAGGGTTTTGTTTACAGCCAATGCTCCTGGGTTTCCGGGCTTTTAGTGAAACCTTGCAAGTTGATTTTAGTAGTACCTGACACAGACACCGGTTGATTAAAAGAAGGTGATTAAAAGAAGGTGCAGGCATTAAAAGAAAGCAACTAAAAGAATGTACAAACCTTATCAATCAAATATTTTAATGATATGATTAAATTAATCTCATAAAACTATATATCAATGGAAAAAAAAACAGAGATCATGAATACTGCACGCTTAGAAGAAATCCAAAAAAAAAAGTGATATTACAAACAATTATTAATTCGAAAATTATAGAACCACCAGAAAATGAAAATGAAAAATCAATTCTATTTATAATTCTTTGAAATGGGTTTCCTTGAAACTTTTAATTCAAGAAACACAAAACGAAGACGCAGAAACTTACCTTTGGCGTTGAGACCAGAATCTTGGGGGTTTTGTTTACGGCCAATGATCCTGGGTTTCGGGGTTTCCTGTGTGACCTTGCAGGTTGATTTTAGTAGTTACCTGACACAGACACCGGTTGATTAAAAGAAGGCGCAAACATTAAAAGAAGCGCAAACCTTATCAATCAAATCTTTTAATAATATCATTAAATTAATCTCATAAAACTATACATCAATGGAAAAAAAGAACAGAGATGATGTTTATGTGGAAAAAAAGAACAGAGATCATGGATACTGCACGCTTAGAAGAAATCCAAAAATGGCATCCCACTAGAAAACAAATCGAATCAGAGAACCAGAGAGAACCTCATAAATAGATCTGCACGGGTGGAAGAAGCAGACGATACAGTCAATACTCACGAAGCTTTGCCTCCGATTTGTATGGTAATGGTGCTTTGCCTCCGCAAGCATCACGACCGCATAATCAAAATCCTCATTATATAGCTTTTTTTAATCAACGGCTTGAACTTGTGAACATCATAATCAAAATATCTTTTTCAATCAACGGCTATTGTGAGTAGCCATGCCACGTCCTCCCTGCCCTAGCCGTTTGGAGGGATCACACCACATCATTTATAGCTGTTTGGATTATTTTCAATATTAAAAGGAATATAACATGCTATTTTTTAATATTCAAATATCACAAAATTTCTTAATAAGTATAATAATTTCAATAAGAAAATAGATAAAAATATTGAATGGATTTTTTTAATATTTAAATATTACAAAATTCCTTAATAAATATAATAATGTAGATGAGTGTTTTTTGGATTAATCACATAAAGACATTCATTTACATTATGGATCACAAAAGTCATATATTTAACAAAATATAATAATTTAAAAAAAAAACATACATATAAACCCTGCTCTCCAAATCATTCCTGTGCAATCTGTTCTTCGTTCCCTGCACAATGTTGATCTTGTCCTTCTTGCATCATCCCCACTGTATTGAGCTCGTCCTTCCATATTTCCTTCCATATTCCTGTTAATGATTCAGTTCTCCCTCTGTATGACTGTCTGTGCAAGCTCCAACTATACAACTCCTCTGGATATTTACGAGCTATAAAAGAAAAACTGTTTCAAACTATATTTTATAAAGATATAAAATATAAAACATTCAAACTATTCAAACTCGACACAACCTAGATCGAGCCTAGCGCACAAGAATGGGTAAAACCCTACCTTAAATTCAATTCAATTTAGTTACAAAAGTTTATTTGCGGGATGATAATAGCGATAGGGATGGAGAATGCCGATTTAGAAAATTAATCAAATAATATATATGTAATTTATTGTTTATATAAAAAAATAATAATATTAAATTGAGAAATTTAAGTTAAAATATTGAATTGTGTTATTCAAATTTAATTTTTAATAAATATATGATTTTTATACAAATTAGATAAAAATAGTAATTTTGAAAACTTTTAAAAAATAACACTAAATACAACTCTATATTTTAAATGTAAATTTCAAGTGAATTTAATTGATTTATTTTTATTAACCTCAAAGTCAAAAAGTTTCACTTTCTACTTGCCAATGCTAGTAAAGTGGCCCTAATTCCATAAAGTTATGGTTTCTCATGTCCATCGGAATTATAAAATGTCACTAAAAATATGGATAATATCACCACTTAAAAATCCATGGTGCCAACAATTCTAAATACTTTATTGTTCAAATTAATTATTAATCTTGTGTAGTTTGCTCATAGCACACCTCTCCTTCTGTAATGACATTAACTCCAGAAATTCACGACATCCACCAAAGATTTGGAAATTCACGACATCCACCAAAGATCATGGAATAAAATATAGTTTTTACATAGAAACATTGAGGTTAATCATTGTGCATGCCTCCAATTTGTTGGAAATTTCTTTGTCACGTAAAATTTGTTTATCCAAATCTTGGACGGTGTTAGGTCTCTGTAATTTATTAGCAATATTGGGAGAGTCCAATCACAGAGTTAACATCATTTCAACCAAACTTTGGGATTCTAGGATCTTGCCCTCCTGAATCCGGAGAGGGATCTCTCCAATATGTACAAAGATGGATATTGTCTTTGAAAAGCTTAAGGTAATGATATTAGGCTAGTTATGAAGGCCAAGGTTTTTGTTTTGTTTTGGATGGTTGAGCATGAAATTTTACTTGAGGGGAAAGTCCTAAGTGAAAAAAGTTTCAAAAGTGAGAAGTTGCAAGCAAATAGAACAGATTTGGCAGATAGATAGATATAACGCTGGTTTTTAGTCCATTGGGCTATGGAGTCATATCTGGGCTTTAATTGAACAACAACATCAAGTGTGATCCAAGGGGAAAGTCATCTATACCACAAGATTATTGAGATTAAAGTGATGAAATGGAAACATTAAAATGTTGGAGGGGTGGAAACTGATAATAATTTCTCAGAGGATTTATAGTCAGTCCAAACAAGAAAAGCCTCTTAAGTAACTATTTTAAAACCAACCAAGGATAGGGCTAACCATAGACTTCTTGGGCAAGTTCTTATTAAAGCAGCTTAATTGACAAACAATCCAGTAATCCACATAATTACCTTCAGAAAGTATGAAAACACATAAGAAAAACAAAGTGTAACTTAAGATCAGATAAAGTACTTTTAAACCTAGTCTGCTTTCAGTCAACACCAAGGGAAACTTTCAGAATCTGCCTTTGGAGAAAATAATCTAGGAATCAGGGCAAACCATATCTTCTCTAGTCTAACTTTAATAGAAAATAATGGAAATAACATTCGAGAACAATGTTTGAGCAAACAGAAGGACGAGGGAACGCCAACATTCCTAACTGTTTAAACTGTATTGAATCATTCTTAAATAAACAAATATGAAGAAAACATTAAGATAAAGATTTGTCAGCCAGAGAAGGTTACTGCTATACAAAAAATCCTAACCCTGTTTAAACTGTTCTTTACAGAGGGAAAATGAACAATATGGCATACATAGAAGGAAAACGATTAACAAAGAAAGAAGCACTTCACCAGTGATAAAGACCAGGATCCCAAGAAACATCTTTTATATTGATGTCAAACCAGTTACAATATTCAAGTCCAATGTTTCAGTTCAGCAATCATCTTCACTATTCAACCTAACTACTCTAGCACAAACAAAGCTTCAAGGGCCAGTGAACACTATGTACAAATAGAAGTCTCGAGCTCAAGTGTATTTCAAAGTTCTGCAACCAAAAACTTCTCATCTTCTTCTGAGGTATTTATAGAAGGATGAAGAGGTGATCTGAGAAAAGATCTCTCAGGATAATTAATACAGTTTCAAGACTTCGTGGCCTTTTGAGGGGCTCGATGAAGAAATTCACAGGTGGAACACTGTATTAACTGTTTACAATAAATATCAAAGCTCGGTGTGAGCTTTATTTGACTTTGATGCTCTGTATGCTGTGTGGAGTAATTTCTTGGTTGTGCTGGAGGCGAATATCAGATTTTCTTCAATAACTTCGGCCTCTATTTGAATGCTTTGAGGCAACAGGTGGCTCGATGGTCGCTGAGGAATCAATTTGCCTCAGATGTGGCGGTGGAGGCTTTCTGTCTGATAAAACACTTTAGGTTTTCTTTTAAACTGTGTTTTAGATTTGGGATTAGACTTTTAATAACTGTCTTAGCCGTAATCCCCATAAAAACTATCTTCAATCTTCATGTGCTGTGCTCTGTCTTCAAAACCGATACTCTTTAACTGTGTTTGAATTAAAATAGTGTCTTGTCGATGTGCAGACCCGCACTGGGCTTTACAACATCAATACTCATAGAGTACTGACGAAACATGGAATAGAGCCCCGTGAATGGCTTCTCTGTAATGAAACGAGGGCATGAGAAACGTCATTCCCAGCCCTTGGTATTTCTTCGTTATACAATGGAAAACCATTTAGAACACCTACATCAAACACAAAACAAATAAGAAATCCTGCGGAAAATAGGTTTAAACTGCTTCAGATGGCGGGGGAGGAGCGTAGCCATCGGATAAAAACATCTAACGGTGGAGATCGACGCAAAACAGAAAAACGAGAGCGGGGAGAAGAAAAAAAAGGCGGGGTGGTTTTGGACCGTCCGATCTAGACACGTGGACGGTCCAGATCTAATCGGAGGATCTCAATCGGGGGTGGTAGGTAAGTGCATGTGATTGAAACACAACGATGCGATTAAGCGCTGGCCGTTGATCTCCAGATCAGATCAATGACAGAAAGTGAATCGGAGGGTTTTGAAATGGCGGTAAGACTTGCGATCGGAGGGAATAAGGACTGTTGGATAGGCGGGAAATGGACGGCCCAGATTTAATCAGAGGATCGCAATCGGGGAGGTCACACAACAATATGCGATTGAAACTTTTTGATTAAGCCCTTTGCGATTGAGCGTTGGCCGTTGATCTGAGGACCAGATCGACGGCATGGCATGAATCGGAGGGATCGCAAGGGTGTGCGATGGCCGTCGGATCGCGAAACAGATGGACGGTCGGGATCGAATCGGGGATCGGTAATCGGGGGCGCAACAAAAATGCATGTGATTGAAAGTTTGCGATGCAATGGAGCGCAGGTCGTTGAATCAAAGGACTAGATCAACGGTCAGGATTGAATCGGGGATCAGCAATCGGGGGGGTCACACAACAACCTGCGATTGAAACTTTGCGATGCAATTGAGCGCAGGCCGTTGGATCAAAGGACTAGATGAACGGTGGAGAATGGAATCGGGGAGAAACCCTTGTATTTTATATAAAACCCGAACTTTTGAAATAAACAAAGGTTTTTATGGATCGGGGTGGAAAAACATATATATGAAGCGGACAGGCACCCGACTGCGGAGTCTTTGGATGTATAAAAATTGATAGGATCGAGGCTTTATATATAATCATGGCCTAATTGCAATCGGAACTACGGGCCTGGTCTTTCCGATCAACCCATTGAAATTTCCTTGATTGCGAGTGCGCGATCAGTCTTTTGATCTAACCATTTTATATTTAACATGTGACTTTGGCTCATTAAATCAAAACTTTGGAAAAGAGGGTTTTTGTAATTTACAAAGGAAAAATGGGTCAGAAATGAAATATTCACAAGGTTTAAGCGCCGAGGGCGGGCTCAGGGTTATATGAAAATAATATGATCGGGGGTCTTAAGCAGCAAGGCTAATCGCAATCGGAACTTTTGGAGTATGGCAAAGACTTGCGTCTTTGATTCTTTTCGATGCGATTAGCACCTTAACGTATTAGCAAGTGGTTCCAGACCCAAAGCGTATGGTGGGGAAGTGGTTTAGGGCTTAGCCCAAGGGGCTTAGGTCCATAGCAATGAAACTTTGTTTTTTATGAAAAATTTCAAGGTTTTAAATGGATTTGGGGGTTTCGGCACAGCTCAAAAAGAATTTTTAAACCATGTCAGGAGGATTTTCATGAATGGAAGGAGAAACTTATGAAAATTAGGGAAATAATATGGAGAAAAGGGGGAGTAAATGAAGGTTAGTTATGAGTGGGAGAAAAGGGGAAAATGATGGTTTCTTTAGCAGTTTCTTTCATGAAATCAACAGAATTAATAGGAACAGTAATGAGGATTTTGGACAGAGGCATGAGGCCTTTAAGAGTCTTCAAGAGCCAACAACTTTTTAGTGATAAAATTTGTTCCTTGGAGGCTCAAAAAAAGATCTTAGCCACCCTTTGGTATAACAAGATATTATAGGTGGCTAACAGTGGCTCCACTTGGGGATGGTGCCTTCTTGAAGGCATCAAGAATTTAGACTTGATTTCTCTGGGAGGCTGATCAGTTGCCTCATCCATTGGGCTGTCCTCCTGTGATTGAATAATCTTCTCTAAAACATATTTGGCAGCCATAGAAACAATGGACCTTTATCCACAAGCTTGCTACCTACCCAATCCTACGAGATCTAGCATTTTTTTTCTTCCTTGAGTGCACTTGCATTGGAAAACTCTGTCGAACTTTTTATTCTTTTGAAAGCGGGGAAATCTAATCTACTTCTTCTCCTTGTTTCTCCCTAGACTCGGATTAAACGGTTGAGCTCGAGATGTTTCTCTACCTAGTCTACGACATTTTGGGATTCACTTGATCCTCATTTCATTCTCTAAATTCTACAACAGAAATTTAAAAATAGTCAAGTCAAGATTGAGTTGTTTGACTTGTTATGATCTATGGCATAAGAACAAGCTGCACATAGATTATTATTTGCAGAAAATTAAATCAAAATGGAAGGCTTAAGATCTGAAAGTTTCTCATTATGGCCTTATTTTTCTTTACAGCTCTATTTTTAATTTTGTTTTGAGCTGCCTCTTTCTTGATATCTGATTCAGATTTTGGGCAAATAAGAACCAGTTTTTCTCTTTTATGACTCAGAAAAATAAAATAGTTTTGATTCATCTCTCTTTGGAAACTTTGGTTCAGATTTTGAACATGTTTGAACATTTAATTTCTATCCTAATCTATCTACTGATAAGCCAAGATTAAGCATTTTGGAAAATCGAATTCATTATCCTATCAGCAGAAAAATTTAAAGCTAATTTAGTCAAGATTAAATTGTTTGACTAATTAGAAGTGTGTTTTTTAGGAGTGGCATTTAAGCTTGCACACTTTCATATTTGTTTCTCTTTTTGGTATGGGGCTATACCTTTATTGTTTTGTCAATTTTCCCTCTTTTCATTCTTTCTTTGTTTTTGTTTTTTGTATTTTTTGATTTTTCATAACTTTGAATGCAATGGTGGATGAAATATTAATAATGAAAAAGAAAAAAGAAGGCTTAAAAACATATCATGAATCAAGAGAAGTAATGCTTGAGCATCCTGCCATTGACAGGACCCCCAAACAAATCTGTTACATCCAACTCTTGTAAGAAGAATGCATTGTTTCCAGCGACTGAATGAATAGAGTAAGGGCCAAGCCATAGATTGTCAAATTTACCATGCTTTCCCTCGTCTTCTCTCTTTGAGTCCCAGTTTAAAACTTTGTCCCCAATCTTGAAATTGATGGCCTTTGTTCTTCTGTCAAAAAGCTTCTTAACGCTGTCCTGTTTCTGCAATGTTTTGTTGTACACTTCCTCTACGTTTACTTTGAAGATGAATCGTCTGATTTATTCTTGATCATGTCATCCTCTTGATCTCGCAATTCTTGGATAAAATTCTATCTTGGTACACCAAGGCTATTATTAGGAAAGATTGACAACGGCATACATACACGTGAAGAAAGGTGACGTACCAATAGATTTCTTCAAAGTTAATGCAGTCGGCCAAGTGCATGGACTGAGTTTTGTGTGCCAAGACTTTTATTGTCTTCCAACAGTTTCTTGATTATGTTCACTAAACTTTTACTTGGAAGATTCTGCAAATCCTTCTACCTTGAGGGTAATAGGCTGTGGAATGCCCTAGTGTTATCTGGTATTTATGACAGAAGTCAACCATTTTCTTTGATCCAAATGATGTTTCATTATCTGTGCTGATCTTGGTAGGACAGCCAAATCTGGAGAGGATATTGGTTTCTATGAACATAATAACTGAATCATTGGCTTGCCTACAAGGAATGGCTTCTATCCATTTAGTGAAATAGTCTGTGGCAGTAAGGATACATCTATGCTGGGAAAAAGATGAGGGATGGATTTCACCTATGAATTCAAGTCCCCACTGTTGAAAAGGAGCTTCAACAGTGATTGGATGCAGAGGAACGGGTAATAATTTTCTCTTGCCCTCAAACAATTAGCATTTATGGCAAGTAGTTGTCATTTTGTGAACATCAAGAAAAAGGGTGGGCCAAAAGAAACCAGCCCTCAAAATTTTGTTGGCTGTTGACTTCCAAAACAAATGGCCTCCAAACTCTCCTTCATGAAATTCCTGCTTAATCTTCTCTGCATTAAACTCAGGCAAACATTTAAGCAATATACCACTAGAATTTTTCCAATAAAGACACCTATCTACAATGCAATAGTTTACTGCTTTCATTTTTAAGAAACTCGCCTTTGTTTTCGATAAACCAGGAGGTGTATTTAAATTAAGCAAGACATAAACGATATCAGCATACCAAGGAGAATTCATAAAATGGTTTTCAATAATGGGAGTTGAGAATTATTCTTAAAGCCATTAACCATTAATCATATTAATATCAAGAACTTCAAATTAGATTCAGCCATTAATCTATCTCAGATGTTGGCCTTTGATGAGTTTAGTGGGTTTGTCCTCTAAATCATACCAGGAATAACAACAATCCTACTTCCCTCTCTTACCCCATCAAGATCTGTGTTTAAAGTCTCTTTAACAACCGGGTGGAACAAAAGACAATGATGTGTAGTGAAGGATGTATACTGCGAAGTCTTTCAACACAACAAAGAAAAGATTGCTTTTCCATAATATTATGCACAAAGGGGAGATCCCTCTAGTGCCTTGCTAAAGAATGCAATAGAGAACTGCTCTTGTCCTTGTGAATTTTTTTACGTAAAGGACATCAGCTATAGTATGTTACGATGCGAATGAGAAGATATAAAAATCTTTTGAAAAAATCAGGGCTTATGAGAACCGGTGTTTTGGTTAATGCTTGCTTCACCAGCTCAAAGGATGTCTTTGCTTCCAAGGTCCATTTTATCCCTTGCTCCTTCTTCAACATGTTTGTGATATTTCTAAGGAGCTCTGCCAAGTTAGGGATGAACCTTCTCAAAAAGTTAATCTTTCCAATGAAAGACTGTAACTCTTTGATATTTCGAGGATGAGAGATTTGCAATATAGCCTCAATCCTCTTTGGATCTATCTTTATACCTTCTTCTGAAATAATGTGTCCAAGAAGCTTAGCTTCTTGGAGACCAAATAGTGTCTTCTTAGGGTTTAAAGATATTCCAAATCTTTTGCACTTCTCGAAAATTTTTCTCAAATGTTCTAAATGTTCTTCATCTTTTTTCGAAAACACAGTGACATCATCTAGATAGATAATGATGAAGAAGCCCAATTCTTCCGAGAATGCTATGTCCATGGATCTCTGAAAGGTTGCTCCAGCATTCATTAGACCAAAAGGCATCTTCACATACATGAAAGTGCCCCATGGAGTAGTGAAAGTTGTCTTTAATTGATCAGCAGGGTGAACTAAAATTTGGTTTACCCTGAATAGCCATCAAGCAACGAAATCCTTTTAGACTCCACCACCCTTTGTAAAATGTGATCCATTTTTGGTAAAGGGTAGTTGTCTTTTAACGAAGCTTTGTTTAAGTCTCTAAAGTCTATACAAAGCTTGATTTCTCCAGTTTTCTTCCTAACGGACACCAGATTAGATACCCACTCAGAATATCTAATAGGGACAATAATGCCAGCCTCATACATTTTCATGATCTCCTTCTGAACCAATGGCAACTGGACAGGGTTTATTCTGCGTAGTTTCTGTTTAAATGGTTTTTGGTTTTCTTTAAGAGGGATTTTGTGCTGTATTATTTCAGTGTCATAGGATTTAAGATCTTTGTAACTCCATGCAAAAACATCAGAAAATTCTTTGAACAACTCTATGTATTTGAGTTTAATGTGAGCTGGCAAAGTTTTGGACAGTTTGATCATTTTCGGTTTTTCCTCACTGCCTATATTGCACTCCTCTACTTCAGTCGCTACAGGTTCCAGTTTTGGTTTATTGGCCACATCGTTAAAATCGAACAACTCCTCTAAAGGCGTTAGACCACTCGGCAAATTTTCATCTTTAGAATGCAGAGTTTGTAATTCTTCCGTTTCTAACTCTGCACTTAATTCTGTTTGGTTCCTAAGTTTGCTAGACAATAGGTTAATATCGGCAAGTTGAAGAGACGATTCTTCTTCACCAAGAAAGTTTTCTTCACTGCAGTCTGTATCATTATCTGAATCTAAATTGTGCAGTTCGAACTCATTTCTGAATTGCATGAAGTCTTCTATTTGTTTGTCATTGTCAAACACTTGCCAATATTTTTCGTTATCAGGCACTACCGGTCTAAATTTTATCGGAGTTGTGTTGTCTCCAGTCTCATATGGTGTTAGACATGTCCTGGCCGCAAAAGCTAAATTGTGGGCCATAATGTTCTTTTTCCTTGGGATGAAACTCACGTTTGACTCCTTAAATGTTGTCAACAGATCCATGACATCATTCCGATAGGCTCTAAGTCTGGGATGATTCGCATTATACTCCCCATTGACTTTCCTAATGATTAACTCAGAATCCCCGTACACATTAATTCTTCTGGCTCCTAATTTCTTCAAGAGATGCAAGCCTAAGAGAAGGGATTCATATTCTGCTATGTTGTTGGACCACTGAAAGTTTAATTTGCATGAGATGCATTCTGTGTGGTTTTTTTCAGTGTTAATGATCCAAACCCCTGCACCAACATTATTTCTAGTGCATGACCCATCAAAATACATACTCCATAAAGGACTATCTTCGGTTTCGTCTATTTGGCGATTGTCCTTTTTAACTATGGTGCCTTCTGACTGTTCATGATTAGCAACACCCAATTGAATTTGTTTTGACTCCTCAAATTCATCAATAGATTGAGGGATGATGCCAGAAATGTTAGGGGCATTTTCTGGGTTGTTAAGTCCTAAAAACAATGGACTCATAACCGGTAAATCAAGACCTATGCTTTGTTTACTAATGTTTTCACATGTGGCAAACTGTTTGGACACTTCTGCGTTATTATACTCTTCTTCCCTGTCGGCCTTCAATTCTGTTAAAGTGACTTGCTCACTAGGAGTTTCACTGTTAAACATGATAGAAGAATCAAGGCCTGTATTGACAGAATATATAGGAGAGTTTTGTGGGTTGTCTTGACTTGTAACCGTGTATTGCATATGAGACTCCCTGTAAAGTCTTCTGGTCTGATTGAAAACCGGGATGGTCGCATATGTCATGTCCATCTGGATAGTACCCTGTAACTTAGCTCCCCATGATCTTGATAATAGCATTCCATACTTTGGGGGGACATCAGCCACAACAATGTCCATGAGTAAACATTTGGCTGGAATCTGGGCTAGGTTAACACAGAGGTCTTTGATCAATCCTAGACATTTTACTCTATTTGAGTCAAAGGAGTATAGGTATTTGTAGGGTCTGGTAATTTCTAAACCAAGTCTCTCCATCACAGCTTTAGGCATTAAATTATGAGAAGCCCCGGAATCATGCATAGCGTTGTGTAGAATTTTGTCATGAATGTTCAAACTCACATAAAAGGGAGGAATTGGTCCTTCTTGAAACTTCCCTTCAATCTTAGGGCCAAAAATCAACTCTGGTAGGTCGTCACTAAGATTAACTGTATCTCCATTTTCCTCTATATTTAAAGCCTTCAAAATTTGGTTCCTATATACATGTTGGGAAGCTAACTCAGTTAATGGAACAGAGATTTTGATCTTTAAGATTTCCTGTTCCAGGCTGAAAGGGGTTTGATTATTTGAAGCACTTGTTTCAACCTTATTAGCTGTCACTCTATCAACAATTACAGCTTGCTGATTTGTTTTATTTGACACAACTGTTGTAGAAGGAGTACTAGATGAAGTGTTAGTACTGCTGATGTCTTCACTCTGTTTTTCAGAATTTTGAGTGTTTTTCTCCTTATCCTTATCAGAATTAACAACCACTGTTTTGTCTTTTTGTTTGGCTATTTTGGGTTTGGCTGCGGTGCTGCTTTGAGAGGATTTTTCAGAGGTTTTGGTGTTGGGGGCTTGTTGACTGGTCTTGCTTCTAAGGTCATATTCTCTTTGAGGTTCTATGACGACATTTTCCATGTCTTGATAATCATTTTCATTACCATTTATTTTGTCATCATAAGGAGTGTAAAGACCTTGTTTTCTATCATAATGAACTTCCAAGTCATCATCTTCTTCCCCAAACATGTTGATATCCTCTTCCTCTGTTATGTCTTCTGTTTCTTCAACCTCACTTACATAGTTTTGATGAAAGGGAGGGGTGATCTGTTGATCATCATCCCTGGGTCTGTTTGGAGGTTGGTTCCTTCTAACATTCTGATTCTGGTTCCTATTTTGGGGAGCAGTTTGATTTTGATTTGCTTGTGCTCTCTTAACTATGCTCATCTCTTTCATCATTTCTTCCATCATTTTCTCCATTTTTGAGTTGGAAGTAGAAGGTGTGGATTCCTCTCTAAAAGATACTCTCTTCTCGCTCTTCATTCTTGCTCTTTTCTCCATCAAGTTCACTTCCACAGAAAGAGCACCCCTTTTCATGTCTTCAAGAGTTGCAAAATCTCTCTCTCTTAGTGAATAGGTCATGTCTGGATCAAACCCTTCAGGAAATTTGTTTAAAGCTGAGCCCTGAGGAGGTTTTAGTTCAGGGGAAAGTGCATTATAGACGCTGTTAAATCTGGTACAATAAGATTGTACACTTTCCCCTGGGTTCCTATGGAGATTGTTATAGTCAGCAAGGACTTGGAGAGGATTCTTTCTCACTTCCCATTTGTTTAAGAATGTTTGATGGAAGGCTTGGAGATCGTTAATAATATGGGGGGTTAAACCTTTAAACCATTTTCTTGCTTCTCCCCCCAAACTTTGAGCAAATAGTCTCAACTTGACAGAATCATCATCAATTTCGTTTCTGTCAAAGTAGTCATTCATCTTGTCCACATGTTGAGATGCTATTATAGTATTGCTAGCATCATACAATGGAATTTTGGACTCATAGTCCTGTGGAAGATTGACTAATGGTACAGGAAGGACTAAGGGAGCATACCATGTTGCCATGGCAGGAGGTGGAGGTGGATTTATAGAAGGGAAAGTGGGCTGAGGTGAAGTGGTTTGAACAGTGGATGTAAGGTGAGTAGAAGTGGATTGAACAACAGTAGATTGCTGAGCTGATCTTGGATGAGAGACACCTAGATTATATAGAAAATGTAAATCAGGAGGTTTTGATTCTCTATCCCCAAGAGGTTCACCTTTTTCCAGGGATGAATGTGAAGACTCAGAATCTAACTAATCTAAATCACCAAAATACCTAGTCCTAAATGGGTTCACTAAGTCAGTTTGTGATTGTTGCAGAGCTGAAAGATTTTCAGGGACTGAATTAGCTCTCAAGGGTGATCTGAAAACAGTTAATAATTTAACCTTAGGAGACTTCCAAAGGATACTTTCTAGATTATCAACTATCTCAGGTGGGTTAGGGTCTGGGCGGGCTCTAGTGTGAATCTTTTTAGAAGCCACTATGCTATGTTGTTTAGACCTAAAACAAGAAAAGTTCAACCAGATATGACAATCTTGGAGAGGTTAACCAATCTGTTTTTACAATTTTAAATCCCACAGTCCTCTAACTGAGTTTGAATGATTTTATAATGATAAGGGTTCTTCCCAGTGGAGTCTTAAGGTATGCTAGGATTGTGGAGTCGCCAAGTGGAAATTTTTAGCTCCTTTCAGAGGTAAAAGGTCTTATGGTCCACCACCATGTTTATTTAATTCCAATCTGAAATATTTTTTGGTGTTTTTTGAATTGTTTTATTTATGGTTTAGAAGAATGTCCTAACTTTGCCTCAAAACTTAGCTACGGTTATGAAACAAAGACAATCTATCCTTATGGCTAAGCTAGCTAATTTTCCAAGATTAGATAAAAACTTAAAAGAATCCTAGGGTTGACCTAGTTTGTCACTGTTTCAAACAAGCTCAATCATGATTACCATTTCTTGGTAGTGCTTGAAAAGGTTGCTTTTTACTCTCGAAATGTTCTCGAATAAAGGGTTTTCTAAGGCCTCTAAAAGGTATTAAAAACACTCGGGTTCCCCAGTGGAGTCGCCAGAAATGTTAGGTCTCTGTAATTTATTAGCAAGAATGGGAGAGTCCAATCACAGAGTTAACATCATTTCAACCAAACTTTGGGATTCTAGGATCTAGCCCTCCTGAATCCGGAGAGGGATCTCTCCAATATGTACAAAGATAGATATTGTCTTTGAAAACCTTAAGGTAATGATATTAGGCTAGTTATGAAGGCCAAGGGTTTTGTTTTGTTTTGGATGGTTGAGCATGAAATGTTACTTGAGGGGAAAGTCCTAAGTGCAAAAAGTTTCAAAAGTGAGAAGTTGCAAGAAAATAGAACAGTTTTGGCAGATAGATAGATATAACGATGGTTTTTAGTCCATTGGGCTATGGAGTCATATCTGGGGTTTAATTGAACAACAACATCAAGTGTGATCCAAGGGGCAAGTCATCTATACCACAAGATTATTGAGATTAAAATGATGGAATGGAAACATTAAAATGTTGGAGGGGTGGAAACTGATAATAATTTCTCAGAGGATTTATAGTCAGTCCAAACAAGAAAAGCCTCTTAAGTAACTGTTTTAAAACCAACCAAGGACAGGGCTAACCATAGAATTCTTGGGCAAGTTCTTATTAAAGCAGCTTAATTGACAAACAATCCGGTAATCCACATAATTACCTTCAGAAAGTATGAAAACACATAAGAAAAACAGAGTGTAACTTAAGATCAGATAAAGTACTTTTAAACCTAGTCTGCTTTCAGTCAACACCAAGGGAAACTTTCAGAATCTCCCTTTGGAGAAAAGAATCTAGGAATCAGGGCAAACCATATCTTCTCTAGTCTAACTTTAATAGCAAAGAAGGGAAATAACATTCGAGAACAATGTTTGAGCACACAGAAGGATGAGGGAACGCCAACATTCCTAACTGTTTAAACTGTATTGAATCATTCTTAAATAAACAAATCTGAAGAAAACATTAAGATAAATATTTCTCAGCCAGAGAAGGTTACTGCTATACAGAAAATCCAAACCCTGTTTAAACTGTTCTTTACAGAGGGAAAATGAACAATATGGCATACATAGAAGGAAAACGATTAACAAAGAAAGAAGCACTTCACCAGTGATAAAGACCGGGATCCCAAGAAACAACTTTTATATTGATGTCAAACCAGTTACAATCTTCAAGTCCAATGTTTCAGTTCAACAATCATCTTCACTATTCAACCTAACTACTCTAGCACAAACAGAGCTTCAAGGGCCAGTGAACACTATGTACAAATAGAAGTCTCGAGCTCAAGTGTATTTCAAAGTTTTGCAACCAACAACTTCTCATCTTCTTCTGAGGTATTTATAGAAGGATGAGGAGGTGATCTGAGAAAAGATCTCTCAGGATAATTAATACAGTTTCAAGACTTCGTGGCCTTCTGAGGGGCTCGATGAAGAAATTCACAGGTGGAACACTGTATTAACTGTTTACAATAAATATCAAAGCTCGGTGCGAGCTTTATTCGACTTTGATGCTCTGTATGCTGTGTGGAGTAATTTCTTGGTTGTGCTAGAGGCGAATATCAGATTTTCTTCAATAACTTCGGCCTCTATTTGAATGCTTTGAGGCAACAGGTGGCTCGGTGGTAGCTGAGGAATCAATTTGCCTCAGATGTGGCGGTGGAGGCTTTCTGTCTGATAAAACACTTTAGGTTTTCTTTTAAACTGTGTTTTAGATTGGGGATTAGACTTTTAACAACTGTCTTAGCCGTAATCCCCATAAAAACTATCTTCAATCTTCATCTGCTGTGCTCTGTCTTCAAAACCGATACTCTTTAACTGTGTTTGAATTAAAACAGTGTCTTGTCGATGTGCAGACCCGCACTGGGCTTTACAGCATCAATACTCATAGAGTACTGACGAAACATGGAATAGAGCCCCATGAATGGCTTCTCTGTAATGAAACGAGGGCATGAGAATAGTCATTCCCAGCCCTCGGCATTTCTTCGTTAAACAATGGAAAACCATTTAGAACACCTGCATCAAACACAAAAAAATTAATAAATCCTGCAGAAAATAGGTTTAAACTGCTTCAGATGGGGGGGAAGGAGCGTAGCCGTCGAATAAAAACATCTAACGGTGGAGATCGGCGCAAAACAAAAAAACGAGAGCGGGGAGAAGAAAAAAAAGGCGGGGTGGTTTTGGACCGTCCGATCTGGACACGTGGACGGTCCATATCTAATCGGAGGATCTCAATCGGGGGTGGCAGGTAAGTGCATGCGATTGAAATGCAGCGATGTGATTAAGCGCTGATCGTTGATCTGCAGATCAAATCAACGACGGAAAGTGAATCGGAGGGTTTTGAAATGGCGGTAAGACTTGCGATCGGAGGGAATAAGGACCGTTGGATAGGCGGGAAATGGACGGCCCAGATTTAATCGGAGGATTGCAATCGGGGAGGTCACACAGCAATATGCGATTGAAACTTTGCGATTGAGCCCTTTGCGATTGAGCGCTGGCCGTAGATCTGAGGACCAGATCGACGGCATGGAATGAATCGGAGGGATCGCAAGGGTGTGCGATGGCCGTCGGATCGCGAAACAGATGGATGGTTGGGATCAAATCGGGGATTGGCAATCGAGGGCGCAACAAAAACGCATGTGATTGAAATTTTGCGATGCGATTGAGCACAGGCCGTTGGATCAAAGGACTAGATCAACGGTCAGGATTGAATCGGGGATCGGAAATCGGGGGGGGGGGGGGTCACACAACAACCTGCGATTGAAACTTTGCGATGCGATTGAGCACAGGCCATTGGATCAAAGGACAAGATCAACGGTGGAGAATGGAATCGGGGAGAAACCCTTGTATTTTATATAAAACCCAAACTTTTGAAATAAACAAAGGTTTTTATGAATCGGGGTGGAAAAACATATATATGAAGCAGACAGGCGCCCGACTGCGGGGCCTTTGGATGTACGAAAATTGATAGGCTCGGGGCTTTATATATAATCAGGGCCTAATCGCAATCGAAACTGTGGGCCTGGTCTTTCTGATCAACCCATTGAAATTTCCCCGATTGCGAGTGCGCGATTGGTCTTTTTGATCTAACCATTTTATATTTAACATGTGACTTTGGCTCATTAAATCAAAACTTTGGAAAAGAGGGTTTTTGTAATTTAAAAAGGAAAAATGGGTCGGAAATGAAATATTCACAAGGTTTAAGTGCCGAGGGCAGGCTCAGGGTTATATGAAAATAATATGATCGGGGGTCTTAAGCAGCAAGGCTAATCGCAATCGGAACTTTTGGAGTATGGCAAAGACTTGTGTCTTTGATTCTTTCCGATGCGATTAGCACCTTAACGTATTAGCAAGTGGGTCCAGACCCAAAGCGTATGGTGGGGAAGTGGTTTATGGCTTATCCCAAGGGGCTTAGGTCCATAGCAATGAAACTTTGTTTTTTATGAAAAATTTCAAGGTTTTAAATGGATTTGGGGGTTTTGGCAAAACTCAAAAAGAAGTTTTAAACCATGTCAGGAGGATTTTCATGAATGGAAGGAGAAACTTATGAGAAGTAGGGAAATAATATGGAGAAAAGGGGGAGTAAATGAAGGTTAGTTATGAATGGGAGAAAGGGGAAAAATGATGGTTTCTTCAGCAATTTGTTATACGAAATCAGCAGAATTTTCTGAGTATAAAATGGGACAGCAAATGAGGATTTGGGACAGAGGCATGAGGCCTTAAAGAGACTTTAAGAGCCAACAATTTTTAGTGATAAAATTTGTTCCTTGGAGGCTCAAAAAAGATCTTAGCCACCTTTTGGTATAACAAAATATTATAGGTGGCTAACAGATGGTTCCATTGATACTATGAAAATAGGGATGATTTTATTGACATTATTGGGCCTGGAGCAAGTAATATGGAAAAAATAAAAATAATTTTATGTCTAATTAGTTGGTGCCATATAATTCAGGTAGTGGGCTGCACATCGGCTAAACATCGTGTAACTTGATGGAGTTAAATCCTTTCTTTTGATGTGCTTTATCCACCATTGATCACTTTGGGGTGTTTTAGACTATGTCACATGGTTTGAGCTTTGTATTATGTGAAATGCTTGGCACATGGCTAGTTGAGTAAATCAATGATAGAAAATGTTGATATGGGAGAAGGTTAATTATGCAAAGAAACATCATGGGTGGCTAGATATGATATCTTTATGTTGATGTGATGTTGCATTATTTGATATCGGGTTTATAAGGATATGTGCTAGAATAAGCTTAAGAAAATCCAATATCTAATTTTTAAAACTAGGTGGAACGTTATATCATACCTTCGTTTAAAACTTTGAAGACCTCCTATGGAACTTTGATTATGACACGAATTTATTTTGTCAAGTGGTGTGAATATTTTCCCCTAATTTTTGTCTATGTATTTTATTTCAAAATGAAAGGAGAGGATGACATGGTTGTGGAATGGTAGGAAAATTTTGGTAGCACTGATGTTAATATTTGATAGCCTCGAAAATTCAAGTTAACAAGTATTATGGACAAGAGGATTGATTCAACCAATTCTCGTCAATTCACAAAATAAAAATTCTGGTAGTTCAAGGTGCAATTTTTATCATTGGGCAATGTTATGGGAAGTTGTAAGAACCCTCATTTCTCACCCTCCCCCCATTCCCATTAGATGATTTCATGGGTTCCCAATTCATGAGATGTATGGATCTTGGCAAGTAAAGCGGCTAGATAATATTCAAGTTATGTATAAACTTCTTGAACCCTAATTGTATTACAATGTTCGATTCATTAAGGATTTTACCAAAAAGGAATGTGGTGTATTTGGAGAAAGGATGAATGAATTAATTAAATCACAGAGAAATAGTGACAAGATACTTAAAAAGGAAGCTTCTAAAGAATATGTGATTAGTCACTAATTAAGTCCTAAACTATCTTTTGTGGTTTGAGTGCTTTGTATGATTTTTTCCACAATCAATGTTACACATTCTCCTTTAGACTTAGATCCCATTATTCAAAGAGTATTCAAAGGCTTTTATTTCAATTGGGCTAAGAACTTAATTGAAAACATATGAAAGGGTGTTCAAAGTTTTAGAGCCTCCAAAATTTACAAATATAATCCTCCTTTTTACATGTATGCATACATTATGGATGTCATCTATTTTTTTATGAGTTTCGTGCTATGGGTTGGAAATTGACCCCTTCTACCCCATTCGCTATTCATATTTAACATTAAAATATCTAAGAATACAGCTAGGTAACCATTTATACTCAATTCTTCATTTTATCATTGTTCTTATTCATAAGTATTTGTTCCAAATAACACACCCCCCCCCCCTCCTCCTGAATTTCTGTAAATGCTAGGCTTTCCATTACTCTGCTTAGTGACTAGTACTTTGAGGAAAACTTTTCTACCTAGTAATTTGTGGTTTTAAAGGGCCACTACATGCTTTGCCCATTTTTGTTCCTAATAGGTTAACTTCTAAAGAAATAACTTGCCATTATTGAGTGCGCCAATTCCAAATCTTAATTCTCGATATTGTAGTACGATGTGTTCATCATTTCTTGTACCAATTCCAAATGTTAGTGCACTCAATGGCAATTGTTGCTCTCCACCATTCGTTGCACCACTTTCTTGTGATTCTACTTCACCTCTCACAATAGTTATTTCACTTTGTTGATCTTTTCTATGAATTGGAAATTTCATATGTGTCCATCTTGCGTCATCGTTGTACCAAAAATGTCCTTCCTATAACAAACCTTCTCAAAATTCCATGTAATAAAGTTAAAATAATAACCATTGTTCGTGAGAGACATATTCCAAGATGAATGTTGGGAAAAACATCCTAGTGCGGGTGTTCACATGGTTTATCACATCTATGGCAAAGGCTATGGCTAAATCATTAAAGAAGAAAAAATATTTTTGACACATTTATTTATGAGAATAGTGAAAATTAGGAGAAAGGGGAGGTAAAATGTCACAGGTTGCATGTGAGGAGGAAAATGAAGAAAATAGAAGCATCTTTTATAAAAAGGCTTCTGAGAATATTTTGGTACCTTTTTGGCAGTGCATTTTGGAGCTCTCTCATTGATCTCTCTCCCTCTCATACTATTGGATACTTAGATTTTTCTTGGATCGCTCTTGGAGAGTGTGGATAATTGGTGATTGAAGCAAGAAGGCAAAGAAGGAGAAGGAAAATGCAAGTGGACATCAGGATCAATGAATAGAAAGAGATTTGATTGCAGGTATCAAGTTGTATGCATGGTTTCCTCACTAGTTTTAGCATGCATGGTGTATGCATGTGGATTTCCCTCATCTTTGGATTTTTTGGATAGCCATGGTGTTGTGGGTTTATTTCCATTGATTATTTTCTTGTTGGTTCTCATGATTCATTTAGCTATGGGTTGAGTGATTAGTTCATGGAAGCCTTGGTTGGAAAAACTCTCTAGAAGCCGGACGAGCAACTATGGGTTGAGTTACTTGTTGTGGAAGCCTTGGTTGGAAATACACTTTGGAAGCCCTAGGTGGGTTGAGTTACTAATGTTGGAAGCCCTCGTTGGAGAAACGCTCTAGAAGCCCTGTAATAGTTTGGGTTGAGTTACTAGTTCTCGAAGCCCTGATTGGAAAAACCACTCTAGAGTCCTCGAATAACTTGGATAGAGACCAATCAATGATGGTTGTGATTTTCGACCATGAGGTGGAGTCATTGGTTGACGGTTGAGGTGGTTTGGCTTTTGGAGGCCCTGAATTGATTATGATTGATGTGTTTGGTGATATCCCACATTCATGCTTGGAATATGGCACAGGGGTTATTGGCTGAAGTGAGACTTGGCTAAACTAATATATGGCTTGGTTGAATGTGGAATTCCCAACTCCGATTTTTTTTTACATGCATTAATGAAGAACTCATTCCTTTGGTATTTGGCATGCAAATGTATTGGTTATTATGTGGATTCTATTGCTATCGTATACATGGTATTTTTGTTTTTATTATGTTGGTTATAAGAATATGTTTTATTAATGATGATGTATGTCTCTATCTATGTTTTTACTTGTAAATGAATGCATAATGTATCTATGGTCAAATATATTGTACTGCAGCTAATGATGTAAGGGAAAAATACCTTTTAGTGATTCTTAGATAAGTATGAGACCCCTATGTCTAAACTTGTTGTTTACACCTGTAGATGCAATGTTTGTGACATGCTTGATGAAATTCCTGTCATGGCTAGAAGATGTCTAGATGATTTCTTGATGATCTTATTTCTTTTGTACCTTTTTTTTTAATGTTATTTATTATCTCCTAAAGTTTCATGAAGTTCTGGGCAGTGACTTGGGCTCTATGGCTAAAAAGGTGGCATAAATCTTGTATTTGAACACACATAACTGACCAATTGGGGCCCTCGCCGCATGTTTGTTGTGTTGTTCTCATGGATATAGGCTCCCAACTATTATTGTGCCTTGGAATACCTACGACGATGCCCCAAAAGGGCTGAAAATTCAGTCGCCCTCAGGGGTTAGGGGTCTGGGAGGTTGGATTACCTCTTAGGGATGTTGTTGATGTTTTGTAAGGTGTCTTTGTCTTCTTTCCCTCGGTTCCACTACCTTAAGGTCAGATATGAGGTGAAATCTCATATTAGTAGCCTCTCCTCAAATGTTTACCTTGGTTGGTTGGTTACCTGGGTTGATGTGGGATGAGGGTGTTATAGAGTGGTATCAGAGCATGGTTCAACTCTCAGAATGGATGGGTAGTGTGTTGATAATGCATTATGTTGATTTCATGTGTTTTTTTCATACTTATGGTGTATTTGTTTATTGCACCCATGTTTTGTTGGCCATGGTGGTAGTGGTGTCCCCATGGAAGTGTTTATGGTGTCGTTGTCAACATGTGGTAATGTGTGTATGACTGATTATCTATTTTTCATGTTTTTGTATTTTCCATGCACATTATCTTACATATTTTTACATGTTGTATATGCATGGATTTTTTATGCTAGGTCACATATTGGTCATGCTTGTGTAGTGTCCTTGTATGCTTTCTTGTGTGATGATTATATGTTGAAAATGATTTGGCCACTCACGCTTGGTTACATTTCGCTTATGCTTGTGATGGTGTGTAGTAAATTCTCATTGGTATGGTTATACATTAGGTCATGTTTTGTAGTTTGTATGGTTATGCATCCATGATTCTACTCCAACTAGAGCGAGGTTTATGCGCTATTATACCTTTTGTTACAAGTTTATATGAGGCTACGATTATGTATATGCATGTATTTGGTTAATGGTTGATCTTGCAGGATGTATCCTCCCAAAATTACACTAAGGTTCGTTAGTTTTTTCATGAATTGGTTTAAGTGATACATTTCACATTGCATTGTGTTGGCTATTCATCTGATTTGGAAGATGCATTGAGAATTTTATAGGAATAAATAAGGAGTTTTAAAGAAGATAATGATAGACTTATACAAGCACATGAAAATAAAGTAGAGGTTAATGTGGCCATCATTCAAACTTTGTGGGAGTTGTAGAAATATGGGCCACTTAGGATCAACTATGGGCAAGAGGATGGGACTAATGGAGCATATGCCAGGAGGGTTTTCCCCTTAAGGGGGGTTTCCCCCTGGCATAGTTCCTGCATCTGGTGTCTATCGTTTTATGTGATGTTGCTTTGGTAATTTCTTGATGAACTAAAAGAACGAAGATATAAATAATCATAATAATAAGAAACATCACAAGTAATTTTCAAGAATAAGAAAATATTTCCGCCTTTCTGATTTTCTAACATGATATCATAGATTTGTTGAAATAAGGAAGAAAAATGAAGTCCTCAGCACTTGATCAAGGAACAATTTGAAGGATCATCTCAGGGTAGGAGTCTACTACACTCTAGGAGGATGTCTAACACAATCAAGGGAGAAAAAAAATTGAAGGAGCCTCAAACTACAGGTCCTAGAAGAAGAGAATTGGCCTCATCCTTGAAAAGAATAAGGTACTATACCTGGTCAAAGGAAAACTAAAGAAGCCTACAAAGGATTCTTTTGATGGTGAAAAATTAAAATAAAGGGAACTAAATTGGTGGCCATGACTTTAATGGTAGCAGGAATAAAGGACAACCTTTTCCCATTCATAGCCAACATTGACCATGCTCACAAAATGTATGAAGCCTTGTCAAAGTTGTTCACTGTTAAGAACATTCGTCAAGTAGCTACTTTGAAAAATGAGCTAAGGACTACAAATATGACAAAATAAGACACATTGGCCTCGTTTGTGAATATAGAAATAATCAAGGATGATATTTTGGCCATTGATGAAAATGTTCTAGACAAAGAACTCGTGATCAATGCTCTATTAGGATTGAAACCTACTTGGGGTGCATTTGCTACCATATTTAATAATTGGATGGTAGCTCCCATCTTTGAAGAACAATGGATTGCCGACAGTCAAGTGGAATTAAGTATCTCATTAGCTTCCAATCCTGAAGGAGTACCTAATGCCTATATTTCTGAACATAAATGAAAGAAATATAAAGGGCCAAGGAATAAAGTTGACATGTCCAAGGTATAATAATATCGATTCCATAAGAAGGGTCACTATAGGAGTGACTATCTCGAAAATCAGAGAAACAAGAAAATAGAGAGATATTTGGCCAACATTGTTGAAGAAGGAAACTCAAAGGAAGTCAAGCCTGGAGAATTTAACATTAGAGACTTACACTACCAAGTACTTTTCTTGTAGCTTTAGATATTTTATTTTATATTTTTGATGTTTTATAATTTATAGGCCTTTAATATATTTTTGGAAAATACATTTTTCTTGTTTATAAGTTTTAGGTATCCCTCAAAGCTTTGTAGGGAGTCCTAAAGAGATCCTCAAGATAAGTATCTCATTTTAGGCTCATTTTTGGTTTCATATACTTATTTCAGTTTTGATTATATTAATACTAATGAACTTTCTCCCTCTATGGTCTTGATTAGGAAAATAATTGTTATACTCTCAAGAAGTATGAAGGAGGGCCTCTCAAGACAAGGTTTGTCAAGAAACAAAGGTATGCCTTAAAACATTGATTTATCTATATTAAAGGTTTTTTCATTTGACATTATCTTACTGGCATTGTTATATCTTTCTATACTGAATCATAATGATTCTTATTCTAGGTGATTCATCACTTGATAAATCTACCCACCCCACTCATATTTCTAATTGATTTTGTAGAACCCTAGACAAGTTTTCGAAAACCCTAACCAAAGGGTATTCTAATGTGAATGTCTGAAACCCTAAACTACTTGGGGATATTGTATTTGAAGTTTTTATTAATGATATCATGTTTAGGATTTTGATATGATCATGAAAAACTAACTACTTAGGGTTGAATGATAAGGGATAAAGTCTTGAACCTTTGAAATGTTGGTAATATTGGGTTTTTTATGTTCCTATATTGAAATCGTTAATGATTAGGGTTTCGTGGAAAGTGTAAGTAAGAGCCCCACAATGTCTTAAAAATGATTTGCTTTGTATGTGTGTGTTTTTATGATAAAACCCTAGTCTAATTAATTTTTTTATTCATATGTTGTGTTGGGTGTGGAACATGATTATCTTCTTTATTTATATGTATCGCCATGTTGGAACCCTATTCTTAACGTCATTTCATCTTCATGAGGGGGGTCTTGGGGGGGTGTCGGAGGCCTTTTGGAGCCCCCCTTGGGAGGGGGTTTCGGGGGAACCGCCCCCGAGGCTAAAAAAATATGTAAAATTTCCTTGTAAAATGTTGTAATTTCATAGTCAATATGGTTCGTTCATTAGGCAGATGATTTGGCAGTAGAAGTTATGTTTAATTTAGGGTTTTTCATCCTAGAAGGAAACTTGTCTGTTGTTTGAGGGTATTGTATTGCGTTTGTGTATGTTGTGTATACTCTGAGTGAGAAATCACAAAGGGGACTGTGTGAGAGAGAAGAGGATATTACATCGGATCTGATGTAGGTTGTGTCTCTTCATTTTGCTCGATAATGTAAAGGAAGGATTGGTTGTTTCCATGGAAATAGCCCAAGTTGGGTGAACCACATATATTTGTGTCTCTTATTTTATACGTTTTATGTCTTTGTGTTTCTGCATATTTTATGTGGTAAAGTTCCTGTAAAATAGAAAAATTGAAACCAATGGTTATTAAAGGAGCTAAGGCATGTTCCAGAGCTGAAGAAAAGTATGATTTCAACAGGGCAGTTAGGCAGTGAAGGTTGTGTTACAAATTTCACAGATAAAACCTGGAAGGTCATTAAAGGAGACCTAGTAATAGAAAAAGGAGAAAATGTTGGTACATTGTATTTATTCAATGGTATTTCTAACTTTGTTGACGGTTTAACTTTGAAAGCAGAAGATGTAGCATTATGTGTTAAATTTTGAAGATGTTTTATGCTAAGATGAAAATATACTTTAACCTTATAGTTCATAATTAAAGTAAGATGTAGACAGAACATAGCAATAGATTGATGCAAGACAAGTTAAAAACAGAGATAAATAACGGTGGCGTTACGGCGATCAGCAGGATGGTTCAACCAGCAAAGTATTCATAAGGTCATCCAACCACATATATCACACAACCCCATGACATTTCATCAAGAATATTGCACCAAGATGTTGCACCAAGAAGCCCTAAACGTAGAACCAAGAACGTTGCTCCATCACCATCCAAGGGAGAAGAAAAATGCCTCCACAAATTTTGTGTGTAATGAAATCCAAGTATCTCAAATATATAGACATCTGTGGGGGTGTGTGGAACATCTCTTATGCATGTGGGATAAATTAGGCTGACCTTGCACATGTGGAATAAATTCAAAATACATGTTCTACTCATCCGATCAAGATGATCTTTGGATTGATCTTGCACCTCTCTGAAGGAGGAATCCAATAAAAATATTGGCATCATCATCTGAGCATGACATCATGGATTTTAGACCTATTTGCCTAAAATTAACACACTCTCTCAACTAGGGAGAACTCCATCCACCAGTTCCCTCCAAACATTGTGCGTCATCCCACCGTAACTTGCTTCGCTGACTTATTTATTTCAAAACAAAATTTGAGTCATAAGGACATCACTCACAGCTAACCTGAAGTCAGCTCAGAGGTCTGAAACCTCTATAGGACTCAAAAGAGTCACACACCAACCCAAAGTTGGTTTAACTGAACCGCAGTCAGTTGGAGGTTTGAAACCTCTCTTGGACTCGAGAAAGTCATATATTAACCTGAAGATAGTTTCACTGACTCAAAGTCAGTTGGAGGTCCAAAATGTCTCTTGGACTCGAGAGAGTAATATACTAACCCCAATTTAGTTTCACTGACCCAATGTCAGTTAGAGGTCTGAAACCTCGCTAGACTTGATCCCAGATAAAGTGGTTGGACATGTTTCATCCTAGACATAGAGTGTATGGAAATATATAATGTGTGCATCAGTCTTGCTATGGTCTCTATTCACATTTCCCACCTCATTGGCCAAATGAGAGATACTTTCCATGAGTCTGAAACTCCATGGGTAGGATGCATATGGGGCAAAGATCAAATAGAGGTAAAGAAGCTCAATATCATCATGGTGGGGCGAAAGCAGACCAACAAGGTTTGGCAAGCCTAGCCTAACCTAGCCTAACCTAGCCTAGCCTAGCCTAGCCTAACCTAGCCTAACCTAACCTAACCTAACCTAGCCAAACCTAACCTAACCTAACCTAACCTACCCTATCTTAGCCTAGCCTAGCCTAGCCTAACCTAACCTAACCTAACCTAGCCTAACCTTGCCTAGCCTAACCTAGCATAGCCTAACCTAACCTAGCCTAACCTAACCTAACCTAACCTAGCCTAACATAACATAGCCTAGCCTAACCTAGCCTAACATAGCCTAGCCTAGCCTATCCTAGCCTAACCTAACCTACCCTAGCCTAGCCTAACCTATCCTAGCCTAAACTAGTGTAGTCTTACCTACCCTAGCCTAAACTAGTGTAGTCTTACCTACCCTAGCCTAGCACACCCTAGCCTAACCTAACCTAGCCTAGCCTAACCTAACCTACCCTAGCCTAACCTAACTTACCCTAGCCAACCCTAACATAGCCTAGCATAACCTAACCTAACCTAACCTAACCTAACTTGACCTAGCCTAACATAACATAGCCTAGCCTAACCTAACCTAGCCTAGTCTAGCCTAGCCTAGCCTAGCCTCCCCTAGCCTACCCTAGCCTAGCTTAACCTAACCTAGTCTTACCTACCATAGCCTAGCACACCCTATCCTAGCCTACCTAACCTAACCTAGCCTAACCTAGCCTAGCCTAACCTACCCTACCCCAACCTATCCTAGCTTACCTAACTGCCCTCTGCACGGCCTGGCCCTGCCTAGCCTGGCCTGGCGCCAGCCTGTCCTGGCTAACCTGCTGGCCTGGCATGTCTGGCATGGCCTGGCCTGGCCCTGGCTGGTCTGGGCTGACGTGGCTGCGTGGCCTATCTAGCCTGGCGTAGCCTGTCCTGGCCTGGCCCTGGCCCTGGCCCTGGCCTAACCTGGTCTAAGCCAGCCTAGCCCTGCCTAGCCTGGCCCAATCTGGCCTGCCTGTCCTGCCCTGCCTAACCTGGCTTACCATGGCCCTGCGCCTGGTCTAGCCTAACCTGCCTGGCCTAGCCTGGCCTAGCCCTGCCTAGCCTGCCATATCTGACACTCCACCTGGCCTGGCCTACGTGGCCTGCCTGGCCTGGCCTGCCTAGCTTCTGGCTGGCCTGGCTACATTGGCATACCTAGCCTACACTAACCTAGCCTAATCTAACCTAGCCTACCCTACCCTAGCCTAACCTAACATAACATAGCCTAGCCTAGTCTAACCTACCCTACCCTAGCCTAACCTTCCCTATCCTAACCTAGCCTAGCCTAGCCCAGCCTAGCCTAGCGTAACTATCCCTACCCTAACCTATCCTAGCCTAACCTAACCTAACCTAACCTAACTTAACCTAAATAACCTAACCTATCATGGCCTAGCCTAGCCTAGCCTAGCCAACCCTAGCCCATCCTAGCCTACCCTAGCCTAGCCTATCTTAGACTAACCCACTCTATGCTAGGCTATAGTAGCCTAGCCTAACCTACTTTATGCTAGGCTATAGTAGCCTAGCCTAACCTATCCTATCATATCCTATCCTATCGTAGACTAGCCTAAACCTAGCCTAGCCTAACCTACTCTATCCTAGGTTATAGTAGCCTAACCTAGCTTTGCCTAGCCTAAACTACTCTTACCTAGCCTATCCTAGTCTAGTCTAGCCTATTCTAGCCTAACCTAGCCTACTCTAGCTTACCTTAGTGTAGTCTTTAGTAGCCTAGGCTGGGCTACTCAAGCTTAACCTACATTACTCTATATTAGAATATTAATGAAGAAATCATTCAAAAAACAAAATAAATTAAAAGCTATCAATTAAATGTTTAAATATAAGAAAAATTCTTTAAAATAAATTGAATGTATGAAAATAGAATTTAAAATATATTGAATTTAACCATAATAATAATGTAAAAGCAAAATCTAACATGAGTTGTAAGATATAAATGAAAATTTATTTTTAAATGAAAAACATATTAGTAGAACATAAAAACATAATTGAAAATCATTTTGAGAAATCCATTAATCTCATCTAAATTAGTAGAAAAAATACTTATTTATTGGGATGATTTTAAGAGGCACATGTTAAGTCAACTAATATTTTTAATTGAAAAAAAAAAGACTCACAAAACTATAAAGCAAATCATCCAAAACTGATTTTAAGAACCATATGTTAAGTCAACTAATATTTTTAATTGAAAAAAAAACTCACAAAACTATAAAGCAAATCAACCAATACTTGTGATTTGACTTTCTGGTTGTTAGAAGGCTACAAAAAATTAATTTATAAATAAAATGGAATTATTTCTACTAAGGGAATTCTCCAATTTTCTTATTTGACCCAATTTCCAATTCTATTCAATTGTAAAAAAGCTCACAAAACTATAAAGCTAACCAACCAATACTTGTGGTTTGACATTCTGGTTATTAAAAAATAAAAAAGGAATTATTTGAATGTAATGAATTATCCAATATCCTTATTTCCTTTTCAGAATTGACCTAATTTCCAATTCAATTAAGTATGGTGCAACTGTTGAATTTGCTTTATAGATGAAGATATCTAATTATTTCATAGATTCATTTATAAAATTTGAAAAACAATATTTATTATTTTACTAATTTATAAATATTTGAAATATTTCTATTTGAAAAAAAAATTTAAAACAAACTAATATTCAAGTTAGATATTATCTATATAATCAAGATCCTTAAAATATACTTGCAAAAACATCAAAGAAAAATTTAATATGCCCAGACATTTGATTTGATATTTGATATTAAGATGAATATAATAGATGGAATCAAAATTCTCAAAGCATACCTGAAAAAACATCAAAGAAAATTCAATTTATCTAGAAATTTGATTTGATAGATCCAACAAAGAAATATCTAAATTACAATGGAGAAATGAAAGACAAAGAGATTACACCAGCTGATATGAATTAATAAGAAACTATGGCATCTGTGATAGCCGAGGACAGAAGGAAAATGGAATAATAAAACTAGGAACAATAAAACTAAGAGAAGTAGACTGGTTTTTCTTTTAACAGTAGACAGAGAAAATATAGTTGTAATCCAAAAAAAGAAAGTGATATTACAAAGAAGTATTAATTCGAAAATTATAGAACCATCAGAAAATGAAAACGAAAAAAAAAATCTATTTATAATTCTTTGAAATGGGTTTACTTGAAACTTTTAATTCAAGAAACACAAAACGAAGACGCAGAAACTTACTTTTGGCGTCGAGACCACAATTAGGTTTCTTGAGGGTTTTATTTACAGCCAATGCTCCTTGGTTTCTGGGTTTCCTGTGAAACCTTGCAAGTTGATTTTAGTAGTACCTGACACGGTTGATTAAAAGAAGGTGATTAAAAGAAGGCGCAAGCATTAAAAGAAAGCAATTAAAAAAAGGCACAAACCTTATCAATCAAATCTTTTAATGATATGATTAAATTAATCTCATAAAACTATATATCAATGGGAAAAAAAAACAGAGATCATGAATACTGCACGGTTAGAAGAAATTCCCAAAAAAAAAAAAGTGATACTACAAACAAGTATTAATTCGAAAATTATAGAACCACTAGAAAATGAAAATGAAAAAACAATTCTATTTATAATTCTTCGAAATGGGTTTACTTCAAACTTTTAATTCAAGAAACAAAAAATGAAGACGCAGAAACTTACCTTTGGCTTTGAGACCAGAATTAGGTTTCTTGGGGGTTTTGTTTACAGCCAATGATCCTGGGTTTCCAGGTTTCCTGTGTGACCTTGCAGGTTGATTTTAGTAGTTACCTGACACAGACACCGGTTGATTAAAAGAAGGCGCAAACCTTATCAATCAAATCTTTTAATAATATCATTAAATTAATCTCATAAAACTATACATCAATGGAAAAAAAGAACAGAGATCAAGTTTGTGTGGAAAAAAAGAACAGAGATCATGGATACTGCACGCTTAGAAGAAATCCAAAAATGGCATCCCACTAGAAAACAAATCGAATCAGAGAACCAGAGAGAACCTCTTAAATAGATCTGCACGGGTGGAAGCAGCAGACGATACAGTCAATACTCATGAAGCTTTGCCTCCGATTTGTATGGTAATGGTGCTTTGCCTCCGCAAACATCACGACCTTCATTATATAGATGGGGCCTTCATTCGTCCAGATTCTTTCCAGTGGTCTCAAAAAAAATCTTGAAGACGGGGGCCTTCTCGGAAGCGTTGCAGCCAACTAAATCCAAATTTGTAGAGCACCTTTTGATTTATGAAAAGAAAATCTGAAAGGAAATCTCACCATCAACGCAAGAAGTGGTGGGAAGAATATTGGAAAAAATGTCGAAGGTGGGAGGAATATTAAATGGCGAAGGTTCAGAAAGGTTATTGGTCCAATAGTGTCTCGCAGGGCAATAAGATTGGATTATGGAACAACCTGTTAACAAAAAAAAATTACGAAAGAAACCTACATGTTAGCTGAACAATCAAAATAAAAAATCTAGGAAGACCTGCAAACCTTGATGTAATTTACTAAAATGAATGTAAACCATTACTATTTGTCCTTCTGAAAATTAATTATTCCTGAACTCCCTTCTCTTCATCCACAAATATCCATGAACGAATCGAATGTATGAACGCTCTTAATTGAGAAGCTCTTAGTTCTGGGCACGCATCCTGGTCGGCTGGGAGTGGCGATGTGGCTAGTGCCTCCTCCTCCCCGCACCGAAGGGCATCGTCTTAATTCCATTCACTCCGGTACCGTCCTTATCCTCCTTCAACTTGAACTTGTGAACATCATAATCAAAATCCTCATTATATAGCTTTTTTTAATCAACGGCTTGAACTTGTTAACATCATAATCAAAATATATTTTTCAATCAACGGGCTAATTTGTGAGTGGCCATGCCACGTCCTCCCTGCCCTAGCCGTTTGGAGGGATCACACCACATCATTTATACCTATTTGGATTATTTTCATATTTTCAATATTTAAAGGAATATAACATGCTATTTTTTAATATTCAAATATCACAAAATTTCTTAATAAGTATAAAAATTTCAAATAAAAATATTGAATGGATTTTTTTAATATTTAAATATTACAAAATTCTTTAATAAATACAATAATGTAGATGAGTGTTTTTTGGATTAATCACATAAAGACATTCATTTACATTATGGATCACAAAAGTCTTACATTTAACAAAATATAATAATTAAAAAAAAAAACATACATATAAACCCTGTTCTCCAAATCATTTCTGTGCAATCTGTTCATGGTTCCCTGCACAATGTTGATTTTGTCCTTCTTGAATTAATGTAGATGAGTGCTTTTTGGATTAATCACATAAATACATTCATTTACATTATGAATCACAAAAGTCTTACATTTAACAAAATATAATAATTTAAAAAAAAAACATACATATAAACCCTCTTCTCCAAATCATTCATGTGCAATCTGTTCGTCGTTCCCTGCACAATGTTTATCTTGTCCTTCTTGCATCATCCCCACTGTATTGAGCTCATCCTTCCATATTTCCTTTCATATTCTTGTTAATGACTCCGTTCTCCCTCTGTATGACTGTCTCTGCAAGCTCCAACTATACAACTCCTCTTGATATTTAAGAGCTATAAAAGAAAAACTGTTTCAAACTATATTTTATAAAGATATAAAAACTGCTATATAAAACATTCAAACTGGACACAACCTAGATCGAGCCTAGCGCACAAGAATGGGTAAAACCCTACCTTAAATTCAATTCAATTTAGTTACAAAAGTTTATTTGCGGGGTGATAATAGCGATAGGGATGGAGAATGCCGATTTAGAAAATTAATCAAATAATATATATGTAATTTATTGTTCATATAAAAAAATAATAATATTAAATTGAGAAATTTTAGTTAAAATATTGAATTGTGTTATTCAAATTTAATTTTTAATAAATATATGATTTTTATACAAATTAGATAAAAATAGTAATTTTGAAAACTTTTAAAAAATAACACTAAGTACAACTCTATATTTTAAATGTAAATTTCAAGTGAATTTAATTGATTTATTTTTATTAACCTCAAAGTCAAAAAGTTGCACTTTCTACTTGCCAATGCTAGTAAAGTGGCCCTAATTCCATAAAGTTATGGTTTCTCATGTCCATCGAAATTATAAAATGTCACTAAAAATATGGATAATATCACCACTTAAAAATCCATGGTGCCAACAATTCTAAATACTTTATTGTCCAAATTAATTATTAATCTTGTGTAGTTTGCTCATAGCACACCTCTCCTTCTGTAATGACATTAACTCTAGAAATTTGACATCCACCAAAGATTTGGAAATTCACGACATCCACCAAATATCACGGAATAAAATATAGTTTTTACATAGAAACATTGAGGTCAATCATTGTGCATGCCTCCAATTTGTTGGAAATTTCTTTGTCAGGTAAAATTTGTGTATCCAAATCTTGGACCATTCCATTGATACTATGAAAATAGGGATGATTTTATTGGCATTATTGGGCCTGGAGCAAGTAATTTGGAAAAAATAAAAATAATTTTATGTCTAATTAGGTGGTGCCATATAATTCAGGTAGTGGGCCGCACATCGGCTAAACACCGGGTAACTTGACGGAGTTAAATCCTTTCTTTTGATGTTCTTTATCCACTATTGATCACTTTGGGGTGTTTTAGACTATGTCACGTGGTTTGAAATTTGTATTATGTGAAATGTTTGGCACATGGCTAGTTGATTAAATCAATGATAGAAAATGTTGATATGGGAGGAGGTTAATTATGCAAAGAAACATCATGGGTGGCCAGATATGATATCTTTATGTTGACGTGATGTTGCATTATTTGATATCAGGTTTATAAGGATATGTGCCAGAATAAGCTTAAGAAAATCCAATATCTAATTTTTAAAACTAGGTGGAACGTTATATTATACTTTCGTTTAAAACTTTGAAGACCTCCTATGGAACATTGATTATGACACAAATTTATTTTGTCAAGTGGTGTGAATATTTTCCCCTAATTTTTGTCGATGTATTTTATTTCAAAATGAAAGGAGAGGATGACATGGTTGTGGAATGGTAGGAAAATTTTGGTAGCACTGATGTTAATATTGGATAGCCTCGAAAATTCAAGAGCATAAGTATTGTAAGTGAGGATTGGGATTTAATTAATTGCTGCTGCATTGCAAGATAAAAATTATGGTAGTTCAAGGTGCAATTTTCATCATTGGGAAGAGTTAAGGGAAGTTGTAAGAATCCTCATTTTCACCCTCCCCCCATTCCCATTAGATGATTTCATGGTTCCCAATTCATGAATGTATGATTCAGAAGTAACTAAAGCGCTAGATAATATTCAAGTTATGTATAAACTTCTTGAACCCTAATTGTATTACAATGTTCGATTCATTAAGCATTTTACCAAAAAGGAATGTGGTGTATTTGGAGAAAGGATGCATGAATTAATTAAATCACAGAGAAATAGTGACAAGATACTTAAAAAGGAAGATTCTAAAGAATATGTGATTAGTCACTAATTAAGTCCTAAACTATCTTTTGTGGTTTGAGTGCTTTGTATGATTTTTTCCACAATCAATGTTACACATTCTCCTTTAGACTTAGATCCCATTATTCAAAGAGTATTCAAAGGCTTTTATTTAAATTGGGCTAAGAACTTAATTGAAAACATATGAAAGGGTGTTCAAAGTTTTAGAGCCTCCAAAACTTACAAATATAAACCTCCTTTTTACATGTATGCATACATTATGGATGTCATCTATTTTTTTATGAGTTTCATGCTATGGGTTCGAAATTGACCCCTTCTACCCCATTCCCTATTCATATTTAACATTCAAAAATCTAAGAATACAGCTATGGTAACCATTTACTTTCAATTCTTCATTTGATCATTGTTCTTATTTATAATTATTTGTTCCAAATAACACCCCCCCCCCCCTCCTGAATTTCTGTAAATGCTAGGTTTTCCATTACTCTCACAAGGGATCAGTACTTTGAGTGAAATTTTTTCTACCTAGAATAGGTTTTAAAGGGCCACACATGCCTTGTCTTTTGTTCCTAATAGGTTAACTTCTAAAGAAATAACTTTCCATTATTGAGTGCAACTAATTCCAAATCTTAATTCTTAGAGATTGTAGTAATGACAAGCATTGATGTTTGTACCAATTCCAAATGTCAGTGCACTCAATTGCAATTGTTGCTCTCCACCATTTGTTGCAACACTTTCTTTTGATTCTACTTCACCTCCCACAATAGTTATTTCACTTTGTTGATCTTTTCTATGAATTGGAAATTTCATATGTGTCCATCTTGCATCATCGTTGTACCAAAAACGTCCTTCCTGTAACAAACCTACTCAAAATTCCATGTAATAAATTTAAAATAATAACCATTATTCGTGAGAGACATATTCCAAGCTGAATGTTGGGAAAAACATCCTAGTGTGGGTGTTCACATGGTTTATTATGTCTATGGCAAAGGCTATGGCTAAATCATTAAAGAAGAAAAAATTATATTTGACACATTTATTTATGAAAATAGTGGAAATTAGGAGAAAGGGGAGGTAAAATGTCACAGGTTGCATGTGAGGAGGAAAATGAAGAAAATAGAGGCCTCTTCTATAAAAAGGCTTATGAGAATCTATTGGTACCTTTTTGGCAGTGCATTTTGGAGCTCTCTCATTGATCTCTCTCCCTCTCATACTATTGGATACTTAGATTTTTCTTGGATCTCTCTTGGAGAGTGTGGATACTTGGTGATTGAATAAAGAAGGCAAAGAAAGAGCAGGAAAATGTAAGTGGACATCAGGATCAACGAATAGAAAGAGATTTGATTGCAGGTATCAAGTTGGATGCATGGTTTCGTCACTAGTTTTAGCATGCATGGTGTATGCATGTGGATTTCCCTAGCCTTTGGATTTCCTGGATAGCCATGGTGCTGTGGATTTATTTCCATTGATTATTTTCTCGTTGGTTCTCATGATTAATTTAGCTATGGGTTGAGTTATTAGTTCATGAAAGCCTTGGTTGGAAAAACTCTCTGGAAGCTCGACGAACAACTATGGGTTGAGTTACTTGTCGTGTAAGCCTTGGTTGGAAAAACACTTTGGAATCCCTAGGTGGGTTGAGTTACTAATGTTGGAAGCCCTCGTTGGAGAAATTCTCTAGAAGCCCTATAATAGTTTGGGTTGAGTTACTAGTCCTCGAAGCCCTGATTGGAAAAAAACACTCTCGAGTCCTTGAACAACTTGGATAGAGACCAATCAACGATGGTTGTGATTGCCAACCATGAGGTGGAGTCATTGGTTGAGGGTTGAGGTGGTTTGGCCTTTGGAGGCCCTGGATTGATTATGATTTATGTGTTTGGTGATATCCCACATTCATACTTGGAATATGGCATGGGGGTTATTGGTTGAAGTGAGACTTGGATAAACTAATATATGGCTTGGTTGAACGCGGAATTCCCAACTCCGATTTTTTTATACATGCATTAATGAAGAACTCAATCCTTTAGTATTTGGTATGAAAATGTATTGGTTATTATGTGGATTCTATTGCTATCGTATACATGGTATTTTGGTTTTTATTATGTTGGTTATAAGAATATGTTTTATTAATGATGATGTATGTCTCTATCTATGTTTTTACTTGTAAATGAATGCATAATGTATCTATGGTCAAATATATTGTACTGCAGCTAATGATGTAAGGGAAAATGCCTTTTAGTGATTCTTAGATAAGTATGAGACCCCTATGTCTAAACTTGTTGTTTACACCTGTAGATGCAATGTTTGCGACATGCTTGATGAAATTCCTTTCATGGCTAGAAGATGTCTCGATGATTTCTTGATGATCTTATTGCTTTTGTACCTTTTTTTTTAATGTTATTTATTATCTCCTAAAGTTTCATGAAGTTCTGGGAAGTGGCTTGGGCTCTATGGCTAAAAAGGTGGCATAAATCTTGTAGTTGCACACACATAACTGACCAATTGGGGCCCTCGCTGCATGTTTTTTGTGTTGTTCTTATGGCTATAGGCTCCCAACTATTATTGTGCCTTGGCATACCTATGACTATGGCCCAAAAGAGCTGAAAATTCATTCGCCCTCAGGGGTTAGGGGTCTGGGAGGTTGGATTACCTCTTAGGGATGTTGTTGATGTTTTGTAAGGTGTCGTTGCCTTCTTTCCCTCGGTTCCACTACCTTAAGGTTAGATATGAGGTGAAATCTCGTATTAGTAGCCTCTCCTCACATGTTTACCTTGGTTGGTTGGTTACTTGGGTAGATGTGGGATGAGGGTGTTATAGAGTGGTATCAGAGCATGGTTCAACTATCAGAATGGATGGGTAGTGTGTTGATCATGCATTATGTTGATTTCATGTCTTTTTTTCATACTTATGGTGTATTTGTTTATTTCACCCATGTTTTGTCAGCCATGGTGGTAGTGGTGTCCCCATGGAAGTGTTTATGGTGTTGTTATCAACATGTGGTAATGTGTGTATGACTGATTATCTATTTTTCATGTTTGTGTATTGTGCATGCACATTATCTTACATATTATTACAGGTTGTATATGCATTGCTTGTTTATGCTAGGTCACATATTGGTCATGCTTGTGTAGTGTCCTTGTATGCTTTCTTGTGTGATGATTATATGTTGAAAATGCTTTGGTCATTCATGCTTGGTTACATTTCGCTTATGCTTGTGATGGTGTGTAGTAAATTTTCATTGGTATGGTTATACATTAGGTCATGTTTTGTAATTTTTATGGTTATGCATCCATGATTCTACTCCAACTAGAGTGAGGTTTATGCGATATTATACCTTTTTTTACAATTTTATATGAGGCTACGACTATGGATATTTATGTATTTGGTTAATTGGTTGATCTTGCAGGATGTATCCTCCCAAAATTACACTAAGGTTCATTATTTTTTTTATGAATTGGTTTAGGTGAAACATTTCACATTGCATTTTGTTGGATATTCATCTGATTTGGAAGATACATTGAGAATTTTATAGGAATAAATAAGGAGTTTTAAAGAATATAATGATAGACTTATACAAGCACATGAAAAGAATGTAGAGGTTAATGTGGCCATCATTCAAATTTTGTGGGAGTTGTAGAAATATGAGCCACTTAGGATCAACTATGGGCAGGAGGATGGGACTAATGAAGCATATGCCAGGGGGGTTTTCCCCTTAAGGGGGGTTTCCCCCAGGCATAGTTCCTGCATCTGGTGTCTATTTTTTTATGTGATGTTCCTGCATCTCTTAGGTTGTACAAAGAAGGAATCATTGTTCCCATCATATTTTCTGATTGGATTTCCAATTTAGTGCCAGTGCGAAAAAAGACAGGTGAGATTCGATTGTGTATTGATTTCCGAAATCTGAACAAGGTGTCATTGAAGGACAATAATCCATTGCCTAAGATGGATCATATATTGCAGCGAGTGGTTGGAGCATCTCGCATGTCACTATTTGACGGTTATTCTGGATATAACCAAATTTTGGTCCATGAGGATGACCATGACAAAACAGCGTTCACCACTCCGTGGGGAACTTTCCACTCTGCCAAGATGCCATTCAGTTTGAAGAATGCTGGTGCGACTTTCTAGCGGGTGATGGACATGGATTTTGCGAATGAGAAAGATGTTTTCCTTGTTATATACCTTGATGATTTGACGGTCTTTTCCAATTCAGATGAAGAGCATATGTATCACTTGAAAGTTGTCTTTCAAAAGTGCAGAAAATATGGTGTCTCGCTTAATCATAAAAAGAGCTTATTTGCCATGAATGAAGGAAAATTACTTGGTCACATTATTTCAAAAGATGGCATTCGTATTGATCCAGCATGTGTTGAAGCAATTCAGCAAATTGACCCTCCCAGGAACAAGAAGGAGATTCAGTCTTTTAATGGTAAGATGAACTTTTTACGCTGTTTTGTCCCTAACCTTGCTGAACATTTAAGAGAAATAACAAATATGTTGAAAAAGGACAGCCAAGTGAAGTGGATTGAAGAGGCGGTAAAGTCCTTTAATTTGGTGAAGTTGGCACTATCTTCAGCTCCGGTGTTAATCAGCCTGAATTACACCCAAGATTTTATTTTGTTTTCCTTTGCTTCAGGGCATACCATGGCAGCTGTGTTAATGCAGAAAAGAGATGGACATGATAAGCCCATAGCGTTTTTCAGTCAAACTATTAGAGACGCAGCCTTAAAGTAAAACATCATTGAGAAGCAAGCTCTAGCACTGGTAAAAGCATTGAAGGATTTCCGGGTATACATTTTGCATTCCCATATTTTGGCTTATGTTCCTAACGCTGTCGTGAAATATGTTTTAATATAGACTGATCCGGAAGGAAGACGTGGCAAGTGGATTGCAGCTTTGTTGGAATATGATGTGGAAATAAGGCCCACAAAGCTTATCAAGGGACAGGGGCTGGTGAAGCTTATGGCTGAATCGAATTTGCACGCATTAGACATAAATCTGATTGCTGCTATGTCTGATGAGGATGAGGAGAATTCGCCAGTTCAGGTATCAGAAATGTTTGTTGCTTCCCCATGGTATTCAGATATCATGTATGTTCTTCAAAATTTGTCATCACCGCCCGGCATGACTAGAAACAAAGGTAGAAATTTGAAACTAAAGGCTGCAAAATTTTGTATTTTGAATTTTGCACTTTATTGGAAAGATCCAGGTGGTGTTTTATTGAATTGTTTGGTGGAGGAAGAAGAGAAGAAGGTAATGGGGGATTTCCATAAAGGAGACTGTGGGGGTAATCATTTTTGGAAAACGACAGCCAATAATATTTTGAGAGGAGGGTACTATTGGTCGACATTGTTTGCTGATGTGTATAAAATAGTCAAAGGCTGCCATGAGTGTCAGATTTTTGAAGGAAGACAGAAATTACAGCCACTTCCACTCAAGCCTATTGAGGTAAGCGCCCCTTTTCAGCAATGGGGTTTGTATTTCATTGGGGAGATCCATCCTCCTTCCTCGGGACATCATAGATGGATTCTAACAGCCACCGATGACTTCATGAAATGGATCGAAGCAGTTCCCACCAGATAGGCTACCGATTCGGTAATCATATCTTTCCTTGAGAACAACATTTTGTCTTGTTTTGGTTGCCCGAATAAATTGATCACTGATAATGCAGCAGCTTTTAAATCAAGAAAGATGATTGAGTTTTGTGCCAAGTATAAAATTATTTTGGGACATTCAACTACCTATTATCCGCAAGGCAACGGTTTGGTGGAATCTTCCAATAAATCTCTAGTCAACATCATTAAAAAGTTGCTGGACATAAATAATAAGAGTTGGCATAAGAAGCTGGTCAATGCGCTATGGGATGATCGGGTGAGTCAAAAGAAGTCCATTGGTATGTCCCCATTTGAGTTAGTTTATGGAGTGGATACAGTGTTTCCTACCTCTCTTGTTGTTTCGGTGGTCAAGCTTCTTCAGGAAGCTGGTAGTGAAGAAAGCCATATCCAGAGAAGGATAAATCAGATGATTCATTTGCAGAAAAAGAGAGAAGAGGTTTTCTAGAATACATTCAAATTGAAGGAGAGAATAAAAAATATCTACGACAGGAAAGCGAAGGCGGATAAATTCCAATTGGAGGAAGTGGTGCTGAAGTGGGATGCTAGGAATGAGGACAAAGGTAAACACGGTAAGTTTGAAAATCTCTGGAAAGTTCCATTCAAGATTGCAGCATATGGAGGTCAGAAAGCCTTTCTTTTAAAGGAGATGAATGGTGAAGACTGTCCAGGAGGGCCAGTCAATGGTCGACTGCTCAAGCGGTACCATTTCTAAGATGTATTCTGCTGATCATATTGTCATTGTACATATCATTTATTTCAATTTCATTGCAAGTGTGCATTTTGGTCTTTTCTTCAGTTTGGGGCCCGAAGTGAAGGCTATAATTCTGAAGAAGGATTTCAGTTTTGGTTTGAGTCTGTCTAGTCGGTTTGGTTTCAGTTTCAAAAGTTGAGTCAGTTTGAGTTAAAGTTTCAGTCAAATAAATTTAGTCAACAGTCTTGAGTTGTTTTGTCAAAATAATGGACTCCATAGCCCAATGGATGAAGCAACTAGTCTGCTCTCCCAAAGATCTGTTGTTCTTGGCACCTCCCAGGAGCTACCATCCCCATTGGAGCCAATGTTAGAGTCGGTCTTTACATCCCTCTGTCAGAGATCATTTATCTTATTGCATTTCATTTTTAGGTGTCTCATTCCGCTCATTCATCTTCATTCCAATAGGTGCATGCCATTGGTTGACAGAAGGGCTTGGTTTTCTCATTTTCCTCATGTTTGTACCTGCTGGGTTGGTCAAAATTTCTCAAAATTCATCAAAGTTCATTTCACATCATTTACAGTCATAGATGCCATTTTGGTCAAAAAAGAGTCATTTTAGTTTCTAGTTCTAGGGTTTGATCTTCATAAATGTTAAACAATGCCCGCCATGAGGATTTTTTCAATAAGTTTTTATTTCAAGATCTTCATTGTCAATAATGCTCGACGATGTTTCTTCAAAACTCTGTTTTGAAGAAGAAATTGTCAAATTTGTTTTTGTAATAAATATGTATCTTTCCGCCATGTAGTACTTCACATGCAAACTCTGGTCATCCTTTTCCAAGGTTCAATGCCACCATCCGTGAAAAAATCAACGAAGAAAACATCATTTCAAGCTCAGAAAATCAGTAAGGAAACAAAAAGACAGAGTTGTATTAAATGCAAAAAGTGCCAAAGCCAAAAACATTACAAAATGGGTTTTTGAGAAGCAAAAATTAAAACCATGTCTATATAAGATATTTCTCAAAGTTATTAATCCATTTGCATCAAGAGATATTGGGAAAAATCCAAGAGAGAAGTCGAGTTGGAGTTGAAAGAAAAAAGCTGTGATTTTAGAAGGGCTGACTGTGTGTTGGAATTGAGCGCGACGCATTGGGACAGGGCGCGTCGCACCCACACAGCGCGACGCATAGAGCCAGAGTTCATCGTGCAATTCCCAACAAGCATGGCACACCCACAGAGTGCGGTGCATTGGGTTTGTGCGCGACGCACAGAGCCCCCAAGGCCAAAATCATTTCCGCTCCATAAAAACTCAATTTGTTTCAGCTCATTTTTTTCCAAGTAAGTTGACAAAGCCTATTCAGTGATTTTAGTCATGAGTGGTGCGGTGTAGAGTAAAAGACATTAGAGTTTGGTTGATGAAAGAGTAAACCCTATACCCATATTAAAATCTTCTCGCTAGGGTTTGAAAAGAGGTGTTGAAATTTGATTATTGGTGCTTAAAACTCCCACCCCATTTTCATTTGTGCTCTCATTACTGTTATCATATTCTTGTCATAATCCCTCTCCTATTCCCACTGTCCCATATCCCTTATACCCTTTGTTCCCATGTTTTGAATCCTCAAACCCTATCACTTGCCATCATTTCCCTCCCTTCATAACATTGATAAAATCATAATTTCCAAAGTATTCAAGGGTTGTCTCTATTTAACCCATGTATATTTTTCCATTTCATTTACTCTTATTCCTAAAAACTACCCCCATCACTATCAGTCATTCCCATATCACTTATAAAAGGTCCAAATCCCGAAGTTCCCCAAGCAGTGAGTGACTATCCTTCCACTCCAAATTCACTTGACAGTTTATTGTATTCATTGTGATATTTCCTTGCAGCCTTTCATTACATATGTGGCACACATGGTATTGAAAAAAAAACTCTTGTTTTCACCTACATATCAGCATAAACACCTTGTTTCAGCACCATGTCGGAGAAAAATTCATCATATAAGCAGGGATATGAGCAAGACAATGACTCAACCACTGAGCTAAATGTACAGAGGAGGTCTCATAAAAGTGGCAAGCACGTCAGAGAGGAGCCTGCTTCTTTGGCTCAATTGCAGGCCTGCCCGCTTGCAATGACATGCTTTCAACAACAGTCATGTTTCAGTATTGTGAGATGATATCTCAGATTCATCACCATCAAGAGTTGGTTCGCCTATTTGTTTTACATTTGCGTGATGGTAATTTAAACCTTGCTGGAGTGAATTTCACTTTGATACCAGAGACCATTTATGAGGTGATCGGGATACCAAACATTGGTGAAGAGTGGAATAAGAGACAACAGCTGGATAGCGCATATTATGAACCTTACATCAGGCCTGGATATTTGAGGCAGCTGAGTAGAGTATTTCCATTCAGGTTTCTGAAAGAGTCTTATGCGCCATTAATGAAGCTCATCATCATATATTTCAGTTGTGAGGGCCGGTTCTCACGTCTTTATGCATATCACATCAGACTTTTGACGCATTTTACGAGAGTGAGACTGATGAGTATTCCATATTTCATGTGTCGAAACATAGAGTAGATGACTAACCTGGTGCAGAAGAAGACTCCAGAGCAGTAGCATAACAGCATGTATCATTATGCGCTCATCAAAATAATTGTAGTACATCAGCTTGGATTGCAGGGCATCACATGGGATGAGTTCATTTCCCGTGACTTTTTTGCAGCTCCCCAGCCTCCTCCCGAGATTGTTCATGATGAGGGAGAGCCTTCACATCAGTTTGAGGTTCTTGAGACTAAGCCTATCAGTGCTCCAGTGTGTGTGACATATCAGAGAGGCCATAGAGCCTTATTTGTAGCAGCACGATGAGTACTATCTCCACTAGGGGTGGGAGGGGTCTCGTTACCTTCATCAGCAGCGCGAGTACTATCTCCATTTGGCATGGAAGGGGTCTCGCCTTCGACATCAACATAGGTATAGGACCGAGGCAAGAGGCCTATGCACGATGAGAGCCCTTTAGGAGGCCAAGATACTGATTTTATATTGATCGATGTTGATTCGAGCTCTCCGAGCTCAAAGCTGAAAGAAATCATCCAGGAGCAGAAAGCTGAAATTGAAACACCGACCGAGAAATTGCAGAGAGCTCAGTGGGTTATAAATTACTTGGAGCAGTAGAATAAACAACTCGAGGATCATCACACATTCATGGAGCTGCAGAGAATCCGCGAAGACCAGGAATTAGCCCGGAAGAGACCAGGTGACATGACACCATTTGAGCGAGAGACTTGACTTACGAGAGTCAAAATTCATCTGGAGAAGCTCTTGGCGAAGGCTAATAGAGAAAAAGACATGCTCAGACATATGAAGAACCACTATTGGGCCCACACACACGTTTGCAGAGCCAGGATGAAGATCCTGAAGACGAGGTTGAGAAGAGCACTGAAACGTCACAAAAGGCCTGATCCACTCTGAATCATAGCCAAAGCCTCCTTGGCTGAGCACGAGACATGATGCGAGACCTTCACTCCAAATTTCAGAAAATTTGGAGTAAATTTTGTCATTTTTGAAATTGTGGTTGCAAAACAGTTTTTTTTGCCCGATGCGTCGCGCCACCCGACGCGCGCATATGATTGGGACATATTCTAGAGGAAAAATTGATATTTTTGGGTTTTTTATGGTAAATTATGCATGCTCAGGAATGGCTGAGAGATTTCATGAAGTTCTGGGTGGTCTTAAAGTTCAAAAACACTCCAAAAATGACCTTTCTGCCACTTTTTGCACCAGTAGGAACCAGTCTTGGGAGATTGCAGTTTTTGAGGGGAAAATGACATCCAAATTGAAAAATTACACTTGGGTTGGATAACAGATAGATAGGGATTTCCAACGAGCTATCATGAGCTCAATTTTGACTTCAGGAAGTGCCCCAAAAATAGGCTCAAACTGGCGTGGTGCATTGAGTTTTCTGGCGCGGCGCATAGAGGAATTTTGCCCAATTTTCACTTTTTAGCTCAGAAATTCGGCCAGTTTGACTAGTTTCACTTTTGGATGTAATTTTTCATCTATATTGATGTAATTTTGTAGCTATGATGTAAATTTGGCATTATTTTACTTGTTCTAGAGGATTCATTCACTGAAAAGTGAAAATTAAGTGAATGGATCAGTTTCCTAGCATATAGAGGCAAGTTGTTTAGCTGCCTAGATTTCAGTTCCATGTTTAGAGTTGGTTGAAACAGCTCCTAGAAGGATGAGCTCGACCCATAGAGGCATGGGAAGGGGTTAGGATGGTCTATATATTGTATTTTCTGAGTCATTTTCAGGGTTGGATACTTGGGAATAGTTTGGCACCTCATTATATATTCATTTCAGATTTTTGGCAAAGGAAAGACTAGAGTTTTGCAGCACTTGTTGGGATCCTTGTGGCTCTGAGTTTTGATGATGTTTTTCTTCATGTATATGTAAGTTTCATTGAATTTTATGTATGCCATTTCCCTTCTCTTTGCTTCTGAATTAAACAAATGAGTAACTAAGGTATAATTCATTAGTTTGTTGGTGCTATGCCTTAAAATTTTGTTTAGTTTTATATGTTTTCATCAGTTTGGAGAGGATCCTTTCACCTTATTTCTCTCTTCATCTCCTAAGCAGTATTTTCTATCCATTCATTGAATCTACGACATCAAATTCATTGCCTTCCCTGCCCCAACTTGAACTCTGCAAGAATTTGGCCTCATCCCCAAGCCCGAAATTGTCTTTCCCCTTTTTCCAACAAAATCCCAAAAAATCAAAATCAAACCCTCCTATTTGTTTATCTAGCCTAAGATCAGTTGTTTTTTTAGTCATCTCAAGCCCCTTTGAATATTTTCATTGAGATTGACCCTAAGAGAGCCCTCTCCTGTCCTCGTAGGGCTAGCTACGAGGCTGAGCGTGGTTTGGTGTTGTCCTTTTTCTGCCTTACTTCAACCTGAGGTGGATTTAGGCTCTAATAGGATATTCATCTAATTTCGAAGATACATTGAGAATTTTATAGGAATAAATAAGGATTTTTAAAGAATATAATGATAGACTTATACAAGCACATGAAAAGAAAGTAGAGGTTAATGCGGCCATCATTCAAATTTTGTGGGAGTTGTAGAAATACAAGCCACTTAGGATCAACTATGGGCAGGAGGATGGGACTAATGGAGCATATGCTAGGGGGGTTTTCCCCTTAAGGGGAGTTTCCCCTTGGCATATTTCCTGCATCTGGTGTCTATTTTTTTATGTGATGTTGCTTCGGTAATTTCTTGATGAACTAAAAGAAAGAAGATATAAATAATCGTAATAATAAGAAAAATCACAAGTAATTTTCAAGAATAAGAAAATATTTCCGCCTTTTTGATTTTCTAACATGGTATCATAGATTTGTTGAAATAATGAAGAAAAATGAAGTCTTCAGCACTTAATCAAGGAACAATTTGAAGGATCATCTCGAGGTAGGAGTCTACTACACTCTAGGAGGATGTATAACACAATCAAGGGAGAAAAAAAAATTGGAGCCTCAAACTACAGGTCCTAGAAGAATCCTTGAAAAGAATAAGGTACTATACCTGGTCAAAGGAAAATTAAAGAAGCCTACAAAGGATTCTTTTGATGGTGAAAAACTAAAATACAGGGAACTAAATTGGTGGCCATGACTTTAATGGTAGCAGGAATAAAGGACAACCTTTTCCCATTCATAGCCAACATTGACCATGCTCACAAAATGTATGAAGCCTTGTTAAATTTATTCACTGTTAAGAACAATTTTCAAGTAGCTACTTTGAAAAATGAGCTAAGGACTACAAATATGACAAAATAAGACACATTGGCCTCATTTGTGAATATAGAAATAATCAAGGATGATATTTTGGCCATTGATGAAATTTTTCTAGACAAAGAACTCGTGATCAATGCTCTATTAGGATTGACACCTACTTGGGAAGCATTTTCTGCCATATTTAATAATTGGAAGGTAGCTCCCACCTTTGAAGAACAATGGATTTCCAACAGTCAAGAAGAATTCTGAGTATCTCATTAGCTTCCAATGCTAAAGGAGTACCTAATGCCTATATTTCTCAACATAAATGAAAGAAATATAAAGGGCCAAGGAATAAAGTTTACATGTCGAAGGTATAATAATATTGATTCCATAAGAAGGGTCACTATAGGAGTGAATATCTTGAAAATCCAAGAAACAAGAAAATAGACAGATATTCGGCCAACATTATTGAAGAAGGAAACTCAAAGGAAGTCAATCTTGGAGAATTTAACATTAGGGACTTACACTACCAAGTACTTTTCTTGTAGCTTTAGATATTTTATTTTATATTTTTGATGTTTTATAATTTATAGGCATTTAATATATTTTTGGAAAAATACATTTTTCTTGTTTATAAGTTTTAGGTATCCCTCAAATCTTTGTAGGGAGTCCTAAAAAAATCCTCAAGATGAGTATCTCATTTGAGGCTCATTTTTGGTTTCATATACTTATTTCAATTTTGATTATATTAATACTAATGAAATTTCTCCCTCTATGGTCTTGATTTGGGAAAGAATTTTTATACTCTCAAGAAGTATGAAGGAGGGCCTCTCAAGACAAGGTTTGTCAAGAAACAAAGGTATGCCTTAAAACATTGATTTATTTATATTAAAGGTTTTTTCATTTGACATTATCTTACTGGAATTGTTATATCTGTCTATACTAAATCATAATGATTCTTATTCTGGGTGATTCATCACTTGATAAATCTACCCACCCCACTCATATTTCTAATTGATTTTGTAGAACCCTAGGCAAGTTTTGGAAAACCCTAACTGAAGGGTATGCTAATGTGAATGTCTGAAACCCTAAACTGCTTAGGGATATTGTATTTGAAGTTTTTATTAATGATATCATGTTTAGGATTTTTATATGATCATGAAAACCTAACTTGTTATGGTTGAATGATAAGGGATAAAGTCTTGAACCTTTGAAATTTTGGTAATATTGGGTTTTGTATGTTCCTATATTGAAATCGTTACTCATTAGGGTTTCGTGGAATGTGTAAGCAAGACCCCCACAATGTCCTAGAAATGATTTGCTTTGTATGTGTGTGTTTTTATGATCAAACCCTAGTCTAATTAAATTTTTTATTCATACGTTGTGTTGGGTGTGGAGCATGATTATCTTCTTTATTTATATGTATCGCCACGTTGGAACCCTATTCTTAACTTCATTTCATCTTCATGAGGGGGGTCTAGCGGGGGTGTCGACGGCCTTTTGGAGCCCCCCTTGGGAGGGGGTTTTGGGGGAAGCACCCCCGAGGCTAAAAAAATATGTAAAATTTCCTTATAAAATGTTGTAATTTCATAGTCAATATGGGTCATTCATTAGGCAGATGATTTGGGAGTAGAAGTTATGTTTAATTTAGGGTTTTTCACCTTAGAAGGAAACTTGTCTGTTGTTTGAGGGTATTGTATTGCGTTTGTGTATTGTGTGTATACTCTGAGTGAGAAATCACAAAGGGGACTGTGTGAGAGAGAATAGGATATTACATCGGATCTGATGTAGATTGTGTCTCTTCATTTTGTTGGATAATGTAAAGGAAGAACTGGTTGTTTCCATGGAAATAGCCCAAGTTGGGTGAAACACATATATTTGTGTCTCTCCTATTTTATATGTTTTATGTTTTTGTGTTTCTGCATATTTTATGTGCTACATTTCTTTGTAATATATAATTTTCTAACAACTGGTATCAGAGTTGAAGGTCTATTTAGCTGATAAACTCGCATGAAAGAAGGTTTCCTAGTTCGAGTGGGAGAAATGGAGGAAGATGGTAGGTTTAGGGTTGAGAAATTTAACGGCCAAAACTACCCACTATGGAATATGCATATGGAATATTATCTTTATCAGAAAAATTTGTAACTACCATTGAGGGGAAAAACAAAGAATTCATCGAGTATGAGTGACACATAATGGGATATTCTCAATAGAATGGCACTTGGAACAATAAGGTTGTGCCTTGTGGTGCTGGTATCTTTCAATATTTCAAAGGAAACAACAATAGAGGGTTTAATTAAGTCATTGGCGAAACTATATGAAAAACCCCCTGCCTCAAATAAGGTATTTCTTGTGAAACATTTATTTAATATGTAGACATTGGAAGGTGGATCTTTTGCTAACCATTTAAATGTATTTAATATGGTTATTAGTCAGTTAATTTCTATAGGGGTAAGCTTTGATGATGAAGTTAGGGCTCTTTTATTTCTATTTTCATTGCGAGAAAGTTGGAATGGTTTAGTTATGGCCATTAGTAACTCTGTCTGAGCTATTACTTTAAAGTTTGATGATGTTGTTGGTGCTACCTTAGCAAGGCAATGCGACATAAAAGCTCCGATGAGACATCGGGTAACGCTTTGAGTGCAGAGACTAGGGGAAGAAAAATGGAAAGAGGAAAGGGCTCAACATATCATAGTAAATCAAGGAAAGGCATATCCAAGTCCAGATCAGGAATAGTGTGATGGAAATGCGGAAAGAAAGGAAAATTGAAGAAAGACTATAAATATCGGAAGGGAAAAGAAGGAGATGCAAAATAAGAAAACAATCATGAAGAAACATGTGAAAAGTGATGCGTTACAATATGTGTTGATTCTTTATTTATAAAATGTTACTGATTCTTGGATAGTAGATTCAGGGGCCTCATTCTATGCCACACATGATAAGAAATATTTTCATGACTATGTTCAAGGAGATTTTCGACAGGTTCATTTGGGTGATGATAAAACCTATAAAATTGTTGGAATGGGTAAAGTTCTTGTAAAATAGAAAAATTGAAAACAATGGTTATTAAAGGAGCTAAGGTATATTCCATATCTAAAGAAAAATATGATTTCAATAGGGTAATTAAGCGGTGAAGGTTGTGTGATAACTTTCACAGATAAAACCTGCAAGGTCACTAGAGGAGACACGGTAATAGAAAAAGGAGAAAAGGTTGGTACATTGTATTTATTCAATGGTATTTCTAACTCTGTTGATCCTTTAACTTCCAAAGGAGAAGATGTAGCATTATGTGTTAAATTCTGAAGATGTTCTATGCTAAGATGAAAATATACTTTAACCTTCTAGGATATAATTAAAATAAGATGCAGATAGAACATACCAATAGATCGATGGAAGACAAGTCAAAAACAAAGATAAAGAATGGTGGTGTTATAGCGATCAGCGGGATGGTTCAACCAGCAAAGTACTCATCAGGTCATCCAACCACATATATCACACAACCCCAAGACATTTCATCAAGAAAACTCCACCAAGATACTGCACCAAGAAACCCTAAACATAGAACCAAGAACTTTGCTCCATCACTATCTAACAAAGAAGTAAAATTCCTCCACAAATTGTGTGTGTAATGATCTCCAAGTATATCCAATATATAGACATCTGTGGGGGTGTGTGGCACATCTCTTATGCATGTGGGATAAATCAGGCTGACCTTGCACATGTGGAATAAATTCAAAATACATGTTCTACTCATCCGATCAAGATGATATTTGTATCATTCTTGCACCTCACCAAAAGAGGAATCTAATAAAAATATTGGCATTGTCATCTGAGCATCACATCATGTATTTTGTACCTAGTTGCCCAAAATTAATACTCTCTCTCAACAAGGGAGAACTCCATTCACCAATGCCATCCAAACATCATGCGTCATCCCACCGTAACTTTCTTCGCTTCCTTCTTTATTTCAAAACAAAAGTTCAGTCACAAAGACATCACTCAAAACTAACCCGAAATCAGCTCAGAGGTATAAAACCTCTATAGGACTCAAAGGAGTCACACACCAACTCGAAGTTGGTTTAACTAAGCCGAAGTCAGTTGGAGGTCTGAATCCTCTCTTGGACTCGAGAAAGTCATATATTAACCCGAAGTTAGTTTCACTAACCCAAAGTCAATTGGAGGTCTGAAATGTCTCTTGGACTTGAGAGAGTCATATAATAACCTGAATTTAGTTTCATTGACCCAAGTAAGTTGGAGGTACGAAATATCACTAGACTTGATCCGATATCAAGTGGTTGGACACGTGCCATCCTAGAAATAGAGAGTGCGGTAATGTCCAATGCATCCATCAGTCTTGCTATGGCCTCTATTCACATTTCCCACCTCATTGGCCAAATGAAAGGTACTTCCCATGAGTCTAAAACTCCATGGGTAGGATGCATATGGGGCAGAGATCAAAGAGAGGTAAACAAACTTAGTATCATCATGGTGGGCTGGAAGCACACCAATAAGGTTTTGCAAGCCTAGCCTTGTGGTTGTTCATAGCTCCAAGAAGCTATCCCTAAAGCCCCCTTGGAGCTCCCAGAGCTTGTCGTATAATAGGGCCCTCCAAATTGTGTCGTCCCACGATTCCAAGATTCTCACGGAAGGTTTAGGAACTTGACCTTCCCCAAGGGCTCTCTGAGAATATTTGTGACCTGCTCATTAGTTCCTATATGATCGAGCCTTATGACGCCTCGTTGTACCATATCCCAGAAAAGTGGTACCATAAATCAACATGCTTGGATCGATCATGGAACACATGATTCTCTGACAAATGAATCCCCCTCTGGTCATCACAAAGGATAATAGTGGCATCTAGCACATGCTTGAAACAACTCATTGAAGAGATTTCACACCCAAGTGGCTTCACAATAGACCATACATGTTGCAATGTATTCAGCCTCAACGGTGCTCAAAGCTACCGACTTCTGCTTCGTGCTTGAAGTAGACCGAGTGTGAAGTAGCATCTAGATGTGCTCTTGGGATCCAACACACTTCTAGCCTAATCGACATCAATATATCTAGGGAGTCTCAAACTCCGGATAGTGTATCTTAGCCCATGGTCTATCGTGCCCTAGAAATATCTCAAGAGTTTCTTGGCACCAACAGAGTGAATGTTATGAGGATCAACCATATGTTGACTCAAAGTGTTCACTACACAACATACATTTGGATAGATGTTCCGTAATAACATCAGTGCCCCTACGAGTTGAATATAATCACTAGGATTTTCTAGCATAGGCCAAAAACTCTTTCACTCAACTTCTTAAAGTTGAGCTCCATTGGTGTCGACATGAACTTACAATCCATCATTCCAAATTTTTAGCAGCTTCACAATACATTTTCCTTGGGAGAGGAAAATCTCGCTAGGTCTTTGCTAGAACTTCAGGCCTAGGAATTAATATATCAGTCTTGGATCCTTCATCAGAAGAAAGGTCCCTCTTCCACTGATGAATGAGACGGTTAACACCTGTCAGGAAGAGATCATCCACATAGAGAACCAGAATGAGAGAATTTTCTCTATCAACCTTGAATTAAAGTTTTGGATAATTATTACTACGAGTGAAGCCCAACTTCATCAAGTAGCTATCTATCCTCTTGTACCAAGCTCTCGGGGATAGCTTCAACCGATAGAGGGATTTCTTCATCCTATAAACATGGGTTTCTCGATCCTGGTCTTCGAACACTAGAGGTTTATCTACATATGCCTCTTCCTTTGTCACATCATGCAGAAAGGCGGTCTTCAAATCCATATAATGAAGATTCTATCCTTGTGTAGCAGCAAGGGTAAATAATAGATCAAAGGTGCAATCATAATCAATGCCTTCCTAGAGAGAAGTCTCAGGCAACACATCTTGCCTTTTACTTTTCAACACTCTCATCAGATCCATGATTATTCTTATAGAGCCATATCGAGGTGACAACAACTTTGTCCTTGGGCTTAGGATCATATCCCAAACATTATCCTTCATAATGGACTCGTACTCAGGACCATATCCCATGCTATTTTTGGAGCTCTCTCATTGATCTCTCTCTCTCTCATACTATTGGATACTTATATTTTTCTTGGATCGCTCTTGGAGAGTGTGGATACTTGGTGATTGAAGCAAGAAGGCAAAGAAGGAGCAGGAAAACACAAGTGGACATCAGGATCAATGAATAGAATGAGATTTGATTGTAGTTATCAATTTGTATGCATGGCTTCCTCACTAGTTTTGGCATGCATGGTGTATTTATGTGGATTTCCCTAGCCTTTGGATTTCCTGGATAGCCATGGTGTTGTGGGTTTATTTCCATTGATTATTTTCTCATTGGTTCTCATGATTCATTCAGTTCTGGGTTAAGTTATTAGTTCATGGAAGCCTTGGTTGGAAAAGCTCTCTTGAAGCCCGAAGAACAACTATGGGTTGATTTACTTGTCATGGGAGCCTTGGTTGGAAAAACCTTTGGAAGCCTAGGTGGGTTGAGTTACTAATATTGGAAGCACTGGTTGGAAAAACACTCTAGAAGCCCTGTAATATTTTGGGTTGAGTTACTAGTCCTCAAAGCCCTGAATGGAAAAAAAAAATTGTAGTCCTCGAACAACTTGGATAGAGACAAATCAACGATGGTTGTGACTTTTGACGATGAGGTGGAGTTACTGGTTGAGGGTTGAGGTGGTTTGGCCTTTGGAGGCCCTGAATTGGTTGTGATTGTTGTGTTTGGTGATATCCCACATTCATGCTTGGAATATGGCATGGGGGTTATTGGTTGAAGTGAGACTTGGCTGAACTAATATATGGTTGGGTTGAACGCGGAATTCCAAACTCCGATTGGTTTTTACATGCATTAATGAAGAACTCATTACTTTGGTATTTGGTATGCAAATGTATTGGTTTCTATGTGGATTCTATTTCTATCGTATACATGGTATTTTTGTTTTTATTATGTTTGTTATAAGAATGTGTTTTATCAATGATGATGCATGTATCTATCTATGTTTTTACTTGTAAATGAATGCACAATGTATCTATGGTTAAATATATTGTATTGCAACTAATGATGTAAGGGAGAAATGCCTTTTAGTGATTCTTATTTACACCTGTAGATGCAATTTTTGTGACATGTTTGATGAAATTCCTGTCATATCTAGGAGGTGTCTAGATGAGTTCCTGATGATGTTATTAATTTTGTACCTTTTTTTTTAATGTTATTTATCATCTCCTAATGTTTCATGAAGTTCTAGGCAGTGTCTTGGGCTCTATGGTTGAAAAGGTGGCACAAATCATGTAGTTTCACACACATAACTAACCAATTGGGGCCCTCACTACATGCTTGTTGTGTTGTTCCTACGATTATAGGCTCCAAACTATTATTGTGCCTTGGCATACCTATAGTTATGGCCCAAAAGGGCTGAAAATTAAGTCGCCCTCAAGGGTTGGGGGTCTAGGAAGTTGGATTAGCTCTTAGGGATGTTGTTGATGTTTTGTAAGGTGTATTTGTCTTCTTTCCCTTGGTTCCACTACCCTAAGGTTAGATATGAGGTTGAATATCATATTAGTAGCCTCTCCTCACATGTTTACCCCGGTTGGTTGGTTACTTGGGTAGATGTGGGATGAGTGTGTTAAAAGTGGTATTAGAGGATGGTTCAACTCTCACAATGGATGGGTAGTGTTTTGATCATGCATTATGTTGATTTCTTGTGTTTTTTTCATACCTATGGTGTATTTGTTTATTGCACCCATGTTTTGTTGGCCATGGTGGTAGTGGTGTCGCCATGGAAGTGTTTATGGTGTTGTTTTCAACATGTGGTAATGTGTGTATGACTGATTCTCTATTTTTCATGTTTGTGTATTGTACATGCACATTAGCTTACATATTATTACATTTTTTATATGCATTTCTTGTTTATGCTAGGTCACATATTGGTCATGCCTGTGTAGTGTCCTTGTATGCTTTCTTGTGTGATGATTATATGTTGAACATGAATTGGTCATTCACGCTTGGTTACATTTCGCTTATGCTTGTGATGGTGTGTGGTAAAGTTTCATTGGTATGGTTATACATTAGGTCATGTTTTGTAATTTGTATGGTTATGCATCCATGATTCAAATCCAACTAGAGTGAGGTTTATGCGCTATTATACATTGTGTTACAAGTTTTTACGAGGTTATGATTATGTATATACATTTATTTGGTTAATTGGTTGATCTTGCAAGATGTTTCCTCCCAAAATTACACTAAGGTTCGTTAGTTTATTTATCAATTGGTTTAGGTGAGATATTTCACATTGCATGGTGTTGGAAATTCATCTGATTTGGAAGATACACTGAGAATTTTATAGGAATAAATAAGGAGTTGTAAAGAAGATAATGATAGAATTATACAAGCACATGAAAAGAAAGTAGAGGTTAATGCGGCCATCATTCAAATTTTGTCAGATTTGCAGAAATACGGGCCACTTAGGATCAACTATGGGCAGGAGAATGGGACCAATGGAGCATATGGAAATAGGTCTCCTAGTGGTTACAGGTCGGATAAGGATGACATGGTTAAATATGGCATATTTTTGGACACTCTGTATAGGAGAGGTGATAGGCACAAGTGTCATTATAGTTCTGGTTCATATAGGTATCATGATCATCATTAGTATCATCATTATAGGAGGAGTGACACGGGTTATTTTCTGGATGATTTTAAAAAGGAAAAACCTCCTACATTTGATGGAGAGATGGAGAAACCACATTATGAATATGCATGGTTTCTTGCGTGAAGAATTTTTTCATATTGCATGATTACCTAGAAAATATGAAAGCTAAGATAACTAAATTTAGTCTAAGAGGTAGAGCAGAAATTTGATGGGAATATGTGAAGAACGTTAAAAATATTTACGAGGAGGAGTTTAATTCAAGTGAGTTTGAAAGGATATTCCAGAAGACGTATATATCAGAGAGATACTATGATGATAGGGAAAATCAGTTTTATGAGTTGAATATGGGTTCCATGATAGATGAGGAGTATACTAGCAAGTTCTTGGAGTTACTAAGATATGTGCTTTACCTTAAGGAGGAGAAGGGAAAGATTCAAATATTTATTATTGGGCTACTGATTGTATTCAAATACATGATTGAGTTTGATGAGCCTATATCATTAGAGGAGGCAATTCGAAAACTAAAGCGTTGTTATGAACAATCAAAGCAAGGATCAGAGAATAAGCCGAATTGGAAAGGTAATGGAAGGAGAAAAGGAAAATGGCAAAAGAAGCGAGCAAGGCCTTAAGACATTGGTAAGAGGGATAATGTTGCCCCGCTCAAGAAGTTCAATACATCTGGTAGAAGATAGGGATTTCGATCTGAGGTGAAGAATAAGGATGAAGGTTGGAAACCTATGCAGTGTTGGAATTGTGGAAAATATTATCATAAGAGGGATTGTCCACAATATCAAGGTGGTAAGCCACATATATACAATGCACAGGAGGAACAAACAATGGGAGATGTTGGTCATATAATTCCTAGGATTTATGTAGCTATGGACAAAATGCAGGTAGATCATCAAGCTTTTATCATTCAGATGGACAATAATATTTGTGATCAACTTGTTTCTATTTTGATTGGATTTGGATCTAACTATAGTTATATTAATCTTGAATTGGTGGATAAGTGTAGTTTGAGTAAGGAAATGCATGCAGAATCTTGGTTAGTGTAGTTTTCCATAGGTACGAAGAAAAGAGTCCACCATTGGGTAAGAGCTTATGCATTTGGGTTAAATGGTATGCCTACAGCAACGCACTTGAACATATTTCCATTGGGTTACTTAGTATGCTATTGGGTATGTTGAGATTCAACAAGAAAACTTTTGGCACCCGTGATCCTAGTGAAAATTAAGAGCCTACACTAGGGTGGGACCCACATGCTATTTTTAGTTGCATGTATATTTTTATTTTCCCTTAATATAGATGGACATTAAACTATAATATATTCTCAATGTGGACTTGAAAATAGTTAATTGAAGTGGAAAATCAGTTATCTAAGTGAATTTTGAGTTAAGAGGTTGGTTGGTGGGACATGCAGAGTGACTCTAGTTGTAACTGAGTGATTCTAGTTGTAAGAGACTTGGAAGTGCAATGGTGCATGAGTTGGTGCAAGTTGTAAATAGTTTAACTCAGTTAAGTGAGTTAAAATCAGTTGTTCTAGTTGTAACTAAAGATACACTAGTGAGAGATCAAGTGAATTAAATATTAATTAATTGACATGTAGTGATCTCACATGAAACTGAAGATTTACTATTATTAATTGCATGCATGCCAAATCCAATGGAGACCCAGTTGAGTTCTAGGTGAAAGGGAAGATAACTATCAGTTGTGACATTATATTCTTGCACACATGCAAGCACACACACAGATTAAATGATCCCATGATACTTTCATAGTCAAGGCAAGCATGATTGCATCTTTTGAGGGATTGATTTCAGTAGGGATTGCGCAGTGAAGGCAGGCTATGTGGAGATAGTAAATTGGCTAAGGGATTTGGCAATTTTTGTATAACAGTGTGAGACAATTAGCTGATGTACTGAGAGCTATTATAAGAAGATTTTTTTATGTAATTGTTTCATGATACATGATATAATATACAATATAATATAGTGGGTTTTTTAGCTGTAAGCTTTCCCCGAGAAATTATCTGTGTTGTGTGTGATTGATCTTTCTTCATGCTTATGTAATTGGTGATTGTGATTTTAATTCCACAAATATTTGTAGAAGTGATTCAGTATTTAAATTTAGCACATTGTTAGATTGGATGAATCCTATATATACTTGCATATTGTATAATTTCTACATGGTATCGAAGCACATTAAATTGCGGAAGTGAATCAAGAGCTGAGTTTGTGACTGGATAGAATTCGAATTTGTAGAAAGACTTTCTTGGTGCAAAAACTGATTCGAGATCAAAATTGTTTTCAATGTCTTGAGGTTAGAGTATGCAATTGAGGGTAGCTCAAACTACAATGCTTGGAAGGATATGATAGAGGCGGTACTCAAAGACAATAGCTTGAAGGAATTCATTGAAAAAGGTGTTCCTAAGCCAAATGTTGCAGATGTTGCCAATATTGATGCATGGCAAAAGAAAGTGGCAAATACGAGGAGGATCCTGTTGGAGGGAGTACGAGACCACATTGTCTCAAGCCTCCATGGGAAAGCCACACCATATACTATGTGGAAGGATTTGAAAAATCTATTCCAAAGCAGCAGTGACCATATAAAATTGGCGCTCAAGGATAAACTTAGGAAGATCAAGATGGAAAAGGGTGACACCATTCCAAAGTATCTCACAAATTTTGTCCAATGTCCAGATGAACTGGGGAGTGTGGGGAAAACATTCATTGATGATGATTTGGTGAGTTTTCTCTCCTCAGACTTCCTAAGAGTTGGCACAGTTATGAATACACTATCAGCAGATGGGAAAAATTGTCAGATTGGGAATGACTATGGTTGGATCTGGTGCAGGAAGAGTTCAGATGGAACACCAAAGATGGCTCTTCATCAAAGCATGATGATGAAGAGGATTTTACTTTGGCTGCCAAGGCAAAGAATGGGAAGAGGAATAAATTCCATTCTAAATCTGGGTCTAAAGGCATGAAGCAAGAAATATCCAAGGTGAAGTGTTTTCATCGTCACGAACATAGGCATTTTGCTACTAACTATCCACAAAAGAAGAAGAAAAAGAAGCTTGATAGAGCTGTAGCTGGTGAGGCCCTTGCCTCAAAATATGAGCTTAACTTCTCCTTGATTGCATGCATGGTGTCAAGTGCATTGGGATTGGTGTGGTATTTGGATAGTGGCACTTCCTTTCACATGACGAGAGATAAGGAAATTTTCAAGGACTTGGAGGAGAAAGATGTCTAGATGCATATTAAGATGGGCAGTGATGGATGGTACAGTGATATCGGGATTGGTACCATTACCTTTCAGAGGGAGTCAGGTAAACCATTTCAATTAAAATATGTGATGCATGTACCAGGTCTGAAGAAAAATTTGGTCTCAGTCGTAATGTTCGAGGACAGAGGCTATGACGTTGTTTTTAGTAATGGAAAATATTTCCTACGACATAAAACAAAGGGTGAAGCCAAGAGGATAGGGATTCGAGTTAAGAATCTCTACAAGATGGAGGTATATGGCTATGCTGCCATGGTGGGTGTTACACAGCATTTTGTCACCGTCCCTGCAATCCCTCGCCCCGCATATTAGAGGGTCTTTTTCATGACCTATGAGCAATGAAAAACGCCACAAATACATTCTTTACATCCTTTTGCATAAGGAAATGATTATTCCTGTTGAAAATTTCCTCAAAAAGCACCCAAAAACGTATATTTTGGCATTGGCGCGGGTAGCCAGTTCATCCCTCGCGCCAATGGTGAAAATTTTCACTAGAGGTCGCACCAGCTGGTGCTCTGTCCCTGTGTTGAGCCCATGATAGAATTTTTTGGAATGTTTTTTAACAAATTGGAGGCGGAAGTTTCGTTTAACCACCTCAAGAATGACTCATTCCAAGTGGTTAAATTCGATAAACCACAAATCTCTTCCTTTAGGAAATGGTTGATGGAACATTCTAAGATGATAGGACTCCCCCCATGATTATAGGGATCCTAACCTCTCCTTCTCCCTCTATATAAACATAGCTTCTCATTTTACAAAAGATAGCTGAATATATAGCCAAGAAGCTGAACTTGGAGTAGAGATATTATAGCTGAGTAATCACTATAGAGAAGGTTGAACCAAGGAGGCTCTTCTAGAGAGAGTCCCATCTGAATTCCCGATGAGCTTTGTGAGACATGCTCCACTGGAACCCTGCTGGAGGAGATCGCAATGTCAAAGCCTAGTTTTTACTCTTCTTTTAGATGGCTCATTTTCGGCAAGTTTTCACGATGTCTTGTCTGCCTGTGGGTTCAAAATCATCCAACCTGCCCGAGTTATGAAAGTAGCTCGATTCCTTACCATCGCTCAGTGTCATACCATCCACCTTGGTATTTTCTGGCAGCCAGAAAACAAACACCGAAAAAACATTTCTCGCAAAGGATTAATTTGGTCGCTGCATAAAATGGTTCTAGGGAGGCCAGAACTCGTTTTGAATAGTCATGACACCTATGATGTTCGATTCAGTGGCACCTGAGGTGAAGATTATTTCTTTAGGGCTTGAGTCGATTAGGGCAGCCACCTGCTCTCTGGCCTTTTCCACGACCAAGTCAGATTCCCAGACGAACAGATGTGTTTCTGTATGAGGGTTTCCATATTGGCACATGTGATACAGTAGCATGGCATCTATAACCCTTGGATTTACGGGCGTTGTTGCCTTAATGTTACCTACAACTTCTTGCTAATAACCCATAGCAACTGTTGTAGCTGCAGCCTTCTTCAAACCCAAAAAAACATCTGTTTACAGCTCCTTATCTCACTGCCCTAGATTCAGAACAAGATGGGCTTTGTCTTCTCCTTAGCTCCGATACCATGTTAATTTCTGAACATGCTCTATGCCATTTTAGCTTAGGGAACACAATACTGAAGGAGATAGAAAATACTAATAGATCGATGGAAGACAATCCAAAGCAGAGATAATAAATGGTGTCATTACGACGATCAGCACGATGCTTCTACCAGCAAAGTCTACAATAGGTCATTCATCCAAGCATGTCACACATAACCCAGAACCACCCCAACAAAGAACAATCTATATATATACACAGCTCCAATGCTATCTAAAGACAGATAATTCCTCCACAATAATGTGTGTCAAATGAACTCTAAGTCTCTCCAATATATAGGAATCTTTAGGGGTGTGCCACACGTCCTTTAAGAAATTTAAGTCTATATTTTATTCCAGGCTGACCTAGCACATAAGTGGAATAAATTCAAAGTACATGTTATTTTCATCCGATTGATATGATATTTAGATCAATCTTACACCTCTCCGAAAGAGGAATTCAATAAAAATATTGGGATCATCATCTGAGTAGAACAACCTGGAGTTTGGACCTAGTTGTCCAATTTTAACAATGGAATCAATACAATATTCTCCAATATCATAAGAATAAGTTGATATCCCTAGCTTAAGAGGCAGCCTAGATAGAAGAAAAATCCCTGGTTGAGAGGGAGGGCATAACATAGTTCTGATTGGAGAGTGTATTTGAAGGGTATATTGTTTCTTGAAAAGTAGGAAAGGAAAGTGTATGATTGCTGTATATTCTTTCAAATATTCAATTGGTAGTCCTACTGAGATAAGTTGAAAAGCAACATCTAGACTTTGAAGGTTTGTATTTGATGATGTACATTTTAAAGTATACTACTGATTAGATTTGTGTTTGTACAGATAAACCTCTCAAAGTTTGATAGCATGTTTTTTACTGATCAGTTTGATCAAGATATAATTATTGATCAGGATTTGTGAGTGAAGCATTTCATGGTAGTACATCAAGCCAACACTTTGAGTTGATGTCTAGTTCCTAGAGTAGGAAAGTTGGCATTGGTTATTGATCTATGACACACACCTGGATCTGTGGGTTGATGGTTAACAAGTAACCCTGATGGTGCATAGAGAGTTTTAAAGCTTTATTCCACCTTAGTCACACTCGGATAGATTTCTTTGGTCAGGAATCTAGTCTGTAGCATTGCGGTGCCTAAATTGTTGAGTTACCTTGGATAGATGTCCCTGGTCAGGAATCTAGTCCTTGGAATTATGGTGTCTAAACTTCTTCGTTGATGATGTGATTTGAGATATTCCATGTGCCTCGTTAATTATATGTGAATATGAATACTTCCCTAGTTAAGAGGGAGTGTTGAATAATGTAACTAGGTTCGGTATACTAAAATTGTACTTGAGTCAAAATTTAATATAAAAATAAATTTTATTATTATTGAATTGAATTGTTAAAGAATGGGTTTCATGCTTAGGTCAAACTTTTTAGGTTAAGCCTCCATTGTAGGCTTTAGGTTATTGAAAAATTCAATTATTGTTTGGTCAAAGGCTTCTCCATCAAGTTATCCTCTTCACCAAAGTCTTCAAGTCAACCTCAAATAAATCACCATCAAAGTCAGCCTAAATATATAGACACATCTCTTCATAATGCATGTTGGACCATTTCACTTGGAAATAATTATATATAAAATCCTAAGGTCTTCGCATCAATACCACCATAAGAGTTTGGGTTAATTGCAGAGATAAACTTGCAAGATAGATTCAGAATTACAGTGGGTACATTTTGGTGTTATTAAAGTGGGTACATTTCTGTGTTATTACAGTGGGTATAGTTTTAGTGTTATTATAGTGGATACCATTTCAATGCTACTATAGTGGATAAATTTCTGTGTTATTAGAGTGGATACATTTCAGTGCTATTACAATGACTACATTTTGGTTCTATAACATATGAATGAATTTTGATGCTATCTCAGTGAGCTAAACTTGGTGCTATAACAATAAATATGGTTTGGTGCTATCATCGTGTACAATTTAAATGATTGGTTATATCTCAAGATACACTTTTGGTACCATTGCAAGACCGGAGTGTGAAGAAGGTTTACTGTTATAAGAGAAAAGAATTATTAGACTATCATAGAACTAAAGTATGACATGAAAAGGTTGACTTTATGGATGTAGGTAGTCTTGAGTCTAAGTTATGATGGTCTTGGTTGTTTCATATTATTTGAATCTACTAAAGGACAAATTTTGAATAGGTTTTCCCCTAGAGTGGGGTTTTTCCCTCGTTGTGTGCCTACATATTGTTTTCTCTTCTATTTTTTGCTTGGAATTATTCTTGATGATAAGAAAATACAATTCAAAAGAACAAATAATAATAATTAAAACATCACAAGATAATTTCATGATAAGAGAAATCATTTAACTGCTACGCTTTGTATTTCTCAACAAGGATGGGCACCTTTATTCTCCATGTGTCAGGTATTATGGCCAAGACTAAAAATCGTAAGTCTAGTACGTGAACATAGGTAGGGAGAATGGTGGATTGAATAAACATCAAGGACTGACATTCTTCAGATCTTTACTATGACTAATACTAACATATGTAAGTAAAGTACATTGATCTAGTATAAAAATGGCCACAGGGACAAATATTTACTTTTGTCAAGTATTTTGACCATGTATTAGAAAAGGGATGTGAATTTATGTAGATGTTCTATGCTTGGTGCAAATTTACTTTCTCTTCTATATTAGACAACAATAACATAAATAATAAAGTAAAATATTGATAACATACCAATAGATCGACAAAAGACAAGCCAGAATTATATAAGTGTGTTGGTGCATTATGACAGTCAACAAGATGCTTCAACCAAAAAAGTCTCAATATGGTCAGCTAACCAGCAATGTCACACAACCCTCTAGGATAGCCAAATGGTCAACTCAAAAGTCAACAGTCAACACAAACAGAAGCAACAACTAGGCCAATGCTAAAAAGTCAAAGTCAACATTTTGCCTCGAGAATAGTGCCAGAAAATGCAGATTATGAAAATGAAAATTTTGTGAGAGTTTCAGATCAATTTGGCCTTGCGTTGACCAAAGTCAATGTTGGTCAAAGTTTGTTGCAGAATCCCTAGACCGAAATTAGAAATGTGCTGCTACTGGAATATTCCCACGTGTGGAGAGAAGAACCATCAAGGACATCGAACCAATCAGATGAGGAGAGAGAAATGTGTGATATGAGATGACTAAAAATGTCCTCCAATGTTAAACAATATATATCCATCAGTGAGGGTGTGTGACACAACTTCTGGGGCCCAAAACCTTAAGGTCAACCTGCACATATCTTGAATAAATTCAAAATAAATGTTTTGCTCATCAAATCAAGATGATATTTAGATCGATATTGCACCTCTCTGAAATAGGAACCCAATAAAAATATTGTTATCTTCATCTCAACATCACAACATGGAGTTTGGACCTATTTTTCCAAAATTAACACTCCCTCTCAACTAGGGAGAACTCCATCCACCTATGAAATCCAAACATAATGCATCATCTCGCCATAACTTGCTTTGCTGTCTTCTTTATTTTAGAACAGAAGTGGGTGAGTCACAAAGACATCATTCCCAGCTGACAGATTTAGCCCAGAAGTCTAACACCTCTATAGGACTCACAAAGAGTCTCATACCAACCTGAAGTTGGTTTATCTCACCCAAAGTCAGTAGGAGGTCTGAAACCTCACCAGAATTGATCCTAGATCAATTTGTTGGACCGTGCCATCCTAGATAGAGAGTACAACAATCTATGATGCATCCATCAGTCTTTGCTACTAGTCTCTAAATTTTACCACCTCACTGGAAAAATGAGAGGTACTTCCCATGAGCCCTCAACTCAATGGGTAGGATGCCTACGGGGCATAGATAATGAGAGGTGAACCAACTCAATCATCAAAATGGTGGGGCATAAGCACACCAACAAGGTTAAACAAGCCTAGCCCTGTGGTTGCATATAGCTCCGAGAAGCTATCCCCAAAGCACCCCAGAGCTCATAGAGCTCATGTCCAACAAGACCCTCAACATAGGGTCGTTACACGATACCAAGACTCTCACGGAAGGTTAGGAACTTTACCTTCCCTAGGGGCTTTGTGAGAATATCCATGACCTGCTCATCAGTTCCTATATGATCAAGCCTTACGGCGCCTCGCTATATCAGATTCCAGATAAAGTGGTACATGATATCAATATGCTTGGATTGATCGTGGAACACAAGATTCTCAGACAACCGATCCCACTCTAGTTATCATAGAGTATCATGGTGGTATCTATCACATGCCCAAAAAACTCACTGAAGAGCTTTCGCAACCAAACTTTTATACAATAGGCCATACTCGCTGCAGTGTATTCAACCTCTGTGGTGCTCAAAGCCATCGACTTCTGCTTCCTACTCATCCATGATATCGAAGCAGATCCAAGTGTGAAGTAGCATCTCGATGTGCTTGTATGATCCACCACACTACCAACCCAATTGGAATTAGTATATCCAAGGAGTGTCACGCTCCCGACAGTGTATCGTAGCCCATGGTTTATCGTGCCCTGACGATATCTCAGAATATTCTTGGCACCAACACAATGGTTGTGATGAGGCTCAACCATCTATTGAGTCAAAGTGTTTATTTCAAAACATATGTCTAGATGGGTGTTCACTAAGAACATTAGGGCCCCTATGAGTTGAAAATACTCAGTAGGATTTACTAGCATGGGCCTATCAATGTTGCCACTCAAATTCTTAAATTTGAGCTCCATCGGCGTCGACACAAACTTACAATCCACCATACCAAATCTTTCTAGAAGATTCACAGTGTATTTTCCTTGAGAAAGGAAAATATCACTAGGTCTCTGCCAAACTTACAGGCCTAGGAAGTAATGCATCAGTCCTAGGTCCTTCATCTCAAACTTAGTAGTGAGCTCCCTCTTGCACTGATGAATGAGAGGGTCAGCACCTGTCAGGAAGAGGTCGTACACATACATCAACAGAATGAGAGGCTTCTCTCTATCAAACTTGAAGTAAAGGTTTTGATCAGCATTACTACGAGTGAAGCCCAACTTCATCAGGTAGCTATCCATCCTCTTGTACCAAGCTCTGGGTGCTTGCTTCAACCCCATAGGTTTCTCTACATACACCTCTTCCTTTATCGCACCATGCAAAAATATGGTCTTCACATCCATCTGATGAAGACTCCATCCTTGCATAGTACCAAGGGCTATGATATATCAGATGGTGGTATATCGAGCCATAGGTGCAAATATGTCATCATAGTCTATGCCTTCCTTTTGAGAGAAGCCACGGGCAACGAATCTTGCCTTGAACTTTTCGGCACTTCCATCAGATCCATGCTTGATCTTGTAGAACCATTTTGAGGTGACAACTACTTTGTCCTCTAGTCTTGGAACCACATCCCAGGCATCATTCTTTAATATGGACTCATACTCTTTGTGCATAGCATCCTTCCAGACTTGATGCTTTATGGGTTCGTCAAAAGATGCAGGCTCAGATTGTACAATAGTACTCATGGCTGCTAGATACCCTTGGTATCTATTTGGCTTCTTTCTTTCATGGAATGTCCCCCTCGGGGGCATATGTCCCTCGGCATCCTCCAGAGTGTCCATGAGCCATGATGGTCTCTTCCCCAGTGAAGGAGGTCGGTCAATTGGGTCCATCGGTCCTTCAACATCATTGATCATCTCATCCTTCGATCTTCTTGATTTCTAGGCCTTGCTTCATGATATTCCTCAAATCTTGGAAGATTGACTAATTTCCTCAAGGAAGCATCTTCGTCAAAGGTGACATCATGGCATATCTCCACTTCCCTTTGAATAGGCACATAGACTCTATAGGCCTGCAAAGTTTTTTTGTAGCCCACACACATTCCCTTCTTCCTAGAAGCATCCAAATTGCTCCTATTCTCTTTCGGCACATGAAAATAAACAAGATATCCAAATACTCTAAAATGTGAGACTTTAGGTTTCTTACTGGTGAAAACCTCTTCAAGAGTTTTGGAGTCTATAGCGGAATGCAGGCATCATTTTAGTATGTACACAATAGTGTTCACAACTTCTCCCCACAAAAACTTTGGTAGACCCTGGTCACATAGCATGGCACGAGAAACTTCCACAATGGTCCTATTCTTTCATTCAGCAACGCCATTCTTCTCAGGAGTATAGAAATTTGTGGTCTCCCTCTTGATTCCAGCTTCTCTACAAAATTTCTTGAACTCATTCGTCTCATATTCAGTGCCATTATCGGTCCTCAATATCTTGATCTTCTTCCCTGTCAAATTTTTAACCAAGGCTTTGAAGGTACAAAACCACATGAAAGCCTCATCCTTCTTCTTCAAGAAGTATATCCAGGTTTTGCAAGAGAAGTCATCAATGAATGTATGTAATAAGAACATCCTCCCAAGGATTTCACAGGAAGCATCCCAGACAGATCATAATGTATCAATTTTAAGACATCAAATGCCTTTGTGACACTCAAGGAGAAAGGTCCCCTTGTATTCTTTCCTTCAACATAACCTTGATATACACCTTCATGATTATTAGAAAAATTAGGCATCCCTATCACCACCTTCCTTGCCTCAGGAAGGGCCTTGTAGTGAAGGTGTCCAAACCTTCAGTTCCATAGTTCTATCTATCGAATAGTATCATACATCATCGGTCCCAGTGGACTTCCTCCAACCTGGTAGAGTGTATCAACTCTAAACCCAATCCTGATTGATTCCTTGAAGCTCTTCTTCCATATGCGCACCTTCCCATCAATGAATGCCATATTGAAACCTTTATCTTCCATGGCCGGTATAGACATAAAGTTCTTCTTAAAATTAGGTCAATAGACTACATCCTGCAAGCAGAGGACTTTACCTTGAGACAAGTGGAGGGTCATAGTCCCTGTCCCTTTCATGGGATATGTGGCATTATCTCCAAGAATAATTTCCAGATTAGTATCCTTCTCAACCATATCAGAAATTTCTTCATTAAACACAATGATGTACCTTGAGGCACCACTATCTATCAACTAAACATCCATAGTGTCAGGTAGAGATGCAGCAGAGAGGGTAGATACAAGAATGAATTCATTTATTTTATCAAAAAAATTTGATTACTCATACTTGGAGTTTCTCGACCTTTTGAAAGGTTGACCATTTCCACTGAAGGGAGCCTTCCTCTTCCCCTTGAATCTATTGTTCCTTTGATTTTTTAAATTCAACAAGATGATGAAGCTTAGTGAAAATCAATCATCTTCACTAAGTGGGCCTGCAGGCTATTTTTAGGTGTAAGTATATTTTTAGACTATTTCTATTTTTAGACATGGTGATCATATTTCAAAAGTTGCAGGATTCTATTTGTGGATGGTTGGTCAAGTTGGAAAAATAGATGAAATTATTTTTTTAGAAGATTGGGCGAAGTCTATTTATAGATCGTCGATCTAAAAATAGATGTGTCGACTATTACTAGCCCTTAATAATAATCATACTCTAAATATAAACTTATTCTCTTGGAGCACTTTATTTCAGTGAAAATATTTGGAAAATCAGTCAACTGAAGGAATTACGCAATTCCTAGGGTTTATTGGTGGCTCATGCATGAGGACTCAGTTAGAACTAAAGTGGCAAGGTTATGGCAGAGTTGGAAGATTAGTTACAGGATTTTTTATTCAGTTAAACTCAGTTGAGCTAGTTGTATCTAGTCTAACTGAAAGATACACTAGTGAGAGTTAAGTGAATTAATTCACAACTAATAACTCACTAACAACTGAATAGAAATAACTCACTAACAATTTCATCAACAAAAATTGTTCTAGACAAAGAACTCATGATCAATGCTCTATTAGGATTGAAACCTACTTGGGGTGAATTTGCTGCCATATTTAATAATTGGATGGTAGCTCCCACCTTTGAAGAACAATGGATTGCCGAGCAACAAGAGGAATTAAGTATCTCATTAGCTTCCAATCCTGAAGGAGTACCTAATGCCTCATATTTCTCGAACATAAATGAAAGAAATATAAAGTGCAAGGAAATAAAGTTGACATGTCCAAGGTATAATAATATCGATTCCATAAGAAGGGTCACTATAGGGAGTGACTATCTCGAAAATCCGAGAAACAAGAAAATAGAGAGATATTTGGCCAACATTGTTGAAGAAGGAAACTCAAAGGAAGTTAAGCACTGGAGAATTTAACATTAGAGACTTACACTACCAAGTACTTTTTCTTTGTAGCTTTAGATATTTTATTTTATATTTTTGATGTTTTATAATTTATAGGCCTTTAATATATTTTTTGGAAAACACATTTTTTCTTGTTTATAGGTTTTAGGTATCCCTCAAAGCTTTGTAGGGAGTCCTAAACAGATCCTGCAAGATAAGTATCTCATTTTAGGCTCATTTTTGGTTTCATATACTTATTTACTCATTTTGATTATATTAATACTAATGAACTTTCTCCCTCTATGGTTTTGATTAGGAAAAGAATTGTTATACTCTCAAGAAGTATGAAGGAGGGCCTCTCAAGACAAGGTTTGTCAAGAAACAAAGGTATGCCTTAAAACATTGATTTATTTATATTAAAGGTTTTTTTCATTTGACGTTATCTTACCTGGGAATTGTTATATCTATCTATACTCGAATCATAATGATTCTTATTCTAGGTGATTCATCACTTGATAAATCTACCCACCCCCTACTACATATTTCTAATTGATTTTTGTAGAACCCTAGACAAGTTTTGGAAAACCCTAACCGAAGGGTATTCTAATGTGAATGTCCGAAACCCTAAACTCGCTTAGGGATATTGTATTTGAAGTTTTTATTAATGATATCATGTTTAGGATTTTGATATGATCCACAAAAAACTAACTTCTTAGGGTTGAATGATAAAGGGATAAAGTCTTGAACCTTTGAAATGTTGGTAATATTGGGTTTTTTTATGTTCCTATATTGAAATCGTTACTCATTAGGGTTTCGTGGAATGTGTAAGCAGAGCCCCACAATGTCTTAGAAAATGATTTGCTTTGTATGTGTGTGCTTTTTATGATCAAACCCTAGTCTAATTAATTTTTTTTATTCATATGTTGTGTTGGGTGTGGAACATGATTATCTTCTTTATTTACTATGTATTTCCATGTTGGAACCCATATTCTTAACGTCATTTCATCTTCATGAGGGGAGGTCTTGGGGGGTGTCGTCGGCCTTTTGGAGCCCCTGGGAGGGAGGGTTTCGGGGAAAGCGCCCGAGGCTCATATGTAAAATTTCCTTGTAAAATGTTGTAATTTCATAGTCAATATGGGTCATTCATTAGGCGGATGATTTGGCGATAGAAGTTATGTTTAATTTATGGGTTTTTTCACCCTAGAAGGAAACTTGTTTGTTGTTTGAGGGTATTGTATTGCGTTTGTGTATGGTGTGTATACTCCGAGTGAGAAATCACAAAGGGGATCTGTGAGAGAGAAGAGGATATTACACGGATCCGATGTAGATTGTGTCTCTTCATTTTTCATTTGGATAATGTAAAAGAAGGATTGGTTGTTTCCATGGAAATAGCTTCAAGTTGAGTGAACCACATATATTTGTGTCTCTCTTATTTTATATGTTTTATGTCTTTGTGTTTTTGCATATTTTATGTGGTAAAGTTCCCTGTAAAATAGAAAAATTGAAACCAATGGTTATTAAAGGAGCTAAGGCATGTTCCAGAGCTGAAGAAAATTATGATTTCAATAGGGAAGTTAGATATCGTGATTAAAATATCTTTTTCAATCAACGGCTAATTTGTGAGTGGCCATGCCACGTCCTCCCTACCCTAGCCATTTGGAGGGATCACACCACATCATTTATACCTATTTGGATTATTTTCAATATTAAAAGGAATATAACATACTATTTTTTAATATTCAAATATCACAAAATTTCTTAATAAGTATAATAATTTCAACAAGAAAATAGATAAAAATATTGAATGGATTTTTTTAATATTTAAATATTACAAAATTCCTTAATAAATATAATAATGTAGATGAGTGTTTTTTGGATTAATCACATAAAAACCATTCATTTACATTATGGATCACAAAAAGTCTTATATTTCACAAAAATATAATAATTTACATACATATAAACCTCTCCTCCAAATCATTCCGTGCAATCTGTCGTCGTTCCCTGCACAATGTTGATCTTGTCCTTCTTGAATCATCCCCACTGTATTGAGCTCATCCTTCCATATTCTCCCTCTGTATGATTGTCTGTGCAAGCTCCAACTATAAAACTCCTCTTGATATTTACGAGCTATAAAAGAAAAACTGTTTCAAACTATATTTTATAAAGATATAAAAACTGCTTTTATAAAACATTCAAATCGGACACAACCTAGATCAAGCCTAGCGCACAAGAATGGGTAAAACCCTACCTTAAATTCAATTTAATTTAGTTACAAAAGTTTATTTGCGGGGTGATAATAGCGATAGGGATGGAGAATGCCGATTTAGAAAAATTAATCAAATAATATATATGTAATTTATTGTTTATATAAAAAAAATAATAATATTAAATTGAGAAATTTTAGTTAAAATATTGAATTGTGTTATTCAAATTTAATTTTTTAATAAATATATGACTTTTATACAAATTATATAAAAAATAGTAATTTTGAAAAACTTTTCAAAAAATAACACTAAATACAACTCTATATTTTAAATGTAAATTTCAAGTGAATTTAATTGATTTATTTTTATTAACTTCAAAAGTCAAAAAAGTTGCACTTTTACTCGCCATGAATGCTAGTAAAGTGGCCCTAATTCCATAAAGTTATGGTTTCTCATGTCCATCGGAATTATAAAAATGTCACTAAAAAATATGGATAATATCACCACTTAAAAATCCATGGTGCCAACAATTCTAAATACTTTATTGTCCAAATTAATTATTAATCTTGTGTAGTTTGCTCATAGAACACCTCTCCTTCTGTAATGACATTAACTCCGGAAATTCACGACATCCACCAAAGATTTGGAAATTCACTACATCCACCAAATATCACGGAATAAAATATAGTTTTTACATAGAAACATTGAGGTTAATCATTGTGCATGCCTCCAATTTGTTGGAAATTTCTTTGTGAGGTAAAATTTGTTTATCCAAATCTTGGACCGTTCCATTGATACTATGAAAATAGGGATGATTTTATTGACATTATTGGGCCTGGAGCAAGTAATTTGGAAAAAATCAAAATAATTTTATGTCTAATTAGGTGGTGCCATATAATTCAGGTAGTGGGTCGCACACTCGACTAAACATCGGGTAACTTGACGGAGTTAAATCCTTTCTTTTGATGTGCCTTATCCACCATTGATCACTTTGGGGTGTTTTAGACTATGTCACGTGGTTTGAACTTTGTATTATGTGAAATGCTTGGCACATCGCTAGTTGATTAAATCAAAGATAGAAAATGTTGATATGGGAGGAGGTTAATTATGCAAAGAAACATCATGGGTGGCTAGATATGATATCTCTTATGTTGACGTGATGTTGCATTATTTGATATCGGGTTTATAAGGATATGTGCTAGAATAAGCTTAAGAAAATCCAATATCTAATTTTTAAAACTAGGTGGAACGTTATATTATACTTTCGTTTAAAACTTTGAAGACCTCCTATGGAACTTTGATTATGACACGAATTTATTTTGTCAAGTGGTGTGAATATTTTTCCCCTAATTTTTGTCTATGTATTTTATTTCAAAATGAAAGGAGAGGATGACATGGTTTTGGAATGGTAGAGAAAATTTTGGTAGCAACTGATGTTAATATTGGATAGCCTCGAAAAATTCAAGTTAACAAGTATTATGGACAAGAGGATTGATTCAACCAATTCTCGTCAATTCACATAAATTCGAGTAGTTCAAGGTGCAATTTTTATCATTGGGCAGAGTTATGGGAAGTTGTAAGAACCCCTCATTGCTCACCTCCCCCCATTCCCATTAGATGATTTCATGGGTTCCCAATTCATGAGATGTATGGATCTTTGACAAGTAAAGCGGCTAGATAATATTCAAGTTATGTATAAACTTCTTGAACCCTAATTGTATTACAATGTTCGATTCATTAAGGATTTTACCAAAAAGGAATGTGGTGTATTTGGAGAAAGGATGCATGAATTAATTAAATCACGGAGAAATAGTGACAAGATACTTAAAAAGGAAGCTTCTAAAGAATATGTGATTAGTCACTAATTAAGTCCTAAACTATCTTTTGTGGTTTGAGTGCTTTGTATGATTTTTTTCCACAATCAATGTTACACATTCTCCTTTAGACTTAGATCCCATTATTCAAAGAGTCTTCAAAGGCTTTTATTTCAATTGGGCTAAGAACTTAATTGAAAACATATGAAAGGGTGTTCAAAGTTTTAGAGCCTCAAAAATTTACAAATATAATCCTCCTTTTTATATGTATGCATACTTTATGGATGTCATCTATTTTTTTATGAGTTTCTGTAATGTGGTTTGGAAATTGACCCCCTTCTACCCCATTGCTATTCATATTTAACATTAAAAAATCTAAGAATACATCTATGGTAACCATTTATACTCAATTCTTCATTTTATCATTGTTCTTATTCATAAGTATTTGTTCCAAAATAACACTACAATTTACGTAAATGCTAGGTTTTCCATTACTCTTCTTAGTGACTAGTGTACTTTGAGGAAAAATTTTCTACCTAGTAATTTGTGGTTTTTAAAATGGCCACTACATGCTTTGCCCCTTTTTTTTCCTAATAGGTTAACTTCTAAAGAAATAACTTGCCATTATTGAGTAGCGCTGATTCCAAATCTTAATTTGATATTGTAGCATACGATGTGTTCATCATTGCTTGTACCAATTCCAAATGTCGATTGCACTCAATTGCAATTGTTGCTCTCCACCATTCGTTGCACCACTTTCTTGTGATTCTACTTCACCTCTCACAATAGTTATTTCACTTTGTTGATATTTTCTATGAATTGGAAATTTCATATGTGTCCATCTTGCGTCATCGTTGTACCAAAAACGTCCTTCCTATAACAAACCTACTCAAAATTCCATGTAATAAAGTTAAAATAATAACCATTGTTCGTGAGAGACATATTCCAAGATGAATGTTGGGAAAAACATCCTAGTGCGGGTGTTCACATGGTTTATTACGTTCTATGGCAAAGGCTATGGCTAAATCATTAAAGAAGAAAAAAGTATTTTTTGACACATTTATTTATGAGAAATAGTGGAAATTAGGAGAAAGGGGAGGTAAAATGTCATAGGTTGCATGTGAGGAAGAAAATGAAGAAAAGATAAGCCTCTTCTATAAAAAAGGCTTACTGAGAATCTGTTGGTACCTTTTTGGCAAATGTACATTTTGGAGCTCTCTCATTTATCTCTCTCCCTCTCATACTATTGGATACTTAGATTTTTCTTGGATCGCTCTTGGAGAGTGTGGATAATTGGTGATTGAAGCAAGAAGGCAAAGAAGGAGAAGGAAAATGCAAGTGGACATCAGGGATCAACAAATAGATAGAGATTTGATTAGCGGTATCAAGTTGTCATGCATGGTTTCCTCACTAGTTTTAGCATGCATGGTGTATGCATGTGGATTTCCCCTCGTCTTTGGATTTCCTAGATAGCCATGGTGTCGTGGAGTTTTATTTCCAGTTGATTATTTTCTTGTTGGTTCTCATGATTCATTTAGCTATGGGTTGAGTTATTAGTTCATGGAAGCCTTGGTTGGAAAAACTCTGCGGAAGCCCGATCGAACAACTATGAGGTTGAGTTACTTGTCGTAAAGCCTTTGGTTGGAAAAACACTTTCTGGAAGCCCTAGGTGGGTTTGAGTTTACTAATGTTGGAAGCCCTCGTTGGACAAATGCTTAGAAGCCACTGTAATAGTTTGGGTTGAGTTACTAGTCCTCAAAGCCCTGATTGGAAAAAAAACTCTGGAGTCCTCGAACAACTTGGATAGAGACCAATCAATGATGGTTGTGATTTCCGACCATGAGGTGGAGTAATTGGTTGAGGGTTGAGGGCAGTGACTTGGGCTCTATGGCTAAAAAGGTGGCATAAATCTTGTAGTTGAACACACATAACTGACCAATTGGGGCCCTCGCTGCATGTTTTTTGTGTTGTTCTTACGGCTATAGGCTCCCAACTATCATTGTGCCTTGGCATACCTACGACTATGGCCCAAAAAGGTTGAAAATTCAGCTCGCCCTGTGGGTTAGGTGCTGGGAGGTCAGATTACATCTTGGGTGATGCTGTCGATGTTTTGTAAGGTGTCTTTGTCTTCTTTCCCTCGGTTCCACTACCTTAAGGTCAGATATGAGGTGAAATCTCATATTAGTAGCCTCTCCTCACATGTTTACCTTGGTTGGTGGTTACTTGGGTTGATGTGGGATGAGGGTATATAGAGAGAGATATCGTAGCATGGTTCAACTCTCGTAATGGATGGGTAGTGTGTTGATCATGCATTATGTTGATTTCATGTGTTTTCATACTTATGGTATATTTTGTTTATTGCACCCATGTTTTGTTGCCCATGGTGGTAGTGGTGTCCCCATGAAGTGTTTATGGTGTCATTTTTCAACATGTGGTAATGTGCGTGTAATGATTATCTATTTTTCATGTTTGCTGTATTGTCCATGCACATTATCATTTACATATTGTTACATGTTGTATATGCATTGCTTTTTTTATGCTAGGTCACATATTGGTCATGCTTGTGTAGTGTCCTTGTATGTCTTTCTTGTGTCATGATTATATGTTGAAAATGATTTGGTCATTCACGCTTGGTTACATTTCGCTTATGCTTGTGATGGTGTGTAGTAAATTTTCATTGGTATGGTTATACATTAGGTCATGTTTTGTAGTTTGTATGGTTATGCATCCATGATTCTACTCCAACTAGAGTGAGGTTTATGCGTTTATTATACCTTTTGTTACAAGTTTATATGAGGCTACTGATTATGGATATACATGTATTTGGTTAATGGTTGATCTTGCAGATGTATCCTCCCAAAATTACACTAAGGTTCGTTAGTTTTTTCATGAATTGGCTTTAGGTGAGACATTTCACATTGCATTGTGTTGGATATTCATCCCGATTTGGAAGATACATTGAGAATTTTATAGGAATAAATAAGGAGTTTTAAAGAAGATAATGATAGACTTGTACAAGCACATGAAAAGAAAGTAGAGGTTAATGCGGCCATCATTCAAACTTTGTGGGAGTTGTAGAAATATGGGCCACTTAGGGATCAACTCATGGACAGGAGGATGGGACTAATGGAGCATATGCGAGGAGGGTTTTCCCTCTATAGGGGGTTTCCCCACGGCATAGTTCTCCCGCATCCGAGTGTACTATTTTTTTATGTGATGTTTCTTTGGTAATTTCTTGATGAACTAAAAGAACGAAGATATAAATAATCGTAATAATAAGAAACATCACAAGTAATTTTCACATCAGAATAAGAAAAATATTTTCCACCTTTCTGATTTTCTAACATGATATCATAGATTTGTTGAAATAAGGAAGAAAAATGAATTCCTCAGCACTTGATCAAGGAACAATTTGAAGGATCATCTCGGGGTAGGAGTCTACTACACTCTAGGAGGATGTCTAACACAATCAAGGGAGAGCCTCAAACTACAGGTCCTAGAAGAAGAGAATTGGCCTCATCCTTGAAAAGAATAAGGTACTATACCTGGTCAAAGGAAAAGTAAAGAAGCTCACAAAGGATTATTTTGATGGTGAAAAAAAGTAAAATAAGGGAACTAAATTGGTGGCCATGACTTTAATGGCAACAGGAATAAAGGACAACCTTTTCCCATTCATAGCCAACATTGACCATGCTCACAAAATGTATGAAGCCTTGTCAAAGTTATTCACTATTAAGAACATTCTTCAAGTAGCTACTTTGAAAAATGAGCTAAGGACTACAAACATGACAAAAATAAGACACATTGGCCTCGCTTAGTGAATATAGAAATAATCTAAGGATGATATTTTGGCCATTGATGAAAATTGTTCTAGACAAAGAACTCGTGATCAATGATCTATTAGGATTGAAACCTACTTGGGTGCATTTGCTGCCATATTTAATAATTGGATGGTAGCTCCCACCTTTGAAGAACAATGGATTGTCGACTACCAAGAGAAATTAAGTATCTCATTAGCTTCCAACTCTGAAGGAGTACCTAATGCTCATATTTTTGGAACATAAATGAAAGAAATATAAAGGGCCAAGGAATAAAGTTGACATGTCCAAGGTATAATAATATCGATTCAGCAAGAAGGGTCACTATAGGGAGTGACTATCTCTAAAATCCTAGAAACAAGAAAATAGAGAGATATTTGGCCAACATTGTTAAAGAAGGAAACTCAAAGGAAGTCAAGCCTGGAGAATTTAAAAGTAGAGACTTACACTACCAAGTACTTTTCTTTGTAGCTTTAGATATTTTATTTTATATTTTTTGATGTTTTATAATTTATAGGCCTTTAATATATTTTTGGAAAATATATTTTTTCTTGTTTATAAGTTTTAGGTATCCCCTCAAAGCTTTGTAGGGAGTCCCTAAACGGATCCTCAAGATAAGTATCTCATTTTAGGCTCTATTTTTGGTTTTGTATACTTATTTTAGTTTTGATTATATTAATACTAATGAACTTTCTCCTCTATGGTCTTGATTAGGAAAAGAATTGTTATACTCTCAAGAAGTATGAAGGAGGGCCTCTCAAGACAAGGTTTGTCAAGAAACAAAAGGTATGCCTTAAAACATAGATTTATTTATATTAAAGGTTTTTTTCATTTGACATTATCTTACCTGCATTGTTACATCTCGTCTATACTTGAAATCATAATGATTCTTATTCTAGGTGATTCATCACTTTGATAAATCTACCCACCCCACTCATATTTCTAATTGATTTTTGTAGAACCCTAGACAAGTTTTGGAAAACCCCTAACCAAAGGGTATTCTCATGTGAATGTCCTAAACCCTAAACTACTTAGGGATATTGTATTTGAAGTTTTTATTAATGATATCATGTTTAGAATTTTGATATGATCACGAAAAACTAACTTGTTAGGGTTGAATGATAAGGGATAAAGTCTTGAACCTTTGAAATGTTGGTAATATTGGGTTTTTTATGTTCCTATATTGAAATCACATTTTCATCATTAGGGTTTCGTGGAATGTGTAAGTAAGAGCCCCACAATGTCTTAGAAATGATTTTCTTTGTATGTGTGTGTTTTTATGATCAAACCCTAGTTCTAATTAATTTTTTTATTCATATGTTGTGTTGGGTGTGGAACATGATTATCTTCTTTATTTATATGTATTGCCATGTTGGAACCCTATTCTTAATGTCATTTCATCTTCATGAGGGGGTCTTGGGAGTGTCTGCCGTTTTTTGCGAGCCCCCCTTGGGAGGGGGTTTCGGGGAAGCGCCCTTAGGCTAAAAAATATGTAAAATTTCCTTGTAAAATGTTGTAATTTCATAGTCAATATGGGTCGTTCATTAGGCGGATGATTTAGCGTAGAAGTTATGTTTAATTTAGGGTTTTTCACCCCTAGAAGGAAACTTGTCCGTTGTTTGAGGGTATTGTATTGCGTTTGTGTATGGTGTGTATACTCCCGAGGAGAAATCGCAAAGGGGACCGTGTGAGAGAGAAGAGGATATTACATCGGATCTGATGTAGATTGTGTCTCTTCATTTTGCTGGGATAATGTACAGAAGGATTGGTTGTTTCCATGGAAATAGCCCAAGTTGGGTGAACCACATATATTTGTGTCTCTTATTTTATATGTTTTATGTCTTTGTGTTTCCGCATATTTTATGTGGTAAAGTTCTCGTAAAATAGAAAAATTGAAACCAATGGTTATTAAAGGAGCTAAGGCATGTTCCGGAGTCTGAAGAAAAGTATGATTTAAACAGGGCTTAGGCGTCGAAGGTTGTGTTACAACTTTCACAAGATAAAAACCCTCGAAGGTCATTAAAGGAGACATAGTAATAGAAAAAGGAGAAAATGTTGGTACATTGTATTTATTCAATGGTATTTCTAACTTTTGTTGATGGTTTAACTTCCAAAGCATAAGATGTAGCATTATGTGTTAAATTTTGAAGATTTTTTTATGCTAAGATGAAAAATATACTTTAACCTTATAGGGCATAGTTAAAGTAATATGTAGACACATACCAACAGATTGATGCAAGACAAGTTAAAAAACAGTAGATAAATAATGGTATGCGTTACGTGCATTACATAGGATGGTTCAACTAGAAAAAGTAGCTCATAAGGTCAGCCCAACCACATATATCACACAACCCTCAGTGACATTTCATCAAGAATAATCCACCAAGATGTTGCACCAAGAAGCCCTAAACGTAGAACCAAGAACATTGCTCCATCACCATCCAAGGGAGAAGAAAATGCCTCCACAAATTTTGTGGGTAATGAAATCCAAGTATCTCCAATATATAGACATCTGTGGGTGTGTGAACATCTCTTATCCATGTGGGATAAATTAGGCTGGACTCTTGCACATGTGGAATAAATTCAAAATACATGTTCTACTCATCCGATCAAGATGACCTTTGATCGATCTTGCACCTCTCCAAAAGAGTGAATCTAATAAAAAATATTGGCATCATCATTTGAGGATGACATCATGTATTTTAGACTTAGTTGCCCTAAAAATTAACACACTTCTCAACTAGGGAGAACTCCATCCACCTGCGTGCCCTCCAAACATCGTGGTGTCATCCCACACGTAACTTGCTTCGTTCTCGCTATTTATTTCAAAACAAAATTTGAGTCATAAGGACATCACTCACAAAGCTAACCTCGAAGCCATTAGAGTGTCCGAAACCCTCTATAGGAGTCAAAAGAGTCACACACCAACCCAAAGTTGGTTTAACCGAACCGAAGTCGGTTGGAGGTTTGAAACCCCTCTGACCCTGTAGAAAGTCATATATTATCCCGAAGATAGTTTCACTCGACTCACTTAGTTGGAGGTCCAAAATGTCTCTTGGACTCGAGAGAGTCATATACTTACCCCAATTTCTAGTTTCACTAACTCAATGTCAGTTGGAGGTCTAAAATCCTCACTATACTTGATCCCGGATCAAGTGGTTGGATACGTGTCATCCCAGACATAGAGTGCACGAAAATATCTAATGTGTGACATTAGTCTTGCTATGGTTTCTATCACATTTCCCACCCTCATTGGCCAAATGAGAGATACTTTCCCATGAGTTTCTGAAACTCCATGGGTAGGATGTACATGGGGGCAAAGACCAAATAGAGGTAAACAAAACTCAATATCATCATGGTGGGGTAGAAGCACACCAACAAGGTTTGGCAAGCCTGGCCTAACCTAGTCTAACCTAGCCCTAACCCAGCCTACCCCTAGCTACCCTAGCTCAGCCTCAGCTCCCAGCCCATGGCCCTAGCCTAAGCTAACCTAGCCAAACCCACCAACCTAACTCAACCTACCCTATCTGATCCTGGCTCTAGTCTAGCCTGGCCACAGCCTAGCCTAGCCTAACCCTGCCTGAGCCCTCAACCTGGCATAGCCTAACCCTAGCAACCCTGGCAACCTCAACTGACCTAGCCTGACATACGCAGTGCACTGTCTACCTAGCCTGGCACAGCCTGGCCCTAGCCTCATTCAGCCTAAACCTAACCTCACCCTAGCTCAATCCTGTCCTAGCCTGAAACCAGTGCAGTCTTGCCTCACCCTAGGCTCAAAACTCAGTGTAGTCTTACCTACCCTGGCCTCAAACGACAGCCTCTGGCCCAAAGCTCTAACCTAGCTCTCTCAACCTCATGTCAGCCCGCAAACCTAACCTACCCTAGCCTAACCCTAACTTACCTCCAGCACACCAAACATAGCCTAGCATAACCTGAACCCAACCTAACCCAAACCCTAGACTCGGCCTAGCCTAACATAACATACCCTAGCTTAACCTCAACCCAGCCCTCAGTCCCAGCCTCAGCTCAGCTCAGCCTCCTCTAGCTCACCCTGGCCCAGCTCAACTCTAGCCTGGTCTTGCACCCAGGCTCAGCAGCACCCTGTCCTGCAGCCTGGCAACTAACCTGGCCTAACCTAGCCTAGCCTCTACCCTGCCCTCACTCCCAGCTCATCCTGGCCTGCTCCTTGGTCCTACCCCTGGCTCACCTTGGCTTTAGGCTCTACCTTGGCCAACCTGTCAGCCCAGCCTGGCTCCATCCTGCTCAACCACATACCACACAGCACTAGCCTCAGGCTCTGGCCTGGCCCAGCAGCTCATCTGCGGCTAGCGTAGTCGTCTGAGCCTCTCTCAGCCTGGCAGATAGGCCTGGTCTCAGGTCCTAGCCTCAGCCTAGCTCAACGTGGTTCAGCCTCAGCCTAGCCCAGCCTCAGCCTCAACTCAGTCTAAGCCAACATAGCCTCACCCTAACTCTCAGCTCAATCCAACCCTACCCTACCCTACCCTACCTCAAACCTAACCTACCATAGCTTAGCTCAGTCTATCCTAACCCATCCCAGCCTAGCCTAACCTGAAAAACTAACTATCCCTACCCTAACTCACCAGCAGCCTCACTGCATTTACTCAGCTCCCATCTACCTCAGCTTAGTCACACTCGAAACCTAGCCTAGCCCAGCCTAGCCTAAAGCTCAACTCCAGCTTCTACACTAACCTAGCCCAATCTAACTCCCAGCCTGTACTTGCCCTCAGCCTAACCGAAACGTAACATAGCCTAGCCTAGTCTCACCCACCTACCCTACCCTAACCTACCCTATCCTAACCTAGCCTAGCCTAGCATATGCAGTAGGAGGGTTTTTCCCCTACGTGGGTTTCCTCAGCATAGTCATGCATCTCGTGTCTATTTTTTATGTGATGTTGCTTTGGTAATTTCTTGATGAACTAAAAGAACGAAGATATAAATAATCGTAATAATAAGAAACATCACAAGTAATTTTCAAGAATAAGAAAATATTTCCACCTTTCTGATTTTCTAACATGATATCATAGATTTCTTTGAAATAAGGAAGAAAAAATGAAGTCCTCAGCACTTGATCAAGGAACAATTTGAAGGATCATCTCGGGTAGGAGTCTACTACACTCTAGGAGGATGTATCAATACAATCAAGGGAGAAAAAAAATTGAAGGAGCCTCAAACTACAAATCCTAGAAGAAGAGAATTGGCCTCATCCTTGAAAAGAATGAGGTACTATACCTAGTCATGAAAAGTAAAGAAGCTTACAAAGGATTCTTTTGATGGTGAAAAAGTAAAATAAAGGAACTAAATTGGTGACATGACTTTAATGGTAGCAGAATAAAGGACAACTCTTTTCCCATTCATAGCCAACATTGACCATGCTCACAAAATGTATGAAGCTCTTGTCAAAGTTATTCATTATTAAGAACATTCTTCAAGCAGCTACTTTGAAAAATGAGCTAAGGACTACAAATATGACAAAACAAGACACATTGGCCTCGCTTTGTAGAATATAGAAATAATCAAGGATGATATTTTGGGCCATTGATGAAATTGTTCTAGACAAAGAACTCATGATCAATGATATATTAGGATTGAAACCTACTTGGGGTGCATTTTCTGCCATATTTAATAATTGGATGGTAGCTCCCACCTTGAAGAACAATGGATTGCCGAGCAAAGCAAGAGGAATTAAGTATCTCATTAGCTTCCAATCTCTAAGTGAGTACCTAATGCCCTATATTTCTGAAACATAAATGAAAGAAACATAAAGGGCCAAGGAATAAAGTTGACATGTCCAAGGTATAATAATATCGATTCCATAAGAAGGGTCACTATAGGAGTGACTATCTCAAAAATCCTAGAAAACAAGAAAATAGAGAGATATTTGACAACATTGTTGAAGAAGGAAACTCAAAGGAGTCAAGCTCTGGAGAATTTAAAATTAGAGACTTACACTACCAAGCACTTTTTTTGTAGCTTTAGATATTTTATTTTATATTTTTGATGTTTTATAATTTATAGGCCTTTAATATATTTTTTTGAAAATACATTTTTTTCTTGTTTATAAGTTTTAGGTATCCCCCAAAGCTTTGTAGGGAGTCCCAAACAGATCCTCAAGATAAGTATCTCATTTTAGGCTCATTTTTGGTTTCGTATACTTATTTTAGTTTTGATTATATTAATACTAATGAACTTTCTCCTCTATGGTCTTGATTAGGAAAAGAATTGTTATACTCTCAAGAAGTATGATGAGGGCTCTCTCAAGACAAGGTTTGTCAAGAAACAAAGGTATGCTCTTAAAACACAGATTTATTTATATTAAAGGTTTTTTTTCATTTGACATTATCTTACCTAGTATTGTTATATCCTGTCTACACCGAATCACAATGATTCTTATTCTAGGTGATTCATCACTTGACAATCTACCCACCCCACTCATATTTCTAATTGATTTTTGTAGAACCCTAGACAAGTTTTGGAAAACCCCTAAACCTAAGGGTATTCTAATGTGAATGTCCTAAAACCCTAAAATCTGCTTAGGGATATTGTATTTGAAGTTTTTTATTAATGATATCATGTTTAGGATTTTGATATGATCACTGAAAAACTAATCTCTTAGTTGAATGATAAGGATAAAGTCTTGAACCTTTGAAATGTTGGTAATATTGGGTTTTTTATGTTCCTATATTGAAAATCGTTATCACATTAGGGTTTCGTGAACGTGTAGCAAGAGCCCCACAATGTCTTAGAAATGATTTGCTTTGTATGTGTGTGTTTTTATGATCAAACCCTAGTCTAATTAATTTTTTTATTCATATGTTGTGTTGGGTGTGAACATGATTATCTTCTTTATTTATATGTATCGCCATGTTGGAACCCTATTCTTAATGTCATTTCATCTTCATGAGGGGGGTCTTGGGGAGGGTGTCATGCGTCTTTTGGAGCCCCCCTTGGGAGGGGGGTTTTCGGGGAAGCGCCCTTAGGCTAGAAAAAAATATGTAAAATTTCCTTGTAAAATGTTGTAATTTCATAGTCAATATGGGTCGTTCATTAGAGCGTATGATTTGGCAAAGTAGAAGTTATGTTTAATTTAGGGTTTTTCACCCTAGAAGGAAACTTGTCCGTTGTTTGAGGGTATTGTATTGCGTTTGTGTATGGTGTGTATACTCCCGAGTGAGAAATCACAAAGGGGACCCTGTGAGAGAGAAGAGGATATTACATCGGATCCGATGTAGATTGTGTCTCTTCATTTCTACTGGATAATGTACAGAAGGATTGGGTTGTTTCCATGAAATAGCTCTAGTTGGGTGAACCACACATATTTGTGTCTCTCTTATTTTTATATGTTTTATGTCTTTGTGTTTCTGCATATTTTATGTGGTAAAGTTCCCTCGTAAAATAGAAAAAATTGAAACCAATGGTTATTAAAGGAGCTAAGGCATGTTCCGCAGTTGAAGAAAAGTATGATTTAAACAGTAGTGCTTAGGGCAGCAAAAGGTTGTGTTACAACTTTCACAGATAAAACCCTCGAAGGTCATTAAAGGAGACCTAGTAATAGAAAAAGGAGAAAATGTTGGTACATTGTATTTATTCAATGGTATTTCTAACTTTGTTGATGGTTTAACTTCCAAAGCATAAGATGTAGCATTATGTGTTAAATTTTGAAGATTTTTTTATGCTAAGATGAAAAATATACTTTAACCTTATAGGGCATAATTAAAGTAATATGTAGACAGAACATACCAATAGATTGATGCAAGACAAGTTAAAAAACAAAGATAAATAATGGTAAAGCGCTACTGACGATCTAGCAGGATGGTTCAACTAGAAAAGTAGTCATAAGGTCAACCAACCACATATATCACACAACCCCAGGAAATTTCATCAAGAATACTCCACCAAGATGTTGCACCAAGAAGCCCTAAACGTAGAACCAAGAACATTGCTCCATCACCATCCAAGGGAGAAGAAAAATGCCCAACAAATTTTGTGTGTAATGAAATCCAAAGTATCTCCCAATATATAGACATCTGTGGGGGTGTGTGAACATCTCTTATGCATGTGGGATAAATTAGGTTGACCTTGGTACATGTGGAATAAATTCAAAATACATGTTCATTTCTCCATCCGATCAAGATGATCTTTGGATTGATCTTGCACCTTCGAAAGAGGAATTCAATAAAAATATTGGCATCATCATTTGAGCATGACATCATGGATTTTAGACTTAGTTGCCCAAAATTAACACACTTTCTCAACTAGGGAGAACTTCCATCCACCAGTGGCTCTCCAAACATCGTACAGGCTATCCCACCGTAACTTGCTTTCACTCGCTTTATTTATTTCAAAACAAAATTTGAGTCATAAGGACATCACTCACAGCTAACTCTGAAGTCGCTTCGCAGGTCCGAACCTCATAGGACCCAAAGAGTCACACACCAACCCAAAGTTGGTTTAATCGAACCGAAGTCGGTTGGAGGTTTGAAACCTCTCTTGGGACCTCAGAAAGTCATATATTAACTCTGAAGATAGTTTCACCGACTCAAAGTCACTGGAGTGTCCAAAATGTCTCTGGGACTCTTAGAGAGTCACATACTAACCCCACTTAGTTTTCCACCGACCCAATGTCAGTTGGAGGTCTGAAAACTCGCTATACTTGATCCCGCATCGAGTGGTTGGACACGTGTCATCGTAGACATAGAGTGTACGAAAAATATCTCAATGTGTGCATTGCCTTGCTATGGTCTCTATTCACATTTCCCACCCTCATTGGCCAAATGAGAGATACTTCCTCATGAGTCTCGAAACTCCATGGGTAGGATGCATATGGGGCAAAGATCAAATAGAGGTAAACAAACTCAATATCATCATGGTGGGGCGTAAGCACACCAACAAGGTTTGGCAAGCCTAGCTTAACCTAGTTCAACCCAGTCTACACCCTAGCTCACCCTAGCTCAGCCTTTAGCACCTAGCCTCTAACCTAGCCTAACCTAACCCAGCCAAACCTAACCTAACCTAACTTAACCTACCTCTATCTTATCCCAGCTCAGCTCAGCTCAGCTCAGCTCAGCCTAGCCCAGCCTCAAACCCGGGCCTAGACCTAACTCTAGCACAGCCTAACCTAACCCAACCCAACCTAACCCAACTCGACCTAGCCTAACATAACACAGCCTAGCCTAACTTAGCTTAACATAGCCCAGCTCAGCCTATCCTAGCCCAACCTAACCTACCCTAGCCTAGCCTCTAACCTATTCAGCCTAAACTCAGTGTAGTCTTACTCTACTCCTAGCCTAAACTAGTGTAGTCTTACCTACCCTAGCCCAGCACACCCTAGCCTAACCTAACTCTAGCCTAACCTATCTCTAGCTTCAACCCAACCTCACCTTGAGCCTCAACCTAACTCACCCTCAGCCAACCCTAACATAGCTTAGCATAACCTAACCTAACCTAACCTAACCTAACTTGACCTAGCCTAACATAACATACCCTAGCTTAACTCCAACTCCAGCCCTAGTTCAGCCTAGCCCAGCCTAGCCTCCCCAGCCTCACCCTAGCCTAGCTTAACCTAGCCTAGTCTCACTCACCGTAGCCCAGCCACACCCTATCCTAGCTCTACCTAACCTAAATCCCTAGCCTAACCTAGCCTAGCCTACCTACCCTACCTCAACCTATCCTAGCTTACCCTATCCTACCCCAGCCTACCTCGCCCAGCCTACCTCAGCTCAACTCATATCCCTAGCCCAGTCAACTCTGTCCTTGCCCAACCCATACTAGCCTAGCATATCCCAGCATGCCTCAGCCCAGCCAAGCCCATTCCGGGCCAGCGCAGCACAGCTCAGCCTCCCAGCCTATGTAGCCTATCCTAGCCCAAGCCCAACGCAGCCTAACGTGGTTCAGCTCTGAAGCCCAGCTCAGCCCAGCCTAACCTAGTCTAAGCCAACATAGCCTACCCTAACCTAGCCTACCCAACCTACCCTACCCTACCCTACTCCCAATCAACCTACCATAGCCTGGGTTTCCAGTCTGCCCTAACCTATCCTAGCCTAGCCTAACCTAAACTAACTATTCCTACCCCAACTCATCGTAGCCTATTGCAGCTCACTCCCAGCTCACCTTTTGGCCCAGTCACCCCACCTAGCCTCAGCTCAGCTCAGCCAAAGCCAACTCAGCCCACCCAACCTGGGCCTGGGAATCCCCAGCCCACCCCTACCTGTGCCTGGGTCTGGGCCTAGTCAAGGCCTAGCCTAGTTCAACCACTCACTCATCCCAACTCAGTTTGGGCTCTGGCCTTAGCTCAGCCTAGCCTACATAACTATTTCTACCCCAACCTATCCTAGCCTAACCTACCATAACTCAACTGTAATCCTAACTTAACTTAACCTAACTTAACCCAATCCTGAGTCATGGCCTAGTGCCTCAGCCTAGCCCAGCCCACCCTAGCCCATCCTCGCCTACTCCAGCCTTGGCCCAACCTACCCTACTCCCACCGTAGCCTAGCTCAGCCTTCCAGCCTCCTAACCCAACCCAACCTGGGCTCCCAACCTAACCTAGGCTTCAATCCCAACCTACCCTAGCTTAACCCAATCAGCCTCCCAACCCAACCCAACTCAGCCCAACCTTTAACCAACTCATCCAAGCCCAACCTATCCCAGCCCAACGTAGCCTACCCCAACCCGGGCCTCACCAACTCAGCTCAACTCATCGTAGCTCACCACAAATTTCAACCCAACCCAACTCCACCCCAACCCACGCCACCCCAGCGTGCTCCAACCCAACTCAACCCAACTCCACCCCACCCCAACACAACTCCAACCTACCCCCAACCTAACCCATCCCAGCGTCCATAAATCTATCCCAACTCATTCCAAGGCTCAGCTCACCCTAGCCTACCCCAGCTCTCCGTCTTGGACCCACCAACCTGGCCTAGCCTAACCTAACCTAACCCAACGTACGCTACCCCAGCTTAACCTAACATAACTCAACCTAACCCAACAACCTAACCTAACCCAGTCCTGGCCTAGCCCAACCTAACCTAACCTACCCTGGGCCCAACTCAATTCACCCTGCTGCTTAGCTGTGGAATTCTAACCTAACTCAACTCACCCAATTCATCCTGGCTCAACCTAACCTAACCCAAGATATTTCCATCCTTATCCTACCCAACCTAGCATAGCCTGGCCTACAGAGCCCAACTCTAGCCTAGCCTAACCTAACCTAGCCTACCCTAACCTACCCTATCCTCACCAGTTTGTTCCAGCCTGGTTACCCCAGTCGAACCTAACGTAGCCTACCCCAACCTACCCCAGTCAACCTAACCTAACCTACCTGCTCACCCCAGTCAATTTAGCCTGTTTCCAGCCTGGGCCTAGCCTAGCCTAGACCCAACCCAAACTCCGTCCCTGCCCCAGCTTGACCCAACTCTCCAACCTAACCTACCCTACCCAAATTTCAACGAACTCCAACCTACCCTACCTAGCTTTCAACCTAACCTAGTCCCATCCTAACCTACCCCTACCCTAACCCAACCTACCCCTACCCCAGCCTACCTTAACCTAGCCTCCATCCCTAGCCTAGCCTAACCTAACCCAACCCAACGCACGCTACCCCAGCTTAACCCAACATAACTCCAACCCAACCCAGCCTAACCTAACCTGCAACCCAACCTGGCCTAGCCTAACCTAACCCAACCTGGCCCCAGCTAACCCAACCTACCCCACGCTAGCCTACTTCCAACCCAACCTGACCCCCAATCCACCATCCTAGCCCAACCTAACCTGGTCTCACCATAGCCCAACTGTCTCCAAATTTCAACCTAACATAGCCTAGCCTAGCCTAGCCCAACCTAGCCCAGCCCAACTCAACCTAGCCTACCCTAACCTACCCCATCCCCACTCAGCCCAACCTAGCCCAAGCCAATCACCTAACCTAACGAGTCTACTCCCAACCTACCCTAGCCCAACCTAGCCTAACCTACCGTTGCCTACCACATCCCACCGTAGCCTACTTGAAGCCTAGCCTAGCTCAGCTCAGACTAACCTAGCTCACCCTACCCTAGCTCAACCTAGTCTAGCTAGCCTGCCTCACCCCTAGCCTTAACCTGGCTGGGACCTAGCTGAACCTGACGTCCAACTCAGCCTAACCTACACCCCAGCTCCATAGCCTACCCCAGGCTACCTCAACCCACCCCAACCTAACCCACCTAACCCAACCTCACCTCAACCCGCCCACCTCAGCCTAATCCCAATCCCAACTCCAACCTACTCCAACTTAACCTGACCTAGCCCAATCCTAGCCTAGCCTAACCTAACTCTACCCTACCCTAACTCCTACCCTACCCCTAGCTTAACTCTAACGCCAAGCTAACCTAACCCAACTCAACCCTAGCCTAGCCTAACCTAACGTAATTCTAGCCCTCAGCTTAGCTACTTTAGCCTAGCTCAGCCTACCCTAGCTTAAGCTAAGCTAGCCTTTAGTACTCACCACCCTAAGCCTGATCCTAGTTTCCCAGCCCAGCCTAGCCTAGCCTCAGAGCCTGAACGCCTAGCCTAGCCTATCCCAGCTCAGCCTAACATAGCCTAACCTAACCTAACTTTAACCTCAACCCTAGTGTAGCCTACCCCTAACCTAGCTCGCCCTAACCTCAGCCTAGCCTCACCCTAGCCTAACCTATCCTAGCCTAGCCTAGCCTAAGCTCATGAAGCCAACCTAAGCTAACCTAGCCTAACCTAGCATACCCTAGTGTAGTCTTACCTAGCTCTAGCCTAACCTAGTGTAAGCTATCCCAGCCTAGCCTAGCCTAGCCTATCTCAGTTTGACCTATCTTAGACTAATCGACTCTCATGCTAGGCTACAGTAGCCAGCTTAAACTGATCTTTATGCTAGGCTATAGTAGCCCCAGCTTCACTATCTCATCCTCCTAGCCTATCCTATCTATCCCAGACCAGCCTAAGCTTAGCTGACCCAGCCTAGCCTAACCTACTTCTATCTCAGGGATATAGTAGCCCCAACCTAGCTTTGCCCAGCCTAACTACTCGCTACCAGCCTATCCTAGTCTAGTCCAGCTTAGCCTATCCTAGGTTAGTCTAGCCTGTTCTAGCCTAAACCTTGCCTACTCTAGCTTACCTTAGTGTAGTCTTAGTAGCCTAGGCTAGGCTACTCAAGCTTAAGCTACATTACTCTATATTAGAATATTAATGAAGAAATCATTCAAAAAACAAAATAAATTAAAAGCTATTAATAAAAGTTTAAATATAAGAAAAATTATTTAAAATAAATTGAATGTATGAAAACAGAATTTAAAATATATTGAATTTAACCATAATAATAATGTAAAAACAAAATCTAACATGAGTTATAAGATATAAATGAAAATCTATTTTTAAATGAAAAACATATTAGTAGAACATAAAAACATAATTGAAAAATCATTTTGAGAAATCCATTAATCTCATCTAAATTATTAGAAAAAATACTTATTTATTGGAAAAGGTCATCCAAAGTTGATTTTAAGAGGCACATGTTAAGTCAACTAATATTTTTAATTGAAAAAAGGAAATAAACCTCTGCAAACCATAAAGCAAATGCATCCAAAACCGATTTTAAGAACCATATGTTAAGTCATCTTAGACATGTATTTACTGGGTTACACTTTATTTGCACCTTTGAGGATGTCACAAAACTTTGGTTCTTTCAACTTTACGCAAAGCTATGACAGAGTCCACTATGTTACAGACTGCTTTGCGATGGAAAGCGAGGTGAGAGAATATTTGTTAGCGGTCTATTACTTATTTTTTCGAAATCAGTGGCTGGTGGTACGTCACACCTAGCGCTGCTTTGAGTGTGTGTTTACTAACAGCAGGAACTCGCAGACAGGCTATGTTGCAACAGTTGTATTCATGCTGAAAAAGTTTGTGTTTTTGAAAAAACAAAATGTGCTATACAACAATCTAGAGCGTAGTCTACTTTGGTTTCGTCACATGTTACAAAGCCAATGGATGCATATCATAATTACTAGAATTTTTTCAACTAGTCCAATACGAAAAACTGTGTATTTTTGATATGTTTCGCATGGCAACAAATTTCTTAACATATAAGTTATAAACTAAAAATCTAAAAGCTACCCATTAGAGTCAACGGACCAATGTAATGTCCCATAATTTTTTCAATCACAATGTATTTTGGGAGACACAAAATTTTGATTTCCTTTGAATCACGATGACTCTCGAAATTGTTTGCACTCATTTTATTAGAAAATAATTAAAATTAATAAATACGTTTAAAATTCCAGTAGAAAAGTTATATTTCCCGAAAGTTGATTCAATTCGAAATGTTTGTGTCTTGGTTCCGTCGGTTAATTAACAACATTTCATGGAGTTTAATCGATCCAAAGTTGCGGAACCCATTTCTGAGCTTGGTTTTGCGTAATTGGTTACGCGTTGGTTCGGCTGAACTATTAGTGATAGGTTCGGTCGAACTATGTTTTTCCGCTTACGAGTCATTAAAACTAACATTCAATAGTTCGGCCGAACTTCTTGTCAAAAAGTTCGGCCGACATTTTATGATTTTCCGTCGGCGGAAACTTTTGTGGAGCCCCCTACAAAACACATATTTACGCGTCAGTATAAATTGTCAAAAAGGTATTCACAATATTTTCGCACATTTCGCACTTCATTTCATTTTACAACTTGGTTTGAATTCAAAAACTTTTTCTTCAAAGTTTGGGTTTAAAGAACTTTTTTGGAAGACATTTTACTGAGGTGGCGTCATCTGGAGGTTCAAAGTTTGAGTTTAAAAGAACTTTTTAGAAGACATTTTTTGGAGCGTGAGTTTTTTCTTGGAGGTATGTACGTGTTTTGTGTTGAAATAAATCTTTTGAGCTTCTTTGTCTCAAAAATTTTTTCTTCAAATTTTTGGATTTAAAGAATTTTTTTGTGAAGACATTTCTTGGAGGCGGTGCTGATTTTTTCTTAGAGATATGTACGTGTTTTTGTGTTGAAGTACGTGTTTTGGATTGGATTACATATTTTTTAGAAAATATTTTTTTAAATTAAATCTTTATGATATTGTTTGTAATTGAGTTATTGTCTAATTTTTTGAAGGGATTTTTTGAACCTGCTACCATATTATCATGGGAAATCGAAGAACTTGTGTGAGAAAATATGATCGAAAAAAGCCCGAGGAGCGATCAGAGAAGAGACGAGACAATATCATAAAAGAAAGTTAGAAGCTCTCTCAAATATTGAAGAGGAAAAATCAACCTCAGCGAAATTGAAGCATGTATGTAAATGTAAATATTACATGATCTATTGATATATATTTAAAATTTTTCCTAATGTAAAATGTGAAGCTTAATTTTTATTTGATGAACTAGTATGAAAAATATTTTTTGTTTGATGTAAACGGACGGAGATATTCCTCAAAATATTGAAGAAGAAAAATCAACCTCAAAGCGAAATTAAACGGTATGTAAATGTAAATATTACCAGTCTATTGATATATTTTTTAAAGTTTTTCCCAATGTAAAATGTGAAGCTTGATTTTTATTTGATGAACTAGTTTGAAAAATATTTTGTTTAATAAACGAGACGAGAGATACTCCTCAAAATATTGAAGAAGAAAATCAACCTCAAGCAGAAATTGAATCAGATATGTAAATGTAAATATTATGATCTATTGATATATTTAAAATTTCCTAATATTTATTGACATTATTTATTAATTTAGTTATTTATTGAATATGTACTATTTTTTCGAATATGTAGGACATGAAATCACTATCGATAATGAGATGTTAGAAAATGTCGACACTCACACATATGGAGATAAAAAAGCTCCGACTATGTTATACGATATCGTGTCGATAAAATTTTTGAAATGTTTTCAAAAGCTCAGCAAGTGATGTTCAAGCTCAAATGTTGAAAGGTCTCCTATCATCAAAGAAATTAAAAGAAGCAACGACACTATTGGGTATTCGTAAAATCAACCAAAGATAAAAAATGAAAGAAGAGGTGATAAAAACATGAGTAGGTGCTATAGGAGTCAATTAAGAGATCTAGAGATAAAGATGTTTCAAATATACGTAGAGGAATACAAATGAAAATGGTTTTCACAGTATCAAGAAAATCGTTTGAATCTAACATCTATGGCACGAGTATCGTGGAACCTCGCTGAAAAACTACGCAAAAATCGAAAATTGTCTGCTGCAAATAGATGTAAATGATGAACTCGCTTGTTGAGAGCTATTTGTAGGCAACCATAAAAAAGATAGACTTGGAAAGATGTTAAAAAAATAATATATGAATATTGGAAGAACAGTCGCATGTTTCACACGCAAGACATGTGATGCGAAGAAGAAAAATAGTCATTTGAAATCAATACGAAGAACATGAAAAACATCTCTTGGAAACCACTCAAATAGAGTTATTCAACAAGTTCAAAGAGAATCGTCAAATTCAAGTTTTCACTTAGTGCTTTGTTCAACGAAAAAACCATGGTATGTAAAACCTATCGTACGTCAGACACTTGTTGTTGCGGGTTATCATGTGGAATTTGAGTTATATTATGACACATTCCTTGATTTCGATAGAACATTATGGAAGGATTCACCTCGGACTCCTTCCACTATCCAGTGAATTCATATCTCAAATTCTATGGAAAAGAGAAAGCGATGAACTATTTTACAAAAAGAAATGTGTTGGTGGTAAAAAAATACGATGATTGTGGAAATTTGACTAAATTTCAAAACCAAAATATCGTATCGATATAAATGATCAATCATTGTCCAACATGAAAGTGAAATGGAAGAGATATGAATATATCAATACATACGATTCAAGGTGTAGATAGTGTTAAAAAGAATCGAATTGAGGAGAAGACGAAATTTTTCTAATAGACTCTTTTGAGAAAGTTTGAAGAGAGAAATTTACAAATACACCAAGCATTCCCATAGAGCTCGATGGCAAGACTTGAAATTCAAAAATCTCGTGAAAGTTTTTCCACGAGAAACCATTTTGTGAGTGATTGATTTTACGAGAAAACTACACATTTTTTCCACAAAAAGAAATTCGCAGTGAATACTATCACTCGACCAAGTCTCCATGCTCATCCATATCTCTATATAGACATGTCTGAACAAAAATGTCGATCATATCAGAAAGCACTGAGTGAAAAATCAACATATCATTAAAGAATATCATTTTTATATCGGTGACGATTGTCACATGATACATATTTAATTTATAAACATTGTTTTGAAAGAATTTATGATTCAATGAAAAATCTTGGAATAACATTCAATGAACATTGGATATGGTCGGACAGGATACTGAGGTCAATTCAAATATGCCCGATAATTTTTTTGGTTGTGTCATCTTCATAAGAAAACTTGCATTAAACATTGTTGGAATTTCTTTGAGAGCTGCCATGGAAAAAGGAGAACATGACTGCGGGTGAGCATGTATAAAAACGCAGTACTTCGAAGATATCAAATGAACCACTTTGTACGCCGACTTGTGAACGTTGAAGAAGTTGTTCAATGGTGCAAAATGCTCTAAGCCATGAGATTAACCCATCAAGAGAAGTGTGAAGGTACATTCAATTTAATTTATATTGCAAATCTAATTTTAAACATTGTACATTTATCATGCAATGATTATTTTTAATTGTATTTTGATATCATATTTACAAATTCTTTTTCTCATTTTCCATATAAAGATTTTTACTGGCATATTGGAATCGAAGACGTAAATAGATCAATTGGAAATGACGTTGAAACAATAAAAAGGGACTCGAAAATTGCATTCAATTCAAACAAAGTTGTCCACAAATGTGTTTGCATTGGATAAAAGAAAATATTCTTGTTTTTGTGATGTTTCATAAACAACACAAAAATCCAATGACGTTTGTGAAAACAAAATGTATGTGAACGATTGGAAACATACGAGCTAAATACAAAGGAAAAATGTCTGTTGCAATGTTTGAAGAAATGGAATCGGAGGAAACTACAATATCATCCGATGGTGATCGAGTTTCGATCTTGTTAGAGAAGGTAACATTTGAATTACTTTTTTAATGATTTAAAGATCTACAATTAAATTTAAATATGCATAATTAAATGTTAAATTTATTTTTATTGTGCAGAGATGTTTTTGTTGTAGTTGCACCTATTGACAACGATGGAAAAGTAAAGTATTATTTGATGCGTTGCACGAACAAAAAATGAAATTATTACAAGACTATAATGATCACGGATTTCGAGTATGACAAAGGGTCTGTTATATGAAAGGTTATTTTCTCAAACAAACTCATCAAAGTGGAGACTTTGTTTACTTTGAAGACCATGAACCCAATTCCATAAGTTGTCAATATAGTCACTTGGTATAAAATAAACACGCATAAAGTTGATAGAAGTTCAATCAAAGAAAAAAATGAAAAATTAAGAAATGGAAAATGTCAAAAATCTGATCATGAACGGATTATTGAGGATGGAATTCCATTAGAATTTTTTTGAGTGAAGTGTCCAACAATTTATTATCTTTGGATTAAATATGTTTTAGAACTTTCGTTACTCAACTAAAAGTTGAGGCGCTTATGTTATTTGTGGTTTGCGGATGTTACAAATTGTTTGGGTACAAGCACGTACTCTAGTATCAATCGAAAGTAGTAGCTAATTTTCTATGCATGTGCATTGATTAAAAATATTATATGTATTGGATATATATATATATATATATATATATATATATATATATATATATATATATATATTCTATAATGAAAATTAATTGTTCTTGTATATGTTCTCCCACCATATGGTACAAATTATTTTCACTTTATTTTGTAAGGTCGAGATTCGGTCCCCATATGGCCTAGCCTCCAAGGGACGACAACAGTAGTGGTTGTCCCCACTTGCCCGAATTTCAGCTTTTAGTACATAAATTTCATCATGTTATGTCAAGCATCTTACATGATGTCCCTAGCCAAAGATAGATTCTCTTTGTTTCAAGTTTCCAATAAAAATGTTGTCACCGAATGACACGCTTTCGAACTCTTGTAGTAAACACCATACCTCATCTCTCTTGCTCTCCCATATTATTAGGTTTAATTATTATAACACAAAAAAACTGTTCTACATTGTCAATAATTTTTTGTGCTTAAACACTAAAATCAATGAACACTATTAATCCAATGTCTTTACAAGTAATGTACCATCATACATGCAATTATATCAAATTAGAAATCAACATATACAATGAAATCAATGGGGATTGTCTTGTCATAAGTAACATAATTTCAATTTACCATATGTGCAAATGTAGGTTGAAACCATCCAAAACTTTAAGTTTTAAAACCCTTTTGATTATATATTGTGCATCATTAAAACATTTAACATTTAAAGTTCATTAAATATCACATGCAAAATGTAGATTGAAACCATCCAAAACTCGAGTTTTAAAAACTTCACATGCCATGCCCTAATTATAATTCAACAATCCAACAAAAACATTTATACGATTAAATATCACATGCCAAAAGTCGTTTCAAGTTTCCGGTAAAAGTTGTCACCTAATGACCCTACTAGGATATTATAAATACTAACTTTGTAAGATCATTTGGCATTCGGAAAAAATTCGAAAAGTCTTGGACCTGTCAATCAATTTAAAGTATCATTCTACCCTGGGAGTGTAAAATATTCAATGTAGGTTGGTGACGATGCTCACTCCTAGCTTGAAGCAAACGCCAATGACCAATTCTTTAATGAATTCCAATGCACTAGACCAAAGTTGGTTCAACCTACTTGGTTTTTCACCCAAGAAATTCCAAGGATGGACTTTCTAGACAAACGCTGAAATTGAAAAGCTTGACATGGAGATACGTACAAGGTGAACAAAGACTTCGGAAAATCTTTATGGAAAGGGCTCACTTGAAGGAAAGAAGCACCACGTTGCAGAGCTAAAGTCAAGAACATGGAAGAGTAAGATCAAGAGGGACTTTCTTGATCCGAAACCTATTGGTTTGAAGAAAAGAAAATGCATGTGTTGACACACTTGGAAAAGAAGACGACCACACTATGAGGATTATGCACTTCGTTTGGAAGGAGTCAATATATGTCGTATTGGAGCAATTAGATAGAATTCGAAAAGGAAAGAGCTTGAGACCAAAGTCAAGACGCAAGATCGAATTGTTCTATGGAGCTTCATGAGAAGAGATATGTGAAAAACACTATTAAGCCAAGGGCTAGTTTCGAAAGACATATTGGAAGAGGAAATGTTGAAGAAGATTGTGGAAGTAAGGCGCAAGACAAGGAGGGAGGAATGATGATGAAAAGTTCTCTGGACTTGAGATTCATGTCTACAACCGTACATGGGAAAAAGTTCTGCTGCTTGATAGACACGGGGGCTACCTATAGCTTCCTAAGTCGAAAGGCGCCTTCATCTCTTAGAAAGAGGAAGGCTAGCATCGAGAAAGAGCTGAGTGCTTTCAAGGCGATCTCAACTCGAGGATGAAAGCGGTAGATCGGTGTCATAGAAAAGGCACACATGTGAGAGTAGGGTCATGGTTTGGAAAGATAGACTTAAGAGTCATTGACATGGATGATCATTCTATGGTGTTGGGACGAGACTCCATGGTTGCAGCATAAGCCATACCAATGATGGACCGAGACATTCTCTTAATTCTTGTGATCAATCTTAAACTATTTTCCTGAAAGATAGATAAACCATTTAAATATTTAGCTCAAACTCTTGTACTAAACACTCATACCTCAAGTCTCTCTTGCTCTCAATATTATTAGGTTTAATTATTATAACACAAAAATCATTCTACATTGTCAATAATTTTTTGCGCTTACATCTAAAATCAATGAACACTATTAATCCAATTACTTTTGCAAGTAATGTACCATCATACATGCAATTATATCAAATCGAAATCAACATATACTCGTAATGAAATCAATGGGGATTGTCTTGTTACAAGTAACATTTCAATTTACCACATGTGCAAATGTGAGGTTCACATTCTATCATTCATGTAGTTTTAAAAAACTTCAGATAGCATGCCAATTATAATTCAACTAGATCCAACAAAAACATTTAACATTAAATATCACATGCCATGCCAATTATAATTCAACTATCCAACAAAAAACATTTAACATTAAATATCACATGTAAATATGTAATTCAGATGACAACATTACTTCACATTCACATGCCAAAAGTACTAAAACCATCCAAAGAACACCTGAAATCAATGAACACTATTAATCCAATGACTTTACAAGTAATGTACCATCATACATGCAATTATATCAAATCAGTAAATCAACATATACTCGTAATGAAATCAATGGGGATTGTCTTGTTACAAGTAACATTTCAATTTACCACATGTGCAAATGTAGGTCTCACATTCTATCATTCATGTAGTTTTAAAAACTTTAGATGGCATGCCAATTATAATTCAACTAGATCCAAAAAAAACATTTAACATTAAATATCACATGCCATGCCAATTATAATTCAACTATCCAACAAAAACATTTAACATTAAATATCACATGTCAAATGTAATTCGAGATGACAACATTACTTCACATTCACATGCCAAAAGTACTAAAACCATCCAAAGAACACTGAAATCAATGAACACTATTAATCCAATGACTTTACAAGTAATGTACCATCATACATGCAATTATATCAAACTCAGAAATCAACATATACTGTAGATGAAATCAATGGGGATTGTCAGTGTTACAAGTAACATTTCAATTTACCACATGTGCAAATGTAGGTTCACATTCTATCATTCATGTGTAGTTTTAAAAAACTTCGGATGCCATGCCAATTATAATTCAACTATCTATAAAAACATTTAACATTAAATATCACATACCATGCCAATTATAATTCAACTATCCAACAAAAAACATTTAACATATGTCCAAAAATATGTCCAAAAAACTTATTGTAATAAAATATGTCCAAAAATTGTAAATCTCACCAAGTATCAAACATATCAAGTTTAACAAATTTTAAAACCATCTAAATTTTGAAATACAAATCAAATCCACCGTAAATCTTGTCCATCAAATGGAGGATCTAGCCCTCCGGGTCCTCGGTTAGCTCCCTATCTCCGTAAATAGAAAACCTACATACACAATGCACATGTACTTGAACATTAAAATTTGAAGTTTTAAAAAATGAATGAGAATATATATATCTAGAACTTCATGTAAAAAACAAAATATAACAAAAAAATCACGCAATACCTCGTAAGGTTGCCTCTCCATTTGATGGAAAATGTTATGCCATAGAAACATCTGTACAATGTAACTCAGTACAATATACATGTACAGTAAATATAAATATATATATATATACATAAATAATTTATATAAATTTTGAAAAACTTTCAAATGAAAATGCACGTGTACATATATAAACTTATTTGAACAATAATGTTAAAAAAAAGAACTAAAGACAACTTCTTCAAATGTCAGTGGATGTTCCCTATCTCTAGTCACTAAAGTCCTCGGATTAAAAAAAATCTTCTATACGAACCTAAATTCAAAAAAATTTTAAATAACTCAAAATATAGATCTCTCTCTATATATCTCAATTTTTAATGGAACTTTTTGAGGTAACATAAATTTTGAACTTGTGGAAAAATTGTCCATACTTGTACATCTCCCAATGAAGTAGAAGGTATATCTCCTAAGGAAGAAGAAGGTACCAGCCATCCCAAAAACATCGTACTGAAATCGGCATCTGTTAAAAACATTTTATTGAATTATATATATACATACATGTACATGTGTGGCAACAATTATTTATTTTAGAGTCACTTAAAAAACACTAACATACATGTGCCAACATATCATGATGGTCAGACCCATACACGTTTGTTTGAGCCGCAGGTCCCGAACGTAATATTAACATTTTCATCACGCATCATGCCTGAGAACTGTAAATGGTGTTTTAACATATAATCATACATTTTTGTTAGATTAATGTACACATACAAATAAATGTATACATGTGTACATACACATGTACTTACTACAAATTGTACACATGTATATGTAGATATAATTTCAAACCCTAAGGTCACTAACACATATCGTTCCTGCCCTCTTCCTCACGAAAAAATTAGGTCTTGTAGACCATTGCGATAATTTATTGCGTATGTTCGGAGATCTTCAACATTCATGTTGTAAATATTTCCATCTGTATGATAAACAAAATTGGCATGTACATTTTCACGTGCTCTTTGTTGATTTAAGCCAATATTGACTCCACTCAATCCGCTATGAACATTTTCGATCATAACATCTCTTGCTTCACGACTTATTTGAGAAGTCGCATCCATCTTTGATCGCAGGGGTCGACCAAGACGAGTCGACTCACTCAATGGCAGCTCGTGGCGAGGCAAATCCACATCTCGCTTAGCGCCCTTACGTTGATATAATCGACCCTCTCCCCGGCCAAAAAGATTCTGAAGGGAAAGGTCATTATAGTCGGGTTTCATACCCAAAAAAATTCTGCATAAAACATTTGTGCAAAATAAAGAGGAACCTCATCGTTCCATGGAAGCCTTCCAAAGGTACGCAATACGTCGACTATACAAATATTGTGCTTTGTCTCTGTGCTTGAAATACCGCACCTTCAACATTTTTCTTTTTAGCCCTTCCTTGTAATTAAACATTGAATTAGCATCATCTCTTCAAACTCTTTGTTTTATGTCCGCCATTTATCGTGGACCTATCAACGTTTTCTTTTCTCTTTCTCATCACTTCTACAAAACAAATTAGTCGTTGGCCTCCAAATCTTTGTACACTTTTACCATTTCACTCAATGAATGTGTAACTATTTCTAGGCTTTTGTCTACTCTCGTTTCAAAGTAGAGACAAATAATCAAGATCTCTTTGCAATTTTGCATGAAGGCTTTGACACCTTTGTAAGGTATCTGTTCCACCATGTTTGTTTCCCATGGTATACGATAATCTCGACCCGGATAAGTTTGGTGGGTTGACAGTCTTCTTCTTCAATGTAGCGCACGCCTACGTCTAGACCACCGGTCTAAAACATTTTCAACCTCTGCATCAATATATATAAAATTTCGTATATTAGAAAAAAACACGTGTAAAAAAAGTTGTACAAATTTAATGAGAAAATATTGAAATTGATGGCAACCTTGATGTTGTTGGTTAACATCATCTCCAACATGACCCTCGCTGAGAACCAACCCCGTAATGACGTCGCCGAGAACCGGACCCACGATGACTCGTTGAGAACCAACGATCATTGATTGGTCTTGGCCTTTTCGAAATAAATATCACCCCCTTCCCGCAACTTTCGCTACCATTCATACCTCGACCACGTTGAACCTTGGCCATGCTCCATGGATGGAGTAGAAAGCCTTCTCCTTTTGCCTCCTAAAAAGTTAAAATATGAAACTTATTAACAACTAATTTCACTCACAAAGTTAATAAAAAAAATCAATTCCATATGTACACACATGTATGGAGATTTAAGATTATATTTAAATACCATGAACATCCTCGATCCTCGAGCCTCCATATGATTCAACTCGATCTTAGTCTTTCATCCTCCATGATATATATCTATTGGGTCGTCATTCACAAAATAGATTTCAAAAAAATTAATACCTTAGAGTAAAAATCCGGTTTGGAAATTTGTTAAATCCAGTGAGTTCTATATTTCTTACATTTCAGCCCCTCCCTATTTTTCTTTCCAACCAAGGTTTATAAAATAACATGAGAAGCAACATGAGACTTAGAACAATCATTTTGCATTATCTATATGGAAGGCAAGAATGATTATATCCCCTTAAGCTTAAGCTTAAATGTAGTTTGTCAATTTTTATCATATATTGTTTGGTAAGTGTAAATGTTTTTTAAATCTATAGTACAAGTCATGAGTTCCCCAATTTTACCTTATGTAAATCATGATTCTAGGATTACTAAAATTTTTACTTGGTTTTTTAAGAATATATCAAATAAAGTTTTTGAGAAGCAAATATGGCTTGTTCCTTAGAATTTGGCACTTAGAATTTCCATAACGCTTATAACCCCATCCTTACAATTTTTTATAATTTCCATGATGAGACATTTGAATTTCCTTCCCCATATTTCTTGTTAATGATTATAACCTTAAAATGGCTAATATTGGTTTGTCATCATCATCTAAAAATGACTTGGGAGATGAAAATTTACCATGTCAATCATCATCACTTCACACCATCTCATACATGACCCCTTCTACATATTATATGCATGAATTTTTGGAATGTCATCCTCTCTACCTATCCCATGAATGATTGTGACAGCAGTGAATAAAATACAATTTATAAGCAGTAAAGATAGTTTCTAGTTTGTCCTCCTCCATCTGCATAGCTAGTGATTTCTCAATTTTCCACTTCCAACTTTCTATTCTTGAAAATTCATTAGCAGCTAATATTATCGATAGCCACACCACTATACATATAATTATTATATACACTACTACATTAATGAACTCTACGTTGTTTGTTATTGTAAAGTCCAATAAAAAACAATGTTAATTGAGTTTAGTAGTGTATATAACAATTTCTTTGACTTCCAAGTGTGTTGTGACTATTAGTAGAATTAACTACCAAAATGAATTTCCAAAATAAAATGTTGGAAGAGAAAAAATAGGAAATCACTAAATATGGAGTGGGTGGAGAAGGACAAACTTATAGTGTCCCTTCCTTATCAAATTTCCTTTTATTCATCTAATGTCACAATCAATCATGGTCTAGATAGAAGGGATGACCTACCATAAATTCAATCATATAATGTAGCGAAGGGTCATATGTAGATGGTGTGAAAGTCGATGATTACAAACATGGTAATTTTTCATCTACTATAGTCATTTTGAGATGATGATTACAAACGTTATTAGCCCATTAAAGGTTATAATCATTAATGCCTAATGTGGGGTGGACAATTTAAATCAAGTTCGTATAAAAGTACAATTTAGCTCATTTTATTCAAGGTTAGTTAGAAGAATTAGCTATTGGTTTCTACCTTCAATTTCCTCTGAAAATGAATGTGTACGTGCTTTTGAGAGACATTAGAGACATAGAGTACCTTCAATTTCCTCTAAAAATGAATGTGTACGTGCTTTTGAGAGACATTAGAGACATTAGAGGAATAAGGTCCAAATTTTTGATGAAAATGTGCTATGAAAGTAAAGGGTTTTGAAGGCAAGCATGTACTAAGGTAATAGTTGAGCTCAAAATGTTCTTCAAGAAGGGCCTAATTATTTGGGTCTTGGTTATGGAAAACATGGAAAATGCTCCCAAAGCCAAGGAGGCTTGTGAGGTTTGTGTTCATGATGAATGGAACATGTACATAGTTTTATCTTAAAGTTGTTGTGTTTACGGATATTAAAATGAAGAACTTCTATTTAGATCCATTCGCAGAGATTGACCGGCAGGGCATTTACTAGATATGTCACCTTTCATAAAAGATGAGATCCAGAGGCTACTGCCGCTTTACGTGACTCTTCCCTATAGAACTTGTAGAAGTAAACACTAGAGGCATTAACAATATCAAAGAATGTTTTCATGCTCGGACATGGGAATGTGTCTCTTTCCCTATGCAAAAAAAATAGTTCTTGAGGTAGTTAATCTTCATAGACATGTCATTTCAAAGCAAGTCAGTGCGATCATCCTCCTTCCCTCCCTTCTAAAATAATTATGTTTTTTCGAGGTCGAAAGCCAAAAATATGGAGACAATTATCACACAAATCCAACGTACGATTATGCATGATGGAGAATATCTAACTGCTTTCCCTTGTCATATATATTAGCAAGGGAAAGTCACTAGGAGATTCTCCATCATGCAATAATCATACGTTGATGCTTATAGAGTGAAAAAAACTGAAAGAATCAACTTGTAGGTTCATTTTAATGGGGAGTGGAGAATCTGAGTCTTTGCAAATTCCAAGTATGGTGCATGTTGCATGAAGCAAGATGTTGAAAGTAGAGTTATGTTAGACACACTAAAATGCAACAAATATGGAAATTTGTACATGAGCTCTATTATTTGACTTAAGAGTCAGTTGTTTGAAAATGCATGTTTTGTCAACTTGTGTTTGGTTGATGGTTTTGTTTGTGACAAGACGTCACAAGATTTTGCGAAGGTCCACTCTTGAGCAAGAGCCTCATGATTACAACCTATTTGTGAGAATCAAATGGGAGTGCATCCTTATTTTGAAAACAAGTAGGATTCTAAGCTACCTAGGACTCAAACCCTCATTTTTAAATTTGAAATATAATGGTGTTTAGTTTCAATGCTCGAATCCACAACCCTAACACATGAAATCACTAATCTAATTACACATGAAATAAATAGTTATTTTCTCCAAAAATAAAAATATAACTAAAAATTAAATTCATACATAGTTGAAAGAAAAAGAAGCGCCATTGAAATGGTTTGTCTGACAAATGGTTAGATTTCTTATCCAATTAAGGCCTAGCATGTATTTTTATGTTTCATGAATTTCTTTGCAAATTCAAAGTATGGTGCATGTTGCATGAAGCAAGATGTTGAAAGTACATGAGCTCTATTATTTGACTTAAGAGTCGACTTGTTTGAAGAGACATGTTTTGTCAAATTGTGTTTGGTTGATGGTTTTGTACACCAATATGTAAGAGTACATGGACATATTCACATGATGTGAATCTTTGAAGGAGAAAAATGATGTGTTTTCAGTTTGATGGTTTTGCTTGTGACAAGACGTCACAAGATTTTGCGTAGGTCCACTCTTGAGCGAGAGCCTCATGATTAGCAACCTATCCATGAGAATCAAAATGGGAGTGCATCCTTATTTTTGAAAACAAGTAGGATTCTAAGCTACCTAGGACTCAAACCATCATTTTTAAATTTGAAAATATAATGGTGTTGTTTCAATGCTCTGAAATCCACAACCCCTAACACATGAAATCACTAATCTAATTACACATGAAATAAATAGTTATTTTCTCCAAAAAACAAAATATAACTAAAAAACTAAATTCAACATAGTTGAAAAGAAAAAGAAGCACCATTGAAATGGTTTGCTGAAAAATGGTTAGATTTCTTATCCAATTAAGGCCTAGCATCTATTTTGATGTTTCATGAATTTCTTTGCAAATTCAAAGTATGGTGCATGTTGCATGAAGCAAGATGTTGAAAGTACATGAGCTTCTATTATTTGACCTAAGAGTCGGCTTGTTTGAAGAGGTATGTTTTGTCAACTTGTGTTTGGTTGATGGTTTTGTACACCAATATGTAAGAGTACATGGACATATTCACATGATGTGAATCTTTGAAGGAGAAAAATGATGTGTTTTCAGTTTTGATGGTTTTTTCTTGTGACAAGATGTCACAAGATTTTACGTGAGGTCCACTCTTTAGCGAGAGCCTCATGATTACAACCTATCCGTGAGAATCAAATCGGGAGTGCATCCTTATTTTGAAAACAAGTAGGATTCTAAGCTACCTAGGACTCAAACCATCATTTTTTAAATTTGAAATATAATGGTGTTGCTTCAATGCTCGAATCCACAACCCCTAACACATGAAATCACTAATCTAATTACACATGAAATAAATAGTTATTTTGCTCCAAAATTAAAATTATAACTAAAAACTAAAATTCAACATAGTTGAAAAGAAAAGAAGCGCCATTGAAATGGTTTTGTCAACAGGATGGTTAGATTTCTTATCCAATTAAGGCCTAGCATGTATTTTGATGTTTCATTAATTTCTTTGCAAATTCAAAAGTATGGTGCATGTTGCATGAAGCAAGATGTTGAAAGTACATGAGCTCTATTATTTGACTTCAGAATGAGTTGTTTGAAGAGGCATGTTTTGTCAACTTGTGTCTAGTTGATGGTTTTGTACACCAATATCTAAGAGTACCTGGACATATTCACATGATGTGAATCTTTTGAAGGAGAAAAAATGATGTGTTTTCGCTTGATGGTTTTGTTTGTGACAAGACGTCACAAGATTTTGCGAAAGGTCCACTCTTGAGCGAGAGCCTCATGATTACAACCTATCCGTGAGAATCAAATGGGAGTGCATCCTTATTTTTAAAACAAGTAGGATTCTAAGCTACCTAGGACTCAAACCATCATTTTTAAATTTGAAATATAATGGTGTTGTTTCAATGCCCTTAATCCACAACCCTAACACATGAAATCACTAATCTAATTACACATGAAATAAATAGTTATTTTTTCTCCAAAATTAAAAATATAACTAAAAACTACATTCAACATAGTTGAAAGAAAAAGAAGCGCCATTGAAAATGGTTTGTCTGATCAAATGAGTTAGATTTCTTATCCAATTAAAGCCTAGCATGTATTTTGATGTTTCATTAATTTTCTTTGCAAATTCAAAGTATGTGCATGTTGTGATGAAGCAAGATGTTGAAAGTACATCGAGCTCTATTATTTGACTTGAGAGTTAGTTGTTTGAAGAGGCATGTTTTGTCAACTTGTGTTTGGTTGATGGTTTTGTACACCCAAATGTAGGAGTACATGGACATATTCACATGATATGATTTTTTTTTTCTTTGAAGGAGAAAAATGATGTGTTTTCAGTTTGATGGTTTTGCTTGTGACAAGACGTCACAAGATTTTACGTAGGTCCACTCTTTAGCGAGAGCCTCATGATTACAACCCTATCCTGTGAGAATCAAAATGGGAGTGCATCCTTATTTTGAAAACAAGTAGGATTCTGAGCTACCTAGGACTCAAACCATCATTTTTTAAATTTGAAATATAATAGTGTTGTTTCAATGCCGAATCCACAATCCTAACACATGAAATCACTAATCTAATTACACATGAAATAAATAGTTATTTTCTCCAAAATTTTGAAAATATAACTAAAAACTAAATTCAACATAGTCGAAAGAAAAAGAAGCGCCATTGAAATGGTTTTATTGACAAATGGTTAGATTTCTTATCCAATTAAGGCCTAGCATGTATTTTGATGTTTCATTAATTTCTTTGCAAATTCAAAGTATGGTGCATGTTGCATGAAGCAAGATGTTGAAAGTACATGAGCTCTATTATTTGACTTCAGATTCAATTGTTTGAAGAGGCATGTTTTGTCAACTTGTGTTTGGTTGACGGTTTTGTACACCAATATGTAAGAGTACATGGACATATTCACATGATGTGAATCTTTGAAGGAGAAAAAATGATGTGTTTTTCAGCTTGATGGTTTTGTTTGTGACAAGACGTCACAAGATTTTGCAAAAGGTCCACTTTTGAGCGAGAGCCCTCATGATTACAACCTGGGATCCATGAGAATCAAATGGGAGTGCATCCTTATTTTGAAAACAAGTAGGATTCTAAGCTACCTAGGACTCAAAACCATCATTTTTTTAAATTTGAAATATAATGGTGTTGTTTCAATGCCCGAATCCACAACCCTAACACATGAAATCACTAATCTAATTACACATGAAATAAATAGTTATTTTCTCCAAAAATTAAAAATATAACTAAAAAACTAAATTCAACATAGTTGAAAGAAAAGAAGCGCCATTGAAATGGTTTGGTCGACAAATGGTTAGATTTCTTATCCGATTAAGGCCTAGCATGTATTTTGATGTTTCATTAATTTCTTTGCAAATTCAAAGTATGGTGCATGTTGCATGAAGCAATATGTTGAAAGTACATGAGCTCTATTATTTGACTTAAGAGTCAGTTGTTTGAAGAGGCATGTTTTGTCAACTTGTGTTTGGTTGATGGTTTTGCACACCAATATGTAAGAGTACATGGACATATTCACATGATGTGAATTTTTTTTCTTTGAAGGAGAAAAATGATGTGTTTTCGATGATGGTTTTGTTTGTGACAAGACGTCACAAGATTTTGCGAAGGTCCACTCTTGAGCAGAGCCTCATGATTACAACCTATCCCAGTGAGAATCAAGTGAGTGCATCCTTATTTTGAAGGAGAAATTTCAATAGGCTTTTAGGGAAATTTAATTTCAAGTCATTTAATTTCACTAGAAATAATTCGTAGGTACATGAAATGAATAGTATTTAGGAAGAAAAATAGTCCCTCATGGAATATGAAGAAAGTAGCCACTTCATTTTGTATATATGCATGCTTTGAGTTACTCCTCAAAAAAATTTCAAAACATGTGTATTTATTACTCTACCCATCCCAATTTTCATAGGATCCATAGCACAATACATTTCTATATGCCCTAGTTGTTGTAATGCCTAATTATTTCATCACTTTCAAAGGAATTACATCAGTTGTTTCTCCTAAATCTAGCATATAGTTGTGTAATAATATTTTATTTATTAGTAGGAATATATGAAAATGTTTATGAATTACATTTTTATTCCTTGATTCATCTTTTATAACTCTATAGGATAATCCTCTAAAAAGTAGGGTCATCTACGTCTATCAAATTTTAAGAATTTCTTAACCTTATATCTTTATTTCATATTTGCATAACTTCCACAAATGGGATAGAAACAAAGATATTTTCCAAGTGTTGAAGTAAAAACCAACATTAATTTCATTGTACACTCTTTATATAGGCATGGTTGAATGTTGTACATCCTGGTACATAGATCAATTTGTTGTTTTCATTGTTTACTCTTAAAAATTATTTGAAGTGGGAGCGAAGAGTTGGTTTCTTCCCTAGGTTGGCTTACATTTCCTTTAATATGTGATCCATACCTTTCTCTAATTCATATTTTTATCTCTTCTATTAATTATGTTATTCTTTCTATGTATTGTTAGTACAAGGGGGTGAAATAATTTCTTATCATTTTCTAAGTGGTGAGGTCGTTTGAATCTCCGATAGTTGTGTTGGTGTGGTGGGAACCATGCTAGGAGTTGGGTATTCCATTAATATGGTCAAGGTACTTAGTGTATGAAGAGCATCCAAAATTAGGCGATTGGGATCTTGATGAGGGGGATATGTCACTTGATGCATGCAGTGATGATGGTATTTGATGAGTAAAGGACACATATAGATGAGATGAGTGTCTTTAACATAGAGCACTCAAGGGCATGCCATATACTAATTAACTGAGTTTCGTGACATAATAAATGGTGGAAGAGGAATCATCAACATATGAGGTTGGTGTAAGTGGTGGTGCTACTATTGAGGCATGATGTATGGTGACCAACACATCTTGATATCGTCGAGAGATTAGAGACAATGTTGTGTATAATGTTTGTGTTTCACATAAATAGACAAGAGGTCGTTGGTTCTTAAACCCTTATTACGTGATGAGGTGGCAACATCACATGATGGAGTGAGGGAGAAATGGGGGTGCTTAAGGGGTATGAAGGATACCCTTCAACTCATGAAGCATGGGGCATGAATTGGTGGGATGACCTAATGTGTCTCAAAGGGCACACGAGGGACTAACCTTAGGGGTATTTTTGGTTGAAGGTTCTTTTCTAAAAATAAAAATTATAAATAACTATGGAAACTTGCATTAACATGTGTGTGTGTGTGTGTGTGTGTGTGTGTACGTCCCTAAAAAATACTTAGTCCAAACAAAGAATAAATATACTTGGAAAATATAACCAAATATATAATCAAAATTAATTTGTGAAATACAACCAACCACATAATTGAAATTATAGGTATGAGCTTTTTTTATTATAAAAATAAAAAATAAAAGTAAACTATGAAAATGATATTATATAACAAATTATCCTACAAAAATTATTGTAGAAAATTTTCAAAAATTAAAAATGCAACCTTAAATTTCTTGCATTCTTTCATCAACTTTGTTAATAATTGAATAGTCTCATTAGTTGACTATATTACTAACTCGCAATGAATATTGTCTTTTCCTAATGTTTTCATTGCGAAAATGGATCCTCACATTAATGTGATAGGATATTTTTTCATCTCTCAAGTTATTGATTACTAGGTCAAAGCATCCTAATGGGTAAATTAATTGTGAGATAAATTACTTGCATTAAAATGTCAATCCAGTGCTCTTATACTTCTGAAGTACACTTGCACAATATATGCTAAGCAATTAACTCTCAATCAAAAATGGAAATTAACCTATGGAAATTATTGCAATACTCAAAGAAAACCAATTAATGAAAATATCTAAATGAGCACTGTCACACCTCCAAATTTTTTTATTTTTATTTCTGTCATATAGATATTCTATATTGGTACTAACCTCTAAAGTTTTTCCTTTTTCCTCTAATTGAATATTTCAAGAAACAATAACCCCCTTTTTAAAATGTGAAGGCTAATGATATATTTTATCTTAATGTTTGAAGCATTTTGCTATTATATGAGAACCCACTCACTATAGCCAAACCCCCCAATGTTATAGTATACGATCGATAAAATATGAATTCGTTACATATGAAATGTTAACATTATATATATATCCACATGACTTTATAACTACAGCCTAAATTCTATAGTATACGATTTATAAAAAATGAAATCGTTATAGATGATATGTTAACATTAGGTATCCACATAAGAATACCTATTTACATAATTATATCCCCGCCCCCAATAGTTAGGTATATTCAACCTTATGCGTTGGTATAAAATCGTGATGCGTAGGTTTGACTTTGCCGGCCTCACCATATATCTATTGGTCAATTTATGTAGGTATTGTACGTCAATAAAATAACTATGCCTGATTCGTAATATATGTATTAGCGCAACATATGATCTATGCGCGGCTTGCGCGTGCCATTATAGTGGTTTTATAAACCGGGTTCTTAGCGTGACAGTGGTTTCACGACTGGCACCAATTCATTCCTATGGTGTTACACCCCGGTTTTCTGAGCGTGATTTATCGTTCACTCACATCCGGTTGTTTTGAAAACTGACAGCACTCAGTCCTCTAGAATATGGGTTTCCAACCCTAGTCTTTATGTAGGGTTAATTTACATGGTTTTTCTGTTCCCAGTTTTTATGGCTTGTGAAGCCATTGGTTTTTGTTTTCTAATCTTCTCTTTGCGCTGGATTATATGCAGAACAATGTTGCGTGCGAGCTTGGAGAAGGAGTTGATTACCCAACATTATGCCACCTGTTGGGATGGTCGACTGAAATTTGTACAGTTCTTCCTCGGTTTAACTTCGTCCGGACTTCACGATGGCGTGTTCTTCCTTTCCCATTCAGAAACCGCATTTTCAACACAGACACTCCTGCCTATGCGAAGCTGCCACGTTTCCGAACTAGTTGTAGTAGCAGGCGGCCAGGGTACCTTTGACAGGGGTGAATCCATCGCTTCGCCGAAAATTTGGTTGCCATTTGTACTGAACGGAGTTGAGTAATATAATTAACCTATTCAGAACTGTACACCTGGCACGCTGAATCTGATCCTTACAACCCCTCGGGATCCTGTAAGGCTCTTGGGCTTGCAAGTCTGAGATCTAAATCTTTGCAGGTACCCAAGTCGATTCTAACCCTAGGGTTCCTGACTTCTATTTGAAGCCTCGTGTTTTCTTTTCTCTTTCAAGCTTCCTGAAGTTATAACTACGGAATATGTATAGTAAATAGCAGTTGGGTTCAAAGCTGCGTTTCAAAGAGTGTTATCTAACTGTGTCATGTGTTTTCATGCTCCCTGAAGTGCTACCCGAGTTTTGTTTTTCTCAGCCATGATTTCGGCTGTATATTTTCGTTCGAGCGAGTACCCCCCCCCCCCCCCTGTTCATTCCAAGTTTACCCTCTTCTTCTTCGATTTATTATTATTTAACTCTTGCACAGCCTTTTGTGAATTTCTCACATATGGTTTTGATTTTATTTCAGGTGCAGGGAGGATCCTCGGCCCTCTTCATCTAAACTCTGCCTACGCGACCTTCAAACAGGTTCAAGTTCCCGATCTCTGCCTTTGTCAACCCCTCCACGAGGCGGTTGAGGCGCCATTCAAATTCCAAGGTTGTGTTTACGTGTTGCTGTAGGTTTATGGAGGATTCGGGGCGCACCTCTAGGTGTTATTGCTAGAGGTTCCAGTTAGTTTATTTCTACGACCCCAAAATGCAATGATTAAGGATTTTCTGCTATTTCATTCATCTACCCATGTTAACTGGAAATCTCGTTATACTAGCATGTTTACCGTGGGAGGGTTTTTCGTTTAACTTGTTCTACGATTGAAAATTTGTTGTCATTCTAGTTCTGGGTAGTATCGTAGGCCGGAACTCGACGGTTCCTCTACCTTCCCATTTCACACGCCATTACTTTGGTTACGTATATTTTTTTGTTCTTGCTTTGATACTTGCATAACACTGACGCAAATGTTACGCAGATCCCTACCTGTTACCTTATATGATGGTTTTAGTTTTCAAACTCCTCCAATTAGTGAACACTTAGGTTCATCATTCGCAGACCTCTGTTATATTAAATTTTCGGAACCTCTTTTGCTTACAGGCCGCGGACTATAACTAATGTACCCTCTCGACTTACGCGGTGATAACTTATAATGATTTCTCTGTATGGTTTTAAACTTCGGTGTTTATCCCTTATAATTTAACAGAATAGCAGAGAGGTACCTTGACGAAGTTCTTAATCATTGACCGTCGTTGGATGTACAGGTGAATACGCGAGTTCCACTATGGACACCATCTGGTAATTAGCTGGTCAACCCAGCATATGTGCGCCATAATTTTTTGTTGTATTTTTCTACGGTATTAATGATTTTACACAGTGATGCATGGATTGTTATATGAAACGATACAATGATAATAGGGTACGCATAAGTCAAACGAACCACGTCGCACGTCTCACCATGATAGACATGTATATATATAAGATGCCGAATGATCATCGCCCTCGCTTGTTTCGTTTATATTATGGTTGTAGTTGAAATAGGTTAATGCGTGTTTCAAACATTTCAATACTCTTTGAAATCGGGTTAAGTTATATGTGATTATAAAAGTAATATAATCTAGGCAAGGTATTTATGAGAATGGCATCGTTATATTTTCCTACCCTAGTTCATAGATATAGAGTTCTCATCTATACATCCGATTTCTTTTGTTAATTTAATACAACAATATTTACATTCTCTTCTCCATGTTTATGTATAGTTTTAAATGATGGTATGAGGTAGAAGTAGCTTACCATTTCTTCGTAGATTTTCTATTGACATAAATATCTATAGACTTGAACCAATCATGGTTTAAAATTTATATACCATTCTATTTGACCTATTTGTCTTTTCCATCATGCCAAATAGAAAAAGGGCACCTCATGGTGTTCATCCTGGTTAAAAGTAGGACTGATAGAAAATCAAACAATTATCTTTTAAACCTACATATGAGCTTATAATTTCACCCTTACATGTGAGCATATATTTGCACCTTTGTATACATACATGTGATACAAATTAAATAATTATTATCTATGGAGACTAAGTACCTTCAGATTTAAACCGTCTTTGGTTTAAAGATTCTGTAGATTTCTACTCTATGGATTTATAGTCTACAACTAAACAGAATCTGGAAGGTGAATGCCTAAACATAGAATCTATTAAATGTAGTACTAAAGTTAACCATTCTATTCCATTTGATTTTATATGTAGCCAATTCATACTGATTAAATAGAAGAGCATCAATTGTAAAAACATACCAGTTCTGCATTAGACCAACCTCCCAACCGTAGAGTTCTGTTTCCTCCCAGAACTCACCCCCGAGCAGAGACCACCTCCACCACAGACCAACCTCTTGATCTGTTTAGGAGCAGCTTATTTAAGCTATTTTCCCCTCAAGCTTGTTTTCTAATTCTGCGTCCAGAATAGCAGGATGCTTCTCTTCCTGTTTGCTTAGGCTTCCCATTTTTGGGATTCTTTAAAGCTGTTTTATGCTTTTCCTCAACTTTTCCAGCTTTTCCACCTCTTCCCAACTACTTTCCTCATCATTGGGGAAAATTTAGATTCTTCCTCAAATCTAAATTAGAATTAATTCCCTTCAAGGATTTCTGAAGGATTTTAGGGGAATACTTGCCTTATCCATCCTCATAGATTTAGCAAGTGGTCTCACATTCTCATTCTTGGTCTATATGCACATTAGAAAGTTTATTTATTTCTTCAACTAAATATTGAATTACATCCACAATGTATCTATCCTTTGGGGTCCACTCCCCTTAGGATTAAAATTCAAATGTTCAACTTTAAAAATTTCAACACATAAATTGGGTTGTTACAAGCACAAACACATTATTTATCAAAGACTACATATATCAAAGCATCGAATTCAGAACTTGAAACAAATTATTCTAATTCTATACTATGAAAGCTTTTTGAAATTTGATTCTATCAAACATAAAGGTAAATCCTATTCTATTAGACTTGGAAATGAATTTGATCTATTGAACTTGAAAGCAATTCTAAGCTCTTGAATTTGAAAGAAATTCTAATCTAGTGAAATTAAATGACTTGAAATTAAATTTCCTAAAGCCTATTGAAATTTAATTTTTTTTCTTTGAAGGAGAAAAATGATGTGTTTTCAGTTTGATGGCATAATATACCAAGACATGTGTTTTTTTTTTTTTTGAAGGAGAAAAATGATGTGTTTTCAGTTTGATGGCATAATATACCAAGATGTGTTTTCAGTTTGATGGCATAACTGGCCAGGAAAACTTCCTCCTAAAACCATAATATACCAACACATGTCCACAATTAAGAATATTATTAAAAGGTTAATTCAATAGCAATGTGGAAACAATAAATGTGAATAAAAACATAATATTACAAGATTTTTTTTTCAAGAGAAAAAAAACATTGTTTTCAGTATATTAAAAGGGGAAAATAGTCTATATACCGATTACATACGTCCACCCACAGAGGGAGAGCCCATGTTTATCCAAACAAGATAAAAGGAAGACTCAGCCCTGGCCAATTGTGGTAAAAAACACCATATCAAACAGATACAGAATCAGCAGAAATATACAGTATGACCCTCATATGGGATATGAGGAAATCTGTAAAGTCAAAAGAAGAATACAGGAATGATGCATATAACTCGAGGGTAGGATGATACAGAAAAAGACATCAGACACCCTGATGATCAGTTCCACCCAAAAAGCACAAATAAAGTTCAAATACCAGCCCCCTTTGAGAGGAAATAGTAGTTATGGTTGAATCAGATCTTTATCAGTAAACATTGTGTTGAAATTCAATTTTAACTGAAGGGAAGTTTTGTTGAACTGTCCAATTAATCTAGAAGCTATTGTGTTGAAATTCAGTTTTAACTGAAGGGAAGTTTTGTTGAACTTTCTAATTCAGTGATAGAAGAGCGTGCATAAGCCATTTTAGCAGAGCGTGCATAAGCCATTTTAGCCCAAATCTGAAGCAACGTTACTGCCCATCAAAATCTATTGTAATTTTTGCTCCGAGGAATAAGCAAATTTTTATAAAGAAAACTACAAGGAAAGTTTTAATAAGCCACAATATCCCTACAATTGTCAAAACAAGCTAAATTTTCAGGGCCTGTTTAGTGGCTATTGCAGCTCTATTTCTGGGTTGGATATAGAGCAACTTTTTTTTTTCAGAGAGAAAAAATTCGTAAACTTTCATTAAGAGAGATTACATGTTACATATAGCTGTATAGTGAAAGAACTGTATCAGTCCAAAAACTATAAAAACAGTCAAAAAAATACATGCCATCCAGCAGATATGAAATCAGTCCCAGAAATATACATATTTTCAGGGATAATTTAAAAGCTACTTAGTAAGCTCGGTGCTTAGCTTACTAACAAAAACAGAAAAATTATAAATGATAATTAAAAATACATGTTAGTAGTAGATATCCCGGGATATTAATGCAAAATATGTTGTTTTTTTTCTCTGTCAAAAGCTAAAATTTCAGTGCATTTTCATTTTTAAATGTCAAGCTAATCTTTGAAGCCTAACGATGGCGGACGTAACAGAATTACCTAGCAGATTTTCACGATGGCGGACGTAACAAAATTACCCGGCAGATTTTCACGATGGCGCCCGTAACAACGACCAGCAACAACTCGACCAACGCGGCAATAAGAAACACAGCAAAAATCGCGCGCCAACAATGAAAATAGTAACCTTACTACCCTCGCGGGTGATTTATTTATAAAAAATAGTTCGGAAGAACTCATAGTTCGACCGAACTTTTAAATCAGTTCGGCCAAACTCCTATTGCCGGTTTTCCAAACCTCCGACAAAAATTTTGTTTGCTGCGCCGTCACTGTTCCGTCAATCTAAACGGACTCAAAAGTTCGGCCTATCTTTGTAAGAAAGTTCGGCCGAACTATTATAAAATGTTCGGCCGAACTATTGCTGAAAAAAAATTTCTGCCCCTGATTCTCACAAAAGTGTAACCGAGCTTCACGTTTCCGCCCTTCTCCAATTTCCTTATTTGACCCAATTTCCAATTCTATTCAATTGTAAAAAATTTTACAAAACTATAAAGCTAACCAACCAATACTTGTGGTTTGACATTCTGGTTATTAAAAAGCTCTGAAAAATTAATTTATAAATAAAAATGGAATTATTTGAATGTAATGAATTATCCAATATCCTTATTTCCTTTTCAGATTTGACCTAATTTCCAATTCAATTAAGTATGGTGCAACTGTTGAATTTTCTTTATAGATGAAGATATCTAATTATTTCATAAATTCATTTATAAAATTTGAAAAACAATATTTATTATTTTACTAATTTATAAATATTTCAAATATTTCTATTTGAAAAAAAAATTGAAAACAAACTAATATTCAAGTTAGATATTATCTATATAATCAAGATCCTTAAAATATACTTGCAAAAACATCAAATAAAAATTTAATATGCCCAGACATTTGATTTGATATTTGATATTAAGATGAATATAATAGATGGAATCAAAATTCTCAAAACATACCTGAAAAATCATCAAAGAAAAATCAATTTATCTAGAAATTTGATTTGATAAATCCAACAAAAAAAATATCTAAATTACAATGGAGAAATGAAAGACAAAGAGAATACACCAGTTGATATGAATTAATAAGAAACTATGGCATCTGTGATAGCCGAGGACAGAAGCAAAATGGAATAATAAAACTAGGAACAATAAAACTAAGAGAAGTAGACTGGTTTTTGTTTTAACAGTAGATAGAGAAAATATAGTAAATATAGTTGTAATCCAAAAAAAGAAAGTGATATTACAAAGAAGTATTAATTCGAAAATTATAGAACCACCAGAAAATGAAAACGAAAAAAAATATATATTTATAATTCTTTGAAATGGGTTTACTTGAAACTTTTAATTCAAGAAACACAAAATGAAGACGCAAAAACTTACTTTTGGCGTCGAGACCAGAATTAGGTTTCTTGAGGGTTTTTTTTACAGCCAATGCTCCTGGGTTTCCGGGTTTCCTGTAAAACCTTGCAAGTTGATTTTAGTAGTACCTGACACAGACACCGGTTGATTAAAAGAAGTTGATTAAAAGAAGGCGCAAGCATTAAAAGAAGGCTCAAACCTTATCAATCAAATCTTTTAATACAGAGATCATGAATACGTGCACGCTTAGAAGAAATCCAAAAAAAAATAAGTGATATTACAAACAAGAATTAATTCGAAAATTATAGAACCACCAGAAAATGAAAATGAAAAAACAATTCTATTTATAATTCTTTGAAATGGGTTTACTTGAAACTTTTAATTCAAGAAACACAAAACGAAGACGTAGAAACTTACCTTTGGCGTTGAGACTAGAATTAGGTTTCTTGGGGGTTTTTTTTAGAGCCAATGATCCTGGGTTTCCGGGTTTCCTGTGTGACCTTGCAGGTTGATTTTAGTAGTTACCTGACACAGACACTGGTTGATTAAAAGAAGGCGCAAACATTAAAAGAAAGCAATTAAAAGAAGGTGCAAACCTTATCAATCAAATCTTTTAATAATATCATTAAATTAATCTCATAAAACTATACATCAATGGAAAAAAACAACAGAGATCATGTTTGTGTGGAAAAAAAGAACAGAGATCATGGATATTGCACGCTTAGAAGAAATCCAAAAATGGCATCCCACTAGAAAACAAATCGAATCAGAGAACCAGAGAGAACCTCATAAATAGATCTGCATGGGTGGAAGAAGCAGACAATACAGTCAATACTCATGAAGCTTTGCCTCCGATTTGTATGGTAATGATGCTTTGCCTCCGCAAGCATCACGACCTGCATTCTACAGGAGTAATGAAACATGGGGCCTTCATTCGTCCAGATTCTTTTCGGTGGTCTCGAAAAATATCTTGAAGACGAGGGCCTTCTGGGAAGCGTTGCAGCCAACTAAATCCAAATTTTTAGAGCACCTTTTGATTTATGGAAATAAAATCTGAAAGGAAATCTCACCATCAACGCAAGAAGTGGTGGGAAGAATATTGTAAAAAATGTCGAAGGTGGGAGGAATATTAAATGGAGAAGGTTGAGAAAGGTTATTGGTCCAATAGTGTCTCGCAGGGCAACAAGATTGGATTCAATAACAACCTGTTAACAAAAAAAATTACGAAAGAAACCTACATGTTAGCTGAACAATCAAAATAAAAAATCTAGGAAGACCTGCAAACGTAGATGTAATTTACTAAAATGAATGTAAACCATTACTATTTGTCCTTCTGAAAATTAATTATTCCTGAACTCCCTTCTCTTCATCCACAAATATCCATGAACGAATCGAATGTATGAACGCATGGAACTAGTTGTATGAACGCTCTTAATTGAGAAGCTCTTAGTTCTGTGCACGCATCCCGGTCGGCTGGGAGTGGCGATGTGGCTAGTCCCTCCTCCTCCCCGCACCGAAGGGCATCGTCTTAATTCCATTCACTCCGGTACCATCCTTATCCTCCTTCAACATGAACTTGTGAACATCATAATCAAAATCCTCATTACATAGCCTTTTTTAATCAACGGCTTGAACTTGTGAACATCATAATCAAAATATCTTTTTCAATCAACGGCTAATTTGTGAGTGGCCATGCCACGTCCTCCCTGCCCTAGCCGTTTGGAGGGTTCACACCACATCATTTATACCTGTTTGGATTATTTTCAATATTAAAAGGAATATAACATGCTATTTCTTAATATTGAAATATTACAAAATTTCTTAATAAGTATAATAATTTCAACAAGAAAATAGATAAAAATATTGAATGGATTTTTTTAATATTTAAATATTACAAAATTCCTTAATAAATATAATAATGTAGATGAACTTGTGAACATCATAATCAAAATATCTTTTTCAATCAACGGCTAATTTGTGAGTGGCCATGCCACGTCCTCCCTGCCCTAGCCGTTTGGAGGGATCACACCACATCATTTATATCTGTTTGGATTATTTTCAATATTAAAAGGAATATAACATGCTATTTTTTAATATTCAAATATCACAAAATTTCTTAATAAGTATAATAATTTCAACAAGAAAATAGATAAAAATATTGAATGGATTTTTTTAATATTTAAATATTACAAAATTCCTTAATAAATATAATAATGTAGATGAGTGTTTTTTGGATTAATCACATAAAGACATTCATTTACATTATGGATCACAAAAGTCTTACATTTAACAAAATATAATAATTTAAAAAAAAAACATACACATAAACCCTGCTCTCCAAATCATTCCTGTGCAATCTGTTCGTCGTTCCTTGCACAATGTTGATCTTGTCCTTCTTGCATCATCCCCATTGTATTGAGCTCGTCCTTCCATATTTCCTTCCATATTCCTGTTAATGACTCCGTTCTCCCTCTGTATGATTGTCTGTGCAAGCTCCAACTATACAACTCCTCTTGATATTTACGAGCTATAAAAGAAAAACTGTTTCAAACTATATTTTATAAAGATATAAAAACTGCTTTATAAAACATTCAAACTGGACACAACCTAGATCAAGCCTAGCGCACAAGAATGGGTAAAACCCTACCTTAAATTCAATTTAATTTAGTTACAAAAGTTTATTTGCGGGGTGATAATAGCGATAGGGGTGGAGAATGCCGATTTAGAAAATTAATCAAATAATATATATGTAATTTATTGTTTATATAAAAAAATAATAATATTAAATTGAGAAATTTTAGTTAAAATATTGAATTGTGTTATTCAAATTTAATTTTTAATAAATATATGATTTTTATACAAATTAGATAGAAATAGTAATTTTGAAAACTTTTCAAAAATAACACTAAAGACAACTCTATATTTTAAATGTAAATTTCAAGTGAATTTAATTGATTTATTTTTATTAACCTCAAAGTCAAAAAGTTGCACTTTCTGCTTGCCAATGCTAGTAAAGTGGCCCTAATTCCATAAAGTTATGGTTTCTCATGTCCATCGGAATTATAAAATGTCACTAAAAATATGGATAATATCACCACTTAAAAATCCATGGTGCCAACAATTCTAAATACTTTATTGTCCAAATTAATTATTAATCTTGTGTATTTTGCTCATAGCACACCTCTCCTTCTGTAATGACATTAACTCCAGAAATTCACGACATCCACCAAATATTTGGAAATTCACTACATCCACCAAAGATCACGGAATAAAATATAGCTTTTACATAGAAACATTGAGGTTAATCATCGTGCATGCCTCCAATTTGTTGGAAATTTCTTTGTCAGGTAAAATTTGTTTATCCCAATCTTGGACCGTTCCATTGATACTATGAAAATAGGGATGATTTTATTGACATTATTGGGCCTGGAGCAAGTAATTTGGAAAAAATCAAAATAATTTTATGTCTAATTAGGTGGTGCCATATAATTCAGGTAGTGGGCCGCACATCGGCTAAACATCGGGTAACTTGAATAAAAATAAAAATAAAAATAAAAATTCTGGTAGTTCAAGGTGCAATTTTTATCATTGGGCAGAGTTATGGGAAGTTGTAAGAACCTTCATTGCTCACCCTCCCCCCATTCCCATTAGATGATTTCATGGGTTCCAAATTCATGAGATGTATGGATCTTGATAAGTAAAGTGGCTAGATAATATTCAAGTTATGTATAAACTTCTTGAACCCTAATTTTATTACAATGTTCGATTCATTAAGGATTTTACCAAAAAGGAATGTGGTGTATTTGGAGAAAGAATGCATGAATTAATTAAATCACAGAGAAATAGTGACAAGATACTTAAAAAGGAAGCTTCTAAAGAATATGTGATTAGTCACTAATTAAGTCCTAAACTATCTTTTGTGGTTTAAGTGCTTTGTATGATTTTTTCCACAATCAATGTTACACATTCTCCTTTAGACTTAGATCCCATTATTCAAAGAGTCTTCAAAGGATTTTATTTCAATTGGGCTAAGAACTTAATTGAAAACATATGAAAGGGTGTTCAAAGTTTTAGAGCCTCCAGTGCAGAAGACTATGATATCTGCTTTTTACAACTATTTTGCATGCTTTTCTGAATGTCATCTCTTTTTCTTTTTTTTTAGTACTACAGGGTTGAGGGGTAATTTTACATTATATTCATATTTAACATTCAAAAATCTAAGAATACAGCTATGGTAACCATTTATACTCAATTCTTCATTTTATCATTGTTCTTATTCATAAGTATTTGTTCCAAATAACACCCCCCCTCCCTCCTGAATTTCTGTAAATGCTAGGTTTTCCATTACTCTGCTTAGTGACTAGTACTTTGAGGAAAACTTTTCTACCTAGTAATTTGTGGTTTTAAAGGGCCACTACATGCTTTGCCCCTTTTTGTTCCTAATAGGTGTCACGTCTCCCAAACCGATTTTTTTTTTTTTTTTTTCATGGGATTCTGTTATTATCACCCCTATGATGAGTGCTACCCATATAACATAACTTAATATTCTCCGCTTTATGCGTCGATAACAATTATAGTTTTTATACTGCATCACCTACAATGCAGACTGTTATCCGGGGTTTAGATTCTTTTCAGTACTTACAGACAGCCCTGGAATACAAGAATTTCCATGAGGATTTTTGGGCTTAACCTCCCCTCTTCTCAGTTCATATGGTAGACTTTATATCTACGTATTTTACCTTGTATGTCTCACGTTTTCTGTGCAGGATGATCACTAGGCCCTTAATCAAACTTCCCAGTTTGCCAGCCTGCTAATATTTTCAATATGTTAAAGTTTCAGCATCGAAGTATAGATGTATGCCTCCTCGCATACATCTATCTCTACGCAGTTCACCACCACAGCTCCACTACCTTCTCAGTAGTTCTATGGATGGTAACCAGGATCCTCTGTTCATGGTATTTTACACATGCTTACAATCTTACCTCACACAGACGGTTATTACAAAATAGATTTTACAAAAGGCTTTTCCCCCCCCTTATTTGTCTGTTATAACCATTCAGCATGTATGACACTATGGTACAGATTCAGCTGTTCCATGGAAACTAGGAAACAACTCCTCTTACTTCACTCCAAGGGAGGGAGAGAATACTGAACTGGATAGTTTTGAATCCCTAGTGTTAGATCCTCGTACTTAGTTAGGATTCCACTTCTAATTCCATAGGTGTACCATTACATTTAATAGAATACTGTAATTTTTACACAGCTGAGGATTTTTGTTCCCTACTTCTGTTATTGATCACAGTGAATTCTGTACCATTAGTACTGTGATGATAGATTTATTTGTTTGGAACTTAATGTTCATGGGTACTGGTTTGTTAACATCTTCTGTTTATACACACAGAAATTAAATACTCCTTTAAAGGATAGCCATTTATACCTATCCATAGTTATTATATTGGCTACTCAATTGATCTATCATCTCAAACCTCATTATTTCAATGTACTCATCTCTGCACCCAACCATTTGTCTCTTCTGTCAATAGTTGTAGTTGCAATTACATAAGTTACTGAATCATGAATCCATCTAACAGTTGCATAATGCAACATAACATAACTATTCATACATTCCATAATGTACTATAACATCACAATTTCATAAATTGCATAAAGGAATATAATATCACAATTTCATAAATTGAATAAAGAAATAGAACATCACAATTTCATAAAACAGGGATATAATTAACACAGACTTACAGATATCTCCAAATTTATGCATGCACACCTCTACTATGACTAGTCCTCCCAATCTTAGAATCCTCTTTATCTCCCAGGATTCACCCCCGAGCAGAGATCCTCCCCAGAACAGACTAACCTCAATCTGTTCTGGAGCAGCTTATTTAAGCTATGCTTTCCCCAAGCCTGTTTCCAATTCTGCGTCCAGAATTTCAGGATGCTTTATTCCTGTTTAGCCTAGGCTTCCCATTCTGGGACTCTTTAAAGCTGCTTTAAGCTTTTCCTTAGCTTTTCCAGCTTTTTTCCACCTCTTCCCAACTACTCCTCTTCATTGGGGAAATTTAGATTTTTCCTCAAAAATCTAAATTAGAAATAATTTCTTTCAAGGATTTTTGAAATATTTGGGGAAAGTCTTTTTTTCCTTTTCCATCACCTCATGGATTAGGCATATGATCTCATTTTCTCATCTGGTCATAGTGCATACATAATATTTTATTTATTTTTCATAATTACAAATTTAACCACATCCACACAATAATCATCCACTGGGGTCCACTCCCCTTTGGATTTATGTTCAAATGTCTCATTTGAAAAGCATATAACTTGGGGGTGTTACATATTCCCCCTCTGAAAATAAACACCGTCCTCGGTGTTGACAACTATCTACTAGTTGATTTTGAACATAATTATGAATTCTTTTCCATCATCTGAGCTTCTCTGTGCCATGTAGCTTTTTAGCAGTAAAGTGCTCCACTGCACCTTTACTCGAGCTACTGTTCACTTTCGCAATTCCATTTCTTCTCGCTTTCATCTTTGAAGCGACTCTGGAAGGAAATTCCTCTTCTGGTTCCACCTAGACCAAATTTCAAATCAATCATGTGAGAAGCATCATGTACAAAAATTATAACTTTTCTTTTCCAACAAGGAGACATGAAATATATCAGGAAATTTAATAAGCAATGGTAGGGCTAATGTATAAGCCATTAGTTTTCCAGCGGAGTACTCTCCTGCCTCCACTATATTTACTGATGCCTTATGCAGTTGGTTTTCTTCCTACTTCTTTACAAGAAGTTTGTATGGAAGATCTTTTATTCTGGTTTCTCTGTCCACAATTCATACCAATGTAAGTAATATCAGGTACATATAATTGATAATTCACAACAGCATTCTGCATTTCAATAAATTAAGACATTCAGTTATTAATCAAACCGTTCAGGTTCATAATAGTTTAGTGCACTTTTAGTACACTACTTATCCTTTCTTGTTTTTCAGTGAGATTCTTTCCTCACGCAACTTGGTTCAGTTCAGATTTTCTGGATTTTCTAGGTGATTTATCTTCACCCCCTTTTTTTTTCCTCCTTGTTTCGAGAGTGCCCAATTTCCTGTTACACACTTAGCTGAACAAATTTTTCCAACTTTTCATTAGTACTCATAAATGAATGAAAAAAATGTACTATATGCATGATTATGCTTACCCTTTTTCAGTTCATCGCTGTACTTCCAGTACCTTCTCTCTTCTTCTTTTTTTTCGTAGTGGTATGATTTCACACTATTTCCCCCTATCCTTGAATTTAAGACTCAGGAAATTTACATAAATTTTATACCATCAAAATTTTATAGTGTGAATGCATGTACTTACTATCATTCTTCACATTCACAAGTATTATTACTTGATAATGTCAAAATGGCATTTGACATAGTTTCTCCTTTTTCCAAGAATTACCATAATTTATACATTTTACTATATTTTTCTTTCCCGTTATACTTTCACCACTTAGTTTACCACAGTAGTATCTATTACTCCCTTAACTATAATTAGAGTAATAATATTCGACCAGATGGAAAATATATCTTTCCCCTTTACTTACAGCTTTTAAGGTGAATTCACTTTTTATACTCCCCAGTGAATTATTTCTTCTCCTTTAACTCCGTGGGTATAAAGTTGAGAAATAATTTAACATGTATGAAGATAGTATATTCACACAACTCAACAAAGTTAACATTATAACATATAACAAGATCGCCTATATTTATAATGTTAATTGTAGATTTTAACGTATGTCCCACGTGCAATTTGTTTCATTTTAATTTATCCTCAATTTCACCACATGGTATATATAATACAATAAAGTGAAACATATAAAATTTTCTTTATAAAGCTCTTTGTTATATGAACCATTATATTTCATATCCTTAAATCCTCCACTATTTTTCATATGTATATATAGAACCACTCTATATATATACCATCAACAATATATATATAATATAACCTCCATCCTATATATATAAAATCCACCATATATAAATACAATCCACCACATATATATATCCACCAGACATATATATACTATATATATATAATTCAAAGAGTTTAATTAATACTCCTTAAATTTTTATTTTTATTTTTCCTTTGTGATGGACTTATAAAGTTTTTCTTTGAACCAATACAAGGACAATGGAGATGGTTTCGGCTATTGTTAAGTCAATAATTTATAATAGAATCCATCTCTATTCTTTTCAGCCAAGTAAGTGAATACCTAAACTTACAGGATTTTCCATTAGGGGATAATTAAAGTTTGCATAATTCTATGCATAACTTTTATACATATAAGTACCCCATATATATATTTCTACATCCTTTGATAAGGCTATGGACCGATATATATATATATATATCTATAACACCTATTCCATACCCATGTTTTATGTCACATATATCCATATGTCTAACCTTTGCTAATTTATTTACATGCACATGTATGGGTATATAACTCGTCTATATATATCCCATATGCACTTATCACCGATGTGACATATTCATGTTTTTCTTTCCCATTATCTCTGTCTATAAGCATTAAATTCTCCTTTCGTACGCTTTATCACACTATATTTCTAACTTTCATAAGCCATTTGTAAATGAAATTTTTTTTTCTTTCCTATTTTTATCTTCCTCATGGTTATATTAATATTTATGTCGAAAGTAGTAGACCCCCTCAATCTACTCATGAGATAATTCCTTTACACAAGGTAATGTAAATTACTCTCTTTTTTTTTCCATAGGCGCTTTGTATTTCACCTCTATCAAATACCTACTTCCCTTATATATATATATAATTCCCACCATATATATATATATATTACTTATATCAATTACATACTCCATTATATATATATATATATATATATATATCCCCACCATATATATATATCAACCATGTCCTTAATATATGAATTATGCATCGACTCAAAGGTGTGGAATCACCCTACCTTACAACTAAATAAATACATCTTTTATTCCGATGCGTTGATAACCGTGGGTAAATTAGACCGCCCTTCTAGACCTATGTATATATATTACTCATACCTGTAAAAATATCCCTTCTTCGGAACTGACGGTTACGCATCTATCTTGGCGTACCAGGCGTTTATCAAATATATATATACTTCTGCTCTTTTTAAAGCGGCTCGGGTTTATTGGTAGGATACAGTCCACGTTAATTTAACATTTTAGTCGTCCGTGGAGTTTGATCATAATCCACCAGGCGTAGTTAATTCATTCAAACGAGCTATGTAAAGCTGTATAGCCGATTTCGTATGCCATCATAGAGTTTATACTGTTCGGGCCGAGTCTATGGGTTCCGGTACTCACCTCTTAATTTTATTATGAACAGTTTCTTTTAACAACTCATTCGTGTACCATATTGTTGTGTGGTTTGTTTCCGCAGTGCTCATCCCGCTATTATTGTATCTGTTTCCCGCACCCATTCCAGGTAATGATAATAAATCACTCGTTTTGGCGTAAATTGACTTGTCGACCTATACGGACTCATTACCCGGAGGCGTTCTGTAATTATCAATTGGATTTTAACCTTATGCATGTAACTGTGGTGTAACCATGTATTCAAATTTCGGCTGTTCAAGTCGTACTGTGCCTGTTTCAGAGTTTAACGTATGAGGTTGGTTCTCGTATTTTGTTTTCTTGAATGATTTGCAGGCAAGGCGGCGTAGTTTCACCGAGAGGAGAGTACTTTCTCTGCCAGTGTAACTTGTTCCCTACTCAACCAATTTGACAGATGGCTTGCTACCTGTCGACCTTAGCCTGTTGCCAGTACTAAGCCAAATTCTGTCTTGGAAGTGTATTAGCCTGTTGCCAGTACTAAGCCGAATTCTGTCTTGGAAGTGTACTGGTTCTAGTGTTTCTCCTTTGAAACGTAATATCTCCCCCTACCTTCCCTGTGTCCTTTGCCCTTGTCTGGTACTCGCCCCTGGACGTGGCAGCGTTTCCCCGATCGACCTCAAGATTCTCAAATTCCTGGGGCAGTGTGTTTTAGGGTTACGGGGTTTTCTTCCTCTTTTTAAACTGAGGGTTTCGTGCAGAGCTATTCACCCTTATTACGACTACGTTTTTAGGTTAGTAATATGCAATGTTCATAGTCACTGCGGAGGTTTTGAGCTGCGGCCCAAGCAGATTCTAGCGCAAGATCTCTTGCTGCTTCTGCGTTGCATATTTTTTTTTTTTTTTGTAGCTTGTCTTTCTTAGCCAGTGTTTAATCCTTTTCTTCGTTGCTGTTTTAACTTCATGGTTTTTTTTTTTTTTTTTTTTCATAGATTAGGTGGAATTACCACGTTACTGTGGCTGTTCACAGCAATCATAACCGTGTAACAGTCCGTTATCATGCGGTTTCCATGGTTACTCCAGTGTCCGTGGTTAACATATTAATAGAGTTTTTGTGTTTGGTTTCCAGAGTCCCGAATAGGGTACTAAGATGATTGGCGAACCGTTTTCTTATCCCTCACATCGCCGGTGATCAACTCTGGTTACCCAATGTATCGATTAAAGCGACAAGAGGAGGAACCCGAACTAGCTTCATAGGTAAACCCTAACTAGTGCTGCCATTGCCGAGGTTGCTGTCTCAGACGGGTTAATCAATGTTTCCACTCTTCACCATGAATCGTTAACACTGATGTCCTGTTTTTTTTTTTTTTTTTGTGGATAGGTTGTTTTTATTTTGCACCTCTGATTTAACGAAAGAAATAAATCCTGTTTGCCCTGCTTAACGCAGGCGTCGATTTCTTCTGATCGATTCATTATATTCCCTATCAGATACTTGTTTGCGTCGTCGGTCTTTATGCATATCAATTTGACCCATTTTTGTTGCAGAGAACCTACTAACTGGCATAATCGCCGAGTTGCCGTCCATGATTAGGTTTCATAATTTAGTTATTACTGAAAGGTGGGATACACCGTGCACTTTCGTTTAAGTCTCGCCCTCCTCGTTGCCTTTAATGATTAACTTTGATTTTATCTTCCGTCCCACTGTAATGGTTACTGTGATATTCATTGTTAGACGCAGGTCCGTATTTATTATTATCCACTACCAGTCATGATTTAATGATTTAGGTATCTAATATATCAATTGCCAGCCATGATCTAATGTGGACCGCATACATATAAGTCCGTTTTTTTTATATTGGTTCGCCAGCAATTTTTCTCTTTTATTTAGTTTAACTTCTGTGGTTTCAGCCTAATTATAACTCCCATATCCCAATCGGGACTTGGTGCGATTTGTGCAATTATCGATTCAACTAATATTTCCTGTGACTTGATTTCCTGATCTACACGTATTGGAATTTAGAATTTCGACATGCGTGGAATAATTCTTGGTCGTAAGTCGATTAGTAAAATCGGCCATGAAATCGTAAGTTCGATTGATGTCGAGCTGCTTTCTTTCCATAGCAATCGTTTGTTAACTCTATTTAGCATTCATGGACAGTAAGTTGTGTTTGTTTATCTAATTTCCCTTTTTAAAACCAGAGAGTTAAATTTTTAATCATCCTCTATTCGGCGTTCTTGTTTTTATCCTTTCGGCATCTCTCGTTTATCGGTATTCCTATTTGTCAGCAGTATATTGAAATATGTTCGGGGTATGTCGAATTTGGTCTGCATATGGATCTGGAAATTGGATTATTCTATGACGCAACAAGAATACGTCCTGCGTCGTTTAATATATATATCTACCTATATTTCAATAACCCTAGACTACAAGGTGTTCTTTCTATAGCACCTCGCTGCCATTATATTTGATTTATATGTATTTCCATTTTATAGGTAGGTTTCTTATTTATATAATTTCCGTAGATTGTTGCAATATTAGATCAGCGCCTATGCCGCGGTAGTAATATATATATATATTGGCATGAATAGATTTATATGTGCAGGTTGTAGTCTAGGTCATCAGCGCCCCAATTGATGGGTTACTTGATACCTAGTGAGATATCCATTCTTTTTGACTTATTTAAACTCTATTTGTTATGCATATATGTAAAGATGGGTATACAATACTTCTAATGTCGAACCATCTAAATTCTAATTTTTATGGTGCATTCTAATGTTTATTTCCAGGTTTATAATTGGTGTTCATCATGCAAAGTATTTCATAATTTCTGTCAGTAGTCTAACCCTTCTATGGCAGGTGTACTCGTGAATGTAATAGGATTTTAAATTCCATGTTGTAGAATCCCTGTTAGAGAGTTCTATTTTCTTTTAGAAGTATAACTATCAATGTGGCCCATGGGTTTGACTGGATAACAATGAGTATAGATCACGCAATATGTTATTCTACCATATTCCAGAATACTAAGAGATTTTTTTTTTTTAGAGGAGATATCTATACTTTTAGATCTGTTATAAGAATCATATAATGTATACATATACAGATTTACTCTTTGGTTTAATAATAATACATATTCATAAGTATGCAGATTTCACTTCTCAGGTTGGCTTGAGCAAGCCAATCTCCATTGTGAAATTTATTTAACACTCATATAGCATGGATTTCATCAATAACTTTAATATTTATTTCAGGATATAGAGGTAGTTTTAAATTTTCAATAGGCTCAATAAAGGCTACAGGTGCTAGAAGACTCCCACCTAATTTCTCTGAATGCTATAATATTACTGTAGAGTAGAATTTACCTCTTTTTTTTTTTCTAGAAACATGTTGAGTTTCATGTTCAAATGTATTTTTCTTACTCTATCACCATTCTGCTACAATGTTTTTCTATTATACTTATGAGCATAGACTTTCACCTTTATGTCTACAGGAAGCAGAACAATAATTAATCGTCTGTAGAAGCTAAGTAACTACAGATTTTAAACCCTCCTTGGTTTAAATATTCTGGAGTTCCTACTCTATGGACTTTCTGTCTACAGCTAAACAGAGTTCGGGACGGTGAATACCAAAAGATAGATTCAGTTGAACGTAGTACTAAGTCAATCTGTTACATGTATACCTGAAAGTATACCTGAAAGTATATCCAAGATATTTGTATATTTGAAGAAATATTTTTAATATTCATAAAATTTATAACAGTTAAGCATTTCTTTGTGAGCACATATCTTACCCAATTTTTGAACTTTAGCTCCGATACCATTTGTCACGTCTCCCAAACCCATTTTTTTTTTTTCTATACCATGGGATTCTGTTATTATTTAGTACTGTCATAGTTTTTATACCGAATCACCTACAAAGCAGACTGTTATCCGGGGTTTAAATTATTTTCAGTACTTACAGACAGCCCTGAATACAGGAATTTCTATGAGAATTTTTGGGCTTAACCTCCACTCTTCTCAGTTCATATAGTAGATTATATATCTACATATTTTACCTTGTATTTCTCAGGTTTTCTGTGCAGGATGATCACTAGGCCCTTCATCAAACTTCCCAGTTTGTCGGCCTGCTAATATTTTACATATGTTAAAGTTCCAGCATCGAAGTATAGATGTATGCCTCCTCACATACATCTATCTCTACGCAATTCACCACCATTGCTCCACTACTTTTCTAGTAGTTCTATGGATGGTAACCAGATGCTCTGTTCATGGTATTTTACACATGCTTACCATCTTCCTTCACACAGACTGTTATTACACAATAGATTTTGCAATAGGCTTTCCCCCCCCCTTATTTGTCTGTTATAACCATTCAACATGTATGACACTATGGTACAGATTCAACATTTCCATGGAAACTAGGAAACAACTCCTCTTACTTCACTCCAAGGGAAGGAGAGAATACTGAATTGGATAGTTTTGAATCCCTAGTGTTAGATCCTCGTACTTAGTTAGGATTCAACTTCTACTTCCATAGGTGTACCATTACATTTAATAGAATACTGTAAATTCTACACAGCTGAGGATTGTTGTTCCCTACTTTCTGTTATTGATCACAGTGAATTCTGTACCATCAGTACTGTGATGATAGATTTAGTTGTTTGGAACTTAATGTTCATGGGTACTGGTTTGTTAACATCTTCTGTTTATACACACAGAAATTAAATACTCCTTTCAAAGATATCCATCTATACCTATACATAGTTATTGTATTGGCTGCTCAATTGATCTATCATCTCAAACCTCATTATTACAATGTACTCATCTCTACACCCAACCATTTGTCTCTACTGTCAATAGCTGTAGTTGCAATTACATAAGTTACTGAACCATTAATCCATCTAACAGTTGCATAATGCAACATAACATAACAATTCATACATTCCATAATGTAATATAACATCACAATTTCATAAATTGCATAAAGGAATATAATATCACAATTTCATAAATTGCATAAAGGAATATAACATCACAATTTCATAAAACAGGGATATGTTTAACACAGACTTACAGATATCTCCAAATTTATGCATGCACACCTCTACTATGACCAGTCCTCCCAACCTTAGAATCCTCTTTATCTCCCAGGATTCACCCTCGAGCAGAGATCCTCCAAGAACAGACTAACCTCAATCTGTTCTGGAGCAGCTTATTTAAGCTGGGCTTTCCCCAAAGCCTGTTTCCAATTCTGCGTCCAGAATTTCAGGATGCTTTTATTCCTGTTTAGCCTAGGCTTCCCATTTTGGGACTCTTTAAAGCTGCTTTAACTTTTCCTCAGCTTTTCCAGCTTTTTCTCACCTCTTCCCAACTACTCCTCTTCATTGGGGGAAATTTAGATTTTTCCTCAAAAATCTAAATTAGAAATAATTTCTTTCAAGGATTTTTGAAAGATTTGGGGAAAGTCTTTTTTCCTTTTCCATCACCTCATGGATTAGGCATATGATCTCATTTTCTCATCTGGTCATAGTGCATACATAATATTTTATTTATTTTTCATAATTACAAAATTAACAACATCCACACAATAATCATCCACTGGGGTCCACTCCCCTTTGGATTTATGTTCAAATGTCTCATTTGAAAAGCATAGAACTTGGGGGTGTTACAATAGGTTAACTTCTAAAGAAATAACTTGCCATTATTGAGTGCACCAATTCCAAATCTTAATTCTTGATATTGTAGTACGATGTGTTCATCATTGCTTGTACCAATTCCAAATTTCAGTGCACTCAATTGCAATTGTTGCTCTCCACCATTCGTTGCACCACTTTCTTGTGATTCTTCTTCACCTCTCACAATAGTTATTTCACTTTGTTGATCTTTTCTATGAATTGGAAATTTCATATGTGTCCATCTTGTGTCATCGTTGTACCAAAAATGTCCTTCCTATAACAAACCTACATAAAATTCCATGTAATAAAGTTAAAATAATAACCATTGTTCGTGAGAGACATATTCCAAGATGAATGTTGGGAAAAACATCCTAGTGCGAGTGTTCACATGGTTTATTACGTCTATGGAAAAGGCTATGTGTAACACCCCCAATTTGTGGGTTGAATTTTTAAAGTTAGACATTTGAACTTTAATCCTAAGGGGGTGGACCCCAAGGGATGAGTATGGTGTGAATGTATTTGTATATTTTATTTGATGAAATAAATAAAATGATTGTGCATTTTGACCAAAAAGAGAATTAGAGATCACTTGCCAAATCCATGAGGATGGATAAGGCAACAAATCCCCAAAAATCTTTCAAAAATCCTTGAAAGAAATTAATTTAGATTTGAGGAGGAATCTAAATTTCCCCAATGAAGAGGAGTAGTTGGGAAGAGGTGAGAAAAAGCTGGAAAAGCTGAGGAAAAGCTTAAAGCAACTTTAAAGAATCCCAAAATGGGAAGCCTAGTCTAAACAGGAAAGAAAGCATCCTGCTATTCTGGACGCAGAATTAGAAACATGCTTTGGGGAATTATTAGCTTAAATAAGCTGCCCCTAAGCAGATCAGGGGGGATCTATTCTAGGAGGTGATCTCTGCTCGGGGGTGAGTGCTGGGAGACAAAGAGGACTCTAATGTTGGGAGGTTGGTCAATTGCAGATTTTGGTATGTTCTGAAAATTTTGTTATTTCTATGTTCTGATGGTATGAATTGGCTACATATTAAAAAAAACTTAATTAAATGGTGTATTTGAGGTTAGTACTACATTTAATAGAATCCAGACTAAGGCATTAACCTTTCAGATGCTGTTTAGTTGTAGACCAGAAATCCATAGAGTAGAAACTCCAGAAACTCTAAACCAAGGTTTGTCTAAATCTGAAGTTACTTAGTCCCCATAGATAATTAAATATTATTTTGTTTCTGTTGATACAACTGGGATACTTTATGTTCTTATGTCTGCTAGGAACTTTTTATAGATCACTGAAGTATACATGGTAGGTAGCATAAAGGAAGAACACAAGATCTTAAAATAGAGATTTCAGATATGAGCATTCTAACATTTATAACATTTATAGATTGCATAGATGAGTATTCTAACATTTATAATGGTGTTAGAAAAAGAGTAATTCTACTCTATATGAGCATTAGACCATTTATAAGGGTATAGACTGCATATCTAATTATATTCTTACTTCTTGAAAACCTGTAACATAGCCAAATACTTGCCTTATAATTAATGTTCTCTAGTCAAACACCATTAAATACTTGTAGATATACCTTAAAAGAAAAATAGAATTTACAAGTAAGTATTATGGAATATGTAGTTTGACTCTTATTGAACCACAAGGTAAATGTATACTATAGAAGAGTTATATATTCTCATAGCAATTATAAAGTAAATTGTATTTTGATTTCATCTCTAACCTTTGAACCAAACATTAGGGCAATGGAGAAAAAAATGCTCAAGGCATATCATCAATATAACTATCAAATACCTATATATATGCACGTAATGCCAAAAGTATATATATTTCCTAACAAGCATAGATAGAAATACAAATTGTATACGCATGATATAATTTAGAATAGCATTACACCATTCGGTACTTAACAGTCCCGACCACAAATGAGCAATATATATATATATATATCTAAAATTTATATGTTACCAGCGCGATAGCAATACCAATTATATATTGCAACGATGCGTGTTAAAAAGGGAACATATCTCTGAAATATATATATAAACATATATTTGTAAAAAGTGGAAACGCCGTGAGATAATCTAATAATGGTTCATTAAAATCAAAGGTTATAATCATAATATTCGGGAGGAAAACGATCCAAATGATGAAAACTCAAAACGATTAGTGGTCTGCTTATAGAGCGGCCTTGTATTAATATCAAACCCTCGAAGGGTACAACTGTAAAAAATCCACGACATTTTAAGGTTGGTTTAATCATGATATAGAGTGATTTGGTTATAAAACAATGATATTTATTTAAACCTAGATCTACCATTGGCGTACGAACCTATACTGGTCATATACGTATCATCTACCTTATGCATATAATTTAGCAGCTACTAAACGGAGAAGAGAGAGCAGTTCGTAACAATACCACAGAAAACAATACATGCATATGCAATACCACAGTCAGCCTTTACAACTATAAAGCGACGCGGCGGTGGGTAGGATCGCTTCACCTCTTGGGTGCAAGGGATGATAGTAGAACCGAATTTCTCAGACCTGCAGTCATTCTAATTCCATTACAGAACATTACTAACATTAAACCTACAGAAAAACAGAGACGTGATAGCATAAAGGGAAAGAAGTTGCCATTGGACGAGTTCGGCTTTTTCCCTGACGCTGATAGCAAGACCATAGTGCCAGCTACCGCAAAGATAAGTTGCTAAAGTTTAAAGTGAGAGGTCAGAGCGCTGTGGACCATAACCACAGCCGAACCATGCAATCATTCAGAAATACGTAGCCATACAATTAGTGCAACAGTTAGCGTGGGGTATAGATTGAACCCAGAAAACCAATACACGTAAACGAAATGTGCATATCTCTGTTACGATGTGGATTAACTAATGTGGAAACCTGACAGTAAAGATTTTTTTTGACAGATTAAAACGTAGAAATAGAAAACGGAATAATATACAAATTTTTAATGTTAAATACACAGCAGCCCGGTAATAAGGGGAACGATGTATCATTATAACGCCCAGGAAGCTGAAATCATTCGCTAGAACGATGGATAACGAGGTTACAATGGGGCCGGCTGAACGCTAGAGGGAGAACCAGCTCGAGGGGTTGTATTCTTCTTGAAGCATAGTGCACGCAGCCGGAAAACCATCGTCCACATCCCTGCACAGTACAATTCGTAAATAACTAAAGACAACAATTCCGAAAGATATTAAACTGTATGCCAGAAGATAAATAATGATAGAGAGCCACGCAAGGACTCTCACCTATCAAACTGATTTGATACTTCGGTATCAAATCTCCATAGAAAATCAGTTCCCTCACTGGAACGAGTGGGAGTAAATGGCAATCGCTCAACCAGAATGGGACTCCCTGGAACCTGAGCTGAATAAATATAGACACTAACGCTCAGAGGAATACTTGTGAGGGAAGGGTATGAAAAACCCTAATTCCCCTGCCCTAAGCGTACATAGAATTCCAGGGTCGATTGGACCCCAACTCCGCCTTATTGACAGATAGGTACCCGGAAATGTGAAAACCAATTCACATCAGGTACTGAACCTGCGTTAGTCGACTTGCACCGTACTGAGCCGAACAGAAAAATGCATCTAAAAGCTACACGTAACAGCAAGGATGAGCCGGGGTCTGCAAGGGGCGGCGCTGGATACTCAAATCGCCTGTACGCACAGCGGTTCCTGTATTCCAAAATATAAAACCTACACGTTAAATCAACATAGTTCGCTTAAACCAAAGGAATAGAAACACACGTCTCTGGTAAATTTACACCAGGCGTACATAGGTATTCAAAAGCAAATGGAGAACTTAATGAACACTACCGCTACAAGTTAGCAACAGGGTAGAAACCTACTACCATACCCTCGGATCTTAAAAATTAGGGTTATGTGTTATCTGAACAGGAAACTGTGGCTCGCGAAAAAAAAAGATAGTCAACCTACGGTCATAACCCTCCTTAATTCCGATTGACGTGTCAACCACATCGCCGAGTCTGCGTTATGTAAGCCAATGGTTCGTCACGATAATTACCTCGACCTACACAGCTGCAATAACGTACACCGATGTTATCTCGAATTATGATCGTTCAAAGGGTGGGCGAGATAGCATTGTATCCAGTTGAATGCACGCGTGGAAAACCAAAATTTATATTCAATCATAATATCTATTGGAATATAACGATGGTTTTAATGAGACGATTTCAATAATAACATGACGTGGGAATGCCATGCCTATACTTATAGGCGTACAGATTTTGTTTATATAGGAGTGCATTCGACAAAGGTTTGGATACACGTGGTGTACACTTATCTATGGTAAATTATATATATATATATATATACATATAATGAAAGATATGTATATATGGGTGTATAAAGAAATAAATATATATATATATGGGAATCACAAATACACTTATCTATGGTAAATTATATATATAGATGTAATGCAATATATATATATATATATGAGTGTATAAAGAAATAAATATATATATATATGGGGGCTACAAAGAAATATATATATATATATACATGGGGATTCCATGACATTGACAAGAGGGTATTAATATATCAATATACCTGGGGATCCAAAGAGATAGGTATAAGATTTATAGTTGGAGTTAAAGCTAGAGGTGTCAATTATATATATATATGTTAGGTGAGGCCTTTGAAGAACAAGTATGTCCATCGAGGTCATGATTATAGTAGGCATAGGAAAGAAATAATGTCTTTTGGCAATATAAGGGGATATAGAAATATATACATTTGGTGGAAAATTATACAGTGGACAATAGAAAAAAAAAAAAATTCTGGAACTAGAGGTGTTACAAATGGTATCGGAGCACTAGTTACAACAAATTGGGCTGTTGTTTTCTGCTCACTGCTTATTACATATTTTGTTTTTCTGAAGTTTATAAACTTTGCTAATCTGTGTTGTAAGTGTGTACAGTTGAAATGGCTGAAGGTGAAGGGATTTGTGTGGATCTGCGGGATGAGTTTGCTACTCCAGATCCCAATGCGCCGGTACTGCCTATGTTGCACCGGATGCAATGAGATTTGGCTGAATTAAGAAGCCAAAATGACATGTTGTCATCAGCCAGTAAGGAGCAGGAAAATCTCATCAGAGAGCTAACTTCCCGAAACAGCCAGGAGGGCGAAGGTTCTGGAAAAAGAAAGATGGATGAATCTGAGGATGAGGATGCAGCTAGAAATCAACATAAGCAGAAAAGAGAGTTGCAAGGGGAATTTAGAAAGATCAAACCTCCCTCCTATGATGGGGAGAAGGAGGAGGATCTTTGAGCTTGGTTCTTTGAGACACGATCGAAGTATATTTCCAAGTCTATATGAATATGAGCAATGCGAAGGCTAGATTAGTTGCGTACCAGCTACAAGGAAAAGCTACACTCTGGTGGGAAGAGACTAAAATGGTGCATGCCATTGATGAAAAAACAGTTACTTGGGAAGATTTTCAGACTAAGTTCAAAAGTCGTTATTTAAATGAACGTTACTATGACGATAAAGCAAAATAATTCCATGAACTTAGGCTAGGGCAGCTAACTACTGATGAATTTGTCACTAAGTTTACAAATTTACTGAGGTATGTCCCTTACATTAGGGAAGAAAAGGCAAAAGTGCAAAGGTTTTTAAATTGTTTGCCTACTGTATACAAGGAGAAAATTGAGTTTGAAAACCCAAAGACCATGGATGAAGCTGTTAGAAAAGCAAGATTATGCTATCAGCAGTTTAAAGGTAAAGCTGAACAAGGGAAGAGCTGGATGAACAAGGTGGAGTTCAAAGGAAAGAGACCAAAACCAGCATATTTAAGGAATTTTGGTAGAGATCATCAAAGGAAAACGTTCAGCAAACCAAAAGAAAGTCAAACTGCTCAGTCCCAAGTGGCTTCAAAACCAGTAGAAGGGAACATTAGAAAAGAAGGGACGGTCAGAATGAAGGAACCTCTAAAATGTTGGGGTTGTGGAGAACCCCATATGATGAGGGACTGCCCCCATCGAAATATACACATGATCAGCAGAGAGCGAGAGGCAACAACCGTCAATGACATAGCCAGAAATATACCAACCATCAGTGCAGCCCTGGAAAATCGACAGGCAGAACATCAAGAAACCATGGTGGAAATGGAGGGTAAGATTTCTGACCTACCTATTACTGTTTTGATTGATCCAGGTGCTTCCTTAAGTTACATTAGTCCCGGAATTGTAGAAAAATGTAAAATTAAACCTGAAAAATTTCAGCAGTCATGGTTGGTACAGCTGGCCACTAGAACTAAGAGAAAAGTCACACATAAATTGCCCAACACAGCAATCAAATTAAATGGCTTTCCAACAGAAATAAATTTGAACATATTTCCATTAGGATCCTATGACTTGCTGATAGGAATGGATTGGCTGGAAAAGAAGAAAGCTCTGATGAATTGCTGGGATAAAACCCTGCATTGTGTGGATGAGGAAGGGAAACCTTTTACACTAAAAGGGAAACCAAAATCCATTTCAATAAGACAAATATCAGCCTTACAATTAAAAAGAACAACTAGAAAAGGATACCAAGTATATGCAGTGCATGTAGAAGAAATAGAACAGCAAACTGAGGAAGAGTTACTGGATGCTATACCAGTCATCAGAGAATTTAAGGAAGTCTTTCCCAAGGAAATTCCTCATCTTCCCCCCAAGAGAGAGATTGATTTTTCAATCGATCTGGTACCAGGAGCAACACCTGTTTCCCGAGCACCTTATCGAATGAGCCCTCCTGAACTAATGGAACTGAAAATGCAATTACAGGAATTGTTAGATAAAGGGTATATAAGACCAAGTGTATCTCCTTGGGGAGCCCCAGTTTTATTTGTGAAAAAGAAGGATGGAAATTTTAGGATGTGTATTGACTATCGTCAACTAAATAAATTGACCATTAAGAATAGATATCCACTTCCTAGAATTGATGATCTTTTTGATCAAGTGAGAGGAGCTTCAGTCTTCTCAAAGATAGACCTCAGGACTGGGTATCACCAGCTCATAATTAAAGAAGAAGACATCAGCAAAACATCATTTCGAACCAGGTATGGGCATTACGAATTTGTAGTCCTACCTTTTGGTTTGACGAATGCCCCTGCCACCTTTATGTGTCTGATGAACAGTGTGTTGAATAAGTATTTGGACAAATTTGTTCTTGTGTTCATAGATGATATCTTAGTCTATTCTAAAAATGAAGATGAACATAAAGAACATCTGAGAATAGTGTTGCAGACTTTAAAAGAAAACCAGCTATATGCCAAGTTCAGCAAGTGTGAATTTTATAGAAATAAAATTCAATATCTGGGTCATATAATTTCTGAAAAAGGATTGGCAGTTGACCCTGAAAAGATAAAAGCCATTAAAGAATGGCCAGTTCCCACTGATGTCTCAGCAGTAAGATCATTTATGGGAATTGCAGGCTATTATCGCAGATTTGTGGAGATATTTTCTGCTATAGCAAATCCCATAACCTCATTACAAAGGAAGGGTGTTAAGTTCGTGTGGACTGAGAAATGTCAAAACAGTTTCGAACAGTTGAAACAAAAACTTATTTCAGCTCCTATATTAAAAATTGTTGATCCTGATAAAGAGTTTGTTGTATGTACAGATGCTTGCAGAGAAGGGCTGGGAGGAGTCCTGTTACAGGAAAATTCAGTCATTGCCTATGAATCTAGGAAACTGAAAGTACATGAACAAAATTATAGTGCATATGATTTGGAACTTGCAGCTGTTATCCATGCTTTAAAAATGTGGAGACACTATCTGCTGGGGAAGAAGTTCACATTGATGACTGATCATATTAGCCTTAAATATTTCTTTTCCCAAACTGACTTGAATGCAAGACAAGCCAGATGGCTGTCTTTTCTAAGTGAATTTGATATGGACATAAAACATATCAAGGGAAAAGAAAATAAAGTTGCTGATGCCTTAAGTAGAAATGCTTGTCCACATTTAAACAGCATTGGGAGTAGTGCCCAGATGGAGATAGAGGAATTGGTGGGAAAAGCAGCAAATCAAGATCCCAACTATGAAGCACTCTTGGTGAAACTACAGACAAAGGATAAAACTGATTTCACTAAAAACCAACAAGGGCTGCTCTATTATAAAAACAGGTTGTATATTCCAAATATAGAGTCATTGAAAAGAGAAATCCTAGATGAATATCACAAACAGCCCTATGCAGGACATCCAGGATACCAAAAGATGTTAACATCATTGAAGAAGAGGGTGTTCTAGCCAGGAATGAAAAGAGATGTGGCAGAGTATTTAAGTAGATGTATGGAATGTCAGTTAGTCAAAGTTGAACATCAACACCTAGCAGGGCTTTTAAACCCCTTGCCGATTGCAGAATGGAAATGGGACACCGTTTCCATGGATTTTATAACCGGATTACCCAAAAAAAAATATCAGCATGATTCTGTAATGGTGGTAGTAGACACTCTCACCAAAGCTGCCCACTTTATACCAGTAAAATCTACATTTGGAACAGCTCAAGTAGCAAATGTTTTCCTAAAGGAGATAGTAAGGCTTCATGGGGTGCCCAAGGTGATTGTCTCAGATCGGGATGCCAAATTCACAGCAGCATTTTGTAAAGGATTGTTTGCAGGAATGGGTAATAAGCTGAATTTTAGTACTGCTTACCATCCTCAAACTGATGGGCAAACAGAAAGGACAAACCAAATTTTGGAAGATATGCTGAGAATGTATGTGATGGATAGGCCATCAAAATGGGAAGAGTACCTGCATCTAGCTGAGTTTGCCTATAATAATAGCTACCAATCCTCTATTAAGATGAGTCCGTTCGAGGCACTCTATGGGAGAAAGTGTCGTACTCCCTTGAGCTGGAGTCAACCAGAAGATAAACTGGTGTTGGGACCAGATGCACTCCAAGAGATGGAAAGAATCGTTAAACAAATACAGAGAAATATAAAGACAGCACAAGATCGACAGAAGAGCTATGCTGATAAGAAAAGAGTGCACCGAGAATTCAAAGTAGGGGATCATGTGTATTTGCACATCAAACCCAAAAAGAGCACACTTTATGCTGGAAGTTGTGCAAAACTTGCTCCTAGATATTGTGGGCCTTTTGAGGTGTTAGAAAGGGTGGGACCAGTGGCTTACAAGCTGGCCTTACCACCTCATGTTAGAGTGCATAATGTATTTCATGTTTCATTGTTAAAAAGATATGTGCATGATGCTTCTCACATAGTTGACTGGAATGTTGTACAGGTGGAACCAGAAGGGGAGTTTCTGCCAAAACCGCTTCAAATATTGGAGCGGGAAGAAATTGAATTGAGAAACAGAACAGTGACCAAAGTAAAGTGTAGTGGAAGCACTTTACTGCTGAAGAAGCCACCTGGGAAAGGGAAGCTGAAATGATGGAGAATTATCCATTTTTGTTTAAATGAACTCTAGTAGTTGAATAACAACACCGAGGACGGTGTTTATTTTCAGAGGGGGAATATGTAACACCCCCAATTTGTGGGTTGAATTTTTAAAGTTAGACATTTGAACTTTAATCCTGAGGGGGTGGACCCCAAGGGATGAGTATGGTGTGAATGTATTTGCATATTTTATTTGATGAAATAAATAAAATGATTGTGCATTTTGACCAAAAAGAGAATTAGAGATCACTTGCCAAATCCATGAGGATGGATAAGGCAACAAATCCCCAAAAATCTTTCAAAAATCCTTGAAAGAAATAAATTTAGATTTGAGGAGGAATCTAAATTTCCCCAATGAAGAGGAGTAGTTGGGAAGAGGTGAGAAAAAGCTGGAAAAGCAGAGGAAAAGCTTAAAGCAGCTTTAAAGAATCCCAAAATGGGAAGCCTAGGCTAAACAGGAAAGAAAGCATCCTGCTATTCTGGACGCAGAATTAGAAACATGCTTTAGGGAATTATTAGCTTAAATAAGTTGCCCCTAAGCAGATCAGGGGGGATCTGTTCTAGGAGGTGATCTCTGCTCGGGGGTGAGTCCTGGGAGACAAAGAGGACTCTAAGGTTGGGAGGTTGGTCAATTGCAGATTTTGGTATGTTCTGAAAATTTTGTTATTTCTATGTTCTGATGGTATGAATTGGCTACATATAAAAAAAAAATTAATTAAATGGTGTATTTGAGGTTAGTACTACATTTAACAGAATCCATACTAAGGCATTAACCTTTCAGATGCTGTTTAGTTGTAGACCAGAAATCCATAGAGTAGAAACTCCAGAAACTCTAAACCAAGGTTGGTCTAAATCTGAAGTTACTTAGTCCCCATAGATAATTAAATATTATTTTGTTTCTGTTGATACAACTGGGATACTTTATGTTCTTATGTCTGCTAGGAACTTTTTATAGATCACTGAAGTATACATGGTAGGTAGCAGAAAGGAAGAACACAAGATCTTAAAATAGAGATTTCAGATATGAGCATTCTAACATTTATAACATTTATAGATTGCATAGATGAGTATTCTAACATTTATAATGGTGTTAGAAAAAGAGTAATTCTACTCTATATGAGCATTAGACCATTTATAAGGGTATAGACTGCATATCTAATTATATTCTTACTTCTTGAAAACCTGTAACATGCCCAAATACTTGCCTTATATTAATGTTCTCTAAATAAACACCATTAAATACTTGTAGATACCTTAAAAGAAAAATAGAATTTTACAAGTAAGTATTCGAATATGTAGTTTCGACTCTTATCGAACCACAAGGTAAATGTATACTATAGAAGAGTTATATATCCTCATAGCAATTATAAAGTAAATTGTATTTTTTGATTTACCCTAACCTTTGAACCAAACATTAGGGCAATGGAGAGAAAATGCTCAAGGCATATCATCAATATAACTATCAAATACCTATATATATGCACGTAATGCCAAAAGTATATATATTTCCTAACAAGCATAGATAGAAATACAAATTGTATACGCATGATATAATTTAGAATAGCATTACACCATTCGGTACTTAACAGTCCCGACCACAAATGAGCAATATATATATATATATCTAAAATTTATATGTTACCAGCGCGATAGCAATACCAATTATATATTGCAACGATGCGTGTTAAAAAGGGAACATATCTCTGAAATATATATATAAACATATATTTGTAAAAAGTGGAAACGCCGTGAGATAATATAATAATGGTTCATTAAAATCAAAGGTTATAATCATAATATTCGGGAGGAAAAAGATCCAAATGATGAAAACTCAAAACGATTAGTGGTCTGCTTATAGAGCGGCCTTGTATTAATATCAAACCCTCGAAGGGTACAACTGTCAAAAATCCACGACGTTTTAAGGTTGGTTTAATCATGATATAGAGTGATTTGGTTATAAAACAATGATATTTATTTAAACCTAGATCTACCATTGGCGTACGAACCTATACTGGTCATATACGTATCATCTACCTTATGCATATAATTTAGCAGCTACTAAACGGAGAAGAGAGAGCAGTTCGTAACAATACCACAGAAAACAATACATGCATATGCAATACCATAGTCAGCCTTTACAACTATAAAGCGACGCGGCGGTGGGTAGGATCGCTTCACCTCTTGGGTGCAAGGGATGACAGTAGAACCGAATTTCTCAGACCTGCGGTCATTCTAATTCCATTACAGAACATTACTAACATTAAACCTACAGAAAAACAGAGACGTGATAGCATAAAGGGAAAGAAGTTACCATTGGACGAGTTCGGCTTTTTCCCTGACGCTGATAGCAAGACCATAGTGCCAGCTACCGCAAAGATAAGTTGCTAAAGTTAAAAGTGAGAGGTCAGAGCGTTGTGGACCATAACCATAGCCGAACCACGCAATCATTCAGAAATACGTAGCCATACAATCAGTGCAACAGTTAGCGTGGGGTATAGATTGAACCCAGAAAACCAATACACGTAAACGAAATGTGCAGATCTCTATTACGATGTGGATTAACTAATGTGGAAACTTGACAGTAAAGCTTTTCTTCGACAGATTAAAACGTAGAAATAGAAAACGGAATAATATACAAATTGTTAATGTTAAATACACAACAGCCCGGTAATAAGGGGAATGTTGTATCATTATAACGCCCAGGAAGATGAAATCATTCGCCAGAACGATGGATAACGAGGTTACAATGGGGCCGGCTGAACGCTAGAGGGAGAACCAGCTTGAGGGGTTGTATTCTTCTTGAAGCATAGTGCGCGTAGCCAGAAAACCGTCGTCCACATCCCTGCACAGTACAATTTGTAAATAACTAAACACAACAATTCCGAAAGATATTAAACTGTATGCCAGAAGATAAAGAATGATAGAGAGCCACGCAGGGACTCTCACCTATCAAACTAATTTGATACTTCGGTATCAAATCTCCATAGAAAATCAGTTCCCTCACTGGAACGAGTGGGAGTAAATGGCAATCGCTCAACCAGAATGGGACTCCCTGGAACGTGAGCTGAATAAATATAGACACTAACGCTCAGAGGAATACTTGCGAGGGAAGGGTATGAAAAACCCTAATTCCCCTGCCCTAAGCGTACATAGAATTCCAGGGTCGATTGGACCCCAACTCCGCCTTATTGACAGATAGGTACCCGGAAATGTGAAAACCAATTCACACTGTAAACATCCCTCATATACGATCAGTACTATACCGAGCCGAACAAAAATGCATCTAAAAGCTACACGTAATAGCAAGGATGAGCCGGGGTCTCAAGGGGTGGTGGCCGGGAGGTATCAAATCGCTCGTACGCACAAAGCAAGCCTCGTATTCCAAAATATAAAACCTACATGTTAAATCAACACTATCAACACGTATGCTTAAACCAAAGGAATAGAAACACGTTCGGTAAATTTACAATTGTGCGTACATAGGTATTCAAAAGCAAACGGAGAACTTAATGAATCGCCACCGCCACAAGTTACAAATGTAGAAACCTACTACCATACCCTGATCTTAAAAATTAGGGTTATGTGTTATCCGAATAGGAACTGTGGCTCGCGAAAAAAAAAGATAGTCAACCTACGGTCATAACCCTCCTTAATTCCGATTGACGTGTCAACCACATCGCCGAGTCTGCGTTATGTAAGCCAATGGTTCGTCACGATAATTACCTCGACCTACACAGCTGCAATAACGTACACCGATATTATCTCGAATTATGATCGTTCAAAGGGTGGGCGAGATAGCATTGTATCCAGTTGAATGCACGTGTGGAAAACCAAAATTTATATTCAATCATAATATCTATTGGAATATAACGATGGTTTTAATGAGACGATTTCAATAATAACACGACGTGGGAATGCCATGCCTATACTTATAGGCGTACAGATTTGGTTTATATAGGAGTGCATTCGACAAAGGTTTGGATACACGTGGTGTACACTTATCTATGGTAAATTATATATATATATATATATATATACATATAATGAAAGATATATATATATATATGGGTGTATAAAGAAATAAATATATATATATGGGAATCACAAATACACTTATCTATGGTAAATTATATATATAGATGTAATGCAATATATATATATATATGAGTGTATAAAGAAATAAATATATATATATATGGGGGCTACAAAGAAATATATATATATACATGGGGATTCCATGACATTGACAAGAGGGTATTAATATATCAATATACCTGGGGATCCAAAGAGATAGGTATAAGATTTATAGTTGGAGTTAAAGCTAGAGGTGTCAATTATATATATATATGTTAGGTGAGGCCCTTGAAGAACAAGTATGTCCATCGAGGTCATGATTATAGTAGGCATAGCAAAGGAATAATGTCTTGGAAATATAAGGGGATATAGAAATATATACATGTGGTGGAAAATTATACAGTGGTAATGTTCAATACAGTGGACAATAGAAAAAAAAAATTAAAAAAATTCTTGAACTAGAGGTGTTACACTATGGCTAAATCATTAAAGAAGAAAAAAGTATTTTTGACACATTTATTTATGAGAATAGTGGAAATTAGGAGAAAGGGGAGGTAAAATTTCACAGGTTGCATGTGAGGAGGAAAATGAAGAAAATATAAGCCTCTTCTATAAAAAGGCTTCTGAGAATATGTTGGTACCTTTTTGGCAGTGCATTTTGGAGCTCTCTCATTGATCTCTCTCCCTCTCATACTATTCGATACTTAGATTTTTATTGGATCGCTGTTGGAGAGTGTGGATAATTGGTGATTGAAGCAAGAAGGAAAAGAAGGAGAAGGAAAATGCAAGTGGACATCAGGATCAATGAATAGATAGAGATTTGATTGCAGGTACCAAGTTGTATGCATGGTTTCCTCACTAGTTTTAGCATGCATGGTGTATGCATTTGGATTTCCCTCGTCTTTGGATTTCCTGGATAGCCATGGTGTCGTGGGTTTATTTCCATTGATTATTTTCTTGTTGGTTCTCATGATTCATTTAGCTATGGGTTGAGTTATTAGTTCATGGAAGCCTTGGTTGGAAAAACTCTCTGGAAGCCCGACGAACAACTATAGGTTGAGTTACTTGTCGTGGAAGCCTTGGTTGGGAAAACACTTTGGAAGCCCTATGTGGGTTGAGTTACTAATGTTGGAAGCCCTCGTTGGACAAACTCTCTAGAAACCCTATAATAGTTTGGGTTGAGTTACCAGTCCTCGAAGCCCTGATTGGAAAAAACACTCTGGAGTCCTTGAACAACTTGGATAGAGACCAATCAATGATGGTTGTGATTTATGATTGATGTGTTTGGTGATATCCCACATTCATGCTTGGAATATGGCACAGGGGTTATTGGTTGAAGTGAGACTTGGCTAAACTAATATATGGCTTGGTTGAACGTGGAATTCTCAACTCCGATTTTTTTTTACATGCATTAATGAAGAACTCATTCCTTTGGTATTTGGTATGAAAATGTATTGGTTATTATGTGGATTCTATTGCTATCGTATACATGGTATTTTTGTTTTTATTATGTTGGCTATAAGAATATGTTTTATTAATGATGATGTATGTCTCTATCTATGTTTTTACTTGTAAATGAATGCATAATGTATCTATGGTCAAATATATTGTACTGCAGCTAATGATGTAAGGGAAAAATGCCTTTTAATGATTCTTAGATAAGTATGAGACCCCTATGTCTAAACTTGTTGTTTACACCTGTAGATGCAATGTTTGCGACATGCTTGATGAAATTCCTGTCATGGCTAGGAGATGTCTAGATGAGTTCTTGATGATTTTATTGCTTTTGTAACTTTTTTTTTAATGTTATTTATTATCTCCTAAAGTTTCATGAAGTTCTGGGCAGTGACTTGGGCTCTATGGCTAAAAAGGTGGCATAAATCTTGTAGTTGAACACACATAACTGACCAATTGGGGCCCTCGCCGCATGTTTGTTGTGTTTTTCTTACAGCTATAGCCTCCCAACTATTATTGTGCCTTGGCATACCTATGACTATGGCCCAAAAGGGCTGAAAATTCAGTCGCCCTCAGGTGTTAGGGGTCTGGGAGGTCGGATTACCTCTTAGGGATGTTGCTGATGTTTTGTAAGGTGTCTTTGTCTTCTTTCCCTCGGTTCCACTACCTTAAGGTCAGATATGAGGTGAAATCTCATATTAGTAGCCTCTCCTCACATGTTTACCTTGGTTGGTTGGTTACTTGGGTTGATGTGGGATGACGGTGTTATAGAGTGGTATCAGAGCATGGTTCAACTCTCATAATGGATCGGTAGTGTGTTGATCATGCATTATGTTGATTTCATGTGTTTTTTTCATACTTATGGTGTATTTGTTTATTGCACCCATGTTTTTTTGGCCATGGTGGTAGTGGTGTCCCCATGGAAGTGTTTATGGTGTCGTTTTCAACATGTGGTAATGTGTGTATGACTGATTATCTATTTTTCATGTTTGTGTATTGCCCATGCACATTATCTTACATATTGTTACATGTTGTATATGCATTGCTTTTTTATGCTAGGTCACATATTGGTCATGCTTGTGTAGTTTCCTTGTATGCTTTCTTGTGTGATGATTATATGTTGAAAATGATTTGGTCATTCACGCTTGGTTACATTTCGCTTATGCTTGTGATGGTGTGTAGTAAATTTTCATTGGTATGGTTATACATTAGGTCATGTTTTGTAGTTTGTATGGTTATGCATCCATGATTCTACTCCAACTAGAGTGAGGTTTATGTGCTATTATACCTTTTGTTACAAGTTTTTATGAGGCTACGATTATGGATATACATGTATTTGGTTAATGGTTGATCTTGCTGGATGTATCCTCCCAAAATTACACTAAGGTTCGTTAGTTTTTCCATGAATTGGTTTAGGTGAGACATTTCACATTGCATTGTGTTGGATATTCATCTGATTTGGAAGATACATTGAGAATTTTATAGGAACAAATAAGGAGTTTTAAAGAAGATAATGATAGACTTGTACAAGCACATGAAAAGAAAGTAGAGGTTAATCTGGCCATCATTCAAATTTTGTGGGAGTTGTAGAAATATGGGCCACTTAGGATCAATTATGGGTAGGAGGATGGGACTAATGGAGCATATGTGAGGAGGGTTTTCCCCTTAAGGGGGGTTTCCTCCTGGCATAGTTCCCTCATCTGGTGTCTATTGTTTTATGTGATGTTGCTTTGGTAATTTCTTGATGAACTAAAAGAACAAAGATATAAAAAATCGTAATAATAAGAAACATCACAAGTAATTTTCAAGAATAAGAAAATATTTCCGCCTTTCTGATTTTCTAGCATGATATCATAAATTTGTTGAAATAAGGAAGAAAAATGAAGTCCTCAGCACTTGACCAAGGAACAATTGGAAGGATCATCTCGGGGTAGGAGTATACTACACTCTAGGAGGATGTATAACACAATCAAGGGAGAAAAAAAATTGAAGCAGCCTCAAACTACAGGTCCTAGAAGAAGAGAATTGGCCTCATCCTTGAAAAGAATAAGGTACTATACCTGGTCAAAGGAAAAGTAAAGAAGCCTACAAAGGATTATTTTGATGGTGAAAAAGTAAAATAAAGGGAACTAAATTGGTGGCCATGACTTTAATGGTAACAGGAATAAAGGACAACCTTTTCCCATTCATAGCCAACATTGACCATGCTCACAAAATGTATGAAGCCTTGTCAAAGTTATTCACTGTTAAGAACATTCCTCAAGTAGCTACTTTGAAAAATGAGCTAAGGACTACAAATATGAAAAAATAAGACACATTGGCCTCATTTGTGAATATAGAAATAATCAAGGATGATATTTTGGCCATTGATGAAATTGTTCTAGACAAAGAACTCGTGATCAATGCTCTATTAGGATTGAAACCTACTTGGGGTGCATTTGTTGCCATATTTAATAATTGGATGGTAGCTCCCACCTTTGAAGAACAATGGATTACTGACAGTCAAGAGGAATTAAGTATCTCATTAGCTTCCAATCGTGAAGGAGTACCTAATGCCTATATTTCTGAACATAAATGAAAGAAATATAAAGGGCCAAGGAATAAATTTGACATGTCCAAGGTATAATAATATCGATTCCATAAGAAGGGTCACTATAGGAGTGACTATCTCGAAAATCCGAGAAACAAGAAAATAGAGAGATATTTGGCCAACATTGTTGAAGAAGGAAACTCAAAGGAAGTTAAGCCTGGAGAATTTAACATTAGAGACTTACACTACCAAGTACTTTTCTTGTAGCTTTAGATATTTTATTTTATATTTTTGATGTTTTATAATTTATAGGCCTCTAATATATTTTTGGAAAATACATTTTTCTTGTTTATAAGTTTTAGGTATCCCTCAAAGCTTTGTAGGGAGTCCTAAACAGATCCTCAAGATAAGTATCTCATTTTAGGCTCATTTTTGGTTTCATATACTTATTTCAGTTTTGATTATATTAATACTAATGAACTTTCTCCCTCTATGGTATTGATTAGGAAAAGAATTGTTATACTCTCAAGAAGTATGAAGGAGGGCCTCTCAAGACAAGGTTTGTCAAGAAACAAAAGTATGCCTTAAAACATAGATTTATTTATATTAAAGGTTTTTTCATTTGACATTATCTTACTGGCATTTTTATATCTGTCTATACTGAATCATAATGATTCTTATTCTAGGTGATTCATCACTTGATAAATCTACCCACCCCACTTATATTTCTAATTGATTTTGTAGAACCCTAGACAAGTTTTGGAAAACCCTAACCGAAGGGTATTCTAATGTGAATGTCTAAAACCCTAAACTACTTAGGGATATTGTATTTAAAGTTTTTATTAATGATATCATGTTTAGGATTTTGATATGATCAGGAAAAACTAACTTCTTAGGGTTGAATGATAAGGGATAAAGTCTTGAACCTTTGAAATGTTGGTAATATTGGGTTTTTTATGTCCCTATATTGAAATCATTACTCATTAGGGTTTCGTGGAATGTGTAAGTAAGAGCCCCACAATGTCTTAGAAATGATTTTCTTTGTATGTGTGTGTTTTTATGATCAAACCCTAGTCTAATTAATTTTCTTATTCATATGTTGTGTTGGGTGTGGAACATGATTATCTTCTTTATTTATATGTATCGCCATGTTGGAACCCTATTCTTAATGTCATTTCATCTTCATGAGGGGGGTCTTGGGGGGGTGTCGGTGGCCTTTTGGAGCCCCCCTTGGGAGGGGGTTTCGGGGGAAGCGCCCCCGAGGCTAAAAAAATATGTAAATTTTCGTTGTAAAATGTTGTAATTTCATAGTCAATATGGGTCATTCATTAGGTAGATGATTTGGCAGTAGAAGTTATGTTTAATTTAGGGTTTTTTACCCTATAAGGAAACTTCTCTGTTGTTTGAGGGTATTGTATTGCGTTTGTGTATGGTGTGTATACTCTGAGTGAGAAATCATAAAGGGGACTGTGTGAGAGAGAAGAGGATATTACATCAGATCTGATGTAGATTGTGTCTGTTCATTTTGCTGGATAATGTATAGGAAGGATTGGTTGTTTCCATGGAAATAGCCCAAGTTGGGTGAACCACATATATTTGTGTCTCTCTTATTTTATATGTTTTATGTCTTTTTGTTTATGCATATTTTATGTGGTAAAGTTCCTGTAAAATATAAAAATTGAAACCAATGGTTATTAAAGGAGCTAAGGCATGTTCGAGAGCTGAAGAAAAGTATGATTTAAACAGGGCAGTTAGGGAGCGAAGGTTGTGTTACAACTTTCACGGATAAAACCTCGAAGGTCATTAAAGGAGACCTAGTAATAGAAAAAGGAGAAAATGTTGGTACATTGTATTTATTCAATGGTATTTCTAACTTTGTTGATGGTTTAACTTCCAAAGCAGAAGATGTAGCATTATGTGTTAAATTTTGAAGATTTTTAATGCTAAGATGAAAATATACTTTAAACTTATAGGGCATAATTAAAGTAAGATGTAGACAGAACATAAAAATAGATTGATGCAAGACAAGTTAAAAACAGAGATAAATAATGGTGGTGTTACGGTGATCAGCAGGATGGTTCAACTAGCAAAGTAGTCATAAGGTCAGCCAACCACATATATCACACAACCCCAGGACATTTCATCAAGAATACTCCACCAAGATGTTGCACCAAGAAGCCCTAAACGTAAAACCAAGAACATTGCTCCATCACTATCCAAGGGAGAAGAAAAATGCCTCCACAAATTTTGTGTGTAATGAAATCCAAGTATCTCCAATATATAGACATCTGTGGGGGTGTTTGGAACATCTCTTATGCATGTGGGATAAATTAGGTTGACCTTGCACATGTGGAATAAATTCAAAATACATGTTCTACTCATCCGATAAAGATGATCTTTGGATTGATCTTGCACCTCTCTGAAAGAGGAATCCAATAAAAATATTGGCATAATCATTTGAGCATGACATCATGGATTTTAGACTTTGTTGCCCAAAATTAACACACTCTCTCAACTAGGGAGAACTCCATCCACCAGTGCCCTCCAAACATCGTGCGTCATCCCACCGTAACTTGCTTCGCTGGCTTATTTATTTCAAAACAAAATTTGAGTCATAAGGACATCACTCACAGCTAACCTGAAGTGAGCTTAGAGGTCTGAAACCTCTATAGGACTCAAAAGAGTCACACAACAACCAAAAGTTGGTTTAACTGAACCGAAGTCGGTTGGCGGTTTGAAACCTCTCTTGGACTCGAGAAAGTCATATGTTAACCTGAAGATAGTTTCAGTGACTCAAAGTCATTTGGAGGTCCAAAATGTCTCTTGGACTCGAGAGAGTCATATACTAACCCCAATTTAGTTTCACTGACCCAATGTCAGTTGGAGGTCTGAAACCTTGCTATACTTGATCCCAGATCAAGTGGTTGGACACATGTAATCCTAGACATAGAGTGTACAAAAATATCTAATGTGTGCATCAGTCTTGCTATGGTCTCTATTCACATTTCCCACCTCATTGGCCAAATGAGAGATACTTCCCATGAGTCTGAAACTCCATGGGTAGGATGCATATGGGGCAAACATCAAATAGAGGTAAACAAACTCAATATCATCATGGTGGGGTGGAAGCACACCAACAAGGTTTGGCAAGCCTAGCCTGACCTAGCCTAACCTAGCCTACCCTAGCCTACCCTAGCCTACCCTAGCCTAGCCTAACCTAGCCTAACCTAACCTAGACAAACCTAACCTAACCTAACCTAACCTACCCTATCTTATGCTAGCCTAGCGTAGCCTAGCCTAGCATAGCCTAGCCTAGCCTAACCTGGCCTAGCCTAACCTAGCATAGCCTAACCTAACCTAACCTAACCTAACCTAACCTGACCTAGCCTAACATAACATAGCCTAGCCTAACCTAGCCTAACATAGCCTAGCCTAGCCTATCCTAGCCTAACCTAACCTACCCTAGCCTAGCCTAACCTATCCTAGCCTAAAATAGTGTAGTCTTACCTACCCTAGCCTAAACTAGTGTAGTCTTACCTACCCTAGCCTATGACAGCCTAGCCTAACCTAACCTAGCCTAACCTATCCTAGCCTAACCTAACCTACCCTAGCCTAACCTAACTTAACGTAGCCAACCCTAACATAGCCTAGCATAACCTAACCTAACCTAACCTAACCTAACTTGACCTAGCCTAACATAACATACCCTAGCCTAACCTAACCTAGCCTAGTCTAGCCTAACCTAGCCTTGCCTCCGCTAGCCTAACCTAGCCTAGCTTAACCTAGCCTAGTCTTACCTACCGTACCCTAGCACACCCTATTGTAGCCTACCTAACCTAACCTAGCCTAACCTAGCCTAGCCTAACCTACCCTACCCCAACCTATCCTACCTTACCCTATCCTACCCTAGCCTGCCTTGGCCTAGCCTACCCTAGCCTTACCTATCCTAGCCTAGCTTAACCTATCCTAGCCTAACCTATACTAGCCTAGCATATCCTAGCATAGCCTAGCCTAGCCTAGCCTATCCTGGGCTAGCGTAGCGTAGCCTAGCCAATCCTAGCCTAGTGTAGCCTATCCTAGCTTAGCCTAACCTAGCCTAACATGGTCTAGCCTAGCCTAGCCTACCCTAGCCTAACCTAGTCTAAGCCAACCTGGCCTACCCTAACCTAGCCCAATCTCCTACCCTACCCTACCCTAACCTATCCTACCATAGCCTAGCCTAGTCTAACCTAACCTACCCTAGCCTAGCCTAACCTAACCTAACTATCCCTACCCTAACCTACCATATCCTAACCTCACCTAGCCTAGCCTACTGTAGCCTAACCTAGCCTACCCTAGCCTAGCCTACCCTAACCTAGCCTTGCCTAGCCTAGCCTAGCCAAAGCTAGCCTACCCTAACCTAGCCCAATCTAACCTACCCTACCCTACCCTAGCCTAACCTAACGTAACATAGCCTAGCCTAGTCTAACCTACCCTACCCTACCCTAACCTACCCTATCCTAGCCTAGCCTAGCCTAGCCTAGCGTAACTATCCCTACCCTAACCTATCCTAGCCTAACCTACCATAACCTAACCTAACCTAACCTAACTTAACCTAACTTAACATAACCTATCATGGCCTAGCCTAGCCTAGCCTAGTCCACCCTAGCCCATCCTAGCCTACCCTAGCCTAGCCTAACCTACCCTACCCTACCGTAGCCTAGCCTAGCCTAGCCTAACCTAACCTAACCTAACCTAACCTACCCTAGCTTAACCAAACCTAGCCTAACCTAACCTAACCTAGCCTAACCTAACCTAGCCTAACCTAACCTAACCTAGCCTAGCCTCACTTAACCTATCCAAGCCTAACCTATCGTAGCCTAACGTAGCCTAGCCTGACCTAGCCTACCCTAACCTAGCCTACCCTAACCTAGCCTAACCTACCGTAGCCTACCATAGCCTAACCTAACCTAACCTAACCTACCCTAACCTACGCTACCCTAGCGTAACCTAACCTAACCTAACCTAACCTACCCTACCCTAACATAACCTAACCTACCTTAAGCTAACCTATCCTAGCCCAACCTATCCTAACCTATCCTAGCCTAGCCTAGCCTAGCCTACCCTAGCCTACCCTAGCCTACCCTAGCCTAGCCTAACCTAACCTAACCTAACCTACGCTACCGTAGCTTAACCTAACATAACCTAACCTAACCTAACCTAACCTAACCTAGCCTAGCCTAACCTAACCTAACCTAACCTACCCTACGCTAGCTTAGCCTAACCTAACCTAACCTAACCTAATCTACCCTAGCCTAACCTAACCTAACCTAGCATAGCCTAACCTATCCTAGCCTAACCTAGCAGAGCCTAGCCTAGCCTACCGTAACCTAGCCTACCCTAACCTAACCTAGCCTACCCTAACCTACCCTATCCTTTCCTAGCCTAACCTAGCCTAAGCTACCCTAGCTTAACCTAACGTAGCCTACCCTAACCTACCCTAGCCTAACCTAGCCTAACCTACTGTTGCCTACCCTAGCCTACCGTAGCCTACTCTAGCCTAGCCTAGCCTAGCCTAGCCTAACCTAACCTACCCTACCCTATCTTAACCTAACCTAACCTAACCTACCCTACCCTAGCCTTAACCTAGCCTAACCTAACCTAAGATAACCTATCCTAACCTATCCTAACCTACCCTAGCCTAGCCTAGCCTACCCTAGCCTACCTTAACCTAGCCTAGCCTAGCCTAACCTAACCTAAGCTAGCCTAACCTAACCTAACCTAACCTAACCTAACCGAGCCTAACCTAACCTAACCTAACCTAACCTACCATAACTTAACCTAACCTAACCTAACCTAGCCTAGCCTAGCCTAACCTAACCTACCCTACCTCACCCTACCCTACCCTAGCTTAACCTAACCTAACATAACCTAACCTAACCTAACCTAGCCTAGCCTAACCTAACCTACCCTACCCTAGCTTAACCTAACCTAACCTAACCTACCCTACCCTAGCTTAAGCTAAGCTAAGCTAACCTACCCTAACCTATCCTATCCTAACCTAACCTAACCTAACCTTACCTAGCCTACCCTACCCTAGCCTACCCTACCCTACCCTAGCCTTAGCCTAGCCTAGCCTAGTCTAGCCTAACCTAACCTACCCTAGCCTAGCCTAGCCTAGCCTAGCCTATCATAGCCTAGCCTAACCTAACCTAACCTAACCTAACCTAGCATAGCCTACCCTAACCTAGCTCGCCCTAACCTAGCCTAGCCTACCCTAGCCTAACCTATCCTAGCCTAGCCTAGACTAAGCTTGCGTAAGCTAACCTAAGCTAACCTAGCCTAACCTAGCCTACCCTAGTGTAGTCTTACCTAGCCTAGCCTAACCTAGTGTAAGCTATCCTAGCCTAGCCTAGCCTATCTTAGTTTGACCTATCTTAGACTAACCCACTCTATGCTAGGCTATAGTAGCCTAGCCTAACCTACTTTATGCTAGGCTATAGTAGCCTAGCCTAACCTATCCTATCCTAGCCTATCCTATCCTATCCTATCCTAGACTATCCTAAGCTTAGCTTGACCTAGCCTAGCCTAACCTACTCTATCCTAGGGTATAGTAGCCTAACCTAGCTTTGCCTAGCCTAAACTACTCTTACCTAGCCTATCCTAGTCTAGTCTAGTCTAGCCTAGCCTATCCTAAGTTAGTCTAGCCTATTCTAGCCTAACCTAGCCTACTCTAGCTTACCTTAGTGTAGTCTTTAGTAGCCTAGGCTAGGCTACTCAAGCTTAAGCTACATTACTCTATATTAGAATATTAATGAAGAAATAATTCAAAAAACAAAATAAATTAAAAGCTATTAATAAAATTTTAAATATAAGAGAAATTCTTTAAAATAAATTGAATGTATGAAAATAGAATTTAAAATATATTGAATTTAACCATAATAATAATGTAAAAACAAAATCTAACATGAGTTATAAGATATAAATGAAAATTTATTTTTAAATGAAAAACATATTAGTAGAACATAAAAACATAATTGAAAATCATTTTGAGAAATCCATTAATCTCATCTAAATTATTAGAAAAAAATACTTATTTATTGGAAAAGGTCATCCAAAGCTGATTTTAAGAGGCACATGTTAAGTCAACTAATATTTTTAATTGAAAAAAAAAAGACTCACAAAACTATAAAGCAAATCATCCAAAACTGATTTTAAGAACCATATGTTAAGTCAACTAATATTTTTAATTGAAAAAAAAAACTCACAAAACTATAAAGCAAATCAACCAATACTTGTGATTTGACTTTCGGGTTGTTAGAAGGCTACAAAAATTTAATTTATAAATAAAATGGAATTATTTCTGCTAAGGGAATTCTCCAATTTCCTTATTTGACCCAATTTCCAATTCTATTCAATTGTAAAAAAGCTCACAAAACTATAAAGATAACCAACCAATACTTGTGGTTTGACATTCTGGTTACTAAAAAACTCTGAAAAATTAATTTATAAATAAAAATGGAATTATTTGAATGTAATGAATTATCCAATATCCTTATTTCCTTTTCAGATTTGACCTAATTTCCAATTCAATTAAGTATGGTGCAACTGTTGAATTTGCTTTATAGATGAAGATATCTAATTATTTCATAGATTCATTTATAAAATTTGAAAAACAATATTTATTATTTTACTAATTTATAAATATTTCAAATATTTCTATTTGAAAAAAAATTTGAAAACAAACTAATATTCGAGTTACATATTATCTATATAATCAAGATCCTTAAAATATACTTGCAAAAACATCAAAGAAAAATTTAATATGCCGAGACATTTGATTTGATATTTGATATTAAGATGAATATAATAGATGGAATCAAAATTCTCAAAACATACCTGAAAAAACATCAAAGAAAATTCAATTTATCTAGAAATTTGATTTGATTAATCCAACAAAAAAATATCTAAATTACAACGGAGAAATGAAAGACAAAGAGATTACACCAGCTCATGTTAATTAATAAGAAACTATGGCATCTGTGATAGCCGAGGACAGAAGGAAAATGGAATAATAAAACTAGGAACAATAAAACTAAGAGAAATAGACTGGTTTTTGTTTTAACAGTAGACTGAGAAAATATAGTTGTAATCCAAAAAAAGAAAGTGATATTACAAACAAGTATTAATTCGAAAATTATAGAACGACCAGAAAATGAAAACGAAAAAAAAAATCTATTTATAATTCTTTGAAATGGGTTTACTTGAAACTTTTAATTCAAGAAACACAAAACGAAGACGCAGAAACTTACTTTTGGCGTCGAGACCAGAATTAGGTTTCTTGAGGGTTTTGTTTACAGCCAATGCTCCTGGGTTTCCGGGTTTCCTGTGAAACCTTGCAAGTTGATTTTAGTAGTACCTGACACACACAACGGTTGATTAAAAGAAGGTGATTAAAAGAAGAAGCAAGCATTAAAAGAAGGCATAAACCTTATCAATCAAATCTTTTAATACAGAGATCATGAATACGTGCACGCTTAGAAGAAATCCAAAAAAAAATAAGTGATATTACAAACAAGTATTAATTCGAAAATTATAGAACCATCAGAAAATGAAAATGAAAAAACAATTCTATTTATAATTCTTTGAAATGGGTTTACTTGAAACTTTTAATTCAAGAAACACAAAACGAAGACGCAGACACTTACCTTTGGCGTTGAGACCAGAATTAGGTTTCTTGGGGGTTTTGTTTACAGCCAATGATCCTGGGTTTCCGGGTTTCCTGTGTGACCTTGCCTCCGATTTGTATGGTAATGGTGCTTTGCCTCCGCAAGCATCACAACCTGCATTCCAGAGGAGTAATGAAACATGGGGCCTTCATTCGTCCAGATTCTTTCCGGTGGTCTCGAAAAAAATCTTGAAGATGGGGGCCTTCTGGGAAGCGTTGCAGCCAACTAAATCCAAATTTGTAGAGCACCTTTTGATTTATGAAAAGAAAATCTGAAAGGAAATCTCACCATCAACGCAAGAAGTGGTGGGAAGAATATTGGAAAAAATGTCGAAGGTGGGAGGAATATTAAATGGCGAAGGTTCAGAAAGGTTATTGGTCCAATAGTGTCTCGCAGGGCAACAAGATTGGATTCAAGAACAACCCGTTAACCAAAAAAATTACGAAAGAAACCTACATGTTAGCTGAACAATCAAAATAAAAAATCTAGGAAGACCTGCAAACCTAGATGTAATTTACTAAAATGAATGTAAACCATTACTATTTTTCCTTCTGAAAATTAATTATTCCTGAACTCCCTTCTCTTCATCCACAAATATCCATGAACGAATCGAATGTATGAACGCATGGAACTAGTTGTATGAACGCTCTTAATTGAGAAGCTCTTAGTTCTGGGCACGCATCCTGGTCGGCTGGGAGCGGCGATGTCGCTAGTGCCTCCTCCTCCCCGCACCGAAGGGCATCGTCTTAATTCCATTCACTCTGGTACCGTCCTTATCCTCCTTCAACTTGAACTTGTGAACATCATAATCAAAATCCTCATTATATAGCCTTTTTTAATCAACGGCTTGAACTTGTGAACATCATAATCAAAATATCTTTTTCAATCAACGGCTAATTTGTGAGTGGCCATGCCACGTCCTCCCTGCCCTAGCCGTTTGGAGGGATCACAAAACATCATTTATACCTGTTTGGATTATTTTCAATATTAAAAGGAATATAACATGCTATTTTTTAATATTCAAATATCACAAAATTTCTTAATAAGTATAATAATTTCAACAAGAAAATAGATAAAAATATTGAATGGATTTTTTTAATATTTAAATATTACAAAATTCCTTAATAAATATAATAATGTAGATGAACTTGTGAACATCATAATCAAAATATCTTTTTAAATCAACGGCTAATTTGTGAGTGGCCATGCCACGTCCTCCCTGCCCTAGCCGTTTGGAAGGATCACACCACATCATTTATACCTGTTTGGATTATTTTCAATATTAAAAGGAATATAACATGCTATTGTTCAATATTCAAATATCACAAAATTTCTTAATAAATATAATAATTTTAACAAGAAAATAGATAAAAATATTGAATGGATTTTTTTAATATTTAAATATTACAAAATTCCTTAACAAATATAATAATGTAGATGAATGTTTTTTGGATTAATCATATAAAGACATTCATTTACATTATGGATCACAAGTCTTACATTTAACAAAATATAATAATTTAAAAAAAAAAACATACATATAAACCCTGCTCTCCGAATCATTCCTGTGCAATCTGTTAGTCTTTCCCTGCACAATGTTGATCTTGTCCTTCTTGCATCATCCCCACTGTATTGAGCTCGTCCTTCCATATTTCCTTCCATATTCCTGCTGTATGTCTGTCTGTGCAAGCTCCAACTATACAACTCCTCTTGATATTTACGAGCTATAAAAGAAAAACTGTTCCAAACTATATTTTATAAAGATATAAAAACTGCTTTATAAAACATTCAAACTCGACACAACCTAGATCAAGCCTAGTGCACAAGAATGGGTAAAACCCTACCTTAAATTCAATTTAATTTAGTTACAAAAGTTTATTTGCGGGGTGATAATAGCGATAGGGATGGAGAATGCCGATTTAGAAAATTAATCAAATAATATATATGTAATTTATTGTTTATATAAAAAAATAATAATATTAAATTGAGAAATTTTAGTTAAAATATTGAATTGTGTTATTCAAATTTATTTTTTAATAAATATATGATTTTTATACAAATTAGATAAAAATAGTAATTTTGAAAACTTTTCAAAAATAACACTAAATACAACTCTATATTTTAAATGTAAATTTCAAGTGAATTTAATTGATTTATTTTTATTAACCTCAAAGTCAAAAAGCATTTTCTGCTTGCCAATGCTAGTAAAGTGGCCCTAATTCCATAAAGTTATGGTTTCTCATGTCCATAGGAATTATAAAATGTCACTAAAAATATGGATAATATCACCACTTAAAAATCCATTGTGCCAACCATTCTAAATACTTTATTGTCCAAATTAATTATTAATTTTGTGTAGTTTGCTCATAGCACACCTCTCCTGTAATGACATTAACTCCAGAAATTCACGACATCCACCAAATATTTGGAAATTCACTACATCCACCAAAGATCACGAAATAAAATATAGTTTTTACATAGAAACATTGAGGTTAATCATTGTGCATGCCTCCAATTTGTTGGAAATTTCTTTGTCAGGTAAAATTTGTTTATCCAAATCTTGGACCGTTCCATTGATACTATGAAAATAGGGATGATTTTATTGACATTATTGGGCCTGGAGCAAGTAATTTGGAAAAAATCAAAATAATTTGATGTCTAATTAGGTGGTGCCATATAATTCAGGTAGTGGGCCGCACATCAGCTAAACATCGGGTAACTTGACGGAGTTAAATCCTTTCTTTTGATGTGCTTTATCCACCATTGATCACTTTGGGGTGTTTTAGACTATGTCACGTGGTTTGAACTTTGTATTATGTGAAATGCTTGGCACATGGCTAGTTGATTAAATCAATGATAGAAAATGTTGATATGGGAGGCGGTTAATTATGCAAAGAAAAATCATGGGTGGCCAGATATGATATCTTTATGTTGACGTGATGTTGCATATGTGCCAGAATAAGCTTAAGAAAATCCAATATCTAATTTTTAAAACTAGGTGGAACGTTATATTATACTTTCGTTTAAATATTTAAGACCTCCTATGGAAATTTGATTATGACACGAATTTATTTTGTCAAGTGGTGTGAATATTTTCCCCTAATTTTTGTCTATGTATTTTATTTCAAAATGAAAGGAGAGGATGACATGGTTGTGTAATGGTAGGAAAATTTTGGTAGCACTGATGTTAATATTGGATAGCCTCGAAAATTCAAGTTAACAAGTATTATGGACAAGAGGATTGATTCAACCAATTCTCGTCAATTCACAAAATAAAAATTCTCGTAGTTCAAGGTGCAATTTTTATCATTGGGCAGAGTTATGGGAAGTTGTAAGAACCCTCATTGCTCACCCTCCCCCCATTCCCATTAGATGATTTCATGGGTTCCCAATTCATGAGATGTATGGATCTTGACAAGCAAAGCGGCTAGATAATATTCAAGTTATGTATAAGCTTCTTGAACCCTAATTGTATTACAATGTTCGATTCATTAAGGATTTTACCAAAAAGGAATGTGGTGTATTTTGAGAAAGGATGAATGAATTAATTAAATCATAGAGAAATAGTGACAAGATACTTAAAAAGGAAGCTTCTAAAGAATATGTGATTAGTCACTAATTAAGTCCTAAACTATCTTTTGTGGTTTGAGTGCTTTGTATGATTTTTTCCACAATCAATGTTACACATTCTCCTTTAGACTTAGATCCCATTAATCAAAGAGTCTTCAAAGGCTTTTATTTCAATTGGGCTAAGAACTTAATTGAAAACATATGAAAGGGTGTTCAAAGTTTTAGAGCCTCCAAAATTTACAAATATAATCCTCCTTTTTACATGTATGCATACTTTATGGATGTCATCTATTTTTTTATGAGTTTCGTGCTATGGGTTGGAAATTGACCCCTTCTACCCCATTCGCTATTCATATTTAACATTCAAAAATCTAAGAATACAACTATGGTAACCATTTATACTCAATTCTTCATTTTATCATTGTTCTTATTCATAAGTATTTGTTCCAAATAACACCCATTGTTCTTATTCATAAGTATTTGTTCCAAATAACACCCCCCCCCCCCCCTCCTGAATTTCTGTAAATGTTAGGTTTTCCATTACTATGCTTAATGACTAGTACTTTGAGGAAAAATTTTCTACCTAGTAATTTGTGGTTTCAAAGGGCCACTACATGCTTTGCCCCTTTTGGTTCCTAATAGGTTAACTTCTAAAGAAATAACTTGCCATTATTGAGTGCGCCAATTCCAAATATTAATTCTTGATATTGTAGTACGATGTGTTCATCATTGCTTGTACCAATTCCAAATGTCAGTGCACTCAATTGCAATTGTTGCTCTCCACCATTCGTTGCACCACTTTCTTGTGATTCTACTTCACCTCTCACAATAGTTATTTCACTTTGTTGATCTTTTCTATGAATTGGAAATTTCATATGTGTCCATCTTGCGTCATCGTTGTACCAAAAACGTCCTTCCTATAACAAACCTACTCAAAATTCCATGTAATAAAGTTAAAATAATAACCATTGTTCGTGAGAGACATATTCCAAGATGAATGTTGGGAAAAACATCGTAGTGCGGGTGTTCACGTGGTTTATTACGTCTATGGCAAAGGCTATGGCTAAATCATTAAAGAAGAAAAAAGTATTTTTGACACATTTATTTATGAGAATAGTGGAAATTAGGAGAAAGGGGAGGTAAAATGTCACAGGTTGCATGTGAGGAGGAAAATGAAGAAAATATAAGCCTCTTCTATAAAAGGCTTCTGAGAATCTGTTGGTACCTTTTTGGCAGTGCATTTTGGAGCTCTCTCATTGATCTCTCTCCCTCTCATACTATTGGATACTTAGATTTTTCTTGGATCGCTCTTGGAGAGTGTGGATAATTGGTGATTGAAGCAAGAAGGCAAAGAAGGAGAAGGAAAATGCAAGTGGACATCAGGATCAATGAATAGAAAGAGATTTGATTGCAGGTATCAAGTTGTATGCATGGTTTCCTCACTAGTTTTAACATGCATGGTGTATGCATGTGGATTTCCCTCGTCTTTGGATTTCCTGGATAGCCATGGTGTTGTGGGTTTATTTCCATTGATTATTTTCTTCTTGGTTCTCATGATTCATTTAGCTATGGGTTGAGTTATTAGTTCATGGAAGCCTTGGTTGGAAAAACTCTCTGGAAGCCCGACGAACAACTATGGGTTGAGTTACTTGTCGTGGAAGCCTTGTTTGGAAAAACACTTTGGAAGCCCTAGGTGGGTTGAGTTACTAATGTTGGAAGCCCTCGTTGGACAAACGCTCTGGAAGCCCTGTAATAGTTTGGGTTGAGTTACTAGTCCTCGAAGCCCTGCTTGGAAAAAACACTCTGGAGTCCTCGAACAACTTGGATAGAGACCAATCAACGATGGTTGTGATTTCCGACCATGAGGTGGAGTCATTGGTTGAGGGTTGAGGTGGTTTGGTATTTCGAGGCCCTCAATTGATTATGATTGATGTGTTTGGTGATATCCCACATTCATGCTTGGAATATGGCACAGGGGTTATTGGCTGAAGTGAGACTTGGCTAAACTAATATATGGCTTGGTTGAACGTGGAATTCCCAACCCCGATTTTTTTTTACATGCATTAATGAAGAACTCATTCCTTTGGTATTTGGTATGCAAATGTATTTATTGTTATGTGGATTCTATTGCTATCGTATACATGGTATTTTTGTTTTTATTATGTTGGTTATAAGAATATGTTTTATTAATGATGATGTATGTCTCTATCTATGTTTTTACTTGTAAATGAATGCATAATGTATCTATGGTCAAATATATTGTACTGCAACTAATGATGTAAGGGAAAAATTCCTTTTAGTGATTCTTAGATAAGTATGAGACCCCTATGTCTAAACTTGTTGTTTACACCTGTAGATGTAATGTTTGCGACATGCTTGATGAAATTCCTGTCATGGCTAGGAGATGTCTGGATGAGTTTTTGATGATTTTATTGCTTTTGTAACTTTTTTTTTAATGTTATTTATTATCTTTCTAAAGTTTGCAGAACTTCTCGGTAGTGACTGGGCTCTATGGTTAAAAAGGTGGGTATAAACTCTGTGTATTTGAACACACTATAACTCGACCAATTAGGGCCCTCGCCTGCATGTTTGTTGTGTTGATTCTTACGGCTATAGGCTCCCAACTATTATCGTGCCTTGGCATACCCACGACTATGGCCCAAAAGGACTGAAAATCTCGATTCGCCCTCAGGGGGTTGGTTGTGCCGGGAGGTCGTGGTTACCTCTTAGGGATGTTGTTGATGTTTTGTAAGTTGTCTTTGTCTTCTTTCACTCGGTTCCACTACCTTAGGGTCAGATATGAGGTGAAATCTCATATTAGTAGCCTCTCCTCACATGTTTACCTTGGTTGGATTGGTTACTTGGGTTGATGTGGGATGAGGGTGTTATAGAGTGGTATGAGCATGGTTGCAACTTTCGTAATGGATGGGTAGTGTGTTGATCATGCATTATGTTGATTTCATGTGTTTTTTTCATACTTATGGTGTATTTGTTTATTGCACCCATGTTTTGTTGGCCATGGTGGTAGTGGTGTCCCCATGGAAGTGTTTATGGTGTCGTTGTCAACATATAGCAATGTGTGTATGACTCGATTATCTATTTTTCATGTTTGTGTATTTGTCCATGCACATCATCTTACATATTGTCTACATGTTGTATATGCATTGTTTTTTATGCTAGGTCACATATTGGTCATGCTTGTATAGTGTAACCTGGCCTAGCTTTCAACCTAACCTACCCTACCCCTAGCTTAACCTAACCTAGCCTAGCCTGCCCTGCCCCTAGCCTAACCTGACCTAACCTAACCTGTCCTAGCCTATCCTGACTCTGGCCTGGCCTACCCTGGCCTGCCTTAAGCCTAGCCTGGCCTAGCCTGGCGAGGCCCAGCAACCTGGCCTTTGGCTTAACCTAACCTAACTACAGCCCTGGCTTAGCCTAACCCTAGCCTGCCCTACCCTGCCCTGCCTACCCTGGCTCAACCTAACCTAACCTAACCCAACCTAACCTAGCCTAGCCTAACCTAACCTACCCTACCCTAGCTTAACCTAACCTAACCTAACCTACCCTACCCTACCCTCGCTAAGCTAAGCTAGTAACCTGCCCTAACCTATCCCAAACCTGACACAACTTGGCCTGGCCTGGCCTAGCCTAGCCTGCCCTGCACTACCCTGGCCTGGCCTTGGCCTGGCCTGGCTAACTTAGCTCTGTCTCTGGCCTGGCACCCTAGCCTGAGCCTGGCCCTCAACATAACACAACCTGGCCTGCCCTAGCTCTGCCCTGCCTAACCTGGCTGCGCCCTAACCTAGCCTAGCCTACCCTGCAACCTATCCTAGCCTAGCCTAGCCTAAGCTTGCGTAAGCTAACGTAGCTAACCCTAGCCTAACCTAGCCTACCCTAGTGTAGTCTTACCTAGCCACAGCCTAACCTAGCGTAAGCTATCCTAGCCCAGCCTAGCCTATCTTAGTTTGACCTATCTTAGACTAACCCACTCTATGACTAAGCTATAGTAGCCCTAGCCTAGCCTAACCCTAGCTTTGCCTAGCCTAAACTACTCTTACAGCTATCCTAGTCTAGTCTAGCCTCATCCTAAGTTAGTCTAGCCTATTCTAGCCTAACCTAGCCTACTCTAGCTTACCTTAGTGTAGTCTTTAGTAGCCTAGGCTAGGCTACTCAAGCTTAAGCTACATTACTCTATATTAGAATATTAATGAAGAAATCACTCAAAAAAACAAAATAAATTAAAATCTATTAATAAAAGTTTAAATATAAGAAAAATTCTTTAAAATAAATTGAATGTATGAAAATAGAATTTAAAATATATTGAATTTAACCATAATAATAATGTAAAAAACAAAATATAACATGAGTTATAAGATATAAATGAAAAATTTGTTTTTAAATGAGAAAACATATTAGTAGAACATAAAAACATAATTGAAAATCATTTTGAGAAATCCATTAATCTCATCTAAATTAGTAGAAAAAAATACTTATTTATTGGAAAAGGTCATCCAAAGCTGATTTTAAGAGGCACATGTTAAGTCAACTAATATTTTTAATTGAAAAAAAGACTCACAAAAACTATAAAGCAAATCATCCAAAACTGATTTTAAGAACCATATGTTAAGTCAACTAATATTTTTAATTGAAAAAAAAACTCACAAAACTATAAAGCAAATCAACCAATACTTGTGATTTGACTTTACGCAATTTGTTAGAAGGCTACAAAAAATTAATTTATAAATAAAATGGAATTATTTCTACTAAGGAAATTCTCCAATTTCCTTATTTGACTCAATTTCAATTCTATTCAATTGTAAAAAAAAGCTCACAAAACTATAAAGCTAACCAACCAATACTTGTGGTTTGACATTCTCAGGTTATTAAAAAACTCCCGAAAAAATTAATTTATAAATAAAAAATGGAATTATTTGAATGTAATGAATTATCCAATATCCTTATTTCCTTTTCAGATTTGACCTAATTTCCAATTCAATTAAGTATGGTGCAATGCTGTTGAATTTGCTTTATAGATGAAGATATCTAATTATTTCATAGATTCATTTATAAAATTTGAAAAACAATATTTATTATTTTACTAATTAATAAATATTTCAAATATTTCTATTTGAAAAAAAATTTGAAAACAAACTAATATTCAAGTTAGATATTATCTATATAATCAACATCCTTAAAATATACATGCAAAAACATCAAAGAAAAATTTAATATGCCCAGACATTTGATTTGATATTTGATATTAAGATTAATATAATAGATGGAATCAAAATTCTCAAAACATACCTGAAAAAACATCAAAGAAAATTCCATTTATCTAGAAATTTGATTTGATAGATCCAACAAAGAAATATCTAAATTACAACGGAGAAATGAAAGACAGAGATTACACCAGCTGATATGAATTAACAGCTGATATGAATTAATAAGAAACTATGGCATCTGTGATAGCCGAGGACAGAAGGAAAATGGAATAATAAAACTAGGAACAATAAAACTAAGAGAAGTAGACTGGTTTTTCTTTTAGATGAGACAGAGAAAATATAGTTGTAATCCAAAAAAAAAGAAAAGTGATATTACAAACAAGTATTAATTCAAAAATTATAGAACCATCAGAAAATGAAAACAAAAAAAAATCTATTTATAATTCTTTGAAATGGGTTTACTTGAAACTTTTAATTCAAGAAACACAAAACGAAGACGCGTAAACTTACTTTTGGGCGTCGAGACCGAATTAGGGTTTCTTGAGGGTTTTGTTTGCAGCCAATGCTCCTCGGGTTTCCGGGTTTCTGTGAAACCTTGCAAAGTTGATTTTATTAGTACTTGACACAGACACCGGTTCATTAAAAGAAGGTTATTAAAAGAAGGCGCAAGCATTAAAAGAAAGCAATTAAAAGAAGGCGCAAACCTTATCAATCAAATCTTTTAATGAGATGATTAAATTAATCTCATAAAACTATATATCAATGGAAAAAAAAACAGATCATGAATACGCACGCTTAGAAAAGTGATATTACAAACAAGTATTAATTCGAAAATTATAGAACCACCAGAAAATGAAAATGAAAAAAACAATTCTATTTATAATTCTTTGAAATGGGTTTACTTGAAACTTTTAATTCAAGAAACACAAAACGAAGACGCGTAAACTTACCTTTCGTGTTGAGACCGGAATTAGGTTTCTTGGGGGGTTTTGTTTACGCCAATGATCCTGTTTCCGGGTTTCCTATGTGACCTTGCGAGTTGATTTTAGTAGTTACTGATACAGTACACCGGTTGATTAAAAGAAGGCGCAAACATTAAAAGAAGGCGCAAATCTTATCAATCAAATCTTTTAATAATATCATTAAATTAATATCATAAAACTATACATCAATGGAAAAAAAAAACGAGATCATGTTTGTGTGGAAAAAAAGAACAGAGATCATGGATACTGCACGCTTAGAAAAAATCCAAAAATGGCATCCCACTAGAAAACAAATCGAATCAGAGAACCAGAGAGAACCTCATAAATAGATCTGCACGGGTGGAAGCAGCGGACGATACAGTCAATACTCATGAAGCTTTGCCTCTGATTTGTATGGTAATGGTGCTTTGCCTCCGCACATGGGGCAATGAAACATGGGGCCTTCATTCGTCCAGATTCTTTTCGGTGGTCTCGAAAAAAGTCTTGAAGATGGGGGCCTTCTGGGAAGCGTTGCAGCCAACTAAATCCAAATTTGTAGAGCACCTTTTGATTTATGAAAAGAAAATCTGAAAGGAAATCTCACCATCAACGCAAGGAGTGGTGGGAAGAATATTAGAAAAAAGGTCGAATGTGGGAGGAATATTAAATGGCGAAGGTTCAGAAAGGTTATTGGTCCAATAGTGTCTCGCAGGGCAACAAGATTGGATTCAAGAACAACATGTTAACAAAAAAAATTACGAAAGAAACCTACATGTTAGCTGAACAATCAAAATAAAAAATCTAGGAGGACCTGCAAACCTAGATGTAATTTACTAAAATGAATGTAAACCATTACTATTTGTCCTTCTGAAAATTAATTATTCCTGAACTCCCTTCTCTTCATCCACAAATATCCATGAACGAATCGAATGTATGAACGCTCTTAATTGAGAAGCTCTTAGTTACGGGCACGCATCCTGGTCGGATGGGAGCGGCGATGTGGCTAGTGCCTCCTCCTCCCCACACCGAAGGGCATCGTCTTAATTCCATTCACTCCGGTATCGTCCTTATCCTCCTTCAACTTGAACTTGTGAACATCATAATCAAAATCCTCATTATATATCTTTTTTTAATCAACGGCTTGAACTTGTGAACATCATAATCAAAATATCTTTTTCAATCAACGGCTAATTTGTGAGTGGCCATGCCACGTCCTCCACGCTACTATTTGGAGGGATCACACCACATCATTTATAGCCGTTTAGATTATTTTTCAATATTAAAAGGAATATAACATGCTATTTTTTAATATTCAAATATCACAAAATTTCTTAATAAGTATAATAATTTCAACAAGAAAATAGATAAAAATATTGAATGGATTTTTTTTAATATTTAAATATTACAAAATATCTTAATAAATATAATAATGTAGATGAGTGTTTTTTGGATTAATCACATAGAAACATTCATTTACATTATGGATCACAAAAGTCTTACATTTAACAAAATATAATAATTCAAAAAAAACATACATATAAACCACCCGCTCTCCAAATCATTCCTGTGCAATCTGTTGTCGTTCCCCGCACAATGTTGATCTTGTCCTTCTTGCATCATCCCCATTGTATTGAGCTCGTCCTTCCATATTTTCCTTCCATATTCCTATTAATGACTCCGCTTCTCCCTCTGAATGACTTTGTTCTGTGCAAGCTCCAACTACACAACTCCTATTGATATTTACGAGCTATAAAAAGAGAAAAAGCTGTTTCAAACTATATTTTATAAAGATATAAAACCTGCTATATAAAACATTCAAACTGGACACAACCTAGATCGAGCCTAGCGCACAAGAATGGGTAAAACCCTACCTTAAATTCAATTCAATTTAGTTACAAAAGTTTATTTGCGGGGTGATAATAGCTATAGGGATGGAGAATGCCGATTTAGAAAAATTAATCAAATAATATATATGTAATTTATTGTTTATACAAAAAAAATAATAATATTAAAATGAGAAATTTTTAGTTAAAATATTGAATTATTGTTATTTAAATTTGATTTTTAATAAATATATGATTTTTATACAAATTTGATAAAAATAGTAATTTTTAAAATTTTTAAAAAATAACACTAAATACAACTCTATATTTTAAATATAAATTTCAAGTGAATTTAATTGATTTATTTTATTAACCTCAAAGTCAAAAAGTTGCACTTTCTACTTGCCAATGCTAGTAAAGTGGCCGTAATTCCATAAAGTTATGGTTTCTCATGTCCATCGGAATTATAAAATGTCACTAAAAAATATGGATAATATCACCACTTAAAAATCCATGGTGCCAACAATTTTGAATACTTTATTGTCCAAATTAATTATTAATCTTGTGTAGTTTTCTCATAGCACACCTCTCCTTATGTAATGACATTAACTCCAGAAATTCACGACATCCACCAAAGATCACGGAATAAAATATAGTTTTTACATAGAAACATTGAGGTTAATCATTGTGCATGCCTCCAATTTGTTGGAAATTTCTTTGTCGGGGAAAATTTGTTTATCCAAATCTTGGACGGTTCCATTGATACTATGAAAATAGGGATGATTTTATTGACATTATTGGGCACGGAGCAAGTAATTTGGAAAAAATCAAAAATAATTTTTATGTCTAATTAGGTGGTGCCATATAATTCGAGGTAGTGGGCCCGCACATCGGCTAAACATCGGGTAACTTGACGGAGTTAAATCTTTTCTTTTGATGTGCTTTATCCACCATTGATCACTTTGGGGTGTTTTAGACTATGTCACGTGGTTTTGAACTTTGTATTATGTGAAATGCTTGGCACATGGCTAGTTGATTAAATCAATGATAGAAAATGTTGATATGGGAGGAGGTTAATTATGCAAAGAAACATCATGGGTGGCCAGATATGATGTCTTTATGTTGACGTGATGTTGCATTATTTGATATCGGGTTTATAAGGATATGTGCCAGAATAAGCTTAAGAAAATCCTTCGTTTAAAACTTTGAAGACCTCCTATGGAACTTTGATTATGACACGAATTTATTTTGTCAAGTGGTGTGAATATTTTCCCCTAATTTTTGTCTATGTATTTTTATTTCAAAAATGAAAGGAGAGGATGACATGGTTGTGGAATGGTACGAAAAATTTTTGGTAGCATTGATGTTAATATTGGATAGCCTCGAAAAATTCAAGTTAACAAGTATTATGGACAAGAGGATTGATTCAACCAATTCTCGTCAATTCAAAAAATAAAAATTCTGGTAGTTCAAGGTGCAATTTTTATCATTGGGCAGAGTTATGGGAAGTTGTAAGAACCCTCATTTCTCACCTTCCCCCCATTCCCATTAGATGATTTCATGGGTTCCCAATTCATGATATGTATGGATCTTGACAAGTAAAGTGGCTAGATAATTATTCAAGTTATGTATAAACTTCTTGAACCCTAATTGTATTACAATGTTCGATTCATTAAGGATTTTACGAAAAACGAATGTGATGTATTTGGAGAAGGGATGAATGAATTAATTAAATCATAGAGAAATAGTGACAAGATACTTAAAAACGAAGCTTCTAAAGAATATGTTATTAGTCACTAATTAAGTCCTAAACTATCTTTTGTGGTTTGAGTGATTTGTATGATTTTTTCCACAATCAATGTTACACATTCTCCTTTAGACTTAGATCCCATTATTCAAAGAGTCTTCAAAGGCTTTTATTTCAATTGGGCTAAGAACTTAATTTAAAACATATGAAAGGGTGTTCAAATTTTTAGAGGCTCCAAAATTTACAAATATAATCCTCCTTTTTACATGTATGCATACATTATGGATGTCATCTATTTTTTTATGAGTTTTGTGCTATGGGTTGGAAATTGACCCCTTATACCCCATTCGCTATTCATATTTAACATTCAAAAATCTAAGAATACAACTATGGTAACCATTTATACTCAATTCTTAATTTTATCATTGTTCTTATTCATAAGTATTTGTTCCAAATAACACTCTCCCCGTCTCTGAATTCTACTGTAAATGCTACGTTTTCCATTACTCTTCTTAGTGACAAGTACTTTGAGGAAAACTTTTATACCTAGTAATTTGTGGTTTTAAAGGGTGACTACATGCTTTGCCCCTTTTTGTTCCTAATAGGTTAACTTCTAAAGAAATAACTTGCCATTAATGAGTGCGCCAATTCCAAATCTTAATTCTCGATATTGTAGTACGATGTGTTCATCATTGCTTGTACCAATTCCAAATGTTAGTGCACTCAATTGCAATTGTTGATCTCCACCATTCGTTGCACCACTTTCTTGTGATTCTACTTCACCTCTCACAATAGTTATTTCACTTTGTTGATCTTTTCTATGAATTGGAAATTTCATATGTGTCCATCTTGCGTCATCGTTGTACCAAAAACGTCCTTCCTATAACAAACCTACTCAAAATTCCATGTAATAAAGTTAAAATAATAACCATTGTTCGTGAGAGACATATTCCAAGATGAATGTTGGGAAAAACATCCTAGTGCGGGTGTTCACATGGTTTATTACGTCTATGGAAAAGTGCTATGGCTAAATCATTAAAGAAGAAAAAAGTATTTTTGACACATTTATTTATGAGGAATAGTATTAGGAGAAAGGGGGAGGTAAAATGTCACGAGGTTGCATGCTCGGGAGGAAAATGAAGAAAATATAAGGCTCTTCTATAAAAAGGCTTCGAGAAAGTCTGTTGGTACATCTTTTGGCGAGTGCATTTTGAGCTCTCTCATTGATCTCTCTCCCTCTCATACTATTGGATACTTAGATTTTTTTCTTGGATCGCTCTTGGAGAGTGGATAATTGGTGATTGAAGCAAGAAGGCAAAGAAGGATAAGGAAAATGCAAGTGGACATCTGGGGATCAAATCGAATAGAAAGAGATTTGATTGCAGTATCAAGTTGTATGCATGTTTTCCTCACTAGTTTTAGCATGCATGGTGTATGCATGTGGATTTCCCTCGTCTTTGGATTTTCTGGATAGCCATGGTGTTGTGGGTTTATTTTCCATTGATTATTTTTCTTATTGGTTCTCATGATTCATTTAGCTATGGGTTGAGTTATTAGTTCATGGAAGCCTTGGTTGGAAAAACTCTCTCGGAAGCCCTACATGCCCAAACTATGGGTTGAGTTACTTGCCGTGGAAGCCTTGGATGGAAAAACACTTTGGAAGCCCTAGGTGGGTTGAGTTACTAATGCTAGAAGCCCTCGTTGGAGAAATGCTCTAGAAGCCATCAGTAATAGTTTTGGGTTGAGTTACTAGTCCTCGAAGCCCTGATTGGAAAAAACACTCTGGAGTCCTCGAATAACTTGGATAGAGGCCAATCAATGATGGTTGTGATTTTTGACCATGAGGTGGAGTCATTGGTTGAGGTTTGAGGTGGTTTGGCCTTTGGAGGCCCTTAATTGATTATGATTGATGTGTTTGGTGATATCCCACATTCATGCTTGGAATATGGCATAGGGGTTATTGGCTGAAGTGAGACTTGGCTAAACTAATATATGGCTTGGTTGAACGTGGAATTCCCAACTCCGATTTTTTTTTACATGCATTAATGAAGAACTCATTCCTTTGGTATTTTGCATGCAAATGTATTGGTTATTATGTGGATTCTATTGCTATCGTATACATGGTAGTTTTTGTTTTTTATTATGTTGGTTATAAGAATATGTTTTATTAATGATGATGTATGTCTCTATTCATGTTTTTTACTTGTAAAATGAATTCATAATGTATCTATGGTCAAATATATCTGTATGCGAAGCTAATGATGTAAGGGAAAAATGCCTTTTAGTGATTCTTAGATAAGTATGAGACCCCTATGTCTAAACTTGTTGTTTACACATGTAGATGCAATGTTTGCGACATGTCTGATGGAATTCCTGTCATGGCTAAGAGATGTCTGGATGAATTCTTGATGATGTTATTGCTTTTGTACCTTTTTTTTAATGTTATTTATTATCTCCTAAAGTTTCATGAAGTTCTGGGCAGTGACTTGGGCTCTATGGCTAAAAAGGTGGCATAAATCTTAGTATTTGAAAACACATAAGCGACTAATTGGGGGCCCTCGCCGCATTTTTGTTGTGTTGTTCTTATGGATATAGGCTCCCAACTATTATTGAGCTTTGAGCATACCTACGAATATGGCCCAAAAGGGCTGAAAATTGAGCCGCCCTCAAGGGTTAGAGTCCGGGAGGTTGGATTACCTCTTAGGGATGTTTTTGATGTTTTGTAAGGTGTCTTTTGTATTCTTTCCCTCGGGTTCCACTACCTTAAGGTTAGATATGAGGTGAAATCTCATGATTAGTAGCCTCTCCTCACATGTTTACCACGGTTTGGTTGGTTACTTGGGTTGATGTGGGATGACGGGTGTTATAGAGTGAGTATCGAGCATGGTTCAACTCTCGGAATGGATGGGTAGTGTGTTGATCATGCATTATGTTTATTTCATGTGTCTTTTTTCATACTTATGGTGTATTTGTTTATTGCACCTATGTTTTTGTTGGCCATGGTGGTAGTGGTGTCCCCATGGAAGTGTTTATGGTGTCGTTGTCAACATGTGGTAATGTGTGTATGACTGATTATCTATTTTTCATGTTTGTGTATTGTCCATGCACATTATCTTACATATTGTTACATGTTGTATATGCATTGCTTTGTTATGCTAGGTCACATATTGTTCATGCTTGTGTAGTGTAACGCCCCCAATTCATGTGATTTCATTTTAAAGTTAGATACTTGAACTTTACATCCTAAGGGGAGTGGACCCCAAAGGATAATTATTTTGTGAATGTAATTAAACATTTTATTGAGGAAATGAATAAATTATTGTGGTGCAGATTGACCAAAAATGAGATGATGAGATCACTTGCTAAATCTGTGAGGATGGATGAGGCAAATATTCCCCCACAATCTTTCAAAAATCCTTGAAAGACAATAAGTTTTAAATTTAGATTTTTGAGGAAAAATCTGAATTTCCCCAATGATGAGGAGAGTAGTTGGGAAGAGGTAAAAAGCTGGGAAAGCTGAGGAAAAGCATAAAACAGCTTTAAAGAATCCCTAAATCGGGAAGCCTAGGCAAACAAGAAGAAAAACATCCTGAGATTCTGGACGCAGAATTAGAAACATGCTTTGGGGAACAATAGCTTAAAAAAGCTACTCCTAAACAGATTGAGGTTGGTCTGTGGTGGAGGTGATCTCAGCTCGGGGGTGAGTCCTGGAGACAGACGGACTCTAAGGTTGGGAGGTTGGTCATTTTGCTGAGTGGTATGTAATTCTACTTATCTCGTGTTTTCTTTACTTCAGTATGAATTGGCTACATATAAAGGTTTGTCATATATTATACGGTAAATGCTACATTTAACAGAATCAGTAGAAGGTATTCACCTTCAGAACTCTGTATAGTTGTTGACATTATCTGTGTGAAATAGAATCCACCAGAATTTCTAAACCATCTCTGGTTCAGATCTAGGGATACTTGTATGCCCACAGAATACAACAGTTGAATTTATTTCAATCTGCTTCTCCTATGTTAATGCACTCTATGAGCAAGAATAAAATAGAGAAATAGGAGAGTTACTATACACAGATAAGAATGTGCATATGAGAATTCATATTTAAACAAAAAAAAAAAAACATAGACTGCACTGGAAATCTGTACATTCCTCATATGAAAAGAGAGATATATAGGAAGTTAATTTTATATGCAGAAATTTCTAGTACTATTCAAGTATCTGTAAATCTTCTCTTAAAAATTTGGAATTGTAAGAAGTATTTGGCATAATAAAAATCTATTTGAGTATTAGTCAACACAAAAATTTGAAGGTCAAGCAATTCCTGAAGAAGGCAGGACCAGAAGAAAACCTATATTCTGATTGTTAGAAATTATATTACAGTAGTTATAGTCGGAGAAATTTATTGTTCGTCCATTAACCCTTAGAAACAAGATACCATGCTATTAATGTAGTAAACAGTATATCTCTAGACACAACTGAATTAGGCTATGTAAATGGTGTATAAACATCTTTGTCTATGCAGAAAAAAAATTTAATCATATTCATGCCTTACATGCATAATTGCATATAACTGTACTGGAAATGATTTTAGAAACCCATATAAAACTGAATGAATACTTTTGTCTACTACACGTCCTCAAGATAAATCTCCGAAGAAGAAACGAGAAACTAAGTATGATGCGAAAGCACTTTCAGTCATGGAATCATTGATTTACAATAGCGATCTAGACTTAAATATCTAGATCAGTGGGGTAGCACAGTCATCACCGACATCTTCTGAGATTTGTACTATCTAAACTAATTGAACCAAGAAATCAAGATTTTTACAACAAGAACAGCAGAACATAATAGAGATAAATAAAACAAAATTTCAGAAGGTAACCAATATGGTGCGCAAACATGTCATACACAGTAATGATAGGTTATCCTTCTAGTGCGAGACAACACAAATTATATAACGAGAGAAAACCTGTAGGAGAGAATATGTAGTTGAGGGAAGGGGCGGCTATAGATTACATGAACGAGTATCAGAACCAATAAACTGACAAATAAAGTGCGAGGTCAGCCTAATGACAGGCCTCGAATCAAGGATAAACCAAAGTGTGCGCATAGTTCATTGTCCACGACATTAAAGACATAAATAAAATCGAATAGAAATGTGGTGCATTGTTTGCAACATTTGGGTTTAAAACCAGTAACATATAGTCTTGATACAACATTGACCGCTTTGACAGTCATGCCCTGCAAAGTAAAACGATGGCAAAATGAAAAAATTTCTGGGTAGGACGTCAACCGTCTACACAATAAAAGAAACCCCTGAAAGGGAGATTAGGGCATCAAAGGAATGACTAGGTCATTGCCAGAGGCGATGCAAATTAGCAGGGTCGGAAATTTCATTTTCCAGCGTGCTCACATAACCTAAAAACAAAAATACCATACACGCTTGGAAGAGGCTCAAGCCGAAAATCGAGTCGATAAACTAGTATATGGTATGATATGGAAATGGTGGGAATCAGGGTTACCTGTACAAGTGATGAGGAACGAATAGAAATCCTGGAGAAAAATAGATATACCGAAGAATAAGAATGGCATCCATCGTAGCGAATGGTAGCTGTAGAAAATAAAATACAATTGATTCGTGTATATCTATATACACATCTATCACAGACAAATAAACACAGTGGGAGTTTCAACTAACCATAACAAGTTTGAAGAGACTTCACCTTGAACCAGCTCAGGCTGTCTGTCGAAGTTCAAAACCCTCACACATCTTCAGAATCTCAAATGCAAAAGGGAGAAACGTAGACATAGAACGCAGTGGGTTGGAGTCTGCGGACTTGGGAAACAATCCAACGCATGTTCTGAGAAGGCGTCGTCCTGGAAATCAACAGAAAAATTCATAGAATATACATCATCAAATCTGAAAGACATCAACCATAGAAAGAAAAAATTTTAGATGTGAACTTGGTTACCTTCCCGCTGAAAGCCAGAACCACGCACTGGTAAAAATCCTCCCGAGTTGCGGCACTTCGTGGAGTGGAGAGAAAAGTAGAGATGCATATGACAAAGGATCATAAGATGAAACGAAAAACCTGGAAGATAACGAGGCTGAAAAAAATTGTGTTCGGTTGAAACCCTAGCTCTCGATAACAGCCCGGGTGTCAATTTAACAGAGGAATGGCGTTCTGGGGTTTCCAAAACAAAACCAAAAGCACATACAAGGACTCATGAAAATCCTTATAGAGATTGAAACATTAAATTCCAGCGTATGAAATCGTACTTTCAATATCATATGTCAGTCGAACAACTTAGAGTCAGATTTTCATGCAATTAAAAACAAATAGACAATCCCAACACATGAACGGCCATAGCTGGCACGAATCTCTACTATACAAAACCCGATTTCATAATCTACATGTCTTCTTTACACTAAACTCTTATCAAGTCAAAGTACCAGAGTTGGGTGAAAAAATTAACTCCTCGCGCCACATCGATAGGGACGTAGGTGCAAGGGTTGAAAAGCCTACACTTGTCGACCGTGTAGAGATCTTTTATATCTCTTATATATTCCAAGTGAGAAAATGGGTCAGTATTAAATATATTCAAGTGAGAACATGAGTCCGTATTAAATGTAAACGAGGGAGCCATGTATATACACCATCGCTATACAAGTGGCGTAACCATGGTAAGGGGAATGAAATTAATTTGTGCACACCCCCTCACCAATAGCACGACACCCCCCCCAACCCTTCGAAATGACCAGGATTATGTAGAGGCCGAAATTTCAATTATGATGTAGTGAAATTGAAAACTTCAATTGAGGTATTGGTGGGACAGAATGACTTAACAAGGGTATTATAAAATTATAAGGGTTGTCTTATATTTTATGGAAGTTTAAATAACAAATTATCATATGAGATAAATCGAAGGTAATCATATACAGTTAAGGGTGCATTAAGATGAATTAGATCCAACCATGAAGGACAAGTCAATCACCTATATAAAAAAAAAAAAAAATTGGTTGGAAAAAGGGAGACATGACAAATGGTATCAGAGCCCAAGTTATAAAACTGGGCTCCTGACTTACTACTCACGATTGATGTGTACTCACTGTGTAATTTTGTTTGCTGAAGCAAAAGTTTTGTTTTTGTTGTTTGTTTTTTTTCTGTTCACTGATCTGTGCTGTGTAGTGTACAGTGGAGTGATAGAATGGAAGAACGTGGAGAAATTTATGTTGATCTGCATGGTGAACCAGATCCCAATGCAGCCATGATGGCTATGTTGCGAAATTTGCAACAAGAATTGGCTGAGATAAAAAGCCAGAATGACAGATTGTCGTTGGCCAGTGAGGAGCAGGAAAGGCTCATCAGGGAATTAACCTCACGGAACAGCCAGGAAGGCGAAGGTTCCGGAAAGAGGAAAACTGATGAATCTGATGAGGAGTATGCTATTCGACATCAGAATAAGCAGAAAAAGGAATTACAAGGGGAATTCCGAAAAATCAAACCTCCCTCCTATGACGATGAGAAGGAGGAAGATGCTGAAGCCTGATTGCTGAATATGATTAAGTATTTCCAGGTTTATGAATATGAAAGCAATTTGAAGGCCAGATTAGCTGTCTACCAGCTACAAGGTAAGGCTACCTTGTGGTGGGAGGAGACAAAGATGGTACATGCCATAGATGAAAAGACAGTTACTTGGGAAGACTTTCAGGCTAAATTCAAGAATCGCTACTTGAATGAGCGGTACTATGATGACAAATAAAAAGAATTTCATGAGCTTAGATTGGGACAACTCACTATCGATGAGTTTGTTACTAAATTTACCAATCTATTAAGGTATGTACCTTACATAAGGGAGGAAAAGGCAAAGGTACAGAGGTTTCTGAATTGTTTGCCTATGGTTTACAAGGAGAAAATTGAGTTTGATAATCCAAAAACAATGGACGAAGCTGTTAGAAAAGCTAGATTGTGTTACCAACAGTTCAAAGGAAAAACTGATCAAGGAAAAATTTGGGTAAGTAAGAATGAATTCAAAGGGAGAAAACAAAAACCAACCTATCTGAAGAATTTTGGCAGAGATCATCAACGGAAAAGGTTTAGTAAACCCAAATAAAGTCAAACTGCACAGTCTCAAGTGGCATCGAAACCAAAAGATGGAGACAGTAAAAAGGAGGGAACAGTCAGAATGAAGGAGCCCTTGAAATGTTGGGGCTGTGGAGAACCCCATATTTTGAGGGACTGCCCTCATCGAAACATTCATATGCTCATGAGAGATAGGGAAGCGACAACAGTAAATGATATAGCCAGAAACATACCAACTATTAGTGCAGCCCTGGAAAATCGGCATGCAGAACATCAAGCAACCATGGTGGAAATGGAGGGTAAGATTTCTGACCTACCTGTTTCTGTTCTAATTGATCCAGGTGCTTCTTTGAGTTACATTAGTCCAAAGATTGTAGAAAAATGTAACTTAAAAACTGAAAAAATTCAACAGTCATGGTTGGTACAACTGGCCACTGGAACAAAAAGAAAGGTAACACATAAACTGCCCAGAACAGAAATTCAATTAAATGAGTTTCGAACAGAAGTGAATTTGAACATTCTACCCTTAGGGTCATATGATCTATTGATAGGAATGGATTGGCTGGAAAAGAAGAAAGCTTTGATGAATTGCTGGGATAAGACCTTGCACTGTGTAGATGAGGAAGGGAAAATGTTTATCCTCAAAGGGAAACCAAAACCTATTTCTGTAAGACAAATTTCAGCATTGCAATTAAAAAGAACAGCTAGAAAAGGATACCAAGTTTATGCAGTGCATGTGGAAGAAACAGAACAGAAAACTGAAGAAGAATTACTGGATGCTGTACCAGTAATAAGAGAATTCAAGGAATTTTTTCCAAAGGAAATCCCTCACCTTCCTCCCAAAAGAGAGATTGACTTCTCAATCGATCTGGTGCCGGGAGCAACACCTGTTTCATGAGCACCTTATCGAATGAGTCCTCCTGAACTTATGGAACTGAAAATGCAATTGCAAGAACTGCTAGATAAAGGGTATATCAGACCAAGTGTGTCTCCTTGGGGAGCACCAGTGCTGTTCGTGAAGAAGAAAGATGGAACTTTCAGGATGTGCATTGATTACAGGCAACTGAATAAGTTGACCATTAAAAATAGATATCCTTTGCCTAGAATTGATGATCTTTTTGATCAGGTGAGAGGAGCTTCAGTATTCTCAAAAATTGACTTAAGAACTGGCTACCACCAGCTTAGAATTAAAGAGGAAGACATCAGCAAAACAACCTTTAGAACCAGGTATGACCACTACGAATTTGTAGTGCTACCTTTTGGGTTGACAAACGCCCCTGCCACATTTATGTGTCTAATGAATAGTGTGTTAAACAAGTATTTGGATAAATTTGTCCTTGTTTTCATAGATGATATTTTAGTTTACTCAAACAGTGAAGAGGAACACAAAGAACACCTGAGGATAGTGTTGCAAACTCTAAAGGAAAATCAGCTATATGCTAAATTCAGCAAATGTGAGTTCTATAAGGACAAGATCCAATACTTGGGTCATATTATTTCTGAACAAGGCCTTGTTGTTGACCCGGAGAAGATAAAGGCTATAAAAGAATGGCCAGTGCCCACTGATGTTTCAGCAGTTAGATCATTCATGGGGATTGCCGGCTATTATCGCAGATTTGTGGAGAGATTTTCTGCCATAGCACATCCCATCACTTCCTTACAAAGGAAACGTGTCAAGTTTGAATGGACTGAAAAATGCCAAAACAGTTTCGACAAATTAAAACTGAAACTTACTACATCCCCTATACTGAAGATTGCAGATCCTGATAAAGAATTTGTGGTATGTACGGATGCATGTAGAGAAGGATTGGGAGGAGTTCTTTTGCAGGAAAATTCAGTGATTGCCTATGAATCCAGGAAACTGAAGATACATGAACAGAATTATAGTGCCTATGATTTAGAATTAGCAGCTGTTATTCATGCTTTGAAAATGTGGCGGCACTATCTGCTTGGAAAAATATTTACATTGATGACTGATCATATTAGTCTCAAATATTTCTTTTCTCAAACTGAATTGAATATAAGAGGGAAAGAAAATAAATTTGCTGATGCATTGAGCAGAAATGCTTGTCAAAATATCAATAATATTGGAAGTAGTGCTCAGATTGATGTAGAAGAATTAGTGATTAAAGCAGCAAACCAAGACCCAAATTATGAAACACTTCTGGAAAAATTACAGAAAAAGGAGAAAACTGGTTTCACTCAAAACCAAAAAGGGCTGATCTATTATAAGAGCAGATTGTATATTCCCAATGTAGAGTCTTTAAAAAGAGAAATTCTGGATGAATACCACAAACAACCTTATGCAGGACATCCAGGATATCAGAAAATGTTAACAGCCCTGAAAAAGAAGTTGTTCTGGCCAGGAATGAAGAGAGAGGTAGCAGAATATTTAAGTAGATGCATGGAATGTCAACTAGTTAAGGTGGAACACCAGCATCTTGCCGGTCTTCTGAACCCTTTGCCCATTGCAGAATGGAAATGGGACACTGTTTCCATGGACTTCATTACAGGATTACCCAAAACCAAATACCAGCATGATTCTGTAATGGTTGTAGTAGACACTTTAACCAAAGTTGCTCACTTTATACCAGTGAAATCCACCTTTGGAACAGCTCAAGTAGCGAATGTGTTCCTGAAGGAGATAGTAAGACTCCATGGGGTCCCTAAGGTGATTGTTTCTGATATGGATGCTAAATTTACAGTAGCCTTTTGGAGGGGATTATTTGGAGGAATGGGCACTAAATTGAATTTTAGCACTGCCTACCACCCTCAGACTGATGGTCAAACGGAAAGAACTAATCAAATTTTGGAGGACATGCTGAGAATGTATGTGATGGATAGACCCTCAAAGTGGGAAGATTTCTTACATTTAGCTGAATTTTTCTATAATAACAGCTATCAATCCTCCATTAAAATGAGTCCGTTTGAGGCACTGTATGGAAGGAAGTGTCGTACCCCTTTGAGCTGGAGTCAGCCAGAAGAAAAACTGATGTTGGGACCCGATGCTTTACAAGAAATGGAAGGAATTGTCAAACAGATACAAAAGAACATCAAGACAGCACAAGATCGCCAGAAGAGTTATGCAGATAAGAAAAGAGTGCATAGAGAATTTAAAGTTGGGGAGCATGTATATTTGTGTATTAAACCCAAAAAGAGCACCCTTTATGTTGGGAGTTGTGTAAAATTGGCCCCTAGATACTGTGGTCCTTTTGAAGTATTAGAGAGGGTGGGACCAGTGGCTTACAAGCTGGCCTTACCACCCCATGTTAGAGTTCATGATGTATTTCATGTCTCATTGTTAAAAAGATATGTGCATGATTCTTCTCACATAGTTGATTGGAATGTTGTACAGGTCGAACCAAAAGGGGAGTTTCTGCCAGAACCGCTTCAAATATTGGAGCGGGAAGAAATTGAATTGAGAAGTAGAACGGTAGCAAGAGTAAAGGTGCAGTGGAAGCACTTTACTGCTGAAGAAGCTACCTGGGAACGAGAGACTGAAATGATGGAAAAATATCCATTTTTGTTTGCAAAATAAACTCTAGTAGTTGAATAACAACACTGAGGATGGTGTTTATTTTCAGAGGGGGAATATGTAACGCCCCCAATTCATGTGATTTCATTTTAAAGTTAGATACTTGAACTTTACATCCTAAGGGGAGTGGACCCCAAAGGATAATTATTTTTTGAATGTAATTAAACATTTTATTGAGGAAATTAATAAATTATTGTGGTGCAGATTGACCAAAAATGAGATGATGAGATCACTTGCTAAATCTGTGAGGATGGATGAGGCAAATATTTCCCCACAATCTTTCAAAAATCCTTGAAAGACAATAAGTTTTAAATTTTAGATTTTGAGGAAGAATTTGAATTTCACTGTCACACCCTCCAAAATTTCACACCCAAAAATTTTTCTTCATGAACTCAGACTTGTAAGTATAGATTTATTATGACATTTCACCTTTTTATCATGATGTTTTTCATCATCATATACTGTCACAATTAAATCCTCTATTCTTACTTCTTACCTTATGCTAATTGCATCTCAAGGGTGAACATATTTTTCTTATGTCTTGGACCTTTACACATCCTCGCATACCCTTGCACATTCACCTTGGTCTTGAGGGTCATGTATTTCATTTATCGAATTGTTGAATATAATGGTAAATTATATGGCACGTAAAATCAAACATAAATCAATGATCTTTGGGTCAAACATAAGTTCGAACCTTCGACACATAATTACGATTACTCCGCTATGTGTTTTGGTATAGCTTTGAGGGAAATAATTTTGTTTTTATGTTTATATGATTCGACATAGTATTGGAAATTGAATTGTTTTCCATACGTTTGGCATTAACCCTCATACACGCTGGTTGACATGACGCCTAACACGTTACATAAGATTTCCAATTGACTTCAGAGATTGTACTGCGAATTGAAATCCATATACACGTAAGGCGTATGGTCAAAATCGATTTTTGGTTGTTATGTGTATCACTGCGTGGTCACTTGTGTCCACGTCAGGCGTCAAAATGAGTAACTGAGAGTGGAATAGTCTGTGTAGTTTGCCATACCCCTCCACTCGATGGTCTGGTGAGTCCACGTCGATGGCTAGCTCGGCACGCGGGATGTACAGCGACCATACCAACATAGGTACCGAACATCTCGACTTGAATTCAAAGTTATACTCCATTAATGTGAACAGCTGCTCTTAACTCACCTCTGCTATTCTCGATCCGTGGCTTGGCTTCCACGATTCCGCCAAGCGGACGATGGTGATCGTGTTTGGTTAGGGTTAAGGCGGTTATCGAAGCGTTATATAAGTTTTTTGGATAGAGCTGAGTCGGGTTTCTACATCTTTCAACTCGTCGTGCACCTCTGCGTCTTCCAATTTCTACATTCGGCGGAGGGTTTGCAAATTCTCTGTTGCCAAGAAAACCATGACGCTTCAGGTTTATCCACCATATCTCAGGTAATTACCTCAGCATTCAGTTTAACGTTATTGTATGCGTAAATGGTTCAGGACGTTGTTTAACTTTGGTCAAGCGCGGGTTCTGCGTGTGCATTCAATCCTTAGTAAAGGATATGCCTTTTGTTTCAGGTTACAAGACTCATACTCTCAGCACCATTTGTGATTGTGTTTCGCTTTCAGGGTTTCGTCAACCCTACTCCTGCGGGTTCATAGGATGACACTCATGCGTGTTATGCCTCTGGTGTAGTGGCTTCGCATCTCATCAAACAGACATCTACCCTATCGTGGATTTTCATGAGGTAATTTCTTCAGCTTCTCGTCTCTGTTTTAAATTTCAACTTCCTCCTTATTCTGGAGATATTGCGTGTTAATCCCTCTCTGCACACAAATTTGTTTCAGGAATCTACATATCTGTACCGTGCGTTCCACAGGTATGATTTTAACCGCTTTACTATTTTCGTTCTTCACCTATGTCTCTACGCTATTTCAAGTTGACTAATCCTCTTTTGTTTTGTTGCATTTGTCGTTTACAGGTAACAATTGGTTATGGCATGTTCGTAACCACAACACTTAATATTTTCAATCGTTAGGGTTGCTAACGTGGACCTCTTGGCCCCTAGAGGTCGGTATTCTTGTGGGATTTATTGCTCTTCCCTGTTGCGTCGTTCTCATGGGCGTCGAAATCTGATATCGACCTCCTGTACTGTTGCGCAGAAGGCGCTTGTTTAGATTTGTTCTTTTGATGAGGTTGCAGTTTGTCTGGGCACAAAATATTTATGTTGGCCATTTAGGGATGTCTCATATATTTTAGACTTAGATGGAATTTCGATATACTAAGCCACAGTATAATTTTACCGGGACTGTATAAATCGTGCATATAATTTCATACCATGTCATTTGGCTTTGCTCGTTTGAATTTATTTTGTGTTCTGGAAATGCTACTGACATTCCAGATTTCTTAATTGCATACGTCAGAATTTACAGGTTGTTATATATAATATTTATCTATTCCTCTGATGTGATTTGTTGACTCTTTTCCGTGTAAGTCTATACTCTGGTATTTATAACATAATTATAGTTGCCTCTGCTCCTGGTTATATTGAACTGGTTTTATGCCTGACAGTCTAGACATATGAACAGCTTGCTGGACATTTATGAGACCATTCTTGTTTATAAATAGATGATTACTATGCATGAAAGTCTATGATTTATAATTTCTCATTTTTCAAAGGTGTGCAAGCATAGTTCTATTCTCCAGTTTCTTCTCATTTTCTTGAAATTTGGTACAGCTCGTATCTACCTGTGTACATGGTAATAAATGTATTTAAAGGCTGGTTATGGGATTAGAACCCATTCCCTTTTTTTCTATTGCTAAATGAAAATAGTGTTTATGTAAAGGTATTATACCTATGGTTTGAAATAGTTTAACTCTTTACTACTATAGTTCTCAACTGCTTACTCATAATGATTACCTTATATGGAATCAATCTTTGTGATATGATATTAGAGTATTTTTCAGGAGACCATAGTTTCTATTTCATGTTGTTTATAAATAGGTATTCCTTTCCTCCCCTAGGCAAAGTGCCTCATGCACAACCTGACTGATTTACACTATTTACTCTCTGGAATTATAACAGAGTTCCTGGCTGTACATGAGATCAGTTTATTGATTCTCTCCCTCTGTTCTTTCATAAACAGTATAAGTCTTAATTGATCTCCTGCTATGGTTCTGAAATACTATCGGGAATTTCATTTCTCTCTCTAGATGGCTGTAATAAATTATTCTATGAAGCAGGCAAGGTCAATAAATTCATAATTAACACGAAAGAACAAGGTTTCCCTCGAGATTTAACCCCCCTTTGGGTTCCAAACATTGTGGAATTTCCACTTTACGAGTTATTCTTCTACAACTAGGATAACGGAGTTAATGCCGGTGGCCATGCATTCGTAGACTAATAATATAAACTAACTTGAAATAAATTTTGTTTTTATACACTTGTAGATTCATACTATAATATAGCAACCAATAAGACAAATTTTCTGGAGACCTTACCACTTATGCAGTGAGACCAACCTCTGACCCTTGGGCTCTTGTCTCCCAGATACCACCCCAGTAGAGATCACCTCATGTGATTAACCTCTAATGCAGCCACCAAGAGCGGCTTTATTTAGCTATTGTTCCCAAAGCTTGGTTTCTAGTGCAACGTCCGGAGATCTCGGATGCTTTTTCTTCATTACTGGGCTTTTATAAAAGTTCTTTAAAGCTGTTTTATGCTTTTCCTCAGCTTTCCAGCTTTTTACCTCTTCCCAACTACTTTCCTCATCATTGGGGAAATTCAGATTTTTTTTCCTCAAAATCTAATTTTAAAACTTACTATCTTCCAAGGATTTTTGAAAGATTGTGGGGAAATATTTACCTCATCCATCCTCAGATTTAGCAAGTGATCTCATCATCTCATTTTTGGTCAATTTGCACCACAATAATTTATTCATTTCCTCAATTAAATGTTTAATTACATTCACCAAATAACTTTCCTTTGGGGTCCACTCCCCTTAGGATATAAAGTTCAAGTATCTAACTTTTAAATTGAAATCACATGAATTGGGGGTCAGTAAAGTGCTTCCACTACACCTTTACTCTGGCTACTGTTCTGCTTCTCAATTCAATTTGTTCCCGCTCCAATATTTGAAGCGGTTCTGGCAGAAACTCCCCTTCTGGTTCCACCTGTACAACATTCCAATCAACTATGTGAGAAGCATCATGCACATATCTTTTTAGCAATGAAACATGAAAGACATCATGAACTCTAACATGGGGTGGTAAGGCCAGCTGGTATGCCACTGGTCCCACCCTTTCTAATATTTCAAAGGGACCACAGTATCGAGGGGACAATTTTGCACAACTCCCAGCATAAAGGGTACTCTTTTTGGGTTTAATACGCAGGTATACATGCTCCCCAACTTTAAATTCTCTATGCACTCTTTTCTTATCTGCATAACTCTTTTGGCGATCCTGTGCTGTCTTGATGTTCTTTTGTATTTGTTTGACAATTCCTTCCATTTCCTGTAAGGCATCGGGTCCCAACATCAGTTTGTCTTCTGGCTGAATCCAGCTCAAAGGGGTATGACACTTCCTTCCATACAGTGCCTCAAACGGACTCATTTTAATGGAAGATTGATAGCTGTTATTATAGTCAAATTCAGCTAGATGTAAGAAATCTTCCCACTTTGAGGGTCTATCCATCACATACATTCTCAGCATGTCCTCCAAAATTTGATTAGTTCTTTCCGTTTGACCGTCAGTCTGAGGGTGGTAGACGGTGCTAAAATTTAATTTAGTGCCCATTCCTCCAAATAACCCCTTCCAAAAGGCTGTTGTAAACTTAGCATCCCTATCAGACACAATCACCTTAGGAACTCCATGGAGCCTTACTATCTCCTTCAGAAACACATTCGCTACTTGAGCTATTCCAAAGGTAGATTTCACTGGTATAAAGTGAGCAGCTTTGGTTAAAATGTCTACTACTACCATTACAGAATCATGCTGGTGTTTGGTTTTGGGTAATCCTGTAATGAAGTCCATGGAAACAGTGTCCCACTTCCATTCTGCAATGGGCAAGGGATTCAGAAGACCAACAGGATGCTGATGTTCCACCTTAACTAATTGACATTCCATGCATCTACTTAAATATTCTGCTACCTCTCTCTTCATTCCTGGCCTGAACAACTTCTTTTTCAGGGCAGTTAACATTTTCTGATACCCTGGATGGCCTGCATAGCATTGTTTATGGTACTCATCTAGAATTTCTCTTTTTAAAGACTCTATATTGGGAATATACAATCTGTCCTTATAACAAATCAGCCTTTTTTGGTTTTGGGAAAAGTCATTTTTCTCCTTTTTCTGAAATTTCACCAAAAGTGTTTCATAATTTGGGTCTTGGTGGGCAGCCTTACTCACCAACTCTTCTACGTCTATCTGAGCACTACTTCCAATATTATTGATATTCTGACAAGCATTTCTGCTCAATGCATCAGCAACTTTATTCTCCTTCCCTTTAATATGTTTTATATCCATGTCAAACTCACTTAAAAAGGACAGCCATCTGGCTTGTCTGGCATTCAATTCAGTTTGAGAAAAGAAATATTTGAGGCTAATATGATCAGTCATCAATGTAAATCTTTTTCCAAGAAGATAGTGCCGCCACATTTTCAGAGCATGAATAACAGATGCTAATTCTAAATCATAGGCACTATAATTTTGTTCATGTATCTTCAGTTTCCTGGATTCGTAGGCAATCACAGAAGTTTCTTGCAACAGAACTCCTCCCAATCCTTCTCTACATGCATCTGTACATACCACAAATTCCTTATCAGGATCTGCAATCTTCAATATAGGGGTTGTGGTAAGTTTCAGCTTTAATTGGTCAAAACTATTTTGGCATTTTTCAGTCCATACAAACTTGACACCTTTCCGCTGTAAGGAAGTGATGGGATGTGCTATGGCAGAAAATCTCTCCAAAAATCTACGATAATAGCCAGCAATCCCCATGAATGATCTAACTGCTGAAACATCAGAGGGTACTGGCCATTCTTTTATCGCCTTTATCTTCTCCGGATCCACAGCAAGGCCTTGTTCAGAAATAATATGACCCAAGTATTGGATCTTGTCCTTATAGAACTCACATTTGCTAAATTTAGCGTATAGCTGATTTTCCTTTATAGTTTGCAATACTATCCTCAGGTGTTCTTTGTGTTCCTCTTCACTGTTTGAGTAAACTAAAATATCATCTATGAACACAAGGACAAATTTATCCAAATACTTGTTTAACACACTGTTCATTAGGCACATGAATGTAGCAGGGGCGTTTGTCAAACCAAAAGGTAGAACTACAAATTCATAGTGGCCATACCGGGTTCTAAAGGCTGTTTTGCTGATGTCTTCCTCTTTAATTCTGAGCTGGTGGTAACCAGTTCTTAAGTCAATTTTGGAGAATACTGAAGCTCCTCTCACCTGATCAAAAATATCATCAATTCTAGGCAAAGGATATCTATTTTTAATGGTCAACTTATTCAGTTGCCTATAATCGATGCACATCCTGAAAGTTCCATCTTTCTTTTTCACGAACAGCACTGGTGCTCGCCAAGGAGACACACTTGGTCTGATATACCCTTTGTCTAGCAATTATTGCAGTTGCATTTTCAACTCTATAAGTTCAGGAGGACTCATTCGATATGGTGCTCGTGAAACAGGTGTTGCTCCTGGCACCAGATCGATTGAGAAGTCAATCTCTCTTTTGGGGGGAAGATGAGGGATTTCCTTTGGAAAAACTTCCTTTAATTCTCTTATTACTGGTACATCATCCAGTAATTCTCCTTCAGTTTTCTGTTCTGTTTCTTCTACATGCACTGCATAAACCTGATATCCTTTTCTAGCTGTTCTTTTCAATTGCAAAGCTGAAATTTGTCTGACAGAAATTGGTTTTTGTTTCCCTTTTAGAATGAAAGGTTTCCCTTCCTCATCTACACAGTGCAAGGTCTTATCCCAGCAATTCATCAAAGCTTTCTTCTTTTCTAGCCAGTCCATTCCTATCAATAAATCATATGACCCTAAGGGTAAAATGTTCAAATTTACTTCTGTTCGGAACTCATTTAATTTGATTTCTGTTCTGGGAAGTTTATGTGTTACCTTTCTTTTTGTTCCAGTGGCCAGCTGTACCAGCCATGACTGTTGAAATTTTTCAGTTTTTAAGTTACATTTTTCTACAATCTTTGGATTAATGTAACTCAAAGAAGCACCTGGATCAATCAGAACAGAAACAGGTAGGTCAGAAATCTTACCCTCCATTTCCACCATGGTTTCTTGATGCTCTGCTTGTCGATTTTCCAGGGCTGCATTGATAGTTGGTATGTTTCTGGCTATATCATTTACTGTTGTCGCTTCCCGATCCCTCATGAGCATATGAACATTTCTATGGGGGCAGTCCCTCAAAAGATGGGATTCTCCACAGCCCCAACATTTCAAGGGCTCCTTCATTCTAACTGTTCCCTCATTTTTACTGTCTCCATCTATTGGTTTTGATTCCACTTGAGACTGTGCAGTTTGAATTTCTTTGGGTTTACCAAACCTTTTCCTCTGATGATCTCTGCCAAAATTCTTCAAATAGGCTGGTTTCGGTTTTCTCCCTTTGAATTCATTCTTACTTACCCAACTTTTTCCTTGATCAGTTTTTCCTTTGAACTGTTGGTAACACAATCTAGCCTTTCTAGCAGCTTCGTCCATTTTTTTTGGGTTGTCAAACTCAATTTTCTCTTTGTATATCATAGGCAAACAATTCAGAAATCTCTGTACCTTTGCCTTTTCTTCCCTTATGTAAGGTACATATCTTAACAGATTGGTAAATTTAGTAACAAACTCATCGATAGTGAGTTGTCCCAATCTAAGCTCATGAAATTCTTTTGCTTTGTCATCATAGTACCGCTCATTCAAGTAGCGATTCTTGAATTTAGCCTGGAAATCTTCCCAAGTAACTGTCTTTTCATCTATGCCATGCACCATCTTTGTCTCTTCCCACCACAAGGTAGCCTTACCTTGTAGCTGGTAGACAGCTAATCTGGCCTTCAGATTGCTTTCGTATTCATAAACCTGGAAATACTTAATCATATTCAGCATCCTCCTCCTTTTCCCCATCATAGGAAGGAGGTTTGATTTTCCGGAATTCCCCTTGTAATTCCTTTTTCTGCTTATTCTGATGTTGAATAGCATCTTCCTCATCAGAATCATCAGTTTTCCTCTTCCCGGAACCTTCGCCTTCTTGGCTGTTTCGTGAGGTTAATTCTCTGATGAGCCTTTCCTGCTCCTCACTGGCTAATGACAATCTGTCATTCTGGCTTTTTATCTCAGCCAATTCTTGTTGCAATTTCTGCAACATAGCCATCATGGCCGCATTCGGATCTAGCTCACCCTGCAGATCTACATAAATTCCACCACCTTCTTCCATTCTATCACCTCACTGTACACTACATAGCACAGGTCAGTGAACAGAAAAACAAAACAACAAAAAACAAAAATTTTGCTACAACAATAAAATTACACAGTGAGTACACAGCAATTGTGAGCACAAAGTCACCAACCCAGTTTTATAACTTGGGCTCTGATACCATTTGTCACACCTCCAAATTTCACACCCAAAAAAAAAAATTTCTTCATGAACTCAGACTTGTAAGTATAGATTTATTATGACATTTCACCTTTTTATCATGATGTTTTTCATCATCATATACTTTCGCAATTAAATCCTCTATTCTTACTTCTTACCTTATGCTAATTTCATCTCAAGGGTGAACATATTTTTTTGTGTCTTGGAACTTTACACATTCTTGCATACCCTTGCACATTCACCTTGGTCTTGAGGGTCATGTATTTCATTTATCGAATTGTTGAATATAATGGTAAATTATATGGTACGTAAAATCAAACATAAATCAAATGATCTTTGGGTCAAACACAAGTTCGACCCTTCGACACATAGTTACGATTACTCCGCTATGTGTTTTGGAATAGCTTTGAGGGAAATGATTTTTTTTTTATGTTTATATGATTCGACATAGTATTGGAAATTGAATTTTTTTCCATACGTTTGGCATTAACCCTCATATACGCTGGTTGACATGATGCCTATCACGTTACATCAGATTTCCAATCGACTTCGGAGATTGTACTGCGAATTGAAATCCATATACACGTAAGGCGTATGGTCAAAATAGATTTTTGGTTGTTATGTGTATCACCGCGTGGTCACTTCTGTCCATGTCAGGCGTCAAAATGAGTAACTGAGAGTGGGATAGTCTGTGTAGTTTGCCATACCCCTCCACTCGATGGTCTGGTGAGTCCACGTCGATGGCTAGCTCGACATGCGAGATGTACATCGACCATACCAACACAGGTACCGGACATCTCGACTTGAATTCGGAGTTATACTCCATTAATGCGATCAACTTCTCTTAACTCACCCCTACTATTCTCGATCCGTGGCTTGGCTTCCACGATTCCGCCAAGTGGACAATGGTGATCATGTTTGGTTAGGGTTAAGGCGGTTATCGAAGTGTTATATAAGTTTTTTGGATAGAACTGAGTCGGGTTTCTGCATTTTTCAACTCGTCGTGCACCTCTGCGTCTTCCAATTTCTACATTCGGCAGAGGGTTTGTAAATTCTCTGTTGCAAAGAAAACCATGGCGCTTCAGGTTTATCCACCAGATCTCAGGTAATTACCTCAGCGTTCAATTTAACGTTATTGTATGCTTAAATAGTTCAGGACGTTGTTTAACTCTGGTCATGCGCGGGTTCTGCGTATGCATTCAATCCTTAGTAAAGGATATGCCTTCTTGTTTCTGGTTAGAAGACTCATACTCTCGGCGCCGTTTGTGATTGTGTTTTGCTTTCAGGGTTTCGTCAACCCTACTCCTGCGGGTTCATAGGATGACGCTCATGCGTGTTATGCCTCTGGTGTAGTGGCTTCGCATCTCATCGAACAGACGTCTACCCTATCGTGGATATTCATGAGGAAATTTCTTGAGCTTCTCGCCTCTGTTTTAAATTGCAACTTCCTCCTTATTTTGAAGATATTGCGTGTTAATCCCTCTCTGCACACAAATTTGTTTCAGGAATCTATGTATCTGTACCGTGCGTTCCACAGGTATGGTTTTAACCGCTTTAATATTTTTGTTCTTCACTTATGTCTCTACGCTATTTCAAGTTGACTAATCCTCTTTTGTTTTGTTGCATTTGTCATTTACAGGTAACAATTGGTTATGGCATGTTCGTAACCATAGCACTTAATCTTTTCAATCGTTAGGGTTGCTAACGTGGACCTCTTGGCCCCTCCAGGTCGGTATTCTTGTGGGATTTATTGCTCTTCTCCTGTTGCGTCGTTCTCATGGGCATCGAAATCTGATATCGACCTCCTGTACTGTTGCGCAGAAGGCGCTTGTTTAGATTTGTTCTGTTGAAGTAGGGGTTGCACGTTTAATACTCCAGCCTGAAAGGCTTCTTATGTATTTTGACATTTGGGATATATATATATATATATATTTTCTAGGCTGCTAGATGAAATTTCGATATACTATGCCACAGTATAATGTTACCGGGACTGTATAAATCGTGCATATAATCTCATACCATGTCATTTGGCTTTATTTAAATTGCTCGTCTGAACTTATTTTGTTCTCTGGAAATGCTACTGACATTCTAGATTTCTAAATTGCATACATCAGAATTTACAGGTTGTTATATATGATATTTATCTATTCCTTTGATGTGCTTGTTCACTCTTTTCCGTGTAAGTCTATACTCTGGTATTTATAGCATAATTACAGTTGCCTCTGCTCCTGATTATACCGAACTGGTTTTATGCCTGACTGTCTAGACATATGAACATCTTGCTGGACATTTATGAGACCGTTCTTGTTTATCAATAGATGATTACTATGTATTAAAGTCTATAATTTATAATTTCTCATTTTTCAAAGGTGTGCCAGCATAGTTCTATTCTCCAGTTTCTTCTCATCTTCTTGTAATTTAGTTACAGCTCGTATCTAACTGTGTACATGGAAATAGATATATTTAAAGGCTGTTTATGGGATTAGAACCCATTCCATTTCCTCTATTTGCTAAATGGAAATAGTGGTTATATAAAGGTATTGTACATACAATTTGAAATACTTCAACTCTTTACTACTGTAGTTCTCAACTGCTTACTCATAATTATTACCTTATATGGAATCAATCCCTGTGATATGATATTAGAGTGGTTTTCAAGAGACCATGGTTTCTATTTCATGTTGTTTACAAATAGGTACTCCTTTCCTCCCCTAGGAAAAGTGAATCATGCACAACCTGGTTGATTTGAACTATTAAATGCTCTGGAATTATAACAAAATTTCTTGGCTGAACTTGAGATCAGTTTATTGATTCTCTCCCTTTGTGTTTTTCATAACCAGTATAAGTCTTAATTTATATCCTACTATAGTTCTGGTATACTATAGTGAATTTCAGTTCTCTCTAAGATAGCTGTAAATAAAATTATTCTATGAAACAGAAGCAGATTAAAAATAAATTCACAGTGGTTCCTGAAAGAACAAGGTTTCCTCAGATTTAACCCCACCCTGGGTTTAAACATTCTGTGGAATTCCACTTTACAGGTTATTCTTCTACAACTATATAGGATAACCAGGTTACTGCCTGGTGGCTACATTCTGTTAAATGTAGAATAATAATATAAACTAACTTAGAAATAAATTTTGTTTTTATATGTAGCCAATTCATACTATAGCAACCAATAAGACAAATTTTCTCAGAGACATACCACTTGTGCAGTAGACCAACCTCCCAACCTTAGAGCTCTTTTGTCTCCCAGAACTCACCCCCGAGCTGAGATCACCTCCTATAGCAGATTAACCTCTAATCTGTACAAGAGCAGCTTATTTAAGCTATTGTTCCCCAAAGCCTGTTTCTAATTCTGCGTCCAGAATCTCAGGATGCTTTTCTTCCTGTTTGCCTAGGCTTCCCACTTAGGGATTCTTTAAAGTTGTTTTATACTTTTCCTCAGCTTTCCATCTTTTTACCTCTTCCCAACTACTTTCCTCATCATTGGGGAAATTCAGATTTTTTTTCCTCAAAATCTAATTTTAAAACTTACTATCTTCCAAGGATTTTTGAAAGATTGTGGGGAAATATTTGCCTCATCCATCCTCAGATTTAGCGAGTGATCTCATCATCTCATTTTTGGTCAATTTGCACCACAATAATTTATTCATTTCCTCAATTAAATGTTTAATTACATTCACCAAATAACTTTCCTTTGGGGTCCACTCCCCTTAGGATATAAATTTCAAGTATCTAACTTTTAAATTGAAATCACATGAATTGGGGGTGTTACAATTATCCCTTCTGTGGTTGGTGGTGTTTAATGGTGGTAGGTGATGCGGTTTAAATGGAGTGACGATGGCTCGGTTCTAACTGCAGAAAGTCATGGCTACGGTCTTCAAAAAAATGATTTTGTAGGCTCATTTAACTCAGGAATTTATTGCGAGATGGAGTGTAAACATAGCTCAAATATTTTCCTTTTGTTTGTTGTCCTTTAGTATTCCATCTATGCTATTGCAGGTGAATTTAATATTTCAACATTTTTTTCATTTAATAACGTCAAACACAATGCAAACTTATAATAATATAACATATCAATATTACATACGTGATAGTGTTACACCTTTTGTGAAACTACCATATAAAACCATACAACTTTTATTGATTGGATTTTATAGTTTTTTGAATGAATTTTAGCATTAAATATATGTGTTTTAGTGGGGTTACTTAACTATATTGTTGTGATTTCTAGAATATTCATGGACATGAGCGAGTCATTTTTTTGTATAGTTGATTTCCTACTAAACCCTTTCTTGTCCAGTGTCCAACCTAACATATTAGAAGCAAATCACCTTTCCATTCTTCAATATCTTATGTTGTTGGAATTCCTTGGAAAATGGGCTTCGAGATATAATATGAGCCACTTAGTAAATTAGAGGGACGACCCTCCCATGCACCTGTGACACTTCATTGAGGCACCACACAAAGGATGTGTATTCTGGGGAGAAAATATTGCGTTCAATGGGGTGGTTTAAACTTTATGGCCATATTCATATAGTCCAATTTTCTTAGTTGGCAGGCATCAAGGAACACACATATTTCTTTGTTAAATATCGGGGCTATGTAGAGATGATATACAAATCCATTCCTGACATCTAAGCCTCTAAAGCTTAGAAATAACTCATATGTCCATGTTCTCCACATTTTGAGTGCCATTCAGAAAGAAAAATATTAATTTGTTGCTCATAAACACCTCATATCTCCATTCCTTCTAAATTCCCACTATCATTCAATAAGGAAAAAATTAATATGTTACCTTGAGAAGGGGTGAGTCGATAAACCTTATATCGAGCTACCCAGGTTGGAGGCTAAGACTCAAGCATTATATGGAGCGTTTGACAAAGTGCATCTTGGAGCACTTTATGAGGAAACTAGATTATAAGTGCATCGTGAAGTGTTTTATGAGGGAAACCATACACTTTTCAGTTGGGTAACTTTTCAATTAGTAAAAAAGATAGAGAATACGTAAATCCCTACCTAGCCGCATATCAACCATTGGGTTGGGACCAAGTTGTAAATCCTATTGGAGAACCAATTGAACCAATTGAATGAATCCCATAATCACGAACGAGAGGAAGAGAATCTTAGGTATATGACAAACCCAATTCTCGATGTTGATCATGGCCATTTAATATTTAAAAGTGATTATTAATTAAAATTATTTTATTAAAATATTATTTAATATAAATATATTTAAAAAATTTGAAGTATGAGATATTTAGAAAAATTTTAAATTAACATTTAAAAAATAATAATTAAAAAAATATTTATGAAAACATAAATTTTAACATAAGACATTAATCATAACTATTTAAAAAATAATAATTTTTTAAACAAATTTGTTAAATTTTATATAGGATGAGCTTTCCAACCTCTTCTCACAATTTGCGAAAATGGAATATCCATAATATATTAAAATGTAACCAGAGTTTCATTGTAAGGGATAATAATAAGAAGTAGAAGCTACCCAACTAGGGTTGCCACTTTTGTGCTCTCACTATTTCTAGTACAAACATCAACAACATTCGTCCAAAATAATAATTTACAGTTTTTCCCTACATCCCCCTCACCCGAACGGAAAAACTATGATGAATCAACGCGGATGAATAACTTTAATGTGAAAAATAACAACTCGGAAGCCTATGGATTATCAACATAATCTAATAACCTATTATTCTTTAACAATGTGCCACTACTACAACAATTAGAAGCTTGCAATTCTAATAGTGGATCAATCCACAAATATCAGAAGATAAAAATTTTAATAGTGTGAAGTGTCAAAAACAATATTTTGAAGACTAATTCTATAATCGAATTATTTGGCTCTTTCTATGAGAGTGTCAATCTCTCCACTGTAAGGTACATTTTATTCACATAATTTTTAAAATTAAATAAAGGCTGATATGCTATCAAATCGAATTTGTTAAACAAAATGAAGGTACGAGATTTAGTTGACAATTGATGCAAAAAGATATATTCTTAGATCCAGGTGTCAGCGATGAAATTTCAATGACGTCGATTTTTTGTTTCATTGTTCCAGCATGTTCATACCAAGCTATAATGCAATAAGTGTCCTTAGGTTCCTTAGGGTTCTGGGAGAAAGTGATGGTCTAAAGGAACGTCAGAAATTTGGATGCAACATTTCTTAATATGAAGATGTATTGGGAGAGATGTCATCATTGGGATTTTTTTAATTCCTCACATGCAAGTTTTTCTTTTCATATCATTTTCTTAAGTATGTTGAATTTGGGTAAGAGGGAAGTTTTAGTTTTAGAGATAATTTCAATTGGAATCTTAGTCATTATCAAAAGGTTTAGTGAAGCCTCCTACTCCCTGGATGTTGTTATGAGGAGATTCAGTCAAATTCAGTGGGGAAATTATTTATTTCTAGTAGGGAAGTTTCATTTTCCATTTTCTCTCGATACTCCTAGTACCATCCATGATAAACTCATTATTATTACCATTGCATTCATCACTATCACTTTGTGCCTCTTCATCATGATCATTAGCAAGTACCATGGATTTTTTTCTTGGATGAATATCACTAATTATATGAAGACATGCACTTTGAAATATAAACCTTATTCAAATGAAACTTGACTCTACTCATGGTGGGATAATGTGTGGAATTGAATATTGAACATATATTAAATTTCATATTTATAACTATTGCTCTTTATACTCCCTTGCAACATTTCTTGACACCCATTGGACAAATATATAGGTTAAATCATGGTGAGGAAGAATTAAATTTAGCTCTTGAAACAATGAAATAAAGTAACTTTTATAAATAATTAAAATCCTAGGGATCTTAAGTCACTGACTATGATAGGTAGGTCTATTTAGCTTTTTAATATGTATCTAGATTTTAAGTACATGTGTGTAAATATCATGAAAATTCCATTGAAATATAGTTTGTATAAGATTTAAACACGCATTAATATCATAATATATATAATGTGTTGTATATTGGATATTTTTCATTGTGTCTTTTAAAACTACAATATAATCTCGAGTGTGGCCATTGTCAACCCCATTTTAGTAGAAATTGAAATGTGAGGTTGAGGGGTGTACATTTGGTGTGATGGATTAGGATTCATATATGTACATGTAAGCATATGATTTAAAGAAACATAGGTGAGAAAATATAACTTAGAAATTTAATCTGATTCCATGGGCCATAGATAAATTAGTGATATTGTGTTATGTTAAGGCACCCCATGGTGAAAAGGTCACTGGTTAGTTAACACACAAGAAGAAATCAATCCATAAGTATGGATTGGTGTGGGCTAAGGCTAGGTGTGTTTGTTGATTTATTTTTCTATAGTTTATATTCCCTTGGGTCAAAGATTCTCAAGCCAATAGTTTGTCATGTTGATTTCTGAACAAACTAGCCAAAAAAAACAAAACAAAAAAAATTAAAAAAAAAAACAAAAAAAAACATCACATTTCATACAACTTATGATATAATGGAGGTAATCAATTTATTTTTTAAAATTATCCTTAGAATGTGCTCACAATGTGTACTTTATGTTAAATATTCTCTCTTAGATATGGACTCAAGAGATAGAATTTTTTTCTTCATGTGTCCACCCCATCGACAAGAAACATTTTTGAGAAAATGAGATTTTGTAAAAGAATTCTATCTTTGTGGGGAGACACACATTGGAAAATAATTAAAGAAAAAAAATAAGAAAACGACATATTAGTAGATTCAATATGAAGAGAAAGTAACTAAGGAAAAATATTAAATCTTCCGATGATGGAAATTAGTTGAACAATTAAAAGATTTGGTAGCACATTTCATGCCAAGGGCAATAAAATAAGTGTATATAGCACCCCACACATTTTACCCATCCATAGATCAATATCATATAATTTATGTTTCATTTTTTTAAACAGAAATAGTATTTTGGATTATATTAAAAAAACTAGGATGCAACTCATAATCGTTACAATTCTTCTAAAGAATGTGTTCCCAAAATTTCATTAGGATTTAAGATTGAACTTGTAGGATAAATCCAAATCCTTATTTGAGAGATCCACAAAAGAAAAGGTTTGTTACCATTCTAGCTAAACATTTTCCAAGGACCTCTAATATCCAAATACATTTGCATGTTCTTCTTAATTGTTTGTTATTTTAACTTTTACTAGATTCTCCTTTTTTGTTTAGCTTCATTTAACTTCTTGTTTTACTTGGTGAAATATATCTTTCTTTTTTCCTCACTTGGATCTACCCTATGCTATCCATGATACCTAGAGGATCATTCTTCTAGTTATTATCTCAAATATGTCCTCCACCTTTAAGATTATTTTTTTATTCTTCGTCTTTCTCCTAATGTATATAAGAAGTTGGTTTTTCAGTCTTATATTTTTCTAAAGAGACAGAGGAATCACCAAAAATATATGACTTGTCCTTCGCCACTTTTGGAAAATTATCCCAAGGTGTTTTTTTTTACAAATATTTGGAAGACAATCATTTGGGGAACCAAACTTCATGGGATTGTCATAGGTATCCTTTACTAATTCAACCTCAACTTGACTTTTTGTTGAGTTTACATGAAATTGGTGGTAGTATTTCTTGGATTCACTTGTATGTCGCTGATTTTCCCCGTTGTTGTGATATGGGGGGGAGTTAATCTACAAAAAACATATAATTTTCTTAGTTGGAACCTTCTCACTATATTGATTTGCAACTATTTTTCCTAGCTTTGATATTTTGATATTTGGTACAATTTTTGAAGGAGTCACATGTTTTGTAAAAATATTTACAGGGGAAAGAAATATGCTAATAATCTAGCTTTTGCACCCATAGATAATTTTACTTTGCTAGTTTGTTTCATGCAAGAAATCCTTTACTAATGTCCACTTGCACACAAACATGAGCGTATGTGTCTCTCAAGTGCTATTTTATATAATCACTACACCGATAAAATCTACTTAAATAATTTCCTATATGTTTCAATGATGGAAGATTCCACAGATGCAAAGGGATATTAGGAAGTCGTACCCAAACTAGAGTAGTAGAAATTGAAGTTGAAAATGGGTTGAAAGATCAGAATGAGGGTTCCATAGACAACCGTGAACTTCCATAGAACTAAAAACCAAAACTATAGATCAACTCTTGATCTTCAAATTTATCAAAGCTTAATACAAAAAATCATCTAGGCAATGAATACAAATTTAGCTCATTTGAAAGTAGCAGTTTCTAGAACTCAAAATTGAGGAGTGAAGATATGGAAAACATGGTCATAAACCATTAAATATGCAATGTATCAAGTCATACTATGAGAATAACCTTGTGTCTTTGAATGATTCAACCTGAAAAGGAACGTCAAAATGAAGGGGCTTCATGAACTGACGTACTTGAGAAATAAATCTCAGTTGGAAATTTCACAACATCATGAGAAGACAGGTGAAACAAAAATTAATGTGAGCCCTCTATGATTGAGGAATTAATGAAACTCCTTTCAGCATGTTATAAAGAAATGGTTGTATTCAAGCCAATTTTCATGAATCAAGAGGATGGAGCAATACACTTCACATCAATATTCCTATAATAGAGGAAAAAAGGGCTTTTCACCATGGAGAAGGGTGAGTTCATCCCTGTAAATGAGGATGTGATATCGAATCCATCCACCAAGGAAGGAAAGGATGAGGGCATGAGCACAATAGACGATGAAGTCACAAAGGAGTTTAATTTTTTGGTTGCAATGGAAGCTAGAAAATATATGAGTAGACTAGTGTCTTCGATGGATAACGAGGATTGATATGATACTATAGCATAAGAGATGTCTTCCATATGCAAATTTTTGAGACACGAATGAGAGGTGGCTAGCAAGGACCAAACCTTATCCGCTGCAATAGATAAGCCCCACTCTACTATTACCGCATTAAATTTTCACTCCCCATATAATTTATGTTATTTGAAATAAAGCGTGTAACATTTTCTGCTTGTTTGTTTTGGGAATCATGTGCATCTCCTCGGGCCCTACCCCCTCATAATCTTGGCCAATTGCATTTACTTCTTCCTATGTTTTGGATTCTCATGACCCTCCATCACATAGGCTACATATCACTGAATAATATTCAAGAAATGTGGCTAGCATTCGCATTTGCCATATCATTTTTTATTTATTTTATCAATATGACACATGCTCCATTACCAATTCTAATTCAACACAAATTATTTAATCAAGTGTTTAATAATTAGGATGACCCTTGTGCACCACTATGATTACATATTTTACTTAATCTTGTCACTATATTTATTTCCCATGATTTGCCATATCATTTTTTATTTATTTTATCAATATCACACATGCTCCATTACCAATGCCAATTCAACACAAATTATTTAATCAAGTGTTTAATAATTAGGATGACCCTTGTGCACCACTATGATTACATATTTTATTTAATCTTGTCACTATATTTATTTCCCATGCCGCTCGACCCTCGAGTGTTGTATTCTTAAATTGATGGTTTTTCTTCAAAATGACCCAAAATTTTTTTAATGTAAAACAATTATTGAACTTGAGTGCCACTATGTATTTATTTGTATTTTTCAACGGGTTAAAATTTCACAATCTGCATTAAGAGAGAAATTTTACCTTGGATATCTATGTTGCATATAATTCATTTGAGCCACGAAAATTCTATATAGTAAATGTGGTACAAAACTGGAGAAACATCCTTCATTGCAATTGGTTATGAAACTTACTTATACTGATGCATGATTACATTGTACTTGTCATCATGTCATTTTTGTAACTCGCATGTATCTATAATGTGCCAGAACATAGAATCAATTTTCTCTCAAGAAATATTCTTGAGGAATATATAATATGGCAATATAGGTTTTTGATCCATTATAAAAAACACCCACTTAGGTACGTATAGTGAATCCTACTTCTCTGTTGGCTTCTAAAAAACTCTTTATATTAAGTGGTTGTGAAGGCGCTTCCGATTTTGTTCTTTAAACTTTATGTGTGATGGGGATTTCCATGATGGTAGTGATATAAGGGTAGTTGGTTTTCCCTTGCATTTTTGTTGAGTGAAAATGAGCTTGGTTGATTGGAAAGAAAGTGTTTTTTTCTAGGAAAGCTAGTTTCAGGGTGGCATCTATAAGTATGATTATCTACAAAACAATCATAAGCTAATGCATGGGCCAAGATGAGAACTAGTAAAAATGGATAAGTAGTTGTAAACCATCACAAACCAATGCATGAAGCAATATTGTTGCTACAAAGAATGGATGGATGACCAAGTTAGAAGTGGAAGTCATTCAATGCAAATTATCTATCTTTCTTGTGACAGTTAACATCAAGAGGTACACTTTGCATCGGGGGGAATGGCTTACAACGTAATCAAGCAAGCTAGAAAGATACACATCGAAGTATGGGTTGTAACTACTTGATGAATTGAATATTATTTTAACCCTACCTATAGGTAAGAATGGTTCGAAGAAGATCTATGTTCGATTATGGTGTGAGTGTTTTCCTAGTACATGTAAAATTGTAAGGTGAAGGAGAAATACATAAAGAACAACATTGATATTATTGTCCTATAAGGAACTCAACATCATAAAAATACACACTTCTAAATCCTTTGGAATTATTATAGTTATGTGGAAGTTCTTATTTTATTATTATAGTTTTAGAAATATGTATGTTGAAATAAATAAACTAATTAAAAAGGCATATTTTATCAAATTAATTAAGAGCTATATTTGATATCTATGAGTCAAGATACTCATCCTCCAGCGATTGTAAGTTAGATTTCCATGCTCATGTTATTAGTGCAAGACATTATTTGGAAGCTTACATGGTTTCAAATAGAGTCATCTTAGACTCTCACTTTTAGGAATGTATTCATGCTCATGTTATTAGTGCAAGACATTCTTTGGAAGTGTACATTGTCTCAAATAGATTCATCTTAGACTCTCACTTTTAGGAATGTATTCATAATGTTCTCAATGTGCTCTATGAAGTGTACATTGTCTCAAATAGATTCATCTTAGACTCTCACTTTTAGGAATGTATTCATAATGTTCTCAATGTGCTCTACCAAAAATATCTTCCTTCAAGACATTCTATACGTTTTTTTTGACACATATCCAACCCTTACTCAATGTAAGCTTGGAGGGAAAAAACAGAAGACTAGAAAGTCACTCGTTACCATCAAACTAATATTATCCACAAATTAATTCCAAACAAAACTTTTAATATAAAAATTACATGAATAATAAATTACAAAGAAAATGATCTAAAAGTATATCATTGCAAATATTTGTTAGCTTGATATTAACTCTTACAAACTTATCTCTTTTAGTTTTATATATACAAAAATTGATTTCAAAAAATCACATAAATTTTTAATAGATTTAAATTTTACTATTATTATCATTGGTTTAAGTTATCTTAATTTATTATTATATTTTAGATATATATATTCCACTCAATGATAGTACCAACCTTTCCACCACGCATATTAAATATTAAATATATTCCAATCAACAAGTGTCACCCAATCAGTGTTATGGACATCCACACCCAGAGAAATGAAAAGCGCAGGTTAAAAAAACTCAGTTTTATTGAAAAAATAAAAATAGAAAGTTATGGACTAGTATTTAACTGTATATTGACAATTTTTAAAAAGCTCAGTTTTAAAAAATATCGTAAATTATAAAATAGTAATACTGAGTTAAAAGATGGGGTAATTAACAAACTAGTTTAATGGATAGTGATTAAAAGATTGGTTAGACCTAAATTTGAAAACAACGGTAAAAGAACAAGCATGGCGAGCATGGTTTAATGGATGTTAATTAAAAGATTAAAAAAAAATGCTAATTAAAAGATTAAAAAAAAAGGCATGACGAGCATGGTTTAATGGATGGCAATTAAAAGATTGGTTTAATGGATAGTGATTACAAGATTCGTTAAACCTAAATTTGAACCCAACGGTCCAAAAACCAAGCATAAATCTCACTAATGTTGTGGTCATTATATACTCGAGCGCTTGACTATCTGATGAATGAAGAATGAGAGGAGGAAATTCACGAACGAAGAAGAGGTGCGTGATGAATTAAGAAGGCATTGTGATGAATGAAGAATTAGTAGAAGATATTCATGAAAGAAGAGGAGATGCCTCATGAATTGGAGGGATCAATGATTGTGATGAATGAAGAATGAGAGGCGGAGGAAATTCAGGAACGAGGAGGAGGTGATCGAAATTTTTGCAGTCCCAAAACAACAGTTTCCTTTTATGGAGTGGATTATTTATGGAGATGGTAGTTTTCCGTTTCCTTTAAATTGTTTATCTATTTGTTTAATTAATTCCACAGAAAAAAATGGTTATGCAGCTAAAGGCTATAGGTGTTTGAGTAATTTTTCTGTTCCTTTAATATGTGTGTTTAATTCATTTTACAGAGACATTTGTGTAACCTGGAAAATTGTTTTCTCTGTGTAACGTGACAAATTGTTTTCTCTGTTCAATCTACAGGTTAAGCATGGGTGCTCTTTCTCTCTCAAGCACTGTTATGCTAAGTTAAAGTTGTCCGTCTTATGGAGCGCTCCATAAATCTTCTGTATAATGTTGTATGCATGAATGTCATGTGTAGTGTTGTGGTATATGTAATGTGCGATGTGTTGTGTGTAAATGTTTCGTTTGTGTGTCTGTGGATTTGTGGTAATTGAGAGCGAAAGCCCAGGCTCAGGATATTCAATATGCACTGATGGTTGAAGGGCCAACTAATGAACAACTAATGTTTCCAGAGTGAGTTGGTGTGACTTTGTACTCATGGCAATATTTTCTTGAATTATTTTTTTTCTGATGAGTTAGAATGCTATATACACGAGCTGGAGCAGAGTGTCCAATGTTTTTGGAGCAGAAGAGCTGGGACAGGGTTTCCAATGCTTTTGGAGCAGAGGAGCTCGGGCATCGTTTCCGATGCTTTTGCAGCAGAGAATGAGAAGTTTCGAGGGCTTTTGCAACCACCAGTTTCCACAGTTTCAATAGAAACTGAAAGATTAGGTTAGTATTCTTCGTGAATGTTCCTGTTCTCCCTTATTTCTTGTTTCTTGTTGCAGTTTACAAATATCTCTATGATATATTTACAGAACATGTCCATTGCAGAATAGTTATGAAAATTGAAACAGGTTTAGTCATCTATGTCGGTCTGTGTTGACATAAGTATTGAGGATGTTGACATGTGAGGTGTTAGGTGGTTTTCCATGTAATAAGTCATGTAGGCATCAATATTTTTGGATATTGACACAGTTGTCTCTCCAAACCCAAATTCAGCTCTTCCTTCTCTCATTTCAGGCCGCCAATTGTCCTATTTTCATAATAGTTCCATAACCAGATGAATCTGGAGTTGCTTAAATAGTACTAGCACCAATCATGGAACCACTCATTTACGTAAAAAAACCATTATCTTGTCCTTGAGTAGCTTACTATGCATGGGGATATTTAGCAGGAGATTGAGAAGGTGGTTCAGTGAGTTGAGAGGCACCGCTCAAAGCCTTACACTGCAAAAACCTACAGAGCGGGATCTACGGATTCGTGAGAAAGACCAGGCCCTCTCTGTTGATAATTGTGCAATTCAGAAGTGATAGCAAGAAGAAACCCCAGAAATTCCCGCGTAGGGCTTATATGGAAGTAAATGTCTGCTACATAGCATGCATCTCTACATAGCTACATTCACGAGTTTGATTTATTTGTATTATGTACTCAATTCTATTAGCTCAATTCTATTAGCATTCACCAGATTGTTTTATTTGTATTATGTAATAAACTCAATTTTACACCTAAGTTGAGCCTAATGTTGCTATGGGTTATAAGGGATTCCCACTATGATGCTTAGTGGAAGGAAATTGAACATAGGAGCTCAATTCTTGTTGTATTGTGAATTGATTCCAGTGGTCCATATTAAATTTCAACGATATTGGTGCGTTGCATTCTATTGTAATTGTAGATAGTAAATTTCTAAAGTTTTAGTGGACGGCAATGTGCAATTGCCAACAATTAGTCAGTTTATGCATAGTCTTGCTATTTACATGCATAACATGGGACAAGTGCATGTACAAGTTTAGTGTGATGTTTAGTAGAATGCAATATTAATTCAGTTATGATAAGTTCAATCTATAAGCTATGCCATTTAGTAGTTTTGAGTGTGAGTTTTTTGGAAATTGCATAGGATAACTGTTGAAAGGCCTCATTTGTTAGTAGTGAAGAGGAGGTCATAAATAGTTATGGGATGAATCCAAAACATATGCAATAGTGGGCAACTGTTGAAAGCTGTCATAACTGGTTAGTAGTGAAAGGGTGTTCATATCCTAAAACAGATTTCACGTAATCAAAAGATTCTTTTTCCTCTCTCTTATTTATTAATTACATTACTTAGTTTTATATATTTTATAGAAACTTTTATTTTTTTATTAAATTTACAATGTAACATTTTTTTTTTTAAATATATTTATATTTATATTTATATTATATTAAATTTGTTAGTTATATTATATTTTGATAACTTTACATAATTGTATTAATGTTTTTTTCTTGATCTTTATCATGTATAAAATGGTTTTGGTTTTTTTTTTTTTTTTTTTTTAATATGAATGGTAAATTTAATTATGTTACAAGTTATTATGAAAAAATTGTATACTAACAATATCATTTCAGTGTTTGATGTTGCAGAAAATTTATCAATGCCAAAGTTGAGTTGTTCTTGAGTGAGTCGAAGACATTATCTATTTTTATGTAAATTTTTAATGTTGTAATTAGAAAAAAAATGGCTTTTTTTGTTTGGATATGCTCATCAAACAATGTACATGAACTATCATTAATAAAAGGACTAGTCTATTTGTCAGGTGTATGGGAATTCAACCTCCAAATGGCTCTTAGGAAGGTTAAATTGTAACCCTCTTTTGAGTTGTGTTCCTTGTGTTCATGGTTTTCATGATCTTTAGTTTTTATAGCAACTCCAATATGCACAAACATAAATATATCATGTTATTATAATAATAATTTATAAACATGTTTTAAACATCTTCTCAACATATAAGAAAATGAAAAAATTACTTTTATTCACATAAATCATTAAACAATTTTTCAATGTTTTAAACATCTTCCCCATATAAACAGAAATGGAAAAGTCACTCTTATTCACTTAAATCATTTAAATTTTTTACAATGTTTTAAACATCTTCTCGACACATTGCACAAAAATAACTCACTCTTAATAAATTATATAACAATTATAACCTAAATTTATTTATATATATATATATATATATATATATATTTTAAATAATATTTTGATTTAGTTTTGATTTTATTTATTTATTTATTTATATAGTTTTATTATAACTATGTTATTATGATATTTGAAGTATAATATTTTATTAATATTTTTATAGATTTAAATAAAATACTAATATTTTTTTAGAGTGTTGGTAAATATTTAAATATTTTTATTATTTATTTGTATGAATTTTTTATATTTAAATATTTATGTATTGGCTTTATTATTTATATAATTCTTGCTTATATATAAATTTATGAAAGTATTTTGGTAATAATGTATGTTTTGGATTCTTTATTTTGTATGTATATGAATGCATTGTTTTGAGAATTGAAATAGTGTTTTAATTAGTTGCATTGCCATAGTTATAATATATTTGTTGTGTTTTTTATTTTTGGAATTTATCAATGAATGAGATGTATACTTCTATATGTTGTGTGTGAATGTATTATTGAAATTTTTTGCATTACTTGTATGTACTTGTTTGAATTGTTTACTCTTCTATGTTGATGAATGTCTCATTTTGCATGCTTTTGACTATTTTTTCATTGTTTATTTGTATGTATATGTGTGTATTTCTTGAGTCTGCATTGAGTGTTAGAGTAGTGGTTTTAGTGTTTCTATGTATATACATTTAATTATCTTTAAGATTTGGTTGTATTATCTTGAATGGTTTTCAGTATTCCTTCCTTATTTGCTTTGTGTGTGTATCTTTTCAGTATTCTTTTGTATGGATATTCTTTACTTTTATGTGTATGAATGTATTATTTGTTGTATTTGTTTGAGAAGTATTTACTTGTATTAGATTTATATGTATATGAAACAATTCTTTGTTGCATTTGATTTGTCTTGTTTACATGTATTTATTGTGTGTGTATGAATCTATTCTTTGCTACTTTTATATGTGACTATTTACTTGTATTTTTTATTCATGTGTGTATGAATATATTCTTTGGTAATGTGTCTTATTTCCTTGTATTCTATGTATGTGTATGAATGTCTTCTTCATGTGTGTATGAATCTACTTTCCAATGTGTCTTCTTTATTTGTATTCTTTTCTTTGTATGTGTATGAATGTATTCATGTGTATGAATTTATTATTGGCTACATTCCTATATGTGTCTTGTTAACTTGTATTCTTCGTATGTGTACAAATGTATTCTTCATGTGTGTATTGATCTATTCTTTTCTACATTTGTATGTCTTATTTGTATGTGTATATGTAGGAATCTTTCTTTCTTACTATTGTATATGTATTATTTTCATGTAGATATATTAGTGTGATATGTGAAAATATATTTTTTAATTTTTTTATTTATATGATTATAAATATACCATCATTATTTCTATATAGTAATATATTATTTTGAATATTGATTTATAGATGTATTAGTTTCAATATTAACTTATAAATATATTAGTTTAAATATTTGTTAAATTATTATTATTATTATTGTTGTTGTTGTATTATTTTTTCTTTTATTGATTTTTTAATTAAGTTATTATTATTGTTATTATGGATTTTTTTTCTATTTAAACTTCGATAATTTTAAATTGCAAAACAATATACTTATTACAATAACAGTAAAAAGAAATAATATTATCCCACAAGTTACAACTCAATCAACCATTATCATGTTATAAAGTATCATGCAAATCATGAAACTAAAAAGAAAGAACAATAACATAATATTTATAACAACATCAATTTATAATAACACATATCAATTAACTATTTAATACTACAATCAATACAATAAATAAACTCAATTAATTTTAATTAATTTTTTTCATTAATTTGACTCATTTATAATTTTATTTTTCATAATACTATAATTTAATAATATAGGGAAAAATATTAATCCTAAATTTTTGTTTAAAATATGAATTTCTCTAAATATAATAAAGAAAATAAATACTTATTAATTTTATACGAATTAACTTATAAAATAATTGTAATTGTCAACATCATAATATTTATACTTAATTTTAAACACATGCATAAAATAATATTAATTCTAAAATTAATTATAAGCCTTATGTGTGTGAACATGTCACCTTGTGAGTCATTATGTGTAATGTTTGTGCCCATGTGTATGTTTTTTGTGTGCATGTATGCATGTGAGTGATTATGCCTCATTGGCAATGGATTTTGTGGGTGTGTGCGTGTGGTTAGTCCCATGCCAATGATGGACTATTTTTGGTGTGGTTAGTCCCATGCCAATGATGTATTGTTTTTGGGGTTATATAAGCTCTCAACTTCATGTGGTTGACCTTGTTAGTAGAGATTTTACATCTCAAAACTAAGAGGAGCTTTGTATATATGGATTTTTAGTTTATTTAAAACCTAACATTAATTTTGAAATATTAAAATATTTTTTTATAATAATGTTTTTTAAAAGATATAAATATTTTAAGATAAAAAATTTATAAAACAATAAAATAAATTAAAATATTTATAATTATTTGAAAATTAAAATATAATAATTATATAAATTGACAATTAAATTAATTATAAAAATAAATAACATAATTATAAAAATATTTAAATTTAATTATTGAATATTATTTCAAATTTCAAATTATAATTATAATTTTATTTATATATATATATATATATATATAATATGTTATTATATTTATCATTCATAAAAATATTATGATGTTGATAATTATATTTATTTTATTTACTAGTTTTAAAACAATGTTTGTGAATAGAAATTTTTTTTTTTTTTTTTGTGTATATATTATTAAATATAATAGCATGTTTTTATTATTATTATATATTATTAAATTATTTTATATTTAGTTTAATTTATAATTTTTTTATTATCATTTATAAGATATTATATTACGTTACAATATTTTTATCATATTAAGCTATATAATGTCACTTTAAATATACATCTACTTTAATTTTCATATTTGCAATTATATTTTATATATTTTAAATTTTGATAAAAACACATAATAATAAGTATTTAAATTTATTTTATAATAAATCATCATAATAATCCTTAGTTGTACCATTGTTAAATTATGTTAGTTTATTATTCTAATTATTATAATTGTTAATTAATACGATTAAAAAAATTATTTTAATATTTTGAATTAAATGTTATGTTTTAAATCAATTAAAAATTACTCTATAGAAGGCTCTTTTTTATTTGGAGATGTAAAATCTCTACTAATAAGGTCAATCACCTGAAAGTGAGAACTTATATGACCCATAAAACTGTATATCATTGAAATGGGATTAACCACACACATGCAACTCACAATCCATTGCCAATGAGTTACAATCACTCACATGCATACAAGGACACAACAAACAAAGGGTGCACACAAGCCTACATGCATACAAGCACACAACAAACAAATGGTGCACACAAGCCTACACATACATACAAACATTATACACCTTAATTAACAAGGTGACATGTCGACACACATAACATTTATTATGAATCTTAGAATTAACATTATTTTATGCATTTGATTAAGATTGAGTAAAAATATTATTATGTTAACAATTTCATTTATTTTGTAATTTAATTTTATGTTACTAAAACTAATAAATATTTATTTTATTTGTTATTTTAAAACATTATCATTACAAAAATTTTAAAATTAATATTTTTTCGTTATATTATTCATTTTTTTAATTTTAGTAGGACCTTTCATTCATTCAAATTTAAAGGACCTTTCACCCATTCAAATTTAAAGAATCTTACGCCATAATAGACGTTTCATTCATTCAAATTTAAAGCACGTTACACCATAATAGACATTACGTGGCCTCAACGTGCCTAGTGAGAAACAAGGTTTGTTGGCCATCCAAAGGCATTATAAGCTATCCAAAATCTGAAGTTTTTGAGTCTATCAAATTCGGCCTTGTAAGCCTTAATGTCTAAAATCGAGTTCCCACTTACTAAAATACCTATAATAATGCTAACTGACAAAGAAACATCAAAATTTAACCATACTTAAAGAAAATTAAATTTACTATAAAGTCCTCATAGAACTCAACCAGTGCAAGATCCTTTGCACTAGAACCTAGAATCTCAGAGTAGCGAGGAAACTACAGGTTCCTCTCAATTCGTCCCAAACGAACATTTTTTTTGTTGAATCTCAAAATTGGACAAGCTCGATGTCCTTCTAGATCTCCTAGAGTCCAATCAATTTTGAAATATTAATTTGAATACATGATATCTACTACCATGATATTCTTCATCAAAAAAAAAAAATTAATGGTATGTTTATCGAGAAACTATGCCATGAGAGAGTGGTCTCGGTTGAGGACCAAAATTTCTTAATCCTCCTCTTCAGTCTCCTACTTTTCTTGGTGATTGAGGTCATCCTCCCCTTCTACTGTTATTTTTCTCGCTTGTTTAGGAGGACTTGTGATATAGGCTTTTATTGCATCACTCATGCTTTGGGCATGTGATGCCTCGACCATATATAACAGTGTCAAATGAGCCACAAAATATGAAATAAGATAGAAACACGGGCAAGCAACCACCCACAACACTGCCAATGGGCCACCTCTCACTATAACGGCACATAAATTTTTTAGTGACAAACAAAGTACATATAATGTTAGCACCATGGGTTTTATAATTGCATCTAAGTTGAACATCCAACCTCCTTTGGCGCTTTTCTTCCTTTACCAACACTATATGCTCAAACATTTCCCTGGGTGAGTATACACTAAAGTGGTTTGGGGTTCTTCAGAAAAACATATTAATTAATTATCGACATCATAATATTTTTACTTATATAATTATCAATGATAAACATGATAACATATTATTGATATTTATACTTTTTATAATAAAACATGATAATAATCCATACTGATACAATTGATGAAATTATGCTAGTTTATTTTTATAATATATATATATAATTTTTCAAATTCTAAATTCTCAATAATATTTAATAATTAAATTTAAATATTTTTATAATTATGTTAGTTTATTTTTATCATTAATTTAATTTTCAATTTATTTAATTATTATATTTTAAATTTCAAATAATGATAAATAATGTTTTATAAAATTTATATCTTTTTAATATAAAAAAAATATTATTAAAAAAAATATTTTAATATTTCCAAATTAATGTTATGTTTTAAATAAACCAAAAATCTATATATAGAAAGCTCATCTTAGTTTTGATATGTAAAATCTCTGTTAATAGGGTTAACTAAATGAAGGTGAGAGCTTATATGACCCCAAAAACCGTTCATCATTGGCATGGGACTAACCACATACGCACACCCACACAATCCTGGCATTCAGGCATAATCACTCACATGCATACATGCACACAACAAACAGGGGATGCACACAAACATACACATAGCCACAAACATTACACATAATGACTCACAAGGTGACATGTTCACACATATCACACTTATAATTAATTTTAGAATTAATACTATTTTATGCATGTGTTTAAGATTGAGTATAAATATTATGATGTTTATAATTAAAATTATTTTATACGTTAATTAGTATAAAATTAATAAGTATTTATATTTTTTATTATATTTAAAACCATTCATATTCTAAACAAAAATTTAGAATTAATATTTTTTCCCTATATTATTAAATTATAGTATTATGAAAAATAAAATTATAAATAAGTCAAATTAATAAAAATTTTTAATTAAAATTAATTGAGTTTATTTATTGTATTGATTTTAGTATTAAATAGTTAATTGATATGTGTTATTATAAATTGATGTTGTTATAAATATTTTTTTTATAAGTAAGTTTAATCTATTATAATGGCACATAATGTACATAGCCGTCTTCTCCTCCAGATTGCAAAACTAGCAAATGCTGGAGGGAAGCAAGTTCAGAAAATCCAAAATATAAGTCGCCCGTGACCGGGAAACCGACTCAAAATTGTTGCCCATAAGCAAGAAACCAGCATACATTGTTCTAAACAAGAAACTGAAAATACAGAAAGAGCTAGCATGACTGAAACAGACAACTTTTCCATAGCTACTTTGATGGTGAAGCCAAAAAACCAAAAAGAGTTAAGGAGGCCCATGAACCTACTAGTTGTCAAGTTGTTTGCCATCAGGTGGTGGAATTTCTCCCACGATAGGGCAGATGTAGTCTTCATCCAGGGCATCCGCAACCTTGTTTGCATGATCTGGGGCTAAGTGTTCTGAAGAGGAGGGAGAACTGGAATGTTTCCATTCTGAGTCCTCACTTGCAGAGCTGTCGTTGCTCGTCCCTGCACTACTAGACGTTCTGAGGCTTGGCTTCACCGGAAGGGCAGTGGACTTTCTGGTAGCATGGGGAGGTTGTACCGAGATATTTGATTTCCGCCTACGCTTCCGAGAGCCAGAGCTAGCAGCATCGGAGGGCTCTTCCTAAAATACCACTATAATCGTTTTTGTGATGTGCGGCTTGTCCAAGGTGCTACTGAACTGAAAACTGGCCTTATTTCTTATTGATGGCGAATAATCCCAATCGACTCTGCTACTGCTACTGCCCCTTCCTACACCACCTCTACCACTGTGAGAACCACTACTGCTCCTTCCTTCACCGCCTCTACCACCGCCCCCACATCTGTAGCGCATTCGTTACCTAAGGATCATGGTCTGTCTGTGGAATCCTGAGTGATAACCTGAATTGTTGGAGGACTGAGATGGCGAAGAGGAGAAGGCTGGGCGGGTAGGCAACAAGGTCTGGGCACAGAGTGGAGAGGGCTGAAAATGGTCATGTGGAGCGGTGATCTCCGCGTCACTGCAGGGTGAGGAATGGCCAGCGCGAATGTCGGTCTGGAGAACAATGTGGGAGCGAAGATGAAGCTGAGGAGCAGAGTGGGGGTGTCGAGGAGAATTAAAGGCAGTTGCAGCATAATAGAAGCTGGCAAGCATGAAAGCCATGGAAGTTGGCAATCACGGAGAGTAAATGCAGCTCGAGGGAGGAGAAGACATCATATCATCGCCTGCTATCGAATTTATGGGAGGATTACAATGATCAGGTGCTTGCAAGTGGAAATACCACATGTTGCTCTCCAACACCTCCACCGATGACCCGCTATTCAACACCCACATCGGGGAAATGTTGTTATAAATGTTATGTTATTGTTATTTTTCTTATTAGCTTCATGATTTGCATGATACTTTATAACATGATAATGGTTGATTGAGTTGTAACTTGCGGGATAATATTATTTCTTTTTTACTGTTATTGTAGTAAGTATATTATTTTCCAATTTAAAATTATCAAAGTTTAGATAGAAAAAAGATAAATAATAACAATAACAATAATAATAAATTAATTAAAATATCAATAAAAGAAAAATAAAACAATAAAAAAAACGACAACAACAACAAAAATAATAATAATAATAATTTAACAAATATTTCAACTAATATATTTATAAGATATTATTTAAACTAATATATCTATAAATCAATATTCAAAATAATATATTAATACGTAGAAATAATGATAGTATATTTATAATCATATAAATTAAAATTAAAAAAATATATTCTCACATATCACACTAATATATTTACATGAAAATAATATATATACAATAGTAATAAAGAAAGATTCCTACAAATACAAATACAAAGAAGACATACAAATGTAGAAAAGAATAGATTCATACACACATGAAGAATACATTTTTACACATACAAAAAATACGAGTTAACAAGACACAGGTAGGAATGTAGCCAAGAATAGATTCATACACATGAAGAATATATTCATACACATACAAAGAGTAAAAATAAAGAAGACACATTGGAATGTAGATTCATACACACATGAAGAAGACATTCATACACATACATAGAATACAAGGAAATAATACACATTACTAAAGAATATATTCATATACACATGAAGAAGGCATTCATACACATACAAAAAATACAAGTAAATAAATCACATACAAAGGTAGCAAATAGTAGATTCATACGCACACAATGAATACATGTAAACAAGACACATCAAATGCAACAAATAATTGATTCATATACATATAAAGCTCATACAAGTAAATAATTTTCATACAATACGAAAACTAATACATTCATACACATACAAGTAAAGAATATCCATACAAAAGAATACTGAAAAGATACACACACAAAGCAAATAAGGAAGGAATACTGAAAAAAGTTCAAGATAATACAACCAACATTTAAAAATAATTAAATGTATATACATAGAAACACTAAAACCACTACTCAAGGCATACCCAAGAAATACACACATATACATACAAATAAAGAATGAAAGAATATTCAAAATCAAATAGTAAAAATCATGCAAAGTCAGACATTCATCAACATAGAAGGGTAAACAATTCAAACAAGTACATACAAAGTAAAATAATTCTCATAAAAATACAACAAATAATACATTCATGCACATACAAGTAAATAATACCCATATGAAAGAATACTGAAAAGATACACACACAAAGAGAATAAAGAAGGAATACTGAAAAACATCCAAGATAATACAACGAACTTGTCACATTCATAAACCAATTTTCACACATATAAAAAAAAATTACTTTTGTTAATCTACGCAACACACACTTATGCAGGTTTCTCAGTTGTATTTACGCCATGGTAAAAATCATTAACATAAGAATTACATCAATCAAACGTTTAACCATAGATATAACACATTTATGATACTTTGGTTTAGTTTAATAAAACCATTGCAAGGCCTGTCACATGCTCGATTTGATTGGAATCATGATACGAAGTTATAACATATATATATTCCGTGGATAATTGCAATGATTCACATCTCTTCATCTTTACTACCGGAGTATGGGCGCATGGCATCGGCCATTTGGCATCACCTCCGACTGCCAAGTCGGATGGCTCGGTTAGCGTTGTATTACCAAGGGTTATGCAAATTAATGTTGACAGGTGTATGCATTTACTTCCCAGCTTTTCTCGGTTAACACGATAGGTCTTCCAGCGGAAGCCTTGAGCCTGTAGATGGCATTTGCGCCATTTCTCTCATTCGTTTGGCTCCAGGGTTTCGTCTGGCCTGCGGGGTATGTCTCCGAAGTTCGTTTGCTCTGCACCATGGTTTGATGGACCTGCGAGAACAAAAAAACTCTCCGGCACAAGGTAACCCTTCCTCCACTTACAGGGTAAATGCTATTGGTATTTTTCTAAAAGGAAATGCGACATATGATTCTGAAATGCTACAGGTTCTAACAGATTCTTGCGTCTCTGTTCTATGGCTTCGGGCGTCTCTAACCCAAACAGGTTGCAGCCTCGGAGAACAGGGCTTTCGCCACCGACAGGTTCAACCTGATACATTGTCCTCTCTGCCGGTAACTCGTCCCCTTCCAGCTCTGGTTTAATGCGTTTTATTTTGTTTTTCTCTTAATAATTATAGACTGCGATCCCTATCTGAGGGTTTCCATTTGACTCTTCGTTCTTTTCCTCTGGCACAGAAGACTGCCTCCTCGCACAGGCTTTCCCAGTCTTCTCTCCACAGGTAAATCCACAAACGTAATTTCTATTCTGAATATGGTGCGCCTGTAGAGTTCGGCTATATGATTTTTCGTATGAGTTTAATTTTTCTTGACAGGGTTGTTCTTTTTCTTGTGTTTATTTTTACAGGTGTGTTCGAAACCCTAAGCTTTAAATCTTCTGAGAAGACCTCAAGCGTTCTACGGCATTAACAACCCACCGGCGTTTACCTGCAGGTACCTCGGGTTCCAAACGAATTTAGTCTCTGGTTTAACTTCTCCGCCTGCGCGTCGGAGCAAGATTAATTTATGTAGCTTTCCATGTTAGGTTTACTTAGCTTTGAGTTATGTAGAACCTGGATGGACTGTGCTGCAGAGTTATTCATTTGATTACTTTACCCTAGACCTGGGATTTCTTCCGCCTATCACGCAGAACGGTTATCAGGGACTTAAGATCTTTCCAAGTCTGTAAATGTTACATTTTCCTCTGTTTAAGCTCAGGGTTTCGCACCCATGAACTGTAATTCTTGAACTATTATTAATATTACTCAAAGGATACTGCTATTATTACTCCTTAAAGTATTTTTCGGTTTAGATTTGTCTCCTGATACTTCTGGTTTGATTACTCAATTATTCTTCCCATTTGTTCTTTTAAAGCTGGTTATTTTAGCATGTACAATTACGCATATATATATACTTGTTTTTTTTCCTGTTAAGGATTTTAATGTTTTACAAGGATTCTTTGCTAGCTTGGAGATTATAGAGGGTCACAGTCTAATAAGTGTTTCCACTGTTTCCGCACTATTATTGGAGAGATAAATAGTGTTTTCAGTTTACTTTGTTAATAAGGAAAAGTGGAACTCAGTCTGACATTTGAGGTTGCGGCCGCCGCTCCTAGGAAATGAATCCTGTCTTTATGCGTTTTTCCTTAAGTTGAACTGACTAATTAATCTGTGACTACTGTAGGGTTTTAATGTCTTTCATTCAAGATTATTCGGCTACTGAAAAGCACTACTTCTATCTTCCTGTTTTAGGCATTCTACCGAAATTTTTCTCTCTTATTGTCTCTATTCACAGCAGTAGGGCAGTCCCAAGACTCCGTAAACTTTCTTGCATGTTATGGAAATAATTAACAAATCAATATTCCGTTAATTCAGGCTCTTACAGTAATCTTTTCTAGAATTTCATTAACATAAAAATATCTATATATATCAAACTCAACTCTTTACCAGAAAACACAAGATAACTAATGTTGTTCAGCTATTCCATGACCGTTCATGGTCATCCCTGTCCCATATAAACTTGTTATCTATATAAATAGCTCTTCCCTGTAATATATTATACTCAACCAGTAACTCACATTCAAATATAGTGATAAAATCAGTCTAGCTACCACTTATAATTTACTGACAGGTTCTAATTACTTATCTGAATAAAGATGAAACTCCTTATTCTGACTACGGTCCTCCCAACCATTAAGAGGGGCAATAACGTCCGCCTCTTTCCCCCAAGCTCCAGGACAGTGCCACGGGAATCAGTGGATATTCCTTTCTGCTGAGACCTCAGGATGGCTAAATCCAGTCTACAGGCAGCAAGAACTCTTGCCCTTAGGGTTGTAGAAGTAAGTTCCACTGGTCTCTCACCAGCTCAAGAAGTACTTCACCCTTAGCTAGCAAATGCATAGAACCCCTACCCTTCTTCTGGAATTCCTTTTATTCCAGAGGATAGGTAACTGTTTTCCCAACCACTTCCCATTCCTGGAAAACTTCACCCACAGTCTCAATAAAGAAAGGTTTTCCCCTTTTCATTCTTTATTTTCTGTTTTATTTATTAACTTAGCAATTAGATCACACTTTATGACATTAGTAAATTTTCCATTAAGTTTCCTTGTCCAAAAATAATAATAGAAGAAAATAAAATTAAAGAGAATAATTAAACTAAACAGTCTTTTAACCAATTGTAACTAATTGTCTTTTACTGAGGGTGTCACAGCTTCCCCCCCTGGAAGTAACACCGTCCTCGGTGTTTTCAACCCCTCTCTGGAAAGAGTTCGGGGTATGCTTCCTGCATAAATTTTTCATCCTCCCAGGTAGCTTCGTCGGGTTCAAAGTGCTTCCACTACACTTTCACCTGAACGACTACTCTTTTGCGGAGTTCAATTTCCCGCCGGTCAAGTATGCGTAGAGGCTCTACCAGGAACTCTCCGTCCGGTTCTACCTGAAAGACACAAAATAATTTCCAATTCAGTACATTTAAAGATAATCAAACTTCAATCTAAGATTAATTTATCCTCCTACCTACCTGAATATTCTGCCAATGAATTACATGTTTCTCATCATGTATGTATCGCTTCAATAAGGATACATGAAACACGTTATGTACTCGAATGTGACTGGGCAATGCCAGCCTATAGGCTACTGGTCCGATTCTTTCCAATATTTGGAAAGGGCCACAGTACCGAGGAGCCAGCTTAGCACAAGAGGTCCACCTCATAGTGCTTCTCTTAGGCTTAATTCGTACATATACGTGGTCTCCTACCTCAAATTCACGGTAAGATCTTTTCCGGTCTGCATATACCTTTTGCCTATCTTGTGCGACTTTTAAATTCTGTCTTCTCTGTTTTACTTCTGCCTCCATTTCAGCCAGCATATCAGGTCCCAATAACAGTTTTGTTTCGGGACTACTCCAGTTTATAGGCGTACGGAATTTCCTACCATATAATGCCTCAAAGGGGCTCATCTTCAGAGACTCCTGATACCCATTATTGCATGCAAATTCTACCAGGTGCAAGTAATCTTCCCACTTCGTGGGTTGTTTCATCACATACATTCGCAGCATGTCTTCTAAAACCTGATTTACGCGCTCTGTCTGCCCATCTATTTAGGGATGGTAAGCAGTACTAAAGTGTATCTGGGTTCCCAATCCAGAAAATAAAGTTTTCCAAAAAGCAGATGTAAATTTAACGTCTCGATCCGAGATCACAGTCTTAGGTATGCCATGCAACCTAAAGATCTCCTTCATAAATATATCCGCAATTTGTACCGTCTTAAAGGTAGATTGCACAGGAATAAAATGAGCAGAATTACTTAATCTGTCTACCACTACCCTAATAGAATCATTCTGCTTCTTTGTTCGTGGTAACCCTGTAATGAAATCCAACGAAATAACTTCCCACTTCCATTCAGGAATGGGTATTGGCTGCAATAATCCAGTAGGATGCTGATGTTCAGCTTTAACCTGCTGACACTCTAGACACTTGCTTATGTATACCGCAATATCCTTACGCATTCCTGGCCAATAATAAACTTTCCTTACAGCTGTAAGCATTTTCTGATATCCAGGATGACCAGCGTAATTGTTGCAGTGAAATTCATTCAGAATCAGTTCTTTAAGATTAGTGCGGTTAGGCACATAAATATTTCCGCGAAAGGTCAAAGCCTGTTCCTCACTCTCTCCAAACTCTGTAACTTTGTCTTGCTGTTTGTCATTCTTCATTTGCTGCCACAGGAACTTATATTCTGGGTCATTTTGAGCTTCTTCTTTCAATTGATTCAACAGTTGACTTTCCAACTGGTTAAAATATAGAGCAAACAGACCATGTAATTTCCGACTTAAAACATCGGCAACTTTATTTTATTTTCCTTTTACATGTTGAATGTCCATGTCAAACTCGCTCAGAAATGCATTCCATCTCGCCTGTCTAGAGTTTAAATCTGCTTGTTTGAAATAGCTGGTCAAGCTGCTATGATCTGTTTTCAGCACGAATCTTTTACCCAGTAGATAGTGCCTCCATACCCGGAGGACGTGGACTACTGCAGTAAGTTCGAAATCATAAGCAAAATACTTATGCTCATGGTCCTTAAGCTTTCTTGACTCATAAGCTATCACTTTTCCCTCTTGAGTTAAAACTGCTCCAACTCCTTCTTTACTAGCATCCGTACAGACTTCATAGTCCTTCTCTGGGTCAACCACCTTTAGGACTGGAGCTATAGTTAAGAGTTGTTTTAATTTTTCGAAACTGTCCTGGCATTCTTTTGTCCATATGAAGAGCTTGCCTTTCTTTTGTAACGTAGTAATGGGAAATGCAATTTTGGAGAACCCTTGAATGAATCTTCTGTAATACCCGGCTAAGCCCATGAAAGATCTAATGTCTACCACGTTCCGAGGCACTTGACACTCCATGATGGCTCTAATATTTTTAGGATCAGCTGCTATCCCTTCAGCGGTTATAACGTGTCCCAAGTACTGAATTTCTATTTTGAAGAAATCACACTTGTTGAATTTAGCGTAGAGCTGATGCTTTCTTAGTGTTTCCAATACTATGCGCAAATGTTCCTTATGCTCTTCTTCATTTTTAGAGTACACCAGGATATCATCGATAAAGATGAGCATGAAATTATCTAGGAATCAATGAAATACGCCATTCATTAGCCTCATAAAACTTGCTGGTGCATTGGTTAAGCCAAAGGGCAGCACAACAAATTCATAATGTCTGTATCTGGTGCGAAAGGCTGTTTTGCATATATCCTCATCTTTAATCCGAACTTGATGATATCCGGATCTTAAATCAATCTTGGAGAATACCTTAGCCCCTCTTACCTAGTCAAACAAATCGTCAATTCTTGGTAAGGGGTACTTGTTCTTAACAGTCAGCTTATTAAGCTGCATGTAGTCCATACACATGCGTAGCATCCCATATTTATTTTTAACAAAAAGGACCGGTGCGCCCCATGGTGACACACTTGGACGGATATAGCCTTTGTCTATCAATTCTTGTAACTGTATTTTTAATTCTGTTAACTCCGGCACGCTCATCCGGTATGGGGCTCTTGATACTGATGAGGCACCTGGCAGCAACTCAATAGTGAAATCAATATCCCTTTTGGGTGGTAGCCCAGGAATTTCCTCTGGAAATACGTCTAAAAATTCCTGGACCACAGGAATATCTTCCAACATTGGGGCCTTTTCCTTAGTGTCTGTGTATCCTACTTGAATAGCATACAACTGGCACCCTTTTCTAATACACTTACCCAGCTAAGATGCTGTTATTGGTCATAATTGTACAGGCTTTTTAACTCCTTGACCCATTTTCTGCGTACCATCCTGTTTTCTAAATGTGATGGTCTTCTCCTTACAGTCCACCACTGTCCAATGTTTTTCCAGCCAATCCATACCCAACAACACATCGTACGATCCCAACGGTAAGATATTTAGATCTACCTCTAACCGCTATTCTGCCACCTCCAGTACACAGTTAGGAATTTTTACTGTTACCTTACGTTTCGCCCCAGTGGCTAACTGTACCAGCCATGAGTTTCTAAATTTCTGTTCTTTTAATCTACACAAATCTACCAACTTAGGACTGATATAACTCAAACTTGCTCCAAGATCAACCAGAATTGAAACAGGTTTAGTTAGTAATGTACCTTCAAGTTCAATCATCGTAGGCTGAAAATCAGTCTGCTGATCTTCTAGCGCTGCATTAATACGATGTACGCTACGTGCCACATCCCTACTGTAGATGCCTCTTGCAGATTTCCTACAGTTTCACTTTTGTTCCGTTTGGGACAGTTCTTAAAGTAATGAGCTTCCCCACAGCCCCAACACTGTAAGGGAGGTTTAGAATTCTGTCCAAGCTCAGGTTTACTTGACGCTTCAGTGGGCTTCTCCTCAGCTGGCCACTTGATTCTTTGATGTTTTTTCCCGAATTTCTTGTTGATTGTGTTTCGTGCTGCATTCCTGAAGCTGCTGTTTTTACTGCTTTTAAAGGTAGAATTACTTTTCTGTCCCTTCTTCGGCTGCCAGCTTTTGCCTACATCACCCTTGGTTTTACTTTTCTAGTAGCACAATCGCGCTTTTCGAATAGCCTCATCCATTGTCTAGGGGTTGACAAATTCTATCCGTTCTCTCATATGAGCAGGCAGACTGCTTAAAAATCTCTGCACTTTGGCCTTCTCTTCTTGGAGATAAGGTACATAACGCAGCAGTGAGGTGAACTTTGTCACATATTCATCTATCGTCATTTGTCCCAGACGAAGATCATGAAATTCCTTTGCCTTGTCGTCATAAAATCTCTCTATCAGGTATTTATCTTTAAAATATTTCTGGAACAGTTCCCAGGTCATGTCGCGTTCATCAATGATCCGCACATTCTTCACCTCCTCCCACCACAGGGTGGTTTTTTCCCGTAATTGATATATGGCCAGCCTGGCCTTTAAGTTACTGCTGTACTCATAAACTTGGAAATATTTGTTTATATTTATCAACCAAGCTTCAGCCGCTTCTTCTGCCTCTCTGTCAAATGTCGGTGGCTTAATCTTGCGAAACTCTCCTTGAAGCTCTACTTTTTGTCTTTTAAGGTCCTGCTGACCGGACAAGTTGCCTGACTCTGCCTCATTATAGTTTCTATTTTTACTCCTTTGTGAGAAACTCCTTTCAGTTCTGTCTTCAGCATTATTCTGAGTCTGCTGGTCCTCTAACTCTATTGTTACTTCTTTTTCAGCACTAGGGTGCTTCATTCCCTGATTCTGCCTATCTGACAAACTCTTGAGGATATTCTCTTGATCTTGAAGCAACCTCTCATTATCCCTTCGAACCCTTATCATTTCTTCCTGAAGTTGTTGTACCGTATTGAGCAAAAATGTAGTTTTCTGTTGTTGTTCTTCAAGCAGTCAGCTAGTATTTTGGTGTTGTTCTACAGTCAACTTAACCCACATTTCTGAGTTTAAAATGGTGGGGATTTGGGTCCCCTCAGGTTGTGATGGTGTTGCCATTTCGCTTGCTCCCCTTAGTGCACTAATCACAAGCATTCTTTTAGTAGACCCCTTAATATCCCAGTGTAGTAACCTAGGCTTTGATACCACTTGTCACATTCATAAACCAATTTTCACACATATAAAAAAAAATTACTTTTGTTAATCTACGCAACACACACTTATGCAGGTTTCTCAGTTGTATTTACGCCATGGTAAAAAGCATTAACATAAGAATTACATCAATCAAACGTTTAACCATAGATATAACACATTTATGATACTTTGGTTTAGTTTAATAAAACCATTGCAAGGCCTGTCACATGCTCGATTTCATTGGAATCATGATACGAAGTTATAACATATATATATTCCGTGGATAATTGCAATGATTCACATCTCTTCATCTTTACTACCGGACTATGGGCGCATGGCATCGGCCATTTGGCATCACCTCCGGCTGCCAAGTCGGATGGCTCGATTAGTGTTGTATTACCAAGGGTTACGCAAATTAATGTTGACAGGTGTATGCATTTACTTCCCAGCTTTTCTCGGTTAACACGATAGGTCTTCCCGCGGAAGCCTTGAGCCTGTAGATGGCATTTGGGCCATTTCTCTCGTTCGTTTGGCTCCAGGGTTTCGTCTGGTCTGCGGGGTATGTCTCCGAAGTTCGTTTGCTCTGCACCATGGTTTGATGGACCTGCGAGAACAAAAAAACTCTCCGGCACAAGGTAACCCTTCCTCCACTTACAGGGTAAATGCTATTGGTATTTTTCTAAAAGGAAATGCGAGATATGATTTTGAAATGCTACAGGTTCTAACAGATTCTTGCGTCTCTGTTCTATGGCTTCGGGCGTCTCTAACCCGAACAGGTTGTAGCCTCGGAGAACAGGGCTTTCGCCACCAACAGGTTCAACCTGATACATTGTCCTCTCTGCCGGTAACTCGTCCCCTTCCAGCTCTAGTTTAATGCGTTTTCTTTTGTTTTTCTTTTAATAATTATAGACTACGATCCCTATCTGAGGGTTTCCATTTGCCTCTCCGTTCTTTTCCTCTGGCACAGAAGACTGCCTCCTCGCACAGGCTTTCCCAGTCTTCTCTCCACAGGTAAATCCACAAACGTAATTTCTATTCCGAATATGGTGCGCCTGCAGAGTTCGGCTATATGATTTTTCGTATGAGTTTAATTTTTCTTGACAGGGTTGTTCTTTTTCTTGTGTTTATTTGTACAGGTGTGTTCGAAACCCTAAGCTTTAAATCTTCTGAGAAGACCTCAAGCGTTCTACGGCATTAACAACCCACCGACGTTTACCTGCAGGTAACTCGGGTTCCAAACAAATTTAGTCTCTGGTTTAACTTCTCCGCCTACGCGTCGGAGCAAGATTAATTTATGTAGCTTTCCATGTTAGGTTTACTTAGCTTTGAGTTATGTAGAACCTGGATGGACTGTGCTGCAGAGTTATTCATTTGAGTACTTTACCCTAGACCTGGGATTGCTTCCGCCTATCAGGAAGAACGGTTATCAGGGACTTAAGATCTTTCCAAGTCTGTAAATGTTACATTTTCCTCTGTTTAAGCTCAGGGTTTCGCACCCATGAACTGTAATTCTTGAAATATTATTAATATTACTCAAAGGATACTGCTGTTATTACTCCTTAAAGTATTTTTCGGTTTAGATTTGTCTCCTGATACTTCTGGTTTGATTACTCAATTATTCTTCCCATTTGTTCTTTTAAAGCTGGTTCTTTTAGCATGTACAGTTACGCATATATATATACTTTCTCATTTTTTTTCCTGTTAAGGATTTTAATGTTTTACAAGGATTCTTTGCTAGCTTGGAGATTATAGAGGGTCACAGTCTAATAAGTCTTTCCACTGTTTTCGCACTATTATTGGAGAGATAAATAGCATTTTCGGTTTACTTTGTTAATAAGGAAAAGCGGAACTCAGTCTGACATTTGAGGTTGCGGCCGCCGCTCCTAGGAAATGAATCCTGTCTTTATGCGTTTTTCCTTAAGTTGAACTGACTAATTAATATATGACTACTGTAGGGTTTTAGCGTCTTTCATTCAATATTATTCGGCTACTGAAAAGCACTACTTCTATCTTCCTGTTTTAGGCATTCTACCAAAATTTTTCTCTCTTATTGTCTCTATTCACAGCAGTAGGGTAGTCCCAAGACTCCGTTAACTTTCTTGCATGTTATGGAAATAATTAACAAATCAATATTCCGTTAATTCAGGCTCTTACAGTAATCTTTTCCAGAATTTCATTAACATAAAAATATCTATATATATCAAACTCAACTCTTTACCAGAAAACACAAGATAACTAATGTTGTTCAGCTATTCCATGACCGTTCATGGTCATCCCTGTCCCATATAAACTTGTTATCTATATAAATAGTTCTTCCCTGTAATATATTATACTCGACCAATAACTCACATTCAAATACAGTGATAAAATCAGTCTAGCTGCCACTTATAATTTACTGACAGGTTCTAATTACTTATCTGAATAAAGATGAAACTCCTTATTCTGACTGCGGTCCTCCCAACCATTAAGAGGGGCAATAACGTCCGCCTCTTTCCCTCGAGCTCTAGCACAGTGCCACGGGAATTAGTGGATATTCCTTTCTGCTGAGACCTCAGGATGGCTAAATCCAGTCTACAGGCAGCAAGAACTCTTGCCCTTAGGGTTGCAGAAGTAAGTTCCACTAGTCTCTCACCAGCTCAAGAAGTACTTCACCCTTAGCTAGCAAATGCACAGAACCCCTACCCTTCTTCTGGAATTCCTTTTATTCCAGAGGATAGGTAACTGTTTTCCAACTGTTTTTCCAACCACTTCCCATTCCTAGAAAACTTCACCCACAGTCTCAATAAAGAAAGGTTTTCCCCTTTTCATTCTTTATTTTATGTTTTATTTATTAACTTAGTAATTAGATCACACTTTATGACATTAGTAAATTTTCCATTAAGTTTCCTTGTCCAAAAATAATAATAGAAGAAAATAAAATTAAAGAGAATAATTAAACTAAACAGTCTTTTAACCAATTGTAACTAATTGTCTTTTACTGAGGGTGTCACACAACTCTTAAAAATAATTAAATGTATATACATAGAAACACTAAAACGGCTACTCTAACATTCAAGGCATACTCAAGAAATACACACATATACATACAAATAAACAATGAAAGAATAGTCAAAAGCATGCAAAATGAGACATTCATCAACATAGAAGAGTAAACAATTCAAACAAGTACATACAAATAATGCAAAAAATCTCAATAATACATTCACACACAACATATAGAAGTATACATCTCGTTCATTGATAAATTCAACAATAAAAAACACAACAAATATATTCTAACTATGACAATGCAACTAATAAAGATAATATTTCAATTCTCAAAACAATGCATTCATATACATACAAAATAAAAAATCCAAGACATACATTATAACCAAAATACTTTCATAAATTTATATATGTAAGCAAGCACTCAAGAATATATATATTTATTGTATATAAATAATAAAACCAATACATAAAAATTTAGATATAATAAATTCATACAAATAAATAATAAAAATATTTAAATATTTGCAAACAATCGAAAAATGTATATTAGTATTTTATTTAAATTTATAAAAATATCAATAAAAATATTGAAATATACTTATTTATTTATATATATATATATATGAAAAGAAGGAAAAATATAGTATACTTCAAATATCATAATAACATAGTTATAATAAAAATATATAAATAAATAAATAAATAAAATCAAAACCAAATCAAAATCTTATTTAAAAAAATAAAATTAAAATATAAATAAATTTAGGTTATAATTGTTATATAATTTATGTAAATAAGATTCATTTTGTCATTTTTGTGCAATGTATCGGGAAGATGTTTAAAACATTGTAAAAATTTTAAATGATTTAAGTGAATAAGAGAGACTTTTCCATTTATGTGTATATGGCGAAGATGTTTAAAACATTGTAAAAGTTTTAAATGATTTAAGTGAATAAGAGTGACTTTGCCATTTGTGTGTATATGGGGAAGATGTTTAAAACATTGAAAAATGTTAAATGATTTATGTGAATAAAAGTAATTTTGTGATTTGTGTGTATATTGGGAAGATGTTTAAAACATGTTTATAAATTATTATTATAATAACATGGTATATTTATGTTTTTGCATATTGGAGTTACTATAAAAACTAAAGGTCATGAAAACTATGAACAGAAGGAACACAACTCAGACTCACTCAAAAACAACTTCGGCATTGATAAATTTTCTGCAACATAAAACACTGAAATGATATTGTTAGAATACAAATCCTTCCTAATAACTTGTAACATAATTAAATTTATTATTAAAAAAAAAATCTATTTTGTATATTATATATAAATATCAACAAAAAAAACATTAATACAATATTATTAAATAAAGCTATCAAAATATAATATAATTAACAAATTTAATATAATAACAATAAAATTTAACATATTGAAAATAAATAATTAAAAAAACACATTTGGTAACTTTTAACTTCTATAACAATAGCATGCTTTTATTAATAAAATTGAATAAATAAAATTCCAAATCTACCTGGTTCTAACTCTAGGGTGGGGTAAGGTATGGATATTCACTACCAGGGTGGGGTAAGGTATGGATATTCACTACCTAATACTCAGTTTGGGCTCGAAGGAAATATTATGTCTTCTTGGTCAGAAAATGGCACAACAAGCATAACGAATGAAAAATTTTATCCTTATTTTTCAAATTAAAATATAAAATAAAATAATGAATAACCATTAACACATATTTTCATAAATATAAATATTTTTTTTTAGTAAAAATAAATGTTACAGTGTAAATTTAATAGAAAAAATAAAGGTTGATATATAATTAATAAAACTTCTTAATGTAATTAATAAACAAGAGAGAGGAAAAAAGAATCTTTTGATTACCTGAAACTTGTTTTAGGAGATCGTTGCCAAAGTTGTATCATTGTTTGATCTCATCATCATGACATTCCGATTGTCCACTATTGCATATGTTTTGGGTTCATCTCATAACTACTTATGACCTTCTCTTCACTACTAACCACGCCTTTCAACATTTATCCTATACAATTTCCAATAAACTCACATTCAAAACTACTAATTGGCATAGCTCATAGATTGAACTTATCAAAACCAAATTAGCATTGCCTTCTACTAAACATCACACTAAACATCACATTAAACTTGTACATGTACTTGTCCCATGTTATGCATGTAAATAGAAAGACTCTGCATAAACTGACTAATTGTTGGCAATTGCACATTATCGTTCACTAAAACTTTAGAAATTTACTATCTACAATTACAACTGAATGCAACGCACTAATATCGTTGAAATTTAATATGAACCACTGGAATCAATTCACAAGGCAACAAAAATTTAGCTCCTATGTTCAATTTCCTTCCACTAAGCATCACTGTGGGAATCCGTTATAACCCATAGCAAAATTAGGGTCAAGCTAGGTGTAAAATTGAATTTATTACATAATACAAATAAAACAATCTGGTGAATGCTAATGGAATTGTGTACATAATATAAATAAATCAATCCCGTGAATGTAGCTATGTAGATATGCATGCTATGTAGCAAACATTTATTTCCATATAAGCCCTACGCGGGAATTTCCGGGGTTTCTTCTTGCTGTCACTTCTAAATTGCACAATTATCAACAGAGAGGGCTCAGTCTGTCACAAATCTGTATATCCCACTCTGTAGGGTTTTGCAGTGTAAGGATTTGAGCGGTGCCTCCCAACTCAATGAACCACCTTCTCAATCTCCTGCTAAATATACTCACCCATAATATGCTACTCAAGGAGAAGCTAATGGTAGTTTTACGTAAATGAGTGGTTCCATGACTGGTGCTAGTACTATTTAAGCAACTCCAGATTCATCTGGTTATGGAACTATTATGGATATAGGACAATTGGAGGCATGAAATGACAAAAGGAAGAGCTGAATTGGGGTTTGGAGAGACAACTGGGTCAATATCCAACAATATTTATGGCTACATGACTTGTTACATGGAAAACCACCCAACACCTCACATGTCAACATCCTCAACGCAGATGTGAACACAGACCGACATAGATGACTAAACCTGTTTCAATTTGCGTAACTATTCTACAATGAACATGTTCTGTAAATATATCATATAGATATTCGTAAAGTGCAACAAGAAACAAGAAACTGGGGAGAACAAGGACATTCACAAAGAATACTAACCTAATCTTTCTGTTGCTATTGAAACTGTGGAAACTGGTGGTTGCAAAGCCCTCGAAACTTCTCATTCTCTTCTGCAAAAGCATTGGAAACGATGCTCAAGCTACTCTGCTCCAAAAGCATTGGAGACCTTGCCCTAGCTCTTCTGCTCCAAAAGCATTGGACACTCTACTCCAGCTCATGTATAGAAAATCCCAACCCATCAGAAAAGGAAACATAAAAGAGGTTGAGGAATGAATTTAAAAAATAATTCAAGAAAATACTGCCATGAGTACAAAGTCACACCAACTCACTCTGAAAGCATAATTTTTTCATTAGTTGGCCCTTCAACCACCAGTGCATATTGAATCTCCTGAGCCTGGGCTTTCTCTCTCAATTACCACAAATGCACAGACACACAAACCAAACATTTGCACACGACACATTGCACATTACATTTATACCACAACACTATACATGACATTCATGCATACAACGCTATACAGAAGATTTATGGAGCGCTAAATAAGATAGACAACTTTAACTTAACATAGCAGTGCTTGAGAGAGAAAGAACACCCATGCTTAACCTGTAGATTGAAGAGAGAAAAAAAATTGTCAAGTTACACAAATGTCTCTGTAAAATGAATTAAACACACATATTAAAGGAACAGAAAATTACTCAATCACCTACAGCCTTTCGCTGCATAACCATTTTTTCTGTGGAATTAATTATAAACAAATAGACAAACAATTTAAAGGAAACGGAAAATTACCATCTCCATAAATAATCCAGTCCATCCCCCTACTGTTTTTTTTTGGGACTGCAAAAATTTCGATCACCTCCTCTTCGTTCTTGAATTTCCTCCAGCGCTCATTCTTCATTCATCACAATCATTGATCCTTCCAATTCATGAGGCATCTCCTCTTCTTTCGTGAATATCTTCTTCTAATTCTTCATTCATCACAATCACCGATCCCTCGCCTTCCTAATTCATCACGCACCTCCTCTTCGTTCGTGAATTTCCTCCTCTCATTCTTCATTCATTACAATTAGTTATCCCTCTCATTCTTCATTCATCAGGCGCTCGAGTATATAATGACCACGACATTAGTGAGATTTATGCTTGTTTTTTTGGACCGTTGGGTTCAAATTTAGGTTTTACGAATCTTGTAATCACTATCCATTAAACCAATCTTTTAATTGCCATCCATTAAACCATGCTCGTCAGGCTTGTTTCTTTATCTTTTAATTGCCATCCATTAAACCATCCTCGCCATGCTTGTTTTTTTGGACCGTTGTTTTCAAATTTAGGTCTAACCAATCTTTTAATCACTATCCATTAAACTAATTTGTTAATTACCCCATCTTTTAACTCAGTATTACTATTTTATAATTTATGATATTTTTTAAAACTGAGCTTTTTAAAACTTGTCAATATACAGTTCAATCCTAGTCCATAACTTTCTATTTTTATATTTTCAGTACAACTGATTTTTTTTTATTTGCGTTTTTCCTCTGGGTGTGGATGTCCATAACACTGATTGGGTGACACTTGTTGATTGGAATATATTTAATATTTAATATGTGTGGTGGAAAGGTTGGCACTATCATTGAGTGGAATATATATATCTAAAATATAATAATAAATTAATAAACCATAAACGAATGATAATAATAGTAAAAATTTAAATTTATTTAAAATTTATGTGATATTTTTAAATCAATTTTTCTATATATAAAACTAATTTTAAAAATACTTAGTATTATATATATATATATATATATATATATATATGAAATAATGAGAACGAAATATTATTATTGGTAGTAAAAAGATTTGGTTAATATTATTTTTATTAGAGATGTCACGTTTAGTTTGTAACAGTTAATATCAAGCTAACAAATATTTGCATTGATATATTTTTAAATCATTTTCTTTATAATCTATTATTCATGTAATTTTTATATTAAAAGTTTTGTTTGGAATTAATTTGTGGATAATATTACTGTGATGGTAAAGATTGACTTTTTAGTCTTCTTTTTTTTCCCTCCAAGCTTACATTGAGTAAGGGTTGGATATGTGTCGAAGAGAAAGTATAGAATGTCTTGAAGGAAGATATTTTTGGAAGAGCACATTGAGAAAGTTATGAATACATTCCTAAAAGTGACAGTCTAAGGTGGCTCTATTTGAGACAATGTAAGCTTCCAAAGAATGTCTTGCACTAATAACATGAGCATGAATACATTCCTAAAAGTGAGAGTCTAAAATGATTCTATTTGAAACTGTGTAAGCTTCCAAAGAATGTCTTGCACTAATAACATGATCATGGAAATCTAACTTACAATCATTGGAGGATGAGTATCTTGACTCATAGACATCAAATATTGCTCTTAATTAATTTAACAAACTATGTTTTTTTAATTATTTTATTCATTTCAACATACATATTTCTAAAACTATAATAATAAAATAAGAACTTCCACATAACTATAATATTTCCAAAGGATTTAGAAGTGTGTATGCTTATGATGTTGAGTGCCTTATAGGACAATAATATCAATATTTCTCTTTATGTACTCCTTCACCTTACAATTCTACATGTATTAGGAAAACACTCACACCATAATCGAACAGAGATCTTCTTCGAACCATTCTTGCCTATAGGTAAGGTTAAAATAATATTCAATTCATCAAGTAATTACAACCCATCCTTCGATGTGTATCTTGATAGCTTTCTTGATTACATTGTAAACCATTCCCCCCTATCAAAGTATACCTCTTGATGTGAATTGTCACAAGCAAGATAGTTAATTTGCAAGATAGTTAGGAGAGGAAGTTTTCGGGGCAGTGGCAAGCATCAAGATTGCTCATCTCCATCCAACTCCTCCTCTCCATCATCTGAATACTTCATTGGGAATTATCTTGCAGCCCGAATTTGTCATGGCCGTGGGCATCATGGCTCTCTGTTTTCTGACAGGGGCTTTTCTTTCTCCCCCGATACCTATGCGACCTCTACTAATCCCCTGACTCCGGTGCAAACTGCCCATTTCTACTTTCAAAGCTCCTTGAACTACCCCTGTGTCACAACCATTATCACTGTGGAATTCAAAGAAGAGCCCTCTAGCTCTGCTATTCTTCCCCTCTTTAATCAGATGAACCAGGGAAACTCTCTGCATGCCAGCATGAAGCGGATGGCTCCTTGCAGCGAAGGCAAGGATGTTGCGGTTGACAAACATGGAAGCTTCAAGACCAACGATGATCATCAGACGATGGAGGAAGATATGGAAGCCTACAAGTGCCCAGTTGTTGAAGAATCTCCTCCCTCTCCTCATGTTTCTTAACATGCTCAGGATTTGCAGTTTTTTGAGTTTTTGTTTTCCCAATGTTTGGATTACCCCTGAGTATAATGAATTGTTGATAATTTTGTTAATTTTGTTATATGAAACTTCTGAAGAGCCGGTTTCCCCTACGTGGGTGGCTAAGTTTCTATATGTTTGGAAAACAGGTAGTGTTCAGGCTCTTAGACTGAGAATGCCCCATAGTTGGGCCAGTACCATAGAGGCCAGTGCCCCCATGTAATTTTTTGTGTCATTAATAGAATTAGTCTAAATTTAGAAAAAAGAATATTCAATAAATAAACCCAAGTTTTTCTTGTGTAATCATCAATGAAAGTCAGGATATAGTGGCTTCTTGCTATTGATGGTGTTTGCATTGGTCCACACAAATATAAATGGAAAATTTCTAAGGGTGCCTTTGCCCTTAGGCTCTTTCTTGATTGAAAGATTTCTCTATGTTGTTTTCCTAAGATGCAGCCTTCACATAGGCTGCCCAGTTTCTCAATCAATAGTAATCCCTTTACCATTCCTTTCCTATGCAACAAAATTTGACCTCCAAAGTTGAGATGTCCAAATCTCAAATGCCATAACCAATTTTCATCTTTTGCTTTTCTTTGGAATGTATCTTGTGTCTCTGCTGCCATTTCATCTCCTTTCTTCAAATATGTTCTCATCTTGAGAGGGAAAATTTTGTTCCTTGTCATCTTCACTTGTGCAATGCATTGCTTTCTTGGTGGTTTATCCATGATGGTGCATACAGCATCTTCAAAGAAAAAATTGTACCCCTTTTGAATGAGCTTTCCAATGCCCAAGAGGTTAACTTCATACCAGGCACATAGTATACATCTGATATGGATCTTCCTTCTCCTTTCTTTGTGAAAACACTTACTCTTCCTTTTCCCATGGCAGAGACCTTACTTTCTGTCCCCAATGTTACTTGAGACTTTACATTTTCATCTAACAGGGAAAACATGGAAATGTTTCCATTCATATGGTTGCTACATCCTAAATCTAGAAACCATATATCTTCATTCATTTCTTTAGCCATATTACATGCTAAAAACAACTTCGCTTGATTGATATTTTCTTTAGTAAAATTAGCACTGGGTCTATTACCCATGTCACTTTGTTTCTTCCTATATTCATTGGCATAATGACCATACTTCTTACAATAATGACATTGGACTTGGAATTTAGCATACCTTTGTCCATGTGCTTGATGTTGTCCTCCTTGTTGGCTACTACCTTGGCCTTGGTTCTAATTTTGGTTGTTGCCCCTTCTATGAGTATTTGCAGGGTTGTTTCTTCCTCCTCTGTTTTGGCTTCTGCCTTTTCCTTTTCCTCTGTAATTTCCTCTTCCTTGACCTCTTCCTCTTCCAAAGGACATTTGGGTCTTCAAGGAATGCTCCAAAGATGAGTTTGTTGTTCTACCCAGTCTTTGTTCATGTGTCATCAGTGATGCATGAAGCTCATCAACTATAAATTTTGAGAGATCCTTTGTATCTTCAACGGTTGTGACTATCACATCAAACCTTGAGGGTAAGCTCCTCAATAATTTCTCTACTATTCTTCTTTCTTATACTATCTCTCCATCATATCTTATTTGGATGACCAACCCAATCAGTAGAGTAAAGAATGATTCTATTGTGTCAGTATCTTTCATGAAAATGACTTCAAAATCCCTTCTCATTAATTGAAGCTTTTTTGTCTTTACCTACTCCATACCTTGGTAGGTTGTCTGGAGGGTATCCCACGCATCCTTGGACTTTTTGGCTACTACAATCCTTAGAAACACACTTTCATACAATGCTTGATAGAGATAGAAGAGGGATTTTGAGTCCTTCTCCCTATTGCTCTTTAGAAAATCCTTCCCTGCCTGTGTGAAGGCATTAAATGCATTTTTATCTGCTGGTTCTTCTAGACCATCCTCAACTAGCTCCAATAAATCTTGAGAGGCAAATAGAGCTCTCATTGTGATTTCCAAATAGTCATAGTTCTTCCCATTAATTGTGTGAGTTGATTATTTCCTATACTCGTGCTTGTGTTGGCTCCTGCCATGGCTAGCTTACTAAACTATGCTCTAAACTTGACTGTGTTTTTAAATAAAACTTCTCTCTGCTTGAGAGATAAACTCTGTATTCAAAAAGAATTCTCTAGACTACACTTTTTAAACATAAAAAAAAAAAGATCTGTTTTTTAAACACCTGGTCTTTGCTGAGCCTTCACATTGCTGGTCAAAAGCTGCAACAACACCTTCTTCCTTCAGCTTATTTGACAACTTCAAAGAACCTGGACTAGCTCTAATACCATGTTGGGATTTCTGAAGTATTCCAAACAACAAAGGAATAAAAATTTCCCAACTTCAACACAAAGATTCAATTAAAAATTTTCTAGACATAGGTGCATATAAAAAAATTCTTTCATTAAACTTAAAAGGCTATTACAGAGATTCCAAAGAACGTTTGTTCTAGCATTTACAAAAAAAATTACAACTGCTTCAAACTGTTGCACATGTTGTGTTCTTCAAAACTTTGTTTTACAGTTTTGCTCACTATATTCAAAATGCACACACACAGTCTTTTTTATGTTTCACTTCCTTCGGGCATATACAACAACACACAGCTCTCACACTCTCTATTTTTTTTTTTATACACAATCCAACATTCTTTTCTTTTTGCCTTCGGGCATATATATCGCATTGCTTGCTATTGCAAAACACACTAACTTTATATATATTATAAACATTGAGAATGTTTATAATATATATATTAAAACATATATATTAATCCTAAATCAAAAGACTTAACAAAACATGCGTCGCGGAATTTTAAAATAAAAACATTAAACATAAAACAAAAAAAAACTTTTAATGTCTCAAACCTCATATGAAAGCCTTTTCACGGATTTGAGGATTCTTTATGCAAACTGGTTTTAGAATTTATCACATCCATTTCCGATGTGCGTGACTAGACATGCAAACCATGCGAAATGGATTTTTATTGACTGGTGGTGGAGCCCGCGGCGGATTTAAAAAAAATCAATTGTATTTGACAAAGCATTATCGCATCACAATCTATATGGTTTGGTCTGCGGGCGGTTCGGGTAATAAACTTAATATATTACGCATGCGATATTAGATATGTGTTATCGACAATATCGCATCTCAAATGAAACAACGAAACTTGTGATGGTGCAGAAAGGATATGCGAAGTTGCGATGTTACGAAGTGAATTCTCCCTTCTGTGGTTGGTGGTGTTTAATGGTGGTAGGTGATGCGGTTTAAATGGAGTGACGATGGCTCGGTTCTAACTGCAGAAAGTCATGGCTACGGTCTTCAAAAAAATGATTTTGTAGGCTCATTTAACTTAGGAATTTATTGCGAGATGGAGTGTAAACATAGCTCAAATATTTTCCTATTGTTTGTTGTCCTCTAGTATTCCATCTGTGCTATTGCAGGTGAATTTAATATTTCAACATTTTTTTCATTTAATAACGTCAAACACAATGCAAACTTCTAATAATATAACATATCAATATTACATACGTGATAGTGTTACACCTTTTGTGAAACTACCAGATAAAACCATACAACTTTTATTCATTGGATTTTATAGTTTTTTGAATGAATTTTAGCACTAAATATATGTGTTTTAGTGGGGTTACTTAACTATATTGTTGTGATTTCTAGAATATTCATGGACATGAGCGAGTCATTTTTTTGTATAGTTGATTTCCTACTAAACCCTTTCCTGTCTAGTGTCCAACCTAACATATTAGAAGCAAATCACCTTCCCATTCTTCAATATGTTATGCTGTTGGAATTCCTTGGAAAATGGGCTTCGAGATATAATATGAGCCACTTAGTAAATTAGAGGGACGACCCTCCCATGCACCTGTGACACTTCATTGAGGCACCACACAAAGGATGTGTATTCTGGGGAGAAAATACTGCGTTCAATGGGGTGGTTTAAAATTTATGGCCATATTCATATAGTCCAATTTTCTTAGTTGGCAGGAATCAAGGAACACACATATTTCTTTGTTAAATATCGGGCCTATGTAGAGATGATATACAAATCCCTTCCTGACATCTAAGCCTCTAAAGCTTAGAAATAACTCATATGTCCATGTTCTCCACATTTTGAGTGCCATTCAGAAAGAAAAATATTAATTTGTTTCTCATAAACACCTCATATCTCCATTCCTTCTAAATTCCCACTATCATTCAATAAGGAAAAAATTAATATGTTACCTTGAGAAGGGGTGAGTCGATAAACCTTATATCGAGCTACCCAGGTTGGAGGCTAAGACTCAAGCATTATATGGAGCGTTTGACAAAGTGCATCTTGGAGCACTTTATGAGGAAACCAGATTATAAGTGCATCTTGAAGTGTTTTATGAGGGAAACCATACACTTTTCAGTTGGGTAACTTTTCAATTAGTAAAAAAGACAGAGAATACGTAAATCCCTACCTAGCCGCATATCAACCATTGGGTTGGGACCAAGTTGTAAATCCTATTGGAGAACCAATTGAACCAATTGAATGAATCCCATAATCACGAACCAGAGGAAGAGAATCTTAGGTATATGACAAACCCAATTCTCGATGTTGATCATGGCCATTTAATATTTAAAAGTGATTATTAATTAAAATTATTTTATTAAAATATTATTTAATATAAATATATTTAAAAAATTTGAAGTATGAGATATTTAGAAAAATTTTAAATTAACATTTAAAAAATAATAATTAAAAAAATATTTATGAAAACATAAATTTTAACATAAGACATTAATCATAACTATTTTAAAAAATAATAATTTTTTAAACAAATTTGTTAAATTTTATATAGGATGAGCTTTCCAACCTCTTCTCACAATTTGCGAAAATGGAATATCCATAATATATTAAAATGTAACCAGAGTTTCATTGTAAGGGATAATAATAAGAAGTAGAAGCTACCCAACTAGGGTTGCCACTTTTGTGCTCTCACTATTTCTAGTACAAACATCAACAACATTCGTCCAAAATAATAATTTACAGTTTTTCCCTACATCCCCCTCACCCGAACGGAAAAACTATGATGAATCAATGCGGATGAATAACTTTAATGTGAAAAATAACAACTCGGAAGCCTATGGATTATCAACATAATCTAATAACCTATTATTCTTTAACAATGTGCCACTACTACAACAATTAGAAGCTTGCAATTCTAATAGTGGATCAATCCACAAATATCAGAAGATAAAAATTTTAATTGTGTGAAGTGTCAAAAACAATATTTTGAAGACTAATTCTATAATCAAATTATTTGGCTCTTTCTATGAGAGTGACAATCTCTCCACTGTAAGGTACATTTTATTCACAGAATTTTTAAAATTAAATAAAGGCTGATATGCTATCAAATCGAATTTGTTAAACAAAATGAAGGTACGAGATTTAGTTGACAATTGATTCAAAAAGATATATTCTTAGATCCAGGTGTCAGCGATGAAATTTCAATGACGTCGATTTTTTGTTTCATTGTTCCAGCAGGTTCATACCAAGCTATAATGCAATAAGTTTCCTTAGGTTCCTTAGGGTTCTGGGAGAAAGTGATGGTCTAAAGGAACGTCAGAAATTTGGATGCAACATTTTTTAATATGAAGATGTATTGGGAGAGATGTCATCATTGGGATTTTTTTAATTCCTCACATGCAAGTTTTTCTTGTCATATCCTTTTCTTAAGTATGTTGAATTTGGGTAAGAGGGAAGTTTTAGTTTTAGAGATAATTTCAATTGGAGGCTTAGTCATTATCAAAAGGTTTAGTGAAGCCTCCTACTCCCTGGATGCTGTTATGAGGAGATTCAGTCAAATTCAGTGGGGAAATTATTTATTTCTAGTAGGGAAGTTTCATTTTCCATTTTCTCTCGATACTCCTAGTACCATCCATGGTAAACTCATTATTATTACCGTTGCATTCATCACTATCACTTTGTGCCTCTTCATCATGATCATTAGCAAGCTCCATGGATTTTTTTCTTGGATGAATATCACTAATTATATGAAGACATGCACTTTGAAATATAAACCTTATTCAAATGAAACTTGACTCTACTCATGGTGGGATAATGTGTGGAATTGAATATTGAACATATATTAAATTTCATATTTATAACTATTGCTCTTTATACTCCCTTGCAACATTTCTTGACACCCATTGGACAAATATATAGGTTAAATCATGGTGAGGAATAATTAAATTTAGCTCTTGAAACAATGAAATAAAGTAACTTTTATAAATCATTAAAATCCTAGGGATCTTAAGTCACTGACTACGATAGGTAGGTTTATTTAGCTTTTTAATATGTATCTAGATTTTAAGTACATGTGTGTAAATATAATGAAAATTCCATTGAAATATAGTTTGTATAAGATTTAAACACACATTAATATCATAATATATATAATGTGTTGTATACTGGATATTTTTCATTGTGTCTTTTAAAACTACAATATAATCTCGAGTGTGGCCATTGTCAACCCCATTTTAGTAGAAATTGAAATGTGAGGTTGAGGGGTGTACATTTGGTGTGATGGATTAGGATTCATATATGTACATGTAAGCATATGATTTAAAGAAACATAGGTGAGAAAATATAACTTAGAAATTTAATCCGATTCCATGGGCCATAGATAAATTAGTGATATTGTGTTATGTTAAGGCACTCCATGGTGAAAAGGTCACTAGTTAGTTAACACAAGAAGAAATCAATCCATAATTATGGATTGGTGTGGGCTAAGGCTAGGTGTGTTTGTTGATTTATTTTTCTATAGTTTATATTCCCTTGGGTCAAAGATTCTCAAGCCAATAGTTTGTCATGTTGATTTCTGAACAAACTAGCCAAAAAAAACAAAACAAAAAAAATTAAAAAAAAAACAAAAAAAAACATCACATTTCATACAACTTATGATATAATGGAGGTAATCAATTTATTTTTTAACATTATCCTTAGAATTTGCTCACAATGTGTACTTTATGTTAAATATTCTCTCTTAGATATGGACTCAAGAGATAGAATTTTTTTCTTCATGTGTCCACCCCATCGACAAGAAACATTTTTGAGAAAATGAGATTTTGTAAAAGAATTCTATCTTTGTGGGGAGACACACATTGGAAAATAATTAAAGAAAAAAAATAAGAAAACGACATATTAGTAGATTCAATATGAAGAGAAAGTAACTAAGTAAAAATATTAAATCTTCCGGTGATGGAAATTAGTTGAACAATTAAAAGATTTGGTAGCACCTTTCATGCCAAGGGCAACAAAATAAGTGTATATAGCCCCCCACACATTTTACCCATCCATATATCAATATCATATAATTTATGTTTCATTTTCTTAAAAAGAAATAGTATTTTGGATTATATTAAAAAAACTAGGATGCAACTCATAATCGTTACAATTCTTCTAAAGAATGTGTTCCCAAAATTTCATTAGGATTTAAGATTGAACTTGTAGGATAAATCCAAATCCTTATTTGAGAGATCCACAAAAGAAAAGGTTTGTTACCATTCTAGCTAAACATTTTCCAAGGACCTCTAATATCCAAATACATTTGCATGTTCTTCTTAATTGTTTGTCATTTTAACTTTTACTAGCTTCTCCTTTTTTGTTTAGCTTCATTTAACTTCTTGTTTTACTTGGTGAAATATATCTTTCTTTTTTCCTCACTTGGATCTACCCTATGCTATCCATGATACCTAGAGGATCATTCTTCTAGTTATTATCTCAAATATGTCCTCCACCTTTAAGATTATTTTTTTATTCTTCCTCTTTCTCCTAATGTATATAAGAAGTTGGTTTTTAGTCTTATATTTTTCTAAAGAGACAGAGGAATCACCAAAAATATATGAATTGTCCTTCGCCACTTTTGGAAAATTATCCCAAGGTGTTTTTTTTTACAAATATTTTGAAGACAATCATTTGGGGAACCAAACTTCATGGGATTGTCATAGGAATCCTTTACTAATTTCAACCTCAACTTGGCTTTTTCTTGAGTTTACATGAACTTGGTGGTAGTATTTCTTGGATTCACTTGTATGTCGTTGATTTTCCCCGTTGTTGTGATATGGGGGGGAGTTAATCTTTAAATAACATATAATTTTCTTAGTTGGAACCTTCTCACTATATTGATTTGCAACTATTTTTCCTAGCTTTGATATTTTGATATTTGGTACAATTTTTGGAGTCACATGTTTTGTAAAAATATTTACAGGGGAAAGAAATATGCTAATAATCTAGCTTTTGCACCCATAGATAATTCTACTTTTCTAGTTTGTTTTATGCAAGAAACCCTTTACTAATGTCCACTTGCACACAAACGTGAGCGTATGTGTCTCTCAAGTGCTATTTTATATCATCACTACACCGATAAAATCTACTTAAATAATTTCCTATATGTTTCAATGATGGAAGATTCCACAGATGCAAAGGGATATTAGGAAGTCGTACCCAAACTAGAGTAGTAGAAATTGAAGTTGAAAATGGGTTGAAACATCAGAATGAGGGTTCCATAGACAACCGTGAACTTCCCTAGAACTAAAAACCAAAACTATAGATCAACTCTTGATCTTCAAATTTATCAAAGCTTAATACAAAAAATCATCTAGGCAATGGATACAAATTTAGCTCATTTGAAAGTAGCAGTTTCTAGAACTCAAAATTGAGGAGTGAAGATATGGCAAACATGGTCATAAACCATTAAATATGCAATGTATCAAGTCATACTATGAGAATAACCTTGTGTCTTTGAATGATTCAACCTGAAAAGGAACGTCAAAATGAAGGGGCTTCATGAACTGAAGTACTTGAGAAATAAATCTCAGTTGGAAATTTCACAACATCATGAGAAGACAGGTGAAACAAAAATTAATGTGAGCCCTCTATGATTGAGGAATTAATGAAACTCCTTTCAACATGTTATAAATAAATGGTTGTATTCAAGCCAATTTTCATGAATCAAGAGGATGGAGAAATACACTTCACATCAATATTCCTATAATAGAGGAAAAAAGGGCCTTTCACCATGGAGAAGGGTGATTTCATCCCTGTAAATGAGGATGTGATCTCAAATCCATCCACCAAGGAAGGAAAGGATGAGGGCATGAGCACAATAGACGATGAAGTCACAAAGGAGTTTAATTTTTTGGTTGCAATTGAAGCTAGAAAATATATGAGTAGACTAGTGTCTTCGACGGATAACGAGGATTGATATGATACTATAGCATAAGAGATGTCTTCCATATGCAAATTTTTGAGACATGGATGAGAGGTGGCCAGCAAGGACCAAACCTTATCCGCCGCAATAGATAAGCCCCACTCTACTATTACCACATTAAATTTTCACTCCCCATATAATTTATGTTATGTGATGTAAAGTGTGTAACATTTTCTGCTTGTTTGTTTTGGGAATCATGTGCATCTCCTCGGGCCCTACCCCCTCATAATCTTGGCCAATTGCATTTACTTCTTCCTATGTTTTGGATTCTCATGACCCTCCATAACATAGGCTACATATCACTGAATAATATTCAAGAAATGTGGCTAGCATTCCCATTTGCCATATCATTTTTTATTTATTTTATCAATATGACACATGCTCCATTACCAATTCTAATTCAACACAAATTATTTAATCAAGTGTTTAATAATTAGGATGACCCTTGTGCACCACTATGATTACATATTTTACTTAATCTTGTCACTATATTTATTTCCCATGATTTGCCATATCATTTTTTATTTATTTTATCAATATGACACATGCTCCATTACCAATGCCAATTCAACACAAATTATTTAATCAAGTGTTTAATAATTAGGATGACCCTTGTGCACCACTATGATTACATATTTTATTTAATCTTGTCACTATATTTATTTCCCATGCCGCTTGACCCTCGAGTGTTGTATTCTTAAATTGATGGTTTTTCTTCAAAATGACCCAAAATTTGTTTAATGTAAAACAATTATTGAACTTGAGTGCCACTATGTATTTATTTGTATTTTTCAATGGGTTGAAATTTCACAATCTACATTAAGAGAGAAATTTTACCTTGGATATCTATGTTGCATATAGTTCATTTGAGCCACGAAAATTCTATATAGTAAATGTGGTACAAAAATGGAGAAACATCCTTCATTGCAATTGGTTATGAAACTTACTTATACTGATGCATGATTACATTGTACTTGTCATCATGTCATTTTTATAACTCGCATGTATCTATAATGTGCCAGAACATAGAATCAATTTTCTCTCAAGAAATATTCTTGAGGAATATATAATATGGCAATATAGGTTTTTGATCCATTATAAGAAATGCCCACTTAGGTACGTATAGTGAATCCTACTTCTCTGTTGGCTTCTAAAAAACTCTTTATATTAAGTGGTTGTGAAGGCGCTTCCGATTTTGTGCTTTAAACTTTATGTGTGATGGGGATTGCCATGATGGTAGTGATATAAGGGTAGTTGGTTTTCCCTTGCATTTTTGTTGAGTGAAAATGAGCTTGGTTGAATGGAAAGAAAGTGTTTTTTTCTAGGAAAGCTAGTTTCAGGGTGGCATCTATAAGTATGATTATCTACAAAACAGTCATAAGCTAATGCATGGGCCAAGATGAGAACTAGTAAAAATGGATAAGTAGTTGTAAACCATCACAAACCAATGCATGAAGCAATATTGTTGCTACCAAGAATGGATGGATGACCAAGTTAGAAGTGGAAGTCATTCAATGCAAATTATCTATCTTTCTTGTGACAGTTAACATCAAGAGGTACACTTTGCATCGGGGGAATGGCTTACAACGTAATCAAGCAAGCTAGAAAGATACACATCGAAGTATGGGTTGTAATTACTTGATGAATTGAATATTATTTTAACCCTACCTATAGGTAAGAATGGTTCGAAGAAGATCTATGTTCGATTATGGTGTGAGTGTTTTCCTAGTACATGTAAAATTGTAAGGTGAAGGAGAACTACATGAAGAACAACATTGATATTATTGTCCTATAAGGCACTCAACATCATAAAAATACACACTTCTAAATACTTTGGAATTATTATAGTTATGTGGAAGTTCTTATTTTATTATTATAGTTTTAAAAATATGTATGTTGAAATAAATAAACTAATTAAAAAAACATATTTTATCAAATTAATTAAGAGCTATATTTGATATCTATGAGTCAAGATACTCATCCTCCAGCGATTGTAAGTTAGATTTCCATGCTCATGTTATTAGTGCAAGACATTATTTGGAAGCTTACATGGTTTCAAATAGAGTCATCTTAGACTCTCACTTTTAGGAATGTATTCATGCTCATGTTATTAGTGCAAGACATTCTTTGGAAGTGTACATTGTCTCAAATAGATTCATCTCAGACTCTCACTTTTAGGAATGTATTCATAATGTTCTCAATGTGCTCTACCAAAAATATCTTCCTTCAAGACATTCTATACGTTTTTTTTGACACATATCCAACCCTTACTCAATGTAAGCTTGGAGGGAAAAAACACAAGACTAAAAAGTCACTCTTTACCATCAAACTAATATTATCCACAAATTAATTCCAAACAAAACTTTTAATATAAAAATTACATGAATAATAAATTACAAAGAAAATGATCTAAAAGTATATCATTGCAAATATTTGTTAGCTTGATATTAACTCTTACAAACTTATCTCTTTTAGTTTTATAAATAACTATTTTTAAAATTAGTTTTATATATACAAAAATTGATTTCAAAAAATCACATAAATTTTTAATAGATTTAAATTTTACTATTATTATCATTGGTTTAAGTTATCTTAATTTATTATTATATTTTAGATATATATATTATTATCATTGGTTTAAGTTATCTTAATTTATTATTATATTTTAGATATATATATTCCACTCAATGATAGTACCAACATTTCCACCACGCATATTAAATATTAAATATATTCCAATCAACAAGTGTCACCCAATCAGTGTTATGGACATCCACACCCAGAGAAATGAAAAGCGCAATTAAAAAAACTCAGTTTTATTGAAAATATAAAAATAGAAAGTTATGGACTAGTATTGAACTGTATATTGACAAGTTTTAAAAAGCTCAGTTTTAAAAAATATCGTAAATTATAAATTAGTAATACTGAGTTAAAAGATGGGGTAATTAACAAACTAGTTTAATGGATAGTGATTAAAAGATTGGTTAGACCTAAATTTGAAAACAACGGTAAAATAACAAGCATGGCGAGCATGGTTTAATGGATGTTAATTAAAAGATTAAAAAAAAAAAGCATGACGAGCATGGTTTAATGGATGGCAATTAAAAGATTGGTTTAATGGATAGTGATTACAAGATTCGTTAAACCTAAATTTGAACCCAACCGTCCAAAAAACAAGCATAAATCTAACTAATGTCGTGGTCATTATATACTCGAGCGCTTGATTATCTGATGGTCATTATATACTCGAGCGCTTGATTATCTGATGAATGAAGAATGAGAGGAGGAAATTCACGAACGAAGAAGAGGTGCGTGATGAATTAAGAAGGCATTGTGATGAATGAAGAATTAGTAGAAGATATTCATGAAAGAAGAGGAGATGCATCATGAATTGGAGGGATCAATGATTGTGATGAATGAAGAATGAGAGGCGGAGGAAATTCAGGAACGAAGAGGAGGTGATCGAAATTTTTGCAGTCCCAAAACAACAGTTTCCTTTTATGGAGTGGATTATTTATGGAGATGGTAGTTTTTTGTTTCCTTTAAATTGTTTATCTATTTGTTTAATTAATTCCACAGAAAAAAATGGCTATGCAGCTAAAGGCTATAGGTGTTTGAGTAATTTTTCTGTTCCTTTAATATATGTGTTTAGTTCATTTTAGAGAGACATTTGTGTAACCTGACAAATTGTTTTCTCTGTGTAACGTGACAAATTGTTTTCTCTGTTCAATCTATAGGTTAAGCATGGGTGCTCTTTCTCTCTCAAGCACTGTTATGCTAAGTTAAAGTTGTCTGTCTTATGGAGCACTCCATAAATCTTCTGTATAGTGTTGTATGCATGAATGTCATGTGTAGTGTTGTGGTATGCATGTAATGTGCGATGTGTTGTGTGTAAATGTTTCGTTTGTGTGTTTGTGGATTTGTGGTAATTGAGAGCGAAAGGATATTCAATATGCCCTGATGGTTGAAGGGCCAACTAATGAACAACTAATGTTTTCAGAGTGAGTTGGTGTGACTTTGTACTCATGGCAATATTTTCTTGAATTATTTTTTAAATTCATTCCTCGACCCTTTTTATGTTTCCTTTTCTGATGAGTTAGAATGCTATATACACGAGCTGGAGCACAGTGTCCAATGTTTTTGGAGCAGAAGAGCTGGGACAGGGTTTTCAATGCTTTTGGAGCAGAGGAGCTCGGGCATCGTTTCCAATGCTTTTGCAGCAGAGAATGAGAAGTTTCGAGGGCTTTTGCAACCACCAGTTTCCACAGTTTCAATAGAAACTGAAAGATTAGGTTAGTATTCTTCGTGAATGTTCCTGTTCTCCCTTATTTCTTGTTTCTTGTTGCAGTTTACAAATATCTCTATGATATATTTACAGAACATGTCCATTGCAGAATAGTTATGAAAATTGAAACAGGTTTAGTCATCTATGTCGGTCTGTGTTGACATAAGTGTTGAGGATGTTGACATGTGAGGTGTTAGGTGGTTTTCCATGTAACAAGTCACGCAGCCATAAATATTTTTGGATATTGACACAGTTGTCTCTCCAAACCCCAATTCAGCTCTTCCTTTTCTCATTTCATGCCGCCAATTGTCCTATTTTCATAATAGTTCCATAACCAGATGAATCTGGAGTTGCTTAAATAGTACTAGCACCAATCATGGAACCACTCATTTACGTTAAAAAACCATTATCTTCTCCTTGAGTAGCTTATTATGCATGGGTATATTTAGTAGGAGTTTGAGAAGGTGGTTCAGTGAGTTGAGAGGCACCGCTCAAAGCCTTACACCGCAAAAACCTACAGAGCGGGATCTACGGATTCGTGAGAAAGACCGAGCCCTCTCTGTTGATAATTGTGCAATTCAGAAGTGATAACAAGAAGAAACCCCAGAAATTCCCGCGTAGGGCTTATATGGAAGTAAATGTCTGCTACATAGCATGCATATCTACATAGCTACATTCACGAGTTTGATTTATTTGTATTATGTACTCAATTCTATTAGCATTCACGAGATTGTTTTATTTGTATTATGTAATAAACTCAATTTTACACCTAAGTTGAGCCTAATGTTGCTATGGGTTATAAGGGATTCCCACTATGATGCTTAGTGGAAGGAAATTGAACATAGGAGCTCAATTCTTGTTGTATTGTGAAGTGATTCCAGTGGTTCGTATTAAATTTCAACGATATTGGTGCGGTGCATTCTATTGTATTGTCCCATGTTATGGAATTGCCAACAATTAGTCAGTTTATGCAGAGTCTTGCTATTTACATGCATAACCTGGGACAAGTGCATGTACAAGTTTAGTGTGATGTTTAGTAGAAGGCAATATTAATTCAGTTATGATAAGTTCAATCTATAAGCTATGTCATTTAGTAGTTTTGAGTGTGAGTTTTTTGGAAATTGCATAGGATAACTGTTGAAAGGCCTCATTGGTTAGTAGTGAAGAGGAGGTCATAAATAGTTATGGGATGAACCCAAAACATATGCAATAGTGGGAAACTGTTAAAAGCTGTCATAACTGGTTAGTAGTGAAAAGGTGTTCATATCCTAAAACAGATTTAGTAGTGAAAAGGTGTTCATATCCTAAAACAGATTTCACGTAATCAAAAGATTCTTTTTCCTCTCTCTTATTTATTAATTACATTACTTGGTTTTATTGATTTTATAGCAACTTTTATTTTTTTATTAAATTTACAATGTAACATTTTTTTTTAAAAATATATTTATATTTATATTTATATTATATTATATTTGTTAGTTATATTATACTTTGATAACTTTACATAATTGTATTAATGTTTTTTTCTTGATCTTTATCATGTATAAAATGGTTTTGGTTTTGTTTTTTGTTTTTTTTGTTTTAATATGAGTGGTAAATTTAATTATGTTACAAGTTATTATGAAAAAATTGTATACTAACAATATCATTTCAGTGTTTTATGTTGGAGAAAATTTATCAATGCCGAAGTTGAGTTTTTCTTGAGTGAGTCGAAGACATTATCTATTTTTATGTAAATTTTTAATGTTGTAATTAGAAAAAAAATGACTTTTTTTGTTTGGATATGCTCATCAAACAATGTACATGAACTATCATTAATAAAAGGACTAGGCTATTTGTTGTGTGGATGGGAATTCAACCCCCTCCAAATGGCTCTTAGGAAGGTTAAATTGTAACCCTCTTTTGAGTTGTGTTCCTTGTGTTCATGGTTTTCATGATCTTTAGTTTTTATAGTAACTCCAATATGCACAAACATAAATATATCATGTTATTATAATAATAATTTATAAATATGTTTTAAACACCTTCCCAACATATACAAAAATGACAAAATTACTTTTATTCACATAAATCATTAAACAATTTTTCAATGTTTTAAACATCTTCCCCATATAAACAGAAATGGAAAAGTCACTCTTATTCACTTAAATCATTTAATTTTTTTACAATGTAGTCACTCTTATTCACTTAAATCATTTAATTTTTTTACAATGTTTTAAACATCTTCTCGATACATTGCACAAAAATAACTCACTCTTAATAAATTATATAACAATTATAACCTCTATATATATATATATATATATATAGATTTAGTTTTGATTTTATTTATTAATTTATTTATATAGTTTTATTATAACTATGTTATTATGATATTTGAAGTATAATATTTTTATTAATATTTTTATAGATTTAAATAAAATACTAATATTTTTTTAGAGTGTTGGTAAATATTTAAATATTTTATGAGATCTATTGAAAGAACGATGGACGCCGCTAGGGTTTCGAATGGCTCTGCCGCCGCCCTCATCGAATACACAGTTCCAGTGCCTGCATTTCCTGGCCCTGCCGCCTTCACCTTCAATGGTGAATGCACTGTAGATGGCTGTGCTCTGTGGGTCTTTAGCACTTCTACAACACGCCTGAAGTCTGCGTCCTGTGGAACCCGACGCAGGCTCCCTTCTCCTTGCCTCTTCGCGGAGGCTTTCAGCGTGAACAGGTCGGTAGTCACCGCAAGCAACTGCCCTGTTGAAAATGCTTATGCCGACCAGGAGGGGGCTCTTACAACTTACCCCTACTGCCATTTTAACGGTCTTCGGTTCTGGACAGGAGGAGAACCCCTCTCTTTTGGTTTCTTGATGCAGAAATTCGAGGCTGGCCACTTCAGTATAAACGCCCTTTGCTGCCCAGACATTTCTCCCGCGACAGAGACTTTGGACGCACTCCACGAGTTGGCCTCTCTCGTTTTTCTCCAAATAGGCAGCGAGGCAGGGGTTTGTCGGATGCTAAGGATCATTCGGCCCTTCTACAGTTCTGCAGCCCTATCCCTTGCAGCGGATCTGGGCTGGCGCGTCAGCTTACATCTGCAGAGGCTTTTACCTCCCCCACCGCCTCTGGTTCGTCAGGAGATTGAAGACCCAAAAGAATCTGGCACTGTGTCATTCCAGAAAGCTCTTGAAACTTTCTCTGCCCCCTTTCAGGTTCAAATCTTACAGCTCTCAGGCAAGACCATTCTGCAATGGGTCCAGCCGTCTGATCTGGTGCAGAGTCTCAAGGTAAACCTGGAACGCCGATTTGGGATTCCTGTTGCCCTACAGAGACTTCTTTTTCAAGGTAAACAACTCGTTGATCCTCTTCCCCTCTCTTCTTACTGCATAAAAAGTAATAGCTCTTTAGTGTTTTCCCTTCGTTTGAGAGGTGGTGTTGCAGGACAATCCTCTTCTGCTCCTCCCTTCTCCTACAAAGATGCAGTACACTCTGAGATTCCCATCTCCCCCGCGGCTCCCAAACCCAAGCCTTTTCTGGTTGACAAGTTAGAGGAGGTTCCCTCTGTTGAGATCTCCCACCCTGGCCTCGCAGATGACCTTCAAAAATATGCTGAAAGGGCCATCATTTGCAGATTCAATGGGCTTTGGCCACGCTCTAAGGTCCTCTATGACTGGATTCATGAGAACTGGACACACCATTGCAAGGTCAGCTTCTGCTCAAAAGGATATTTTATAGTTCTGTTCGACAATCTTAAGCACTATGAACAGGCCGTAGAAGAAGGTCCTTGGTTTATGGGCACGGCTGGACTCTTCTTATCTCCATGGTTCCCAGATTTTGACCCAGCAACTGCCGTCATCACCAAAACGCCTGTCTGGATCAGACTTCCAAACTTACCAGCTCACCTGTGGCATTTAGCAGTCTATAGGTGCATAGGCAACACCTTGGGCCGCTTTTTAATGGGAGATTCATGGCGGGAATATCAAGGTCTCTACACATATGCCAGAATATGTGTGGAGCTAGATTTAAGCAAGGGACTGCCATATCAAATAAATCTCAAGAGCAATGACTTTGTCTGGACTCAGATTCTGGATTACGAGAACACTGCCTTCCGCTGCCGCCACTGTCACCTAACAGGGCACCTGCAGAATTCTTGCCCTTCGCTCACTGCTAAAACGAAAAAGGACAACATTGCCAAGACCAAACCCAAGCATTGGATCCCTTGTTCTCCGCCGCCAGCAGTAAGCTCTGATTCCTCAAGCTCAGAAGATGAGGGAAGCGATTTAGAGCCGGATCAGATGCCTCTAAAGATGGATCCGTCCACTGATACTCCTGCGCACACCACTGTCACTGCAAGCACCCAGAAACGCGTCCATGAGACCTCCTCTTCTGAATCAGATAAGGAGATCCCCCTGCTGGAGAATCCCAGTCTTCAAGTTGTTTTAGCTCATTCTCCCCTGAACGGCTGGATAAAAGTCAATAAAAAAAATGGGAAAAAGTATCGTGTTGAGACTTCTGCCCATGTTGGGTAAAAGTCCGTCCTTTGCTCTCATGTAACTTGCTGTTGCTCCGTGCTTGGTTCTTTCCCTCTCCGGGACCGAGGTTGATAGTTTCATCATTTCCGGTCCGCGGGTATTTTGTCTCTCTTGATTGTACTATATTTTACTCAATAGAAATAGATTAATTTTACTGAGAAAAAAAAATATTTAAATATTTTTATTATTTATTTGTATGAATTTTTTATATTTAAATATTTATGTATTGGCTTTATTATTTATATAATTCTTTCTTACATATATAAATTTATGAAAGTATTTTGGTAATAATGTATGTTTTGGATTCTTTATTTTGTATGTATATGAATGCATTGTTTTGAGAATTGAAATAGTGTTTTAATTAGTTGCATTGCCATAGTTATAATATATTTGTTGTGTTTTTTATTTTGGAATTTATCAATGAATGAGATGCATACTTCTATATGTTGTGTGTGAATGTATTATTGAAATTTTTTGCATTACTTGTATGTACTTGTTTGAATTGTTTACTCTTCTATGTTGATGAATGTCTCATTTTGCATACTTTTGACTATTTTTTCATTGTTTATTTGTATGTATATGTGTGTATTTCTTGAGTCTGCATTGAGTGTTAGAGTAGTGGTTTTAGTGTTTCTATGTATATACATTTAATTATCTTTAACAGTTGGTTGTATTATCTTGAATGTTTTTCAGTATTCCTTCCTTATTTGCTTTGTGTGTGTATCTTTTCAGTATTCTTTTGTATGGATATTCTTTACTTTGATGTGTATGAATGTATTATTTGTTGTATTTGTCTAAGAAGTATTTACTTGTATGAGATTTATATGTATATGAAACAATTCTTTGTTGCATTTGATTTGTCTTGTTTACATGTATTTATTGTGTGTGTATGAATATATTGTTTGCTACCTTTATATGTGACTATTTACTTGTATTTTGTGTATGTGTATGAATTTATTATTGGCTACATTCCTATATGTGTCTTGTTAACTTGTATTCTTTGTATGTGTACAAATGTATTCTTCATGTGTGTATTAATCTATTCTTTTCTACATTTGTATGTCTTATTTGTATCTGTATATGTAGGAATCTTTCTTTCTTACTATTGTATATGTATTATTTTCATTTAGATATATTAGTGTGATATGTGAAAATATATTTTTTAATTTTTTATTTATATGATTATAAATATACTCTCATTATTTCTATATATTAATATATTATTTTGAATATTTATTTATAGATGTATTAGTTTCAATATTAACTTATAAATATATTAGTTTAAATATTTGTTAAATTATTATTATTATTATTATTATTATTGTATTATTTTTTCTTTTATTCATTTTTTAATTAATTTATTATTATTGTTATTATTGTTATCATTGATTTTTTTTCTATTTAAACTTTCATAATTTTAAATTGGAAAATAATATACTTATTACAATAACAGTAAAAAGAAATAATATTATCCCACAAGTTACAACTCAATCAACCATTATCATGTTATAAAGTATCATGCAAATCATGAAACTAAAAAGAAAAAGAACAATAACATAATATTTATAACAACATCAATTTATAATAACACATATCAATTAACTATTTAATACTAAAATCAATACAATAAATAAACTCAATTAATTTTAATTAATTTTTTTCATTGATTTGACTCATTTAAAATTTTATTTTTCATAATACTATAATTTAATAATATAGGGCAAAATATTAATCCTAATTTTTTTGTTTAAAATATGCATTTCTCTAAATATAATAAAGAAAATAAATACTGATTAATTTTATACTAATTAACTTATAAAATAATTGTAATTGTCAACATCATAATATTTATACTCAATTTTAAACACATGCATAAAATAATATTAATTCTAAAATTAATTATAAGTCTAATGTGTGTGAACATGTCACCTTGTGAGTCATTATGTGTAATGTTTGTGCCCATGTGTATGTTTGTTGTGTGCATGTATGCATGTGAGTGATTATGCCTCATTGGCAATGGATTTTGTGGGTGTGTGTGTGTGGTTAGTCCCATGCCAATGATGGACTGTTTTTGGTGTGGTTAGTCCCATGCCAATGATGTACTGTTTTTGGGGTTATATAAGCTCTCAACTTCATGTGGTTGACCTTGTTAGTAGAGATTTTACATGCCAAAACTAAGAGGAGCTTTGTATATATAGATTTTTAGTTTATTTAAAACCTAACATTAATTTTGAAATATTAAAATATTTTTTTATAATAATGTTTTTTAATAGATATAAATATTTTAAGATAAAAAATTTATAAAACAATAAAATAAATTAAAATATTTATAATTATTTGAAAATTAAAATATAATAATTACATAAATTGACAATTAAATTAATTATAAAAATAAATAACATAATTATAAAAATATTTAAATTTAATTATTAAATATTATTTTAAATTTTAAATTATAATTTTATATATATATATATATATATATATATATATATATATATATATATATAAACTAGCATAATTTCAATAATGATATAACTATGGATTATTATCATGTTTTATTATAAAAAATATAAATATAAATAATATGTTATTATATTTATCATTCATAAAAATATTATGATGTTGATAATTATATTTATTTTATTTACTAGTTTTAAAACAATGTTTGGGAATAGAAAATTTTATATTTTTTTTTTGTGTATATATTATTAAATATAATAGCATGTTTTTATTATTATTATATATTATTAAATTATTTTATATTTAGTTTAATTTATAATTTTTTTATTATCATTTACAAGATATTATATTACGTTACAATATTTTTATCATATTAAGCTATATAATGTCACTTTAAATATACATCTACTTTAATTTTCATATTTGTAATTATATTTTATATATTTTAAATTTTGATAAAAACACATAATAATAAATATTTAAATTTATTTTATAATAAATCATCATAATAATCCTTAGTTGTACCATTGTTAAATTATGTTAGTTTATTATTCTAATTATTATAATTGTTAATTAATATAGATATATACCTAATTTATTATATATATATATATATATATATATATATATATATATATATATAATTTTTATTAATATTTAAATTTATTTTATTATCTTTCATTTTTTTAATGTTATTTTATATGTTTTTATGATAATAAAAGTATTATTTAAATACGATTAAAAAAATTATTTTAATATTTTGAATTAAATGTTATGTTTTAAATCAATTAAAAATTACTCTATAGAAGGCTCTTTTTTATTTGGAGATGTAAAATCTCTACTAATAAGGTCAATCACCTGAAAGTGAGAGCTTATATGACCCCTAAAACTGTATATCATTGAAATGGGATTAACCACACACATGAAACTCACAATCCATTGCCAATGAGTTACAATCACTCACATGCATACAAGGACACAAAAAACAAAGGGTGCACACAAGCCTACATGCATACAAGCACACAACAAACAAATGGTGCACACAAGCCTACACATACATACAAACATTATACACCTTAATTAACAAGGTGACATGTTCACACACATTGTTGAGATTTTATTTCTTATTTTTTAATTAAATCTGGAGAAAAATCTCATGTAGGTGACAATAATAGGATTTGTTGTTGAATTGACTCCATCAATTTCTGATGAGGAGTTAATGCATCTTATATTTGTTGTGAGAGAATTTATGAGTCTGTTGCCATTCACAGCTATAAAATGTAAGCTCGTAGAGGCAAGAGAGCATGATGAGGAATGTGTTGTGAGGAAGAGCTGAGCAGATGAGAAATTCTGCAATTGTATTTTCTCCAGTTGATGAATGAGATTGCCGATGCCCTGTTAGGTGGACGTAGCCCAGATTGGTTGGGTGAACCATGTTAAAAATCTGTTGTCTTTATGTGTGTTTGAATGCTGTGTGTTTTGTATATTTTATTTTGTTATTCCGCTGCTGAGCTCAACAATTGGTATCGGAGCCTGGCAGAATTGTCATGTGATTCAAGCTGTGTTGACCTGCCATCCGTGTGGAGGAGCAAGGCCGTAAGGCTGAATCTACTGTGCGTTGAACTGGTGGTGAATTGTGCGTTGAACTTTGAACTGTGCGTTGATAACTAGTCTAAAGACTACTGCTGTGTCATTCATGTGAAGGCTGCCGACGGTGAATCGTTGAACAAAACGAGCAGGGCTGAATTGTGCAGCGTTGAATTGTTGCACAAAACGAGCAGCAGTGTTTAATCTTGGTGGCAGCGGCGCTGGCAGAGCCGTGAACTTGGGTCGGTCTGCTGCGTTAACGAACTGGGTGAATCGAGATTTGGTAAATCAATTTTTTTTTTTTTAAATGATTTCAAATGGGCATCCAGGTTCTTAAAAAGTAATTCGATGCCATTTGAAGGTTTTTTATGAAATCGATTCGAAGTTTTATTAAAAAAAAAAAATCATATATTTAAATTCGATTTTTATGAAGTTGTTTTTAACACCTAAAACAAAAAATAAAAGTGGCTCATAATTTTCGAGTTGAACCTGTTTGTAATATTGTATATAGTTGAAATCGATTTGTAATATTGTATATCCATGGTTTACAATCGATCTGATTTTTTGAAATCGATTGGGAATTATTATATTGCCATTTGCACATGGTGTTTTGAAGTGGTTTTAATAAATCGATTTGTATTATATTATTTCTTTAAAATCGATTTGACATTTAATAATTCCATTTGCACATGGTATTTTATGAAGTGGTCACAATAAATCGATTTTGGAAGTGGTGGTTTTGTTTTAAGAGTAAATTGATTTGTATCGATTTGGGTGGTGGTTCTTAAAAAAAATTAAATCGATTTTATTAAAAAGGGCATTTTTTTATAATGTGAAGGGTATTTTTTTTTAAAGAGCATTCTTTATTAAAAATTTGCAATTGAAGATTTTGTGACAAGAGTTACTAAACATGGAAAAAACAAAAGGTGCCCGATTTGAGATCGAGAAGTTCAATGGAAAAAACAACTTCGAGATCTGGAAAGTGAAGATGTATGATTTACTTGTGCAACAAGGCGTGGCGAAGGCGTTGTTGGGGAAATCCAAACAGCCTTACACCATGACAGATGATGAATGGAGTGACTTAGATGAAAGAGCACTGAGTGGCATTCGACTGTGTTTGGTGGATGATGTTTTGTTTAACATCGTGTCAGAGAAAAATGCTGCTGGTTTGTGGACAAAGCTTGAAAAGTTGTACATGAAAAAATCCTTAACCAATAGGGTTCTTCTGAAGTGACAGTTGTACAGCTTACGCATGAAGGAAGGTACGACGATAACTGATCATCTGAATACCTTTAATACTCTCTTGGTGCAGTTAGAAAGTATAGAAGTAAAATTTGAATCAGAAGATAAAGCTGTAACTTTATTATGCTCGTTGCCCAAGTCATGGGATCATTTTTTTACTTCTATAACTCTTAGTTCATCAGAAACCCTTGAATTTGATGATGTTGTTGGAGCTTTGTTGTCCGAAGGAAAAAGGAAGAGGTCAAATTCAGAAACCTCTACATCAGAAGCAATGATGGTTAGAGGTCGTTCTAAAGAAAGACGCTTCAGTAAGCACAAAAACTCGCGTTCAAAATTGAAAGGAAGAAGAGTAAGGTAAAGTGCTGGTTTTGTGGCAAATCAGGACATCTGAAGAAGGACTGTTGGAAGAGACAGCAAACATCCAAAGGAGACCCTTTGACAGAGAAGAAATAAGCAAACACGACAGATACAGGTTCGGCATCGATTTCAGGTATGAGTGATGAAGTGTTACCAATTAGTTTGTCTAATCATGATCAACATTGCTTGTTAGATTTTGGTGCGTCAAATCACATGTGCATTCATAGAGAGTGGTTTAAAACTTATAAATCAATCAATGATGGAGTGGTTTATATGGAAAATGATGCCTCATGTAATGTTGTGGGAATTGGAAGCGTCCAGATTAAAATGTTTGATGGGACAAATAGAATTCTAACTGATGTAAGACATGTACCTGAACTAAGAAAAAACCTCATTTCACTAGGAGTACTAGACACTAATGGATACAAAAACTTTATTCAAGGTGGAGTAATGAAAGTTTATAAAGGAATTTTACTAGTCATGAAAGCAAAGAAGGTTGGAAATCTTTATCAATTAGAAGGAAGAACAGAGTTAGACCATGCTTCTACAGTATCTGAAAACGACAATGATTCTATTCGTTTATGGCATCAAAGGTTGGGCCATATGAGCGAAAGAGGATTAAAAATTTTGTCTGATCGTAAATTACTTCCTAGTTTAAAATCTTCTAAGTTAGATTTCTGCAAACATTGTCTGTTTGGGAAACAAAGCAAGAAGAAGTTTAAAACTGGAAAACATACTAGTAAGGGAATTCTTGATTATATCCATTCTGATGTTTGGGGTCCATCTCCTACAACCTCATATGGAGGATCGTCATATTTTGTATCTTTTATTGATCATTTCTCTAGAAAAGTGTGGGTCTACATGTTAAAGAATAAGTCTGATGTGTTCATAGTTTTCAAACAGTTTAGAGCATTAGTTGAAAACATCACTGGAAGAACCATTAAATGTTTAATAACTGACAATGGTGGTGAGTTCACTTCAAAGGAATTTGATAATTATTGCAAGGATGCTGGGATCAAAAGACATAAAACCACTGTATATACTCCTCAGCAAAACGGAGTTGCTGAACGCATGAACAGGACTCTCTTAGAGAGAGCAAGAAGTATGCTTAGTAACGCCAACTTGCAGAAGGAATTGTGGACAGAAGTGGTTTCTACAGCTTGTTACTTGGTAAATCGATCACCATCAACTGCGATAGGATGCAAAATTCCTCAAGAGGTATGGAAAGGTTATCCATGTGATTATTCTAAACTGAAAGTTGTTGGTTGTGATGCATATGCTCTAGTTCCGAAACATCAACGTTCTAAGTTAGATCTTAAATCAAAAAGATATATCTTTTTTGGATATGGTGATGGGACTAAGGGATACAGGTTGTGGGATCCTACTACTCACAAGATCATCATTAATAGAGATGTTAAATTTAATGAATCCTCACTTGAAAATCCAGATGTAGATGATGAATTGAAACAGGATAATGAACCTAAGCTTCAACACATTCAGTTTGAAACCAATTCAAAAACTGATGATAGTCCAGATGAACAAGTTTCAGATTCAGATCATGAACAAGTTTCAGATGCAGATCATGAACGTGTTTCAGATGCTGATCATGAAGAAGTTCCTACAGATAATAATCAGCAAATTGTGGAATTACCAGAAACATCTTTAAGGAGGTCTACGATAATCAGACGACTTCCTAAAAGGTATGACGATTATGTTACTTCAGTTTCTTTAACTGCTAACGATGATGAACCTTTGTGCTATCAGGAAGCTATAGAAGGTTCAAATAGTGGTAAGTGGAAAGAGGCTATGAAGGACGAGATGAAGGCGTTAGCGAAGAATGCCACATGGGATCTGGTAGAACTTCCTAAAGACAGAAAAACTATGGGATGTAAGTGGGTTTACAAATTGAAGAAGGGTGTTGATGATACAGAAGATAGGTACAAAGCGAGGCTGGTCGCAAAAGGTTTTTCTCAGAAAGCAGGCGTTGACTTTCATGAGATTTTTTCACCAGTTGTGAAAATTGTTTCAATTCGGATTGTATTAGCATTAGTTTGTTTACTTGATTTAGAATTACAGCAACTAGATGTTAAAAATGCATTTTTACATGGCGATTTAGATGAGGAGACTTACATGGAACAACCGGAAGGGTTTGTTCAAAATCGAAACAGGAAATTTGTCTGTAGGCTCAAGAAATCATTTTATGGTCTGAAGCAGTTGCCTCGACAGTGGTACAAGAAATTTGATTCTTTCATGATGAGTCAAAATTATATAAGAAGTGAATATGATCATTGTGTTTACTTTAAGAAATTAAGTAATGGCATGTTCATTATCTTAGTGTTGTATGTTGATGATATGCTTTTAGCAAGCAAAAGCATAACAGAGATCAACAGGTTAAAGGATCATATGGCTAGGACGTTTGATATGAAAGATCTAGGAGCAGCAAGACAGATTTTGGGCATGGAGATTTTCAGAGACAGGAGCAATGGTAAGCTATGGCTATCACAACAGAAGTGTATTGAGAAGATACTCTTGAGGTTTGGTATGAACAATGTGAAGCATGTTTCAGTCCCTTTTGCTTCCCATTTTAAGCTTTCTTCAATTTTATGTCCTAACACTAATGAAGAAAAGGAATATATGTCTCGAATTCCATATGCCAATGTAGTAGGTTGTTTGATGTATGCGATGGTTTGTACTCGACCATATATTTCACATGCAGTTGGGGTTGTCAGTAGGTATATGGAAAATCCAGGAAAAGAACACTGGTCAGCAGTGAAATGGGTGCTTCGGTATCTGAGAGGCACAAGTGATTATTGTATCACTTATAACAGAAGCAGTGAATATGTTTGTGGATATGTTGATTCTGATTTTGCAGGAGATTTGGATAAGAGAAGGTCAACTTCAGGGTATGTCTTTACTCTTGCAGGTGGAGCTATTAGCTGGATGTCAAAGCTACAGAACATTGTTGCTTTATCCACTACAGAAGCAGAATACATAGCTGCTTCGCATGCTTGCAAAGAAGCGGTTTGGTTGAAAGGTTTATTTGGTGAGTTTGGTAGGTTGTAGGACAACATCAAGTTATTTTGTGATAGTCAAAGTGAAATTCACTTGGCTAAAAATCCCGCCTATCATATTAAATCAAAGCATATACCTATCAAGTACCATTTTGTAAGATAGGTTATCACTGAAAGGGGAGTGTCTCTTGAAAAGGTGCATACAAAGGAAAACTGTGCAGACATGTTCACGAAACCAGTTTTGTTAGAGAAGCTACGATGGTGTCTGGCTTCTCTTGGCTTGCAGAAAAGATAAAAATAATAATGAAACACGGTATTAGGCTAATTGTTGTCAAGGTGGAGATTGTTGAAATTTTATTTCTTATTTTTTAATTAAATCTGGAGGAAAATCTCATGTAGGTGACAACAATAGGATTTGTTGCTGAATTGACTCCATCAATTTCTGATGAGGAGTTAATGCATCCTATATTTGTTGTGAGAGAATTTATGAGTCTGTTGCCATTCATAGCTATAAAATGTAAGCCCGTAGAGGCAAGAGAGCATGATGAGGAATGTGTTGTGAGGAAGAGCTGAGCAGATGAGAAATTCTGCAATTGTATTTTCTCCAGTTGATGAATGCAATTGCCGATGCCCTATTAGGTGGACGTAGCCCAGATTGGTTGGGTGAACCACGTTAAAAATCTGTTGTCTTTATGTGTGTTTGAATGCTGTGTGTTCTGTATATTTTATTTTGTTATTCCGCTGCTGAGCTCAACACACATAACCTTTATTATGAATCTAAGAATTAACATTATTTTATGCATTTGATTAAGATTGAGTAAAAATATTATTATGTTGACAATTTCATTTATTTTGTAATTTAATTTTATGTTACTAAAACTAATAAATATTTATTTTATTTTTTACTTTAAAACATTATCATTACAAAAATTTTAAAATTAATATTTTTTGTTATATTATTTATTTTTTTAATTTTAGTAGGACCTTTCATTCATTCAAATTTAAAGTACCTTTCACCCATTCAAATTTAAAGAATCTTACGCCATAATAGAAGTTTCATTCATTCAAATTTAAAGCATGTTACACCATAATAGACATTACGTGGCCTCAACATGCCTAGTGAGAAACAAGGTTTGTTGGCCATCGAAAGGCATTATAAGCTATCCAAAATCTGAAGTTTTTGAGTCTATCAAATTCGGCCTTGTAAGCCTTAATGTCTAAAATCGAGTTCCCACTTACTAAAATACATGTAATAATGCTAACTGACAAAGAAACATCAAAATTTAACCATACTTAAAGAAAATTAAATTTACTAGATAGTCCTCCTAGAACTCAACCAGTGCAAGATCCTTTGCACTGGAACCTAGAATCTCAGAGTAGTGAGGAAACTACAGGTTCCTCTCAATTCGTCCCAAACAAACATTTTTTTTGTTGAATCTCAAAATTGGACAAGCTCTATGTCCTTCTGGATCTCCTAGAGTCCAATCAATTTTGAAATATTAATTTGAATACATGATATCTACTACCATGATATTCTTCATCAAAAAATAAAAATTAATGGTATGTTTATCAAGAAACTATGCCATGAGAGAGTGGCCTCGGTTGAGGACCAAAATTTCTTAATCCTCATCTTCAGTCTCCTGCTTTGCTTGGTGGTTGAGGTCATCCTCCCCTTCTACTGTTATTTTTCTCACTTGTTTAGGAGGACTTGTGATATAGGCTTTTATTGCATCACTCATGCTTTGGGCATGTGATGCCTCGACCATATATAACAGTGTCAAATGAGCCACAAAATATGTAATAAGATAGAAACCCGGGCAAGCAACCACCCACAACACTGCCAATGGGCCACCTCTCGCTATAATGGCACATAAATTTTTTAGTGACAAACAAAGTACATATAATGTTAGCACCATGGGTTTTATAATTGCATCTAAGTTGAACATCCAACCTCCTTTGGCGCTTTTCTTCCTTTACCAACACTATATGCTCAAACATTTCCCTGGGTGAGTATACACTAAAGTGGTTTGGGGTTCTTCAGAAAAAAATATTAATTAATTATCGACATCATAATATTTTTACTTATATAATTATCAATGATAAACATAATAACATATTATTGATATTTATACTTTTTATAATAAAACATGATAATAATCCATACTGCTGAAATTATGCTAGTTTATTTTTATAATATATATATATATATATATATATATATATATATATATATAATTTTTCAAATTCTAAATTCTAAATAATATTTAATAATTAAATTTAAATATTTTTATAATTATGTTAGTTTATTTTTATCATTAATTTAATTTTCAATTTATGTAATTATTATACTTTAAATTTCAAATAATGATAAATACTGTTTTATAAAATTTATATCTTTTTAATATAAAAAAAATATTATTAAAAAAAAATATTTTAATATTTCCAAATTAATTTTATGTTTTAAATAAACCAAAAATCTATATATAGAAAGTTCATCTTTGTTTTGATATGTAAAATCTCTATTAATAGGGTTAACTAAATGAAGGTGAGAGCTTATATGACCCCAAAAACCGTTCATCATTGGCATGGGACTAACCACATACACACAATCCTGGCATTCAGGCATAATCACTCACATGCATACATGCACACAACAAACATGGGATGCACACAAACATACACATAGCCACAAACATTACACATAATGACTCACAAGGTGACATGTTCACACATATCACACTTATAATTAATTTTAGAATTAATACTATTTTATGCATGTGTTTAAGATTGAGTATAAATATTATGATGTTGATAATTAAAATTATTTTATAAGTTAATTAGTATAAAATTAATAAGTATTTATATTTTTTATTATATTTAAAACCATTCATATTCTAAACAAAAATTTAGAATTAATATTTTTTTCCTATATTATTAAATTATAGTATTATGAAAAATAAAATTATAAATAAGTCAAATTAATGAAAATTTTTAATTAAAATTAATTGAGTTTATTTATTGTATTGATTTTAGTATTAAATAGTTAATTGATATGTGTTATTATAAATTGATGTTGTTATAAATATTTTTTTTATAAGTAAGTTTAATCTATTATAATGGCACATAATGTACATAGTCGTCTTCTCCTCCAGATTGCAAAACTAGCAAATGCTGGAGGGAAGCAAGTTCAGAAAATCCAAAATATAAGTCGCCCGTGACCGGGAAACCGACTCAAAATTGCTGCCCATAAGCAAGAAACTAGCATACATTGTTCTAAACAAGAAACTGAAAATACAGAAAGAGCTAGCATGACTGAAACAGACAGCTTTTCCATAGCTACTTTGATGGTGAAGCCAAAAAACCAAAAAGAGTTAAGGAGGCCCATGAACCTACTAGTTGTCAAGTTGTTTGCCATTAGGTGGTGGAATTTTTTCCACGATAGGGTAGCTGTAGTCTTCATCCACGACATCTGCAACCTTGTTTTCATGATCTGGGGCTAAGTGTTCTGAAGAGGAGGGAGAACTGGAATGTTTCCATTCCGAGTCCTCACTTGCAGAGCTGTTGCTGTTCGTCCCTGCACTACTAGCCGTTCTGAGGCTTGGCTTCACCGGAAGGGTGGTGGACTTTTTGGTAGCAGGGGGAGGCTGTACCGAGATAGTTGATTTCCGCCTACGCTTCCGAGAGCCAAAGCTAGCAGCATCAGAGGGCTCTTTCTAAAATACCACTATAATCATTTTTGTGATGTGCGGCTTGTCCAAGGCGCTATTGAACTGAAAACTGGCCTTATTTCTTATTGATGGCGAATAAGCCCAATCAACTCTGCTACTGCTACTACCCCTTCCTACACCACCTCTACCATTGTAAGAACCACTACTGTTGCTTCCTTCACCGCCCCCACATCTGCAGCGCATTCGTTGCCTAAGGATCATGGTCTACCTGTGGAATCCTGAGTGATAACCTGAATTGTCGGAGGACTGAGATGGCGAAGAGGAGAAGGCTGGGCGGGTAGGCAACAAGGTCTGGGCATAGAGTGGAGAGGGCTGAAAATGGTCATGTGGAGCGGTGATCTCTGCATCACTGCAGGGTGAGGAATGGCCAGCGCGAATGTCAGTCTGGAGAATAATGTGGGAGTAGAGATGAAGCTGAGGAGCAGAGTGGGGGTGCCGAGGAGAATTAAAGGCAGTAGCAGCATAATAGAAGCTGGCAAGCATGAAATCCATGGAAGCTGGCAATCACGTAGAGTAAATGCAGCTCGAGGGAGGAGAAGACATCATATCATCACCTGCTATCGAATTTATGGGAGGAGTACAATGATCAGGTGCTTGCAAGTGGCAATACCACATTTCGCTCTCCAACACCTCCACCGATGACCCGCTATTCAACACCCACATCCGGGAAATGTTGTTACAAATGTTATGTTATTTTTCTTTTTCTTTTTAGCTTCATGATTTGCATGATACTTTATAACATGATAATGGTTGATTGAGTTGTAACTTGTGGGATAATATTATTTCTTTTTTACTGTTATTGTAGTAAGTATATTATTTTCCAATTTAAAATTATCAAAGTTTATATAGAAAAAAGATAAATAATAACAATAACAATAATAATAAATTAATTAAAAAATCAATAAAAGAAAAATAAAACAATAAAAAAAACAAATATTTAAACTAATATATTTATAAGTTATTATTTAAACTAATATATCTATAAATCAATATTCAAAATAATATATTAATACGTAGAAATAATGATAGTATATTTATAATCATATAAATAAAAATTAAAAAAATATATTCTCAAATATCACACTAATATATTTACATGAAAATAATATATATACAATAGTAATAAAGAAAGATTCCTACAAATACACATACAAAGAAGACATACAAATGTAGAAAAGAATAGATTCATACACACATGAAGAATACATTTTTACACATACAAAAAATGCAAGTTAACAAGACACAGGTAGGAATGTAGCCAAAAATAGATTCATACACATGAAGAATATATTCATACACATACAAAGAGTAAAAATAAAGAAGACACATTGGAATGTAGATTCATACACACATTAACAAGACATTCATACACATACATAGAATACAAGGAAATAAGACACATTACCAAAGAATATATTCATATACACACGAAGAAGGTATTCATACACATACATAAAATACAAGTAAATAAGTCACTTACAAAGGTAGGAAAGAATATATTCATACACACACAATGAACACATGTATTCATACACATGAAGAATATATTCATACACATACAAAGAATACAAATAAAGAAGACATGTTTGAATGTAGATTCATACGCACACAATGAATACATGTAAACAAGACACATCAAATGCAACAAATAATTGATTCATATGCATATAAAGCTCATACAAGTAAATAATTTTCATACAAATACGAAAACTAATACAGTCATACACATACAAGTAAAGAATATCCATACAAAAGAATACTGAAAAGATACACACACAAAGCAAATAAGGAAGGAATACTGAAAAAAATTCAAGATAATACAACCAACATTTAAAAATAATTAAATGTATATACATAGAAACACTAAAACCACTACTCAAGACATACACAAGAAATACACACATATACATACAAATAAAGAATGAAAGAATATTCAAAATCAAATAGTCAAAATCATGCAAAGTCACACATTCATTAACATAGAAGGGTAAACAATTCAAACAAGTACATACAAAGTAAAATAATTCTCATAAAAATACAACAAATAATACATTCATACACATACAAGTAAATAATATCCATACGAAAGAATACTGAAAAGATACACACACAAAGCAAATAAAGAAGGAATACTTAAAAACATCCAAGATAATACAACCAACTCTTAGAAATAATTAAATGTATACACATAGAAACACTAAAACGGCTACTCTAACATTCAAGGCATACTCAAGAAATACACACATATACATACAAATAAACAATGAACGAATAGTCAAAAGCATGCAACATGAGACATTCATCAACATAGAAGAGTAAACAATTCAAACAAGTACATACAAATAATGCAAAAAATCTCAATAATACATTCACACACAACATATAGAAGTATACATCTCGTTCATTGATAAACTCAAAAATAAAAAACACAACAAATATATTCTAACTATGACAATGCAACTAATAAAGACACTATTTCAATTCTCAAAACAATGCATTCATATACATACAAAATAAAAAATCCAAAACATACATTATAACCAAAATACTTTCATAAATTTATATATGTAAGCAAGCACTCAAGAATATATATATTTATTGTATATACATAATAAAACTAATACATAAAAATTTAGATATAATAAATTCATACAAATAAATAATAAAAATATTTAAATATTTGCAAACACTCTAAAAATATATATTAGTATTTTATTTAAATTTATAAAAATATCAATAAAAATATTGAAATATACTTATTTATTTATATATATATGAAAAGAAGGAAAAATATAGTATACTTCAAATATCATAATAACATAGTTATAATAAAAATATATAAATAAATAAATTAATTAATAAAATCAAAACCAAATCAAAATCTTATTTAAAAAAAAAAATTAAAATATAAATAAATTTAGGTTATAATTGTTATATAATTTATGTAAATAAGATTCATTTTGTCATTTTTGTGCAATGTATTGGGAAGATGTTTAAAACATTGTAAAAATTTTAAATGATTTAAGTGAATAAGAGAGACTTTTCCATTTATGTGTATATAGGGAAGATGTTTAAAACATTGTAAAAAATTTAAATGATTTAAGTGAATAAGAGTGACTTTGCCATTTGTGTGTATATGGGGAAGATGTTTAAAACATTGAAAAATGTTAAATGATTTATGTGAATAAAAGTAATTTTGTGATTTGTGTGTATATTGGGAAGATGTTTAAAACATGTTTATAAATTATTATTATAATAACATGGTATATTTATGTTTTTGCATATTGGAGTTACTATAAAAACTAAAGGTCATGAAAACTATGAATAGAAGGAACACAACTCAGACTCACTCAAGAACAACTTCGGCATTGATAAATTTTCTGCAACATAAAACACTGAAATGATATTGTTAGAATACAAATCCTTCCTAATAACTTGTAACATAATTAAATTTATTATTCAAAAAAAAAAAATCTATTTTGTATATTATATATAAAGATGAAGAAAAAAACATTAATACAATATTATTAAATAAAACTATCAAAATATAATATAATTAACAAATTTAATATAATAACAATAAAATTTAACATATTGAAAATAAATAATTAAAAAAACACATTTGGTAACTTTTAACTTCTATAACAATAGCATGCTTTTATTAATAAAATTGAATAAATAAAATTCCAAATCTACCGGGTTCTAACTCTAGGGTGGGGTAAGGTATGGATATTCACTACCTAATACACTGTTTGGGCTCGAAGGAAATATTATGTCTTCTTGGTCAGAAAATAGCACAACAAGCATAAGGAATGAAAAATTTTATCCTTATTTTTCAAAATTAAAATATAAAATAAAATAATGAATAACCATTAACACATATTTTCATAAATATAAATATATTTTTTTAGTAAAAATAAATGTTACAGTGTAAATTTAATAGAAAAAATTCACTACCTAATAATTTGCTTTGCCGAAGGAAATATTATGTCTTCTTGGTCAGAAAATGGCACAACAAGCATAAGGAATGAAAAATTTTATCCTTATTTTTCAAATTAAAATATAAAATAAAATAATGAATAACCATTAACACATATTTTCATAAATATAAATATATTTTTTTAGTAAAAATAAATGTTACAGTGTAAATTTAATAGAAAAAATAAAGGTTGGTATATAATTAATAAAACCTCTTAATGTAATTAATAAACGAGACAGAGGAAAAATGAATCTTTTGATTATCTGAAACTTGTTTTAGGAGATCGTTGTCAAATTTGTATCATTGTTTGATCTCATCATCATGACATTCCCAAAGTTGTATCATTGTTTGATCTCATCATCATGACATTCCGATTGCCCACTATTGCATATGTTTTGGGTTCATCTCATAACTACTTGTGACCTTCTCTTCACTACTAACCACGCCTTTCAACCTTTATCCTATACAATTTCCAATAAACTCACATTCAAAACTACTAATTGGCATAGCTCATAGATTGAACTTATCAAAACTGAATTAGTATTGCCTTCTATTAAACATCACACTAAACTTGTACATGTACTTGTCCCATGTTATGCATGTAAATAGAAAGACTCTGCATAAACTGACTAATTGTTGGCAATTGCACATTGCCGTCCACTAAAACTTTAGAAATTTACTATCTACAATTACAACCGAATGCAACGCACTAATATTGTTGAAATTTAATATGAACCACTGGAATCAATTCACAAGGCAACAAAAATTGAGCTCCTATGTTCAATTTCCTTCCACTAAGCATCACAGTGGGAATCCCTTATAACCCATAGCTAAATTAGGGTCAAGCTAGGTGTAAAATTGAATTTATTACATAATACAAATAAAACAATCTGGTGAATGCTAATGGAATTGTGTACATGATATAAATAAATCAATCCCGTGAATGTAGCTATATAGATATGCATGCTATGTAGCAAACATTTATTTCCATATAAGCCCTACGCGGGAATTTCTGGGGTTTCTTCTTGCTGTCACTTCTAAATTGCACAACTATCAACAGAGCGGGCTCAGTCTGTCACAAATCTGTATATCCCACTCTGTAGGGTTTTGCAGTGTAAGGCTTTGAGCGGTACCTCCCAACTCAATGAACCACCTTCTCAATCTCCTGCTAAATATACTCACCCATAATATGCTACTCAAGGAGAAGCTAATGGAGAAGCTAATGGTAGTTTTACGTAAATGAGTGGTTCCATGACTGGTGCTAGTACTATTTAAGCAACTCCAGATTCATCTGGTTATGGAACTATTATGGATATAGGACAATTGGAGGCATGAAATGACAAAAGGAAGAGCTGAATTGGGGTTTGGAGAGACAACTGGGTCAATATCCAAAAATATTTATGGCTACATGACTTGTTACATGGAAAACCACCCAACACCTCACATGTCAACATCCTCAAAGCGTTATGTGAACACAGACCGACATAGATGACTAAACCTGTTTCAATTTGCGTAACTATTCTACAATGGACATGTTCTGTAAATATATCATAGAGATATTCGTAAAGTGCAACAAGAAAAAAGAAACAGGGGAGAACAAGGACATTCACAAAGAATACTAACCTAATCTTTCGGTTGCTATTGAAACTGTGGAAAATGGTGGTTGCAAAGCCCTCGAAACTTCTCATTCTCTTCTGCAAAAGCATTGTAAACGATGCTCAAGCTACTCTGCTCCAAAAGCATTGGAAACCTTGCCCTAGCTCTTCTGCTCCAAAAGCATTGGACACTCTGCTCCAGCTCGTGTATAGAAAATCCCAACCCATCAGAAAAGGAAACATAAAAGAGGTTGAGGAATGACTTTAAAAAATAATTCAAGAAAATACTGCCATGAGTACAAAGTCACACCAACTCACTCTGAAAGCATAATTTTTTCATTAGTTGGCCCTTCAACCACCAGTGCATATTGAATCTCCTGAGCCTGGGCTTTCTCTCTCAATTACCACAAATGCACAGACACACAAACCAAACATTTACACATTGCACATTACATTTATACCACAACACTACACATGACATTCATGCATACAACACTATACAGAAGATTTATGGAGCGCTAAATAAGATAGACAACTTTAACTTAACATAGCAGTGCTTGAGAGAGAAAGAACACCCATGCTTAATCTGTAGATTGAAGAGAGAAAAAAAATTGTCAAGTTACACAAATGTCTCTCTAAAATGAATTAAACACACATATTAAAGGAACAGAAAATTACTCAATGACCTACAGCCTTTCGCTGCATAACCATTTTTTCTGTGGAATTATTTTCTGTGGAATTAATTATAAACAAATAGACAAACAATTTAAAGGAAACGGAAAATTACCATCTCCATAAATAATCCACTCCATCCCCCTACTGTTTTTTTTGGGACTGCAAAAATTTCGATCACCTCCTCTTCGTTCTTGAATTTCCTCCAGCGCTCATTCTTCATTCATCACAATCATTGATCCTTCCAATTCATGAGGCATCTCCTCTTCTTTCGTGAATATCTTCTTCTAATTCTTCATTCATTACAATCACCGATGCCTCGCCTTCCTAATTCATCACGCACCTCCTCTTCGTTCGTGAATTTCCTCCTCTCATTCTTCATTCATCACAATTAGTTATCCCTCAGGCGCTCGAGTATATAATGAGATTTATGCTTGTTTTTTTGGACCGTTGGGTTCAAATTTAGGTTTTACGAATCTTGTAATCACTATCCATTAAACCAATCTTTTAATTGCCATCCATTAAACCATGCTCGTGAGGCTTGTTTTTTTATCTTTTAATTGCCATCCATTAAACCATGCTCGCCATGCTTGTTTTTTTGGACCGTTGTTTTCAAATTTAGGTCTAACCAATCTTTTAATCACTATCCATTAAACTAATTTGTTAATTACCCCATCTTTTAACTCAGTATTACTATTTTATAATTTATGATATTTTTTAAACTGAGCTTTTTAAAACTACTATTTTATAATTTATGATATTTTTTAAACTGAGCTTTTTAAAACTTGTGAATATACAGTTCAATCCTAGTCCATAACTTTCTATATTTATATTTTCAGTAAAACTGATTTTTTTTATTTGCGTTTTTCCTCTGGGTGTGGATGTCCATAACACTGATTGGGTGACACTTGTTGATTGGAATATATTTAATATTTAATATGCGTGGTGGAAAGGTTGGCACTATCATTGAGTGGAATATATATATCTAAAATATAATAATAAATTAATAAACCATATACGAATGATAATAATAGTAAAAATTTAAAATTATTTAAAATTTATGTGATATTTTTAAATCAATTTTTCTATATATAAAACTAATTTTAAAAATACTTAGTATTATATATATATATATATGAAATAATGAGAACGAAATATTATTATTGGTAGTAAAAAGATTTAGTTAATATTATTTTTATTAGAGATGTCACGTTTAGTAGAGGTGAAAGACTTTCTTTTTAGATCTTCTAGAGGATCAAAATTGTTCTTCCTTCCTATGTATTTTCAAATGGACAACAATTGTTTATACATACCATTGGAAACCTAGTAAATTTGTCTACTTAAAAGCTATAAGTTTGTTACAGTTAATATCAAGCTAACAAATATTTGCATTGATATATTTTTAGATCATTTTCTTTGTAATCTATTATTCATATAATTTTTATATTAAAAGTTTTGTTTGGAATTAATTTGTGGATAATATTAGTTTGATGGTAAAGATTGACCTTTTAGTCTTCTTTTTTTCCCCTCCAAGCTTACATTGAGTAAGGGTTGGATATGTGTCCAAGAAAACGTATATAGAATGTCCTGAAGGAAGATATTTTTGGAAGAGCACATTGAGAACGTTATGATACATTCCTAAAGTGACAGTCTAAGGTGACTCTATTTGAGACAATGTAAGCTTCCAAAGAATGTCTTGCACTAATAACATGAGCATGAATACATTCCTAAAAGTGAGAGTCTAAAATGACTCTATTTGAAATTGTGTAAGCTTCCAAAGAATGTCTTGCACTAATAACATGATCATGGAAATCTAACTTACAATCATTGGAGGATGAGTATCTTGACTCATAGACATCAAATATTGCTCTTAATTAATTTGACAAACTATGTTTTTTTAATTAGTTTATTCATTTCAACATACATATTTCTAAAACTATAATAATAAAATAAGAACTTCCACATAACTATAATATTTCCAAAGGATTTAGAAGTGTGTATGCTTATGATGTTGAGTGCCTTATAGGACAATAATATCAATCTTGCTCTTTATGTAGTTCCCCTTCACCTTACAATTGTACATGTATTAGGAAAACACTCACACCATAATCGAACATAGATCTTCTTCAAACCATTCTTGCCTATAGGTAAGGTTAAAATAATATTCAATTCATCAAGTAATTACAACCCATCCTTCGATGTGTATCTTGCTAGCTTTCTTGATTACATTGTAAACCATTCCCCCCTATGCAAAGTATACCTCTTGATGTGAATTGTCACAAGCAAGATAGTTAATTTGCATTGAATGACTTCCACTTATAACTTGGTCATCCATCCATTTTTGGTACTGATAATATTGCTTCATGCATTGGTTCATGATGATTTACAACTACTTATCCATTTTCACTAGTTATCATATTTTCCCATGCATTAACTTACGATTGTTTTGGAGCTACTCATACTTATAAATGCCACCCTGAAACTAGCTTTCTTAAAAAAAAAAACACTTTCTTTCCAATCAACCAAGCTCATTTTCAGTCAACAAAAATGCAAGGGAACACCAACTACTCTTATATCACTACCAACATGGCAATCCCCATTGCACATAAAGTTTAAAACACAAAATTAGAAGTGCCTTCACAAACACTTAATACAGAGAGTTTTTTACAAGCCAACAGAGAAGTAGGATTCACTATACGTACGTAAGTGGGTGTTTCTTATATTGGATCAAAAACCTATATTGCCATATTATATATTACTTAAGAAGATATCTTGAGAGAAAATGGATTCTATGTTGTGGCACATTATAGATACATGCGAGTTACAAAAATGACATGATGACAAGTACAGTAAAATCATGCATCAGTATAAGTAAGTTGCATAACTAATTGCAATGAAGGATGTTTCTCCATTTTTGTACCACATTTACTATATAGAATTTTCATGGCTCAAATGAATTATATGCAACTGAGATATCCAAGGTAAAATTTATCTCTGAACGCAAATTTTGTAATTTTAATCCATTGAAAAATACAAATAAATACATATTGGCATTCAAGTTCAATAATTGTTTTACATTAAACGAATTTTGGGTCATTTTGAAGAAAAACCATTAATTTAAGAATACAACATGCGAGCATCAAGTGGCATGGGAAATAAATGTAGTGACAATATTAAGTAAAATATGTAATCGTAATTAGTAAACACTTCCTCAAATAATTAGTGTTCGATTGGAATTGGTAATGGAGAAAGTGTCATATTGATAAAATAATAAAATAATGATATGGGAAATGGGAATGCTAGCCACATTTCTTGAACATTATTCAGTGATATGTAACCTAGTGATGGAGGGTCAAGAGAATACAAAACATGGGAAGAAGTAAATGCAACTGGCCAATATTATAAGGGGGTAGGTCCTGAGGTAGATGCACATGATTCCCAAAACAAAAAAGAAATGTTACATGCATTACATCACATAACATAAATTATATGGTGAGTGAAAATTTAATGTGGTAACGGTAGAGTGGGGCTTATATATTGCGATGGATAAGGCTTGGCCCTTGTTGGCCACTTCTCATCCATGTCTCAGATATTTGCAGATGGGATATATCTCTTATGCTATAGTATCATTTCACTCCTTCTTATTCGTCGAAGACCCTAGTCTACTCATATATTTTCTAGCTTCCATTGCAACCAAAATATTAAACTCCTTTGTGACTTCATCGTCTATTGTGCTCATGCCCTCATCCTTTCCTTACTTGGTGGATGGATTTGAGATCACATCCACACCTAAGGGGATGAACTCACCCTTCTCCATGGTGACAAGCCCTTTTTTTCCTCTATTATAGGAAATATTGATGTGAAGTGTATTTCTCCATCCTCCTAATTCATGTCAATTGTCTTGAATACAACCATTGCTTTATAACATGCTAAAAGGAGTTTCATTCCTTCATCAATCATAGAGGGCTCATATAAATTTTTGTTTCACCCATCTTCTCATGATGTTGTGAAATTTCCAACTAAGATTTATTTCTCAAGTACATCATTTCATGAAGCCCCTTCATTTTGACATTCCGTTGTTCCTTTGTTGGTTGAAGAATTCAAAGAAAAAAATCTATTCTCATAGTATGACTCGATCCATTGCATATTTAATGGTTTATCACCATGTTTACTATAACTTCACTCCTCAATTTTGAGCTCTAGAAACCGCTAATTTCAGATGAGCTAAATTTGTATCCATTCCCTAAATGGTTTTTTGTATCAAGCTTTGATAAAGTTGAAGATCAAGAGTTGATATATAGTTTTGGTTTTTAGTTCTAGGGAATTTCACTATTATGCAATCCTCATTCCCATCTTTCAGCCCCCTTTCAAGTTCAATTTTTACTACTCTAGATTGGGTATGGCTTCCTAATATCCCTTTGCATCTGTGAAATCTTCCATCATTGAAATATATATGAAATTATTTAAGTATATTTTATCAGTGTAGTGATGATATAAAATATTAATTAAAAGCCGTATATGCTCACATTTGTGTGCAAGTGGACATTAGTAAAGGATTTCTTGCATAAATCAAAATAGAAACCTAAAATTATCTATGGGTGAAAAAGATAGATTATGAGCATATTTATTTCCCATGTAAATATTTTTACAAAACATGTGAGTCCTTAAAAAATCGTCCCAAATATTAAAAGATAAAATCTACGAAAAATAGTTGCAAATCAACATAGTGAGGAGGTTCCAACTAATAAATATTAACTCCCCCGAGATCACAACAATGAGGAAAATCAACAACATACATTAGAATCCAAGATAGACTACCACCAAGTTCATGTAAACTAAAAAAGAAGACAAGTTGATGTGGAATTCATAAAGGATACCTATGAAAATCCCGAGAAGTTTGGTTCCCCAAATGCTTCTCTTGAAAATATTTGTAAAAAAAAAAACACCTTGGGATAATTTTGAAAAGTGGCCAATGACAAGTCATATATTTTTGGTGATTCCTCTGTATCTTTAGAAAAATATAATACTAAAAACCATCTTCTTAGGCATATTAGAAGAAAGAGGAAGAATAAAAAAGCAATCTTGAAGTTGGAGGAAAGAATTGAGATAATAACTAGAAGAATGATCCTCCAAATATAGTGGATAGCACAGGTAAGATCTAAGTGAGTAAAAAGGAAAGATTTACTTCACCAAGTAAAACAAGAATTTAAATGAAGCTAAACAAAAAACCAAAAGATAGTCAAAGTTAAAATGACAAAAAATTAAGAACAAGTTACAAATGTATTTGGATATTAGTGGTCTTTGGAGAATGTTTAGCTGGAATGGTAACACAAATTTTGTTTTGTGGAGCTCTCGAATAAGCATTTGGATTGATGCTACAAGTTCAATCTCAAAATCTAATGGAATTTTGGGAAAACTTCTCTTAGAAGAATTTTAATGATTATGGGTTGGATCCCAGTTCTTTTAATCTAATCCAAAATACCATTTCCATTGAAAAAAAAAAGAAACATAGATTATATGATATTGAGCTATGGAGGGTTAAAGGGTGTGGGAGGCGATATACACTTATTTTTTCACGCTTGACATGAAAGGTTTTATTTGTTCAAATAATTTCCATCACCATAAGATTTAACATTTTTCCTTAGTTACTTTGTATTCATATTAAATTTACTAATATGCAGTTTTCTTATAAATTTTGGCTTTATTTATTTACCAATGTGTGTCTCCCCACAACGATAGCATTATTTTACAAAATCTCATTTGTGCAAAAATGTTTCTTGTGCATAGGGTGGACACATTAAGAAAAGCATTCTATCTCTTGAGTCCATATCTAAGAGAGAATAGTTAACATAAAATTACACCTTGTGATCCCATTCTAAGGATAAGGTTAAAAAATACATTGATTACCTGCATTATATCATACATTGTATGAAATGTGGTATTTTCTTTTTTAATCTTTTTTTTTTTTTGCTAGTTTGTTCACAAATCGATATGACAAATTAGTGGCTAGAGAATCTTCGACCCAAGGGAATATAAACTATAGAAAAATAAATCGACAAACACACCTAGCCTTAGCCACACCAATCCATACTTGTGGATTTATTTGTTCATGTTTGTTATCCAACTAATGATATTTTCACCATGGAGTGTCATAACAAGACATCTTATCACTAATTTCCCTATGGCCCATGGGATCATATGAAATATAAGTTATATTTTCTCACCTATGCTTCTTAAATAATATGCTTACATGTACATATATGAATCATAATCCATCACACCAAATGTACACCTCTCGACCTCACATTTTAGTTTCTAGTAAAATGGCTTGACAATGGCCACACTCGACATTATATTGTAGGTTTAAAACACACAATGAAAAATATCCAATATACAACATATTCTATATATTATGCTATTAATGTGCTTTTAAGTCTTATAAAAACTATATTTCAATAGAATTTGCATGATATTTACACACATGTACTTAAAATCTAGATTTATATTAAAAACGTAAATAGACCTACCTATCATAGTCACTAACATAGCATCCCTAGGCCTTTGATTCTTTATAAAGTTACATTATTTAATTGTTTCAAGAGATAAATTGAATTCCTCCTTGCCATGATTTAACTTATATATTGGTCCAATGGGTGTAAATAAATGTTGAAAGAGAGTATAAAGAGCAGCAGTTGTAAATATGAATTTTAATATATGTTCACTATTTAATTCCACACATTAGCGCACCATGAGTAATGTGATGTTGCATTTGAATAAGGTTTCTCTGTCAAAGTGCATGTCTTCATATAATAGTGATATTCATCCAAGAAAAAAATTGATGGAACTTGCTAATGATCATGATGAAGAGACACAAAGTGATAGTGATGAATGCAACAGTAATAATAATGAGTTTTCCAAGGATGGTACTAGGAGTATCGAGAGAAAATGGAAAATTAAATTTACATAATAGAAATAAGTAATTGCCCCACTCAATTTGATTGAATCTCCTCATAACAACATCAAGAGAGTAGGAGGCTTCACTAAACCTTTTGATAATGACTAAGCCTCCAATTGAAATCATATCTAAAACTAAAAATGCCCTCTTACCCAAATTCAACATACTTGGGAAAAGGATATGAAAAGAAAAACTTGCATGTGAGGAATTAAAAAAATCCAAATGATGACATCTTTCACAATACATCTTCACATCAAAAAGCATTGCATCCATCTTTTATAAGGTTATTTTATACCTTCAATTTCTCAAAGAACCCTAAGGACCCAAAGGACACTTATTGCATCATAGCTTGGTATGAATCTGCCTAAACAATGAAACAAAAAATCAACATCATCAAAATTTCATTGTTTACACCTGGATCTAGGAAAAGGTCTATTTGCGTCAATTTTCAACTGAATATCGTACCTTCATTTTATTTAAAAAAATCCTTTTGAGAACATATCATTGTTTGTTTATTTTTATGAATTATATTGAATAAAATGTACCTTATAGTGGACAGATTGACACTATCATAGAAAGAACCAAATAACTTGATTATAGAATTACTCTTCAAAATATTGCTTTTGACACTTCACACTATTACAATTTTTATCTTCTAATATCTATGGATAGATCCACTATTAGAATTTAAAGATTCTCATTGTTGTAGTAGTGACTCATTGTTGAAGAATAATAGGTTATTAAATGATGTTGAGGGGGATGCAGGGAAAAACTGTAAATTATTAGTCTAGAAGAATGTTGTTGATGGATGGTACTATCAATAGCGAGAGCACAATAGTAGTGAACCTTGGGTAGCTTCTACTTGTTATTAGTAGCCCTTACAATGAAACTGTAGTTAGATTTTAATATTTTATGGATGTTCCATTTTCACAACTTGGGAGAAGATGTTGGAAAGCTAATCCTATAGAAAATTTAATGAATTTTTTTAAGAAATTAATATTTTTTTAAATAGTTATGATTAATGTCTTATGTTAAAATTTATGTTTTCATAAATGTTTTCTTAATTATTAATTTTTTAATGTTAATTTAAAATTTTGATAAATATCTCATACTTAATTTTTTTTAATATATTTAAATAAAATAATATTTTAATAAAATAATTTTAATTAATAATCACTTTTAAATATTAAATGATATGAAATGGCCACGATCAACATTGAGAATTGGGTTTTTAATTTCCCTAATATGCTCTTCATGTCATTGGTGATTATGGGATTCATTAAATTGGTTCAATTGAGATTTTTTCAATTGGTTCTCCAATTGGATTTGTAGCTTAGTCCCAACCCAATGGTGGATATGCATCTAGGTTGGGATTTACACATTATCTGTCTAGTTTACTAATTGAAAATTTTCCCAACTCAAAAGTGTCTGCTTTCCCTCATAAAACACTTCACGATCCACTTATAATCTGGTTTCCTGGTAAAGTGCTCCTGAATGCACTTTGTCAAATGCTCCATATAATGCTTGAGCATTAGCCTCCAACCTATGTAGCCCCATATAAGGTTTACCAAGTCACCCCTTATCAATATGACATATTAATTTTTTACTTATTGAATGGTAGTGTGAATTCAGAGGGAATGGAAATATGAGAAATTTCTGAGAAACAAATTCATCTTTTTCTTTCTGAATGGCACTAGGAATGTGGATAACATGGAGATATGAGTTATTTATGAGCTTTAGAGGCTTATATGTTAGGAAAGGCTTTGTGGATCATCACTACATAGCCCTGACATTTACCAAAGAAATTTGTGCTTTCCTTGATGCATATCAACTAATAAAATGGGAGCATATTAATAAGACCATGAAGTTTAAACGGCCCCATTGAATGAAATATTTTATTCGCGGAATACACATCCTCTATGTGTTGCCTTAACTAAGTGTCTGAGGTGCATGGGAGGGCCATCCCTCTCTTTTACTAAGTGGCTCCTATTTTATCTGGAACCCCATTTTCCAAGGAATTCCAACACCATAAGATATTGAAGGATGGAAAGGTGATTTGCTTCTAATATGTCAGGGTGGAAACTAGAAAAGAAAGGGTTTAGTAGGAAAACAACTATAAAAAAAAGGGCGCAATCATGGCCATGAATATTCTGGAAAACCCGACAATCTAGTTATGTAACACAACTAAAACACACACACACACACACACACACACACACACATATATATATAATGCTCAAATTCATTTAGAAAACTATGAAATCCAATCAATGAAAGTTGTATGGTTTTATCAGGTAGTTTCACAAAACGTGTAATACTATCACGTGTGTAATATTGACATGTTATATTATTAGCAGTTTGCATTTTGTCTAAGGTTATTAAATGAAAAAACTAATCACCAGGTCAATATTTGACTCATTACAAATATCTAAAGACAATAAACAATTAATTAGCTTAATACATAATACTGAATATCTAAGTTAAAAAAATATGTTCACATTCAAAATATTTACATAATTAGTCACCAACCTGTTGTGTTGTACAATATCACATGCCACTATAAATAAATCTATCTTCAGAGGTAATTTAAAACTTATCATATTCTCTTCATGTTTATTTATTTCAATTACTTTATTATTTTTCTATCAAGCACTTAGAACATTGGAGTCATCGATTTTTCTTTCTCTAGGTTAACCTCATGTATTCATATTATGGTGGGATTTTACAACACTGTTCAACATTTACAAGGTAGTTCTTAGGATTCATTGTAGTTGAAACTTCTTATGAATTCCTCCTTTCCAATCCACGTTATTCTCATTCCAGTACATGTTATATTTATTACATTTTTAGTATCTTTTATTTTGAAGGTATTTTCAAGATTTTTTGTTGAGAAGGCATGTTTAGAGTACCAACCTTTCAAGCATCGTAAGTTGGATGTCAACCAAATTTTCTTCCATTCAATGTATTCATTTGGGTTTTATTTTTTTTAGATTTAGTTTTAATTCGAGGAAACTAAAAGGTATGTATCATATAGAGCAATTACTCGACCTTGAGCTAGAGCATTTGACTCTCTAAAGACTCAGACGGTCATACGCATCAGGATCTCACTCTCCAGAATTTGACTCTTTAGGGTTTTATATATTACTCAAGGTTGCATAATCTTGATCTCAATAAACATATGCCTAGATTTATTCTCTCTCTAACATAGGTCTTGCAATATATGTAAGTATTCTATCATAGATATGCTATTACCTTTACTTCTAGGTCTTGCTCCTGGTCTCATTCAAAAAATGTAGTCGGGTAACCTACGCCTACCTCTAGTCAAGGAAAGGCCAAGAAATCAAAGGATATCTTACTACTACTACGGGGAAGAAGATATCTCTACCTTACATAAGTATTTCTCAATATCATATCATGAAAATAGTAGAGGAAGTATATCTAGTAGAAAACCAATATCCCTGCTAAAGCCCACTAAAGGTACCTATTCTTGACCTATTATATGATTGTTACATAAATGACACTGAATTTTTCCATAGTTGATTATTCGTTTATGCACTACTAGAAAATGGTGAATTAATTACTAAAAGAATGACTATAATTTGCATTTAAACGACTATTTTTCGGTCGGTGACCAATAATAGGTAATTTACAGTATCTTATAGCGTGACCAACATTTAATCATTTTTAGCTTAGTCATTAATTGGTTATCTCAATTTTGTTGTCTAGTAATATATTTGGTCACTAATTTAGTTAGTGATTTGGTCATTAATTTAGTCATTGATTTGGTCATTGATTTAATCATTTATTTAGTCATAAATTGTGACAATTAATGACCAAATATACAACACAATATATTACTATATGATCACCTCAAAAAACCAATTAATGACCAAAGAAATGTAACCAAAATGTTGGTCGTGTTATAAGATACTTTAAATTAGCTACTAATAGTCATATATATGCAAATTTTAGTCATCGTTTGAAACCATTTAATGACCAAAGAAATATGACTAAATTTTGGTCATGTTATAAGATACTGTAAATTAGCTACTAATAGTCATATATATGCAAATTTTGGTCATCGTTTGAAACCAATTGATTTCGAACGAAATATGACTAAATTTTAGTCATGTTATAAGATACTGTAAATTAGTTACTAATAGTCGTATATATGAAAAATTTAGTCTTCATTTGTAATCACAAACTTATCATTTACAATACTTATTTATCTTTTTTTGGTAGTTTCAGATTCATTATATAAACGACTAATTTGGTAGATTATATTCATTTCATTTAATTTCATTAATAATCATTATAAATGAATAATTTAGTCGTATATTCATTTTATTTCTGTTCATCATTAATCAATATAAACTACTAATTTAGTAGTTTTAAATTGATTTTGTGTTCATTATTAATAAACATAAATTAATTTGTAGGATTTAAAAAATGTCATACAATGTGCATGTTAATCTAATATGAAAACACAAAGTTTCATATGTTAATTACAATACTAAATAATATCAAATGCAACTATAAATAATTTCAACCACATAAATGATATTATATGAAATGTTAAAGTATTAAAATGAGTTTCCAACTTAATATTAGTTGGACTACAATTTACACATGGAATTCTGTTTCATCACTTCAAAACATTATCGTTGTGTTGTCAAGGCATTACAGGCGAATTCACAAACTTAGAAGGCTTGATCATCAATATTTATATGTGTGTCTTATGCGAGATATTGACTTTAAGGGTATCACCAGACTAGTTATTCTCTCTCTTTTTTCATTTCTCACTCCAACATTATTGTTCTCCTCTTTTTTCAATTCCCGCTTCTTACCATCAATATTGATTTCATTTTCTGAAAAGAAGAAGAAGAAGAAGAAAGAAAGATACAATGCAGAGTGTAAGACATGAACGACAATGAAAACTACAATATAAAATACATTAGACTATAAATAGTTTATATGACATATACTTGAACATTAGCAATGTCAAAGCCATTTTTCCCCATTCAAGTAAGAAACTCAAACAAATTTTATTTAGTGGGGAGAGAGTGGCCACTATAATGTGGCCAGATGACCTATATAAATAAAGAAAATAAAATGTCACCATATAAAGAAAAGAAAACCTTTGTAACTTAGTATTCAACTTTCAGGGAAAGCTTAGGAAAAATCATGTCAACTAATTCGATGGCTCAGGTGGCTAAGAGATCTCTAATAGAAAATGAATTATATCGAAGACGTGTTAGGCATTGTCTACCCATAATTTTTCCAATTACATTTCCTGTAACCTGCCCACAAAATAGTCAAGTAACAATCAAACAAAGACATTGACATTTGTTTTTATCTTTTATATCTATAAAATTCGAATCTGATTTGTTTCATGAACATATTACTTCATATTTAAAGCCTTCCTGACATATGAGAAAGTATCATTCAAGTAGTACATCAGAAAAATCGACCTCAATGAGTTCCTCAAACAATTTCTACAATATCAATATTTTTCTTGTTGGGATATCTTGGGTAGAAAAAAGAACATATCTGCAAAAGAAAAATGCATATAGTACTTGTGTTCAAACTTTGTATATGGTGTATTCCTAAGCATCTTTTTAACATGTTCTTCCACCTTTACCAAAGTGAACTATAGCTTGGTTAAACTATGTATCCTTTCATTCAACGTCAATTTTTGCAAGATAAATGTCACACATAATTCTTTCTCATTTCTCAACATGCTACATACAATAAATTGAAAGTAACATAAAACCAAGATCAAACCCTTTTCTAACAAAAATAAAAAAACAAACAGTATATAATAAAACTTCATTATAATATTAGCAAATGAAAAGAGAGTGGACCATTTTTGTTGTTTGACTTTTCCTTTTCTTTGTTATGAAATTGCTCGAGCTTGAGGAACCAACGAATGCAAGGGAAGTTGTAAATGTGAAATAAATTATGTTGACCTAATTTGTAGACTTCTTCAAAATGATGTGAATTATGCCATTTTCCGATATGGAAAATATCATAATAAGAAATCGCATGTATTCTAATAAGTTACATTGCAATGACTAGTATGGGCCTCCATGGGTTATATGTCCTCATTATGTTAATCTTGATGATGAAAGAGAGATGGAAACGATAAGTATAGGTGGCCCTAGTTTGTATGGTGGATATCTTCAAACCAAGGTCGTCATCTCAATGAACCTAGGTTCTGACATGGCAAACCTGGATCTGGTCTTCACCCAATTTCATTCCATCATACTTTCTTAATACTCAAGAGGACATGATGGTCCTTCAACTTATAATAGGGTTTCGTTTTAGGTTATAGATAAATATTATCCAAAGAAAATGGATTTTTGGGCTCCAAGAGATATGGATAATTTAAATGATAACAATTATATATATATATATATATATATATATATATATATATATATATATATATATATATATATATTCCCAAGATTCAAATGTAGGGATACATTTTTCGGATTTTATTAATATATAGAATGAGAGAAATAATCCATGAGGAGAATCTATTGGTCATTGTGATTAGGTAAATACTCGAAGCTAATAAGGTTATTTCGGTTCAAATAAAAAATGATGTTGATTCTTGTAGCTCCTCAATTGCTAGTGGTTTTTAAGGTAGGAATTTTAGTTCTTCAAGGGTGGGGTCCTTCAGCATAATTGCATCTACCTTCGTCCTATCATCCAAAAGAGAAAATTAATCAACAAAGAGTAAATATCTCAAGTTTAGTGTAATTCCTATTTGTATAGTTATCAAGTTTATAGTTCTCTTTTACTGTGTTATAACTCTGTTGAGACCACCTAGTCTATAGTCCAAAATATTAGAGGAGCCATTAGTCATACCTACCCATAGTCTCTTGTAGGAATGATAGAAGAATAGGCTGAGCCATTAATTAGAATTACAAAGATATTGAGGAAAGATAGTTCATTATCTAGTTAACCAATTACACATTGAACCCTATATGGATGAGTAGCCCTAAATAAAGCCAATTTTCTCTATCATATGCCTTGGAAAGACAAAATCACTAACATTGCTTGTAAATTTTGGTTTGATGTTATAAATTACTTCTTGGGCTAATCCTATTCCATAATAAATTTGTTTCCCAGGAAGGATGCAAAATTGTTCTAATGACATGGAATGAGCTTAGTGGATTTTGACCCTACATGGAATAAATTTTGCAATGATTTTGTAGATGAAATTACATAGTGATATGGGTTTGAAATCATCTCATTCTTGTCTAATTTTTGGGATTAAATCCTAAAATATTGAATTGAAAGCTCCCAAATCCTACTTATCTATTTTAATTTGTCAGCATTTTTTGGTCTGTTTGAAGGAATTCATAGAACCACTAGAAGAATTCTATTGTCATTTGAAGTGACTGAGGGTTCTTATACTTTTGGAAACAATGCAAAATTATTTGTAATTATTCCTTTTATATTTGATCCATCAATGCTTCATTACACACCTCCCATACAAAACTGGGGAAATATGAAGTCATATTTAACTATCTCTCTTAAATTTGTTCTATCATCCTCTTTATAAATGATCTCAAAATGGTCTGCTGATGAGAAAATTGCTCCTCAAGATAAGACACCTTCTCATGAGGAAAATTTCGTTGATAATCGTCATCTTGAGGCAATTTTTCATTACAATTATGAGATGTTGAAGAGAGAAAATATCTAGTATTTAGTAAAGGTTATGCACTAATGTTAGTGATTTGGTACAAGAAAATACATGGGAAGCGAGGGAATTGGGGAGATTCCCTACAACTCTTTTCCCAAATGTGAAACGTGGGGATGTATTCTTATTAAAGAACTATATTTGAGAACATTCATCATTTTGAAGCAAAGACTATTTTGGATGTAGGCACGGGAAGTTTGACGCAGGATCCTGCACCCAAACTGATAGCCCACCTGCTTACGTATGACTACGATCTATGTGCTTCCCTGCTTGTCAACTGCAGTTGCTCCAATTCTCGGTCGGATTGTGGTGGCTACTAAACCTACACTAACACAGGTCTAGCTAGCTCTGATAGTAGTCCTCCATCCACAAAATATGCTGACGATTGCCCTTCTATTGATCATTTGTGTGTCTTTTACCTCACAATTTCTCAATATTTGAGTGGTTTCGACTAGTCTAGCTCGTTTTTCTTCCTTCTTAGTTAGTTGCCACCTTATGCTTCTTGTGGTTTTGTTTTTTTGAGTGCAGGCTTGCATGCAGGCCACAATTCTTCCACCAATGATTGTTGACCATACCTTCCCACCTCTCTTGGAAAAATACACTAAAAACTACGTGCTTATTTGAGGTGATACTAGTAGGTCCTCTTCTACCAATCGAAATTTCAGCCACCTGTCCTTTGCACAATTTTCTTTTCCTATTGGTAGAAGGGTTTGACCCTTATTTGAACCACTCTAGTTTTTCCATGACTGACATAGACTTGTCACTTATGGATGATTTATTCAACCCCTATACAACATACAAACTAATCGATATGACCCTTTTTCAATCCTTTAAAAAAAATTAACAATTTCTTCATTGCACTATACGATCGATTTAATTTGGTCCTAAAAATAATGATTTTGCACGATCACAATCAAAAACGTTTTCAACAATTTTGGAACGAACGAGTTGGGAATTTCATATATATATATATATATATATATATATATATATATATATAGATATATATTTGTGTGTGTGTGTGTGTGTGTGTGTGTGTGTGTTAATAACACATTATCCTGCAAGAAAAAAGGTAATAGTACCCATAGTTGAAAAAAGTAGGTTCCTATCAGTCAGTGCAAAGCTTAACAATGCCCGACACAAGGCAGGGTTGTTCAAGCATATAAAATAGGATAGGTTACAAAGCTAATAGGTTGTGTAACAATAATATTTTAGAGCCTTATATTTACTTCTAGTATATTAGACCTTCTAGTTCGGTACTATCGGAAATATATTTGAGCAAAAACTTAAAATTGTGAATGCTGCCAGCTAGTTAAATTTTTCTACATATGCCTCACATCATCAACCATGGAATCCACTATAAAACAAAAATTTCTTAAAAAATAAGGAAAGCCTCCAATGATGAATGAGCCAAGTCACCATATCCCGAAATGTGTAGAGCCCAACACGCATAGTGTAGTAAAATATGTGCATATAAATGTGTGTTAGTAGCATCCTAAATAAAATCTACCCAAGAATAACCAGCCACTTTGATTATGGAAAAGTATAAATTTAAATATAAAAGGGGTTAAGAGATCCCTTGCATACACCTAAGAAGGTGTGCATGAATGAAGGGTTTGAAACTCTAAAATGAAGATGATCTAAAAACGCTAGTCCTGCAACCCTTGGGGAAATTCCATTGGCCATTATTGTAATAGATCAACTAATCAACCCAAAAAATTCCATCGCTAAGCAGTTACCTTGATAAATATAGTAAAAATTGAGCCTTGCTTTGAAGCTCTAAAAGGAAGAAACCTTAGAAAATATTATTTGGAACCACTTATGTATCATTACTGTAGTGTGCCATTGACCATGGGTGAATCTCGAGGAAAAACTTTAGAAAACCCTCGAAGAAATGAGATAAATCAAAGAGGCAAGTTCACACCTACTCTGATACCAAGTTGAGATTACAAGAGATAAACAAGGATTGAATGTAAACAACCAAAAATCCATAAATAAGAAAAAAAAATAAACACAAAGAGGAGAGAAGATGAACCCATGAACATGAGAAACGTGAGATGTAGGTGCCCATAAGCTAAAGAATCACATAAGACAACACTTAGCCCGTGACAAAAGAATTTGTGATGAAAATAATGTTGACAAAGCTAGTACTAAGGACATCACCAAATCCCAAGAAGATTTTGGAATGTTAATAGTGAGTACATCTTGAAAAAATTAGGATAGATGTAGAGATGGCTAGTGGGGTGCTAGCTCCAAGGAAGTTGACTACGTTGACCTTAGCCAAAAATAGTATATATTGAAAAAATACAATAAAATGTTTTGGTTTCACATGTATAGACTTATAGCCTTGATTACATGTAAGGTTGGCATGAGGCCACAAGTGAATATTACATGATCATTTCAATACTTTATAGGTATTACAAGTCTCATGGCATTCACAGAGAAAGAAATGTTGCAAAGGAAGGATAGATGTAGAGATGACGAGGAGAATGATAAAAGGTAAAATCTACCAAATAATTTTTAAGTTGAAGAAATTAGTACACAAATGTATTTTTTTAATAGAAGTATGATGAAAATTGCAAGGAATTTTGCACCTAAAGAAGCATAAAGCGATGAGAAACCAGGGGAGAGTCATCCCAAAGTGTTTCTTTGCAATGTCGGTGTACTTGTTTCTCAAAAAGGTGCATAAGCACAAGTATAAAGGTTAGAATTATTTTTGATAGGGTATAATGGAGAGTCTATGGGATATTAGATTTTTTATTTGGAAAAAGATACACTCAACAGAGATGTTATATTTGAGGAAGACTATATCCAAGGTAATTCAAATGAAATTGAAGTGCCATGGCCTATTGAAGACAGAGGTAAAAAGGTAGTAGAAGAAACCATTTCAAGTCAGGAACAAAGGAGAAATCAAGAATCCAGTGATAATGAATTCAATGATGTCAAAGCTAGTAATAAGGACATCACCAAAGCCCAAGAATATTATGGAATGTTAATAGTGAAGACATCGTCAAAGCCCAAGAATCTTCTGGAATGCCAGTAGTGAGAACATCATCAATGCCCAAGAATATTTTGAAACAAACATTTGTGAACATTAGATGGCTCAAAGCTACAGGAACTACCTGAAATAAATAAATGAAGAAATAAATCAAGAAGATTGCAGCAGTCGACTTTACAATAGTTATATATGGCTTTGATAAAAAATTCACCACAATTTTGGTAGAATGTGATTCAATGCACATGGAAAGAAGAATGGGACAAAGTAATAGAGGAGGAATGTGATTCCATATAGAGAAATGAAACACTAAAACTTGAGGATTTTCCTAAAGGAAAAAGATAAAATGGTTAAATGGATCTTCGGGGAAAAGTGAAAAGAAAATGGCTCAATTGAAAAGCACAAAGGAAGACAGTGATAGTTAATTCACTAGTCCTCCAAGATCATAAAAGGTTGCATATTCTTGTTCTTGTCATTTGTCCTACTAGGGAACTTGAAATTCAAGATGTTTCAATGTACTCCTCTTCTCTTACTATGTAATGACTCAATGATACATCACATCATCTAATGACTTAATGAATCCACTAGAAATGTTGCCACAAAAATTGTTTCTCTAAACTAAAATTTTGGAAATGAATAAGAAAGTATATATATGCATCATGAGAGGAAGTAAATAATGATAAAAACTTAAAACATGTTAAGAAGGAATGCCACTAAATCATTTATTTGTGGAGAAAAGTAATGGTGGATCACAATCATCCTTAAAAAACAAAAAAGTATAGGTATATGCACTATTTTGATAGGATTTGAAACTGAAGACATCAATTACAACACTTCTAGAATAGTAGATTTTTAAGTATACCTGTTTACCAGCTCGACTATAGATATTAAGAGCCTTAATAGAATCAAGGTGTTGCATTTCAAAGAACTACAGGGATACAGTTGCAGTCATAAATAGCTACAGATCAGGGATGCAGTTGTATAAGGAAAAAATTGATGCTTTTCACAATAAGGTCAATTCAACCTTGATGAAGAGTCCATAAACAACAAGGAGTAAAAGTAAATAACAACATAGAAATGGCTAAATGTGGGTAAGTATTTTGTTAGAAAATTAAATATTACAGAGCAATGAAACACATAAAATATGCGGAAAATACAAGCACACAAAACACATAAAACCAGGAGACATAGATATACGTGGTTCACCCAGTTTGGGCTACGTCCACCCCGAACAGCCAGTCCTTCCTTTCTATTATCCAGCAAAAATGAAGAGACAAAACCTACAACAGATCCACTATAATATCCTCTGTTCTCTCTCTCAGTCTCCCTCTATGTTTCTCACTTCGATAATACACTCATAATACACAACCAAAATACAATGCCCTCATATATACAAGGGGGTTGCCTTCTAGGGCAAAAAACCCTAATCTAAACATAACTTCTATCGTCAGATCATTTGCCTAATGAACGGCCCAGATTGAATAGAAATTACTATACTTTTACAAGGCAATTTTACATATGTTTTTAGCTTCGGGGGCTCTGCCCCCGAACCCCCGCCAGGGGGGGGCCTCCGAAAAGCGCTGCTGCCCCCCCCTGGACCCCCCACGGCAGTGATTATTTTCAGGCGGCGTTACTGCCCCTTTTTAAGGTACAGGGGTCCAATGCTGTGATACAAAGTAAACAAGATAATCAAGCTCCACACCCAACATATTTCATGATTATGTATCAAGGCTTTCTATGAAAAAAATCTCCAACCAATGTTGTCAAACAACCAATGCTAAAAACCTCAGTAATGTGTCATTTGCTAAGTGGGGACTGATTCCAAAATTCTAGAAATGTATGATTGTAAAAATTAGATATGTTTTTCAATGTTGTTGAAGAGCGGGATATAGCTTAGAGTTGGAGAGGAAAATATATAACAATTACCATATGAATTCTACATTGGTGTGCTTGTCTAATTATAGTCATTGGGATACCCAACTTTCCTTTGGCACCATATATAACTTGTGAATATTTAAGAAAAGAGAAATAAATATACTTGGGTTAATTCGTTTCCTACTGATCAAGATACACATACTTATCCACTTTCCCAAAGTATATGTTTGTTCTAAGTGCTATTGTGCATGGTTATTACTTTGGCATTATTCAAAGTTAAGTTCATTATTGACATTTGATAGGCTTGTGTAGTTATTATGCATTCAATATTAAACATGGGAGGTATACCAAACCTACTTTTGGATATCAAACCAGGCAATTATAAAGCTTGAATTTTTCATATGTCTGAGTTGTAATATTAATATGTTGAGAATTGGGTTCTCAATAAATGCACCGGGCATTGGAAATATCAACGCGAATGTGTCCATATTCAATGTATACAAGCAACATCACACACAATTTGAATGAATTAACCCATCTCCACTTGGCTTCCACAATGCAGCTTGATTTGAGGTCTAGTCAAGAGACAATATTATAAAATAGATAATAAATAAGAAATATAGGAGAACCATCCCAATCCAAAAAAATTATTTGTAGGTTTGGTCAAGGGGGAATATTAACCTAGCACACACTAGGGTTAATCAGTACTGAACCCAACTATTATGAAGCTAGAGATTGCATATGTCTTAGTTCCAATATGTGATATTATGACCATTTGGGTAAACTCAAGAAATGCACCAGAGGTTGGCAAATTCAATGTCCATATCATGAGAAGGGTTAGAAAAAACTATGCCAGTATTCCTACTCAATGTTCCCAATGTACAATCTAGATTCAATGCACTATCAGCCCCACCATCACCCTGGTTGTAAAATTCCTTGGAATAGAACTCTGGGTTTATGTGAAATTTTCGTTCATATATGTGTTAAACAATTTTTCTGGGTACTGTTGTAGGTTCTTTACTAACAATTTTAATTTGGAAGATACTCATATTAAATGACATGCACCAAAAATAAACCACCAAAAGTTCAAACTGACATATTCCAAGTATAACATTCACAAAGGACTTCCAAATATAACTCAAAAACAGGAGTAACGAGTATTCATATTAATTCCCAGAATGACATCCACTACAGCCATAGGAATACCAATATTTTATGCTGTCAATAAACACATGTAAATAAGGGACACTGAGTATAGAAACCTGGAACTGGTGCGTTCCTTTTGCTGGTTTCTAGATGACTGTCTCACACACAATGAATAGTCCAGAAGCTCATTTTATCCCCAAATGTTTGCATTCACCCATACCAGAGATAAGAAACTCGTGTTTCCCTTAGTGAGCAGCATTCAATACATGACTTAGTGATGCTAGGACCTCTGGATAGTGTAAACTCAGACTCATTTAGCTTATACGCAACCTTCAAAGAATAACTTTCTTGGTCATTGCAAGGGTGCACAACAAGTGTTCTACGGTTAGGAAACTCGTGCTAATCAATATGATTACTCAACCCTTCTCAGCATATTCGTCCAACATATGGAATGTGGAATATTGGCCCTCAAGCTCAGGTAGATGTGGCCCAACAACTCCAACCAGAATTGAGAACTTGTAAATGTATGTATCAGCTCGTAAAAGAATTTAGCTCGACCAGAAAAATAAAATTGGACTCGTGCAGTGAAATATTAAAGTTTCGTTTCTATAACTTTGAAATTCATATGATGCCACCCAAAAATTCGAGGTGCTACAGATTGGTATTCATGCCTATTTCTTCTTCACATTGAACCAAAAAGGAGCAGATCCAGATCCCTTTCACTTGGAATTTGAAGAGGTGAGGGATGCAAATAGAATCCCTTCTCCGCAATGACCCTCTCCCCCTGTGAAATCAAAGATTAATCACATGAAATCGAATTGGAGGGGAAATCAAAGGGGTCGGAGCCGAGAGGTGTCACTGGGCGGAGAATGGGTGATGGGAGATGGAGCATGCTAGGCGACAATATTTCATGTAGCAGCAACACCCTAGTAGATATCCTTCTATTCAGATTGAGGCAGAGAGAATTGATCCCCAAACCTATCTGCATATTTCTCAAATTTTGATGCCTTTCGTGCAACTTGAAGGCGGGTTTTCAAGGACCCACTTCGATTCCAGGAAGTGAAAGATTAAAATTTCATTTCTATCCCTTAGAAATTCATACGATCCTTCCCACCACTCAAAATCAAAAATTTGAGGTGCTTAATATTGGTAGATGTTAAGTTATAGGTTCAATTTCTTTTTTTTATTTAGTGTTATTCTTGGACATAATCATGATTTCCCTATTTTTATTCAGGTGTTATTCTTGGACATAATCATGATCTCTATTCGGGTGTTATTCTCGAATATGACCATGATGTAGCAGCACCACTTCCTAACTAAAAAAAATTTGAGGAATAACTAGATAAACCCAACCAAAAGAATTAAGTTCTAGGTCATGTAAAATGGAATACTAAAGTAGCACAAAATCATCTAAACCTAACTATTTTGAATATTGAGTTTTCATATGACTAAGTTTGAATATTTGATATCTTAATGATTTGGTTAAAGTTGAGAAATGCACCATAGACTGGCAACCTCAAGTTGACTACCATAACGACATTTAGACTATGCAATTATTTAATTTGATGATTTTAGTCTTTTGGAAACTACATGTAGTATTTTTGGCTCAACGGTTCCCATGTAATAAATTCTTGATGAGAAAGACACATATTACTAAAATTTAGATTTGGTGCTTGTAGGTGTTTGTATGTTCCATTGGGCTTGGATATAGCCAATATGTATGTCTTTCTAGGGGAAACAAGAGATAGAGATTATGAAGAGTTGATTGGAGGAATGAATAAAACATTGATATTAAAAGGGATTGTCATTAATGGAAGTGAAAATATTTTGAGGAGTCCTACGAGTTATGGAAGTGAAGATGTTTTTCATTGGGAAAGTCCCGATATAGTGTCAGTTATTGTAAGTGATGATATATAATAATTCAACAACCAATAAATAATTTCATCTCTACATTGGTTTGAGGTATAACTTTGCATCCTATCATATATAGTTAGTTATCATTGTCATAAGTGATGATAAAGAAAAATTCAATAGCCAACAAATAATTGAATTTGGATTCACAGTTACGCTATTATATGTAGTTACTTCTCACTGTCATCGCTTTTTGACATTTGTACATATGTGCATGAAGAAAACTCAAACCAATGATACATACTTAAAATGAATTGTGAAAGAAGTCTAATATTAATGAGAAAATTAGAACTTATGTGGATAATAAAAAAGCCCTATTTTGATCTAATGTAATAATTCCATCTGTAATATAAATGACTTCACTTAAATTCCCTTGTTAAAGTTTCACATTTCATTGTCAATCAAGAAAATATAAAAGTGAGGGACACAGGGTTCATCAATTACCCTTACTAACAAGATAAATCAAAAAATAGCATCCATAATTTTACTACATATTTTCATAAACTCAAGGGTACTAGTGTGCATAACTAGTCATAATAGAGGTGGGGAACATGATACAATTTTGAAATGGTAGATCATAGTTGACAAAATAAGTAAAAAATTTCAATGGGACCATGCTTATCTACTAAATATGGCAGTATGTCATTAGGCCAACCATCAAGATTCACTTCTTCATAGGAATAAATAAGAGGTTTGGGTGAGGTGTAATTTATGGGTTAACCAAGAACTAAGTGTGATGCATCCTTCCAAGCCATTTCTCCCACAAGTTATGGCACTCGACATCTTAGGAAGAGTTGAAATGAAACCTTAAACAATTATTGATACACACCCACAAAAGGAAGAACATAGCATTTATTGCAACATTCACTTGTCATTTACCCTAAAAGAAACATGGAGAGAATGATAATAAGTGTCACTGAGATATCCCTCTTGCATGCACAACTTCTCTACTAAATCAACCGCCAATATAGAAGGCCTTAGTAATAGAAACAAGCAGATGTACAAATAAATGAAAGATAAAAGGATAAATATAAAAATGAGAATGAGCATACCTATGGATTTGGGGCTCATATCTCCATTATCATTGGGATGGACTTAGGTTTTTGGCTTCTTGTCAGGATCCATTCATGAACACCTACCACCACTTTTCACAAAATCTCCTTTTCTATCTCTTTTCTCTTGACTTCTTTTATTACCAGGGACATTAACAAATGTAGGTAGATATTTATAGCAACAATAGGCACCTAGGACATCAGAAAATTCCTCACTCGCTCATGTTTTGCACTTTTTTCATTTGAATTCCTAGTAAATAGAAATCTCAAACATGTCGAACACTTGACACAACATTTAATAGAATCTCCCTTTCTATATATTTTCTCACGACTCCTTCTATTGCCATGGATGACCCCAAATGTAGATATATTTATGTAGCAGCTATAGGTGCCAAGGACATTAAAAAAATCCTCCCTCGCTCACATTTTCCACTTTATTTTCATTTGAATTCCTAATATATAGACATCCTCAACACTACGACATGTGAACAAGGGAACTTGTTATTTTGGTCTTCTGTGGTTTTAGTATGTACGTGTTTTTGGTGTGATATAAGTGCACGAAGATGGTATTGAAGGAGGTATTGCTGGGGGTGGCAATGCTTCTATGTGGAATTCTCCATTTATGGTGCTTGGTCTAGAAATTGGTGCACATGGTGGTTTGGTGGGTGGTTCTTTGTGTCGAGTGGCGATAGGAGAGTTTCCCTTTTGGAATACATAGAGTCGATATCCTAGTGTGGGTTGTGTGAAGCTTCTTGGGAAGTGTCAGCCTGGGGCATGTTCCTCCCACCTTCTCCTTCTCTAGATGTTCAAGTTCTTGCCGAGTTTTCCAACTGGTGGCAACATGGTAGCTAGGAGATAGCGTGTGGTTTCCTGAGGAAATTTAAGGGTGAAGAGAGATATTTTTTTTGGGTTTGGTGCTAGGGGAAAGTTCCAGTAGACCAGAATATGATAATTTTTGGAGTTGGGCCTCTTTGTTTTATCACAATGCGACCTTCCTCGTGGTGCCATAAATCCTCACCCCTAGCCAAGCAAGGATCTGTTGGGTCAGATGATATGGAAATAATGGTGGTAGGACTGTCGATCACTCCCAGCTTGCTGGTGTGGGAATGTGAGGCAGTCATGACGGAGGAAAATAGGCCTCTCGTGGTGGTGAAAGTGTAAGGTCACAACAAACATAGCATCAAGGTGGTGGACAACAAGGAGGAACAACTAATTGGGGAACTTGTAGGCATTTAGCTCTTGGCCCATAGTAAATTCAAAATTATTTTCTAGAAAATTGTGGGGACCTAATTCAAACTCTAATGGATCAGTTGGACGCAGTAGAATGGGTTCGTAGGGAGGAGCATGTTGATTTAATGGCCACTTTGGATAGGATGCACTACTTCCAATGCCAGGTCAGGGAGCGAGTATTGGTAATGGTCTAGCAAGGACAAAACCACCTTGTAGAAAGTGGAAAAGTTGGACACTTGGCTCATACACTTCGAAGGGCACGTCCATTGCAACTTCCATCCACCACCCCCTCTAGTAACAACCCTGGAAAACCCAGCTTCCATTCTATCGGATGACTAGTGTGCTCTCATGTGTTTTTTATGTATTACATGTATTTTGGTGTCTTTTACCCTCTAATTTATGGATGTTTTCCTTAGCCTCATTTTTGTATTTTTGTCACTTGTTGCAAACATTGGTCAATAGACATAGTCGGTTTGATACCACCTATTTTTTTCTTTGTTGGTTGTACATATTTTTCACCATATGAATGAATATCGACTTACAAAAAGAAATATTATGTTTATCTATTCATTAAATGTAAATATGAAGATTTGACCTTAGATTTAAAATAAGAGTCACACTTTTACCATAAATCAATGAAGTTTAAAGATTAAAATTTATGGCCAAAGAAATATAGATATTCATATTAATTTGACTATCTAAATATTACCTTTACTAAAACTATAATGAAGGCATTAGTATAAAGTAAATATATCATACATTCAATTGTGTTAATTGTAGATGAATCCATCTATAGTGTTAAACTTTAGAGACAAAAGAGTATTCAGAATTTTAACACTGTAGATGGACTCAAAGAACCCTTTGTCTCTAAATCTTAACATTGTAGATGGATTCAAAGACTCGTTTAGTGAAATGTAACACTTCAGTATCAAAATTGAAAATTTTCATTTATGGAGTCACATGAATAAAAATTACTAACATGAATGACTACTTCATATACTTTTTGTACTTTTTATTTGGTTATATTTTTATATTTGGACTATAGTAGTCATTTACAGTAATCATTATTAATTATGTCACTTATTATCTAGTCATATATTTTAATCCTAGACTAAATTAGTTATTTAAGTTAGTCTCTTTTAGTTTAGTCATTTATTATCTAGTTGTATTTTTTATCCCTAGACTAAATTAGTCATTTAAGTTAGTCACTTTTAGTTTAGTCACTTATTATCTAGTCGTATATTTTATCCCTAGACTAGATTGTTCATTTAAGTTAGTAATTTTTAGTTCGGTCACTTAACATTTCTCAAATTTAATAGTATTTCACTTGAAATAATTGTGGTGACTAACTTTTTTAGTCACCTAGTCATTAATTTCATCATTTTCTACTCCTGAGCACATGATCCTTCATGTATTGTCTTCTGTTGTTGATGTGTTGTGCTGGAAGGTATATCTTCAGTCTGTCAGCCGCTATAGGAATGCATGTGGAGGAATAAAATTTCCTCTATGTGTTTTTATCTGTTTGCACTTTTTTCAGGGGGTCTGGTGATCTTGAGGGGTTAGCTTGTTGTTCTTTGATGTTTTGAGGGGCGGAGTCAGATTCTGTAGTCTAGTTTGTTGCAGGTGAGTTGGGAGAAGGGGGTAGCATCTTCTTCCCCATCGTGAGCTTCCATGATTGATAGCCTTTGCCCTACTAAAAACCAGAGGGTGTTGCCGTTGATTTAATGACAATGAGGCCTAGATGGCTCCTGTCGCTGGTTTGTTTGAAACCCTAGGCCACCATGGGTAGTAGGAGCTCTCTTTCTCAAAATTCACTCTTTCATTGTTGATTTATATTATGGAGTGCTACATGTTTAAATTAATTACCTTTAATATTTTAATTTTCCTAAGTTATACTTAGATTCCTCAATTAAAATATTAATTAATTAATTATCTTCCAAACGGGATGGAATTTCCCAAATCTCTTTCTAGGTCTTGGAGACCGTATGTACCTTAGTCCCAATACAATATCTGGGAGCTAGAGCACATCTAAAGCTACCCCAATAGTAAAATAAAATCTCAACACAACATTCCAATCAATTATGTTAGTTAGATTATGTATATATATTTTTTTAATAAAGACACATGCAACACATTATGAACTTTTATTCTCAGAGGAAAATAAATTTTATAGGAAACTAGAGCTATCCTTGCTAAAACTTCAAAGGGTCCACAATAATTGGGTGACAACTTGGCACACCTACGGATTCTAAGACTATTTTTCTAAGGTTTCACTTTCAGATAAATGTGGTCACCAACATTAAGCTCTTACTGAACTCTCCTTAAATATGTGTAGTTGTTTTTATCAATCGTAAGCTTCCTTAAAATTTTGTTTCACCTATTTGATTATTTCATCCATATCTTTCAATATATATTGTCCTAAAACCAACTTGTATTTAGGATGATCGCAACTTAAAGGGACCTTAAATTATCTCCCATGCATTAATTCAAAAGGACTCATATTTAATGAAGTATTATAACCATTATTGTAGGAAAATTCAACTAAATGAAAATAATATTCCCACTTAGTATGCCTATCCATAATATACATTCACAATATATCCTATGGGATTTGAATGGTCATTTTAGTTTTACCATAAATCTAGGGATGATAAGTTATGGTAAATTTCAGTTTCATACCCATGCCTTCAAATAATCCTTTCCAAAAATTAGAGGTAAATTTCGCATATGGATCTGAGTTACAATCTTAGGCATACCATCTAGTCTAAATATGACCTTCATGAATATCTCTTTTATATTAATGGTTTTGAAAGTATACATTCCAGGTATGAAATGTTCTACCTTACTAAGTTTGTATACCAAAACCATTATAGAGTCATATTGTTTCCTCGTTTTTAGAAAACCAGTGATAATTTCCATGGATATTACCTCCCGTTTCCACCGTGGAATGGGTAAAGGCTGCAATAATCCATTCAAATGTTGATGGAAAGATTTAACTTGTTGGAATTATAAAAAAAAATTTACATATCCTATTGTTTTCGATTTCATAGTAGGCCAACATAAGTCCTTTATTAGCATACTTATTCACTTATGATAACCAAGATGTTCAACTGTAAGTTTTTTATGTAACTCATCAAGGACAAAATTTTTATGTTTTGATTATTGGGTATGTAAATCTTGTATGTATACATCAAGAAATAATATTCAATAACTAAAACATCATTACCATCATCATCCTGAGAACCTTTTTTTTTTTCTTCGATTTTAATATATTGTCTTCAAATTCTGCAAATATTTTTACCTTTTCAGCCAATTATGTTTCCCATCTACTTGCAAAAATAACACCAATTTGATTTATTTTCTTATTAAGAGCATATGTTATTTTGTTTTATTTTCCCTTAATTTGTATTATTTTGAAATAATACTTACTAAGGGATGCCAACTATTGTTCTTTCCAATAATTTAGGTCTGTTTGGTTAAGGAGATACTTAAGGTTGATATTATGAGTTTTGAACTAAAATATCCTCCTTATAACATAGTGCCTCCACATTTTGAAGGCATGAATAATAGGTGCTAATTACATATTATGGGTTGCATAATTTTTCTCATGGTATTTAAGTATTTAATATTCATAGCTTACCACATGACCCTCTTGAACTAATAATTCCCCAAACCCCTATTTACAAGCATCAATACATACCATAAAGTCTTTATTAGGGCCAACTATATTTAAAATTGGATAAGTAGTCAATAATTGATTTAGTTTTTCAAAGCTATTCTAGCATTACTAATTCCAGTGAAATCTACTTCCTTTCTCCTGTAATGAAGTGATTAGGTAGGATGTTTTGGAAATTCTCTTTCTGAACCTCCTATGATAACTCATGATTCCCATGAAAGACCTAATGTTAGCCACATCCTTAGGTAGTGGTTTCTCCATAATGGCATTTATCTTCTTTCGATTTGTGGAAATCCCCTATTTAGATATAACATGACCTAAATAATGAATCTATGTTTGATCAGATTCACATTTGCTAAATTTAGCATACAATTTATTTTCTCTAGGTATTTGGAGGACCATTTTCAAATGTTGGTCATGTTCCTCTTTATTCTTTAAATAGAGTAATATATCATCACTAAAGATGATGAAAATTTTGTCTAAATAAGGCTTCTAAACACTATTCATCAAACACATAAAAGTGGATAGTGCATTAGTGAGCCTTAAAGGAAGTATGATGAAATAATAATGCCCATACCATGTCATGAATGTTTTCTTATGAAATTGTTTGTCTTTGATCAGGATCTAATAATAACCAGATCTTAAGTCAATATTTGAAAGCATAGTAGCTCCTTTGACTTGATCAAACAAGCCATCAATCCTAGGTAATGGATAATTTTCCTTAATTTTTGTTATGTTTAGCTATGATTGATTTGTTTAGAGTCAAAGGGTTCCATATTTCTTTTTCAGAAATAAGACTGGTGCACTCCATGGTGAGATAATGGGTCTTCTATATTTCTTATTTAACATCTCTTGTAGTTGAATTTTTAGTTCAATCAATTCTAGAACACTCATTTTTATGTAGCTTTAGATGTTGGGACTACTCAAGGGATAATCTCTATAGTGAAATATATAGGGTAATCTTGGAATTTCCTTAAGAAATACATCCTTCTATTTTTCAAGGATGGGATAATATTTTATGGAGGTTTTATGATTACTGTTAGAATTATCTTCAATATGAAATTCATACAACTTACATCCCTTTTGGGAACATTTATTTAATTATAATCCAAACATTTTCCTTACTAAAATAGATATTGGAACCCCTTTTATTGTACAAGTTCCCCCGTCATCATTGACACACATGAAAACAAATTTCATTTTGTTAAATACATTATTTTGTTGCTCTAACCAATATATGCCAATAAGGATATCATATGATACCAAAGGAAGAATATTCGTGTTAATTTTAGTGTGTAATCCCTTTTAAATCTATTGAACAATCTTCACTAATCTCAGTAACCCTTAAGTTGGTTCTTGTAGCTAGTTTCACTAACCAAGGTTTAGTGTGTTTTTATTTCTTTAGTCCACAATTTTTTATTATAGAGGAATAAATATAAGTAAAACTAGAGTCGGGATCAATTAACATATATACAATATTTCCAAATATTTTACCTTGAATCTCTACCATGTTGGATTTGTGGTCATCGTGTCTATCACCTAGTGCGGAATTAATCCTTGGAATGTGACGAGAAATGTCATTTATTGTAGAGGAATCATCTATATTATCCATGGTTACCTTCTTATTCAAAGGATTTTGTGGATAATTCCTCCAAAGTTATTTTCATTACAACCCCAACATTTAATTGTTGGCAATGAAGATTCATCAATTTTTTTATTCGTAGTTCGTGTTACTAGTCCACTTCCCTTATTTAAATTTATTTCTTTATTTAAATTCCTATTGTAATTTCCTCCTTGAAAGAAATTAGAAGTATTTTCAAATCTAGGTTTCTTAAATCCTCTCCTTTTAGAATTTAATTTTTTGTTGATATTTGCAAGCCAACTCTTATACCTATCTCCTTTTTTCTTGTTGTCGGTGTAACACAATTTTTATTTTCTTATTATTTCATCCATAGTTTTCATATTATCAAATTCAATTCTTTGTTTTTAAGAAAAAGGAAGACAACTTAGATAAAAAAAAAATTATTTTTTTCCTTTTATGCTTTAAGACATGGCACATACTGCAATAGGCTCATGAATTTATTCACAAATTCATCCATTTTTAACTAACCTAATATTAAGTCATGGAACTCCCTAGCGTTCTCATCGTAGTACCTCTCTTTTACATACTTATTATTGAACTCGTTCTTTAATAATTTCTAGGGAAAACTGTTTCCTCTAATTTTCTTTATTGTTTTGTTTTCTTCCCAAGAAAATATTTTTTTTCAAATGAGATGATATGTAGCCAATATGGACTTCATATCACTAAGGTAATTATATAATTCAAAATATGTATATATGTTCAAAAGCCAATATTATGCTCCTTATTCAAATTCTCCGTTAAATTTGAAGGTATGATATTTTTAAATTTACCGTGTAATTGGGATGCAATTATTTTATTCTTAGATATAAAAGTTTCCATTTCATCAATAAATTTGGATGTTTGTGTCTCACTATAAGTTATAGCTCAATTTTTTTCTATGGAGTCACTTCTAAAAAAAAATTTAGCAGTTCTTTCAACTTTCATGTTGCCTCTATTTTCTTCTAACATCTTTAGTATGTGCCCATTTATGTCTTCTTGTTCATCCCTTTATTTAGAGAATTTATAGATAGATATATATATATATATATATAGAGAGAGAGAGAGAGAGAGAGAGAGAGAGAGATATCCTACTTGCTATATTTTTATACTTTTACATATTTTTGATCTCTCATGAACATTCAATTTATAATACCCATTGCATTCTTACATCAATTATTGGATTAATAGCATGTTATAACTCATCATTTACTCTTATAAATCACCATAGAGTATCCCAATCCACCATATTCCATATCATCATTATACTCGTAAGTATATCTAAATAATATTAGAAGTTATAGGTCCAGTTCTATCTAGGGAGTCACTTCTAAAAAAGAAATTAGCAGTTCTTTCAACTTTCATGTTGCCTCTGTTTTCATCTAACATCTTTAGTATGTACCCATTTATGTCTTCTTGTTCATCCCTTTATTTATAGAATTTATCTTGGTTAGATTTACCACTATCTAAATTATATTTTCGACTATAGACCACTTGGAAAATATCATATTTAGAATTGTCCTCTATACCCTCTTCAACTGAAGCTACAAAATTCTGCCTATTATTATATGCAGTCATTCCTCAGTTTTTTTCTGGTAGTTGTTTTTTTTCTGTATGTTACACAAAATAATATTTTTACTTAGGATGCATAAAGTCTCAGTGTTGTAACCTACAACTTTGATACCACATGTATACTTTTATACTACATTACTCACACAATATCCTACTTGTCATATTTTTATACTTTTACATAGTTTTGATCTCTCATAACTCATCGTTTAATATTATAAATCACTATAGAGTATCCCAATCCACCATATTCCATATCATCATTATAGTTGTAAGTATATCTAAATAATCTTAGATCGTTCTTAAATGCCTTTTAAAAATTAATATAACAACTATAAAAACATATAAAATTATATATAATCAAGGTTGTTCCAACATTAATAATTTAAAAAACCTATATACAAATACAATTGTGGCTATCCTAAAATATTATTAGGTTCTTACCCCTTTCTTTTAATCTTTATAACATCGACTTAATTCATAGGCATTCCTTCTATTTATCTCGGCTTTCGAAATTTTTTCATGTCAAATATATCTACAGCCACAGGCTTATAGATTATCAAATATTTAATTCAACCCGCCATGGGTACCAAATAAACCTCATTAATGTCTTATTGATACCGTACACACAACATATGGCTTATGTTTATTACACTCCACATTTAACTCGTTAAATATTATATGTTAAGACATTGGTTTATTGATTACTTGTTACATATACAAGTGACCTTACTCTACACTTAAAATATTTAATTCAAGCCACCATGGGTACCAAATAAACCTCATTAATGTCTTATTGATATCGTACACATGACATATGGCATATTCTTATTACACTCCACATTTAACTCTTTAAGTATTATATGTTATGACATTGGTTTATTAATTACTTGTTACACATACAAGTGACCTTACTCTACAATTGAGGTGGCATATTAGAACTTATAATGTGGAATCTCTAGTTCATGTGCATCGATTTTGTTAAGCCACGAGGAAGGTTCCACTTGCCTTCATATCGCCCAACTTGGAAAGATGTGAAACTTAATCAACAGATGAAATCGATATTGGTTTAAGAGACGAAGTATGTTTCTAGGGTTTAGTTTTAGTCATAATTACCTTCTTCTCTTCCCATTCGCTTGGTCATTGTTCCGTTTGATTTTTCGGATAGATCCTACTCTACTCTGAGACCAATCCTTTTTATTTGATTTTACATTATTGTTTATAGCTAGTTAAGATTTTTTTAAGCCACATACATAAATATTGTATGTGGATCGATTTCGTTACGCCATAAGGAAGGCTCCAACTTCCTTCACATGGTCCAACTTGGAAAGATATGAAACCGAATCAACAGACGAGATCAAGCTCGGTTTAATCGATGATGTAAGTTTCTAGGGTTTCATTTTAGTCCTAATGACCTTATTTGTTTGTTCACTTGGTCATTGTTTTGTTTGAGCTTTCAGAAAAATCCCACTCTGCTCTTAGACTAATGCATATTTTATTTCAACCATTATTGTTTTTAATTAGCTTAAACTCATTTCTCTTACCAGTTTCCATTCGTTTCTCACTGATGAAAACTTTGTGCAACTTCATGTATTCGAATGGTAAGTGGCACAACCCTCTGAGGGATTTATGGTTTATTTTTACATATTTCTTTGAATCTACTATTTTTTTCTTGCATTATTATTTTAACAATTCATTTATCCCTCATGGATTTAGGTTACATTATATGTTCTCTTTATCGACACTAAGACTTTTCACAACCTTGATCTTTAGCAAGTTTACTTTAATGGTTGGCACAATGCATTTGTGATTGTTCCATTCCATTCCATTTCTAGTTAAATTTTCACCCTTCAAATTTCTTAATTGCAATGCCTTTTAATTTGGTAACATTTAAGGGTTTAACCCTCATTTCCTTTGTCTGATTTTTTTACACATATGTAAAAAACCTATCCTAACCTTATCATGAAAAGGTTTCATCCTCATAAGTTTTTTTACTCTCACAAGGATACCATTTCTGAAGAGGGTTTTGAAACTTTTCTTGCGTTTGTTTCTTGTAGTTTGGTTGATTTTATTCAAATTTGGGATTATGAGGTTGAAACCCTAATTTTGTAGGATTATTATATAACTGTTGATCGATTTTGGCATCATTATTTTACCACTGCTGTGTTTATAAATATTTTGTAATGGACACATTTCCTTATTTGGAAATTTTCTTAGCTTATACTTCAGGGTTTCCATCCTATTATAGTTTTTTCTGAGGTTGTTCACTCTTTTCAATTTTTTTTTATTCTCGATAAACCAGTACTATAATTTTAATGGGTTTAAAATTTGTTACAAGTAAGAATTATGGGTCTTTCGAACAAGTTTTCTCTCACATATAACCCCATTTATTTTTTATTTAAAGAAAATATTATCTTATTATTTCCTTTAGAAACAATATCTCTTGATAAGCCTTGAGCTCATATTTTATTTGGTTGATAATTCATAGGTGTACTAGGAATGGAAAAATCATTTGCAAATTATTTTGTTTACTTTGGAATTATTCAATTTCATTAACAAATTTGACATCCTCCCTATAGGTTGAATGAGCTTGAACTTCTTGGTCATTATTATTTGTGTCTTTGGCTCTCCTGTTGAATATAGACACTTTGTATTTCCTCTTTAGTTTCCACCATGGATAATTGTTCCGATTATTACCCTAAGGGGTTTTTCTTTTGTTTAATTCTACAATACCCTAAGTGTATCATTAAAAGGGACTAATTTTGAAAGCCTTTAGTCCAATATTTTTGTTCTATGTAATTTATGATATGGTTCTTTTCAGCCCTTACTGTTAGAAAATTATATATTACATAGAAATGGAGCACATAAAATATGCAGAAACAAAAAAATGGGAAATAAAATATAAAACAAGAGAGACACACATATATGTGGTTCACCCAACTTGGGCTACGTCCACTGAAAAATCCAGCCCTTCCTTTATATTATCCAACAAAATAAAGAGAAACAACCTACAACGAATCCATTGTAATATCATCTACTCTCTCAGATAGTCCCCCACTGTATTTCTCGCTCAGAATAAAGAACCAGAACACAGACGCAATACAATACCCTCATATGAGGCAAGGGGTTTACTTCTAGAGAAAAAAATCCTAAATTAGACATAACTTCTACCATAATATCATCTTCCTAATGAACTGCCCAGATTGACTACAAAATTACAATATTTTACAATGAAATTTGACATCTGTTATTAGCTTCGAGGGCGTTGTCCCTGAGAACCACCACCGTCAACCCCCCCATGTGCACCCCTGTGATGACGATTAAATGAGAGGCAACATTGCTTCCACATTAAGAACAAAGGTCCAATGCAGTAATACATCTAAATAAAGAAGATAATGAGGCACCACACCCAACACTTACTTATAAACTATATTGTGTAAGCTCATTTTTTTTTTCTGTTTAGTTAGTTCAAAAGAAATTATTATATATGTTAGAAAATTATATATTACATAGCAATGCAACACATGGAATATGTGGAAAATAAAAGCACACAAAACAGATAAAACTAGAGAGACACATACATACGTGGTTCACCTAGTTTAGGCTACATCCACCCCGAACAGCCAATCCTTCCTTTCTGTTATCCAACAAAATGAAGAGACACAACCTACAACAGATCCATTGTAATATCCTCTCTTCTCTCTCACAGTCTCCCTATCTGTTTCTCACTCTGATAATACACATACAATACACAGTCGCAATACAATACCCTCATACAAGTGAGGGGTTGCCTTATAGGGAAAAAAACCCTAAACTAAACATAACCTCTACCATCAGATCATCTCCCTAACGAACCGCCCAGATTGACTAGAAATTACTATACTTTTACAAGGCAATTTTACATATGTTTTTAGCTTCAGGGGCGCTTCCCCCGAAACCCCCCCGCTAGGGGGGGCTCCATAAATTCGCAACCACACCCCCCCGTGGACCCCCTAGGTGGTGTTTAATTACGGGCAGTGTTGCTGCCCCATTAAGGTTTAGGGGTCCAATGATGTGATACAAAATAAATAAGATAATCAGACTCCACACCAAACAATATATTTGGAGCATCATATTGTTATCAATTATTTCATATGTTATGAGTATGTATTTTGGTTAAATTTTCATGTTTTTATTCTTTAATAAAATTTATTAAACAATAGTTATAAGATGTCTAAACTCATTGTTGGGTTTTCTTCCTCTTTTAGTTCGAATTTAAGTAGTGAAATACTATTACTCCACTTATTTTCATTTACATACATGTAATTTTTTTTTTTAAATCCTTTTGGATGATTTTTTCATTCTCTTAAGAGTTATTTGAATACAAATTTTTTTCCATTTCTGTAATAATTAAAAATAGGTTGAACTTAGACCTATGAAGCAAGTTTTGTTTCTTTTCTTTTAACTATATCAAGATAATTATTACCTTACTGTTTAGTTTGATTATTTCTATGTTATTAATACTTACCTTCACTATATTTATAAACATGAATAGAATGCTTCCAACATACTCTATTTTGAACTGTTATTAAAATATATCATTCATTGTTTTACCATATTTATCCAAATCATAGATATTTAACATTTGATTTAGGGGTATTGTAATTTAAAGTAACTACCTAATAGAGAGAATTCTATAAGTATTTACACAATCATCCAATCATATGCTCTACTTAGATATTTGCACAATATAGTTTATTTATATATATATATATATATATATATATATATATATATATATATATATATATATATATATATATATACAAAATAATAATTATTATTATATTATGTTTTTATTTCTCTTTTGTTCTCATGCATATTCAGAGAATTTTATAAAATTGTATAACAATACTACTAAAGAAAATCTCAACAATAAAACTCTTAGTATGTGACGACTATTGTAGATGAGACATGAGTTACTCAGTGTGTAGACTTCTCAATATTTTTCTAGAAAATAATGTTGGAGCTACAACACTCCTATGAACCTTGAATATTCCTCCTGGAAGAGTTCCCCTAAGATTTAATACACTGTAAGTACTCCAAAACTTATGTTCTCTTTTCTGTCCACTATGCCTCCCCACCTTCGCTCAAAACTTTGTCACTCTAACTACACTATAAGACAAGAGAAACCATTTTATAATATTTTTTTGGTAATTAGTAACTACCTCCTTTTTATCCCTTACGTGGTAGGTATTTAATTACTCATTAATGAGACCTTATCTCCCTGTTTTTCTAAGAAAATGTCTTGTCCTCCTCCTAGTTATTTATTAATACACTTTCTATAATTATATAATATAATCCTCATATTAATTTCCTAGTTATTACATCATCAAGGGTAATCAAATCTAACCATTAGCTTGTAGTACATAGTTCTTCTTTACCCATTTATAGCCTCATAATTATTTTCCATATTTTTTATTAAACAATCAATAAAACATATTTACATAAAGTAACTTATCAATAACAAAATATTGATAACTAGTTCAATTCCTATCTTAAAGCCACAACATTAACACACTTGATATAAAGAATAACCAAAAATAAAAATATATACCCTTCCAGGTTTGGATATAAACAAACAAGCTATTAAAACCATAACAATAAACATTCAGCGTGAAAAGGAGACAAAAGTAGAACATTACAACATATATATAACTCATATTAAAATTTAAACTCAATGGATTCAATCTCTTGGAAATATAAAGTTAATAGAATCTAAAAGAACCTAACTATGGGTCCAAAATTTCTTTGGATAATTCATCCAATTTATGGTTCAATTTCATATATATATGCTTGAAAGAAGTCCATTGTAAAGAGAGCATGGAATTTTGAATTTCCTATCGGAGATGTCCAAGACAATCAATTTTAAGAGCCTTTTTTTTCATGTTCAACCTAACTTTTTTGGAATCCCCCATAGCATGAAGCTTGTTTACATCCTAATTTATCACAAAATTCATACCACCAAGTAGAGAATTGGACTTTTGTGTTTGTTCCCCTACGTAAAGCATATTGAACATAGAAATAATTATTTTTGTTAATATAAAACAATATTACAACCCTACATCTCAGAGGAGCCCCTTGAATAGCACCATTGAAAAATAACCAAGGAATTCTTAGTTCTGGTTGCGGCATAACCGATATCCTTCTTTATTTTTTCTTGAATTGAATCTTGTTTTCCTTGATTAATTCCACTATGAATTTCAGTGGTTAATTCACATAGAATTTCTTTGCATCTCAGAAAAAACATAACTTCCATGCCCACCAAATACCATAGGTCTAAATACCAAGAAAATCACTGAACTCCATTATTATTGAGTCTTACAAATATCTATGCATATAATATTCTAGGTGTTTCTTGTTCTGGTGAAGAAATGAGAAATCATTTCTTTGTTTGATTTACATAATGCACATTTGTTTGGGATAATTTATCCTCTTTTAATGTTTTTTTCCCATGTTAGAGGCATTTTAATTTAAATTTCACCATAATGTTTTCATACATAACTCCACTACCACTTCTCATCCCCATGAAAAAGAGACTCGTCCTAAACATTGTATCCAAATTTTGTAATGTAATATATTGATTTTGGATTCTTAGACCAAAATAATGGGTCTTCATATTAATTTAAGAGCTTAATAAAATAATAACATAAATTCCACACATCATTGTGTTACTTTATCATGGTTATCTTCTAACTTCCATCATTTATGACCATCCTTTTTGGGGTTTTATGTTTTTTCATCCACAAGGAATAAAATATGCATGTTATGGGATTAGGTTTATAGAGAGACAAAACCAATAAACTAATCATAGATAATGGTCTTCACCAATTCTAAATTTCATCCCTTCTCCCAACTTCCCAACTGTCCAATTGTAACAAATGGGAAGGCCACAACTAATTCCATCAACACAATGGAGCCATTTTTGTAATTTTTCATGGGAATATATACCATCTATTTATCTATTTTACATTGAGATATATAATTTCCATAACACTTCACTAGAGAGAACTATTATCAGTGAGTTTCCAAAGGGACATTGTCACAAGAGACTAGCTAAAAAAATATTCCTTCTTTTAACCTTGATCTCCAAGGCATTTTAGCATTGATAAAGCAGTCCATTTGACCAATAACATATAATACATATTTAAATTAGTAGACCACAAATATTGGAATCAATTTTCTCATATTTTAGTGAAATACCTTAAGGGACAATCATGATAGAGATCTAAAATACAAGAATACTATCTAGCGCTGAATTTATAAGAATTAATCAACTAACCCTCAAGAGTAATATGTTCACCCATAAAGAGATACAAGGCACCATATATTTCTATAAAAATATCCCATCAACATATTATTCAGAATTTAGCTTTAGATAAAAACCAAAATATTTTAATTTTGACTCCAAATCCTTACACTAAAAAGGAAAGAGAGCTTCTAACTTATCCTTTATACCATTTGGAATTACATTTAATATTAAAAATTACATTTGAATATTAATCCTCATTCCTGTAGCCTTCTCATACAATGGCATAATTTTCGTTAGGGATGTTATATCTTGAAGAAATCCAACCTCAATTAGAAATATATTTTAACAAATCAAATATGAGTCAAAGACTCAAACAAAGAGAGATTTATACCTCTTCGAACATAATTGAGTTTCATGTCAACAATAACATTACGAAGGCAATCCTACACCAATGGACTAAGGAGAAACGATAGAGGAAACCATTGTCTTAGACATTGACAAGCACAATTTTTTTCCAAGGTGTGCGGTTGATGAGAAAATCATGGGAAACTAGTTACACACATCCCATAATCTAATTCACTATGTTGAGATTCATTCCTAACTGAAGTAGAATCAATCTTAAATAATACCAAATACATATGTCATAAGCCTTAGATAAATCAATATTTTAAAATCACATCATCCTTCTTAGATAGACTTAATAAAGTGAAAATCCTCTTGGGATATAGATATCATGTCATGGATTTGGCACTACTGTCAGAATCCAAATCGTTCCTCTCATATCACTTGAATTAGAATGGGCTTGAGAGGTTGGGAAATAACTTTAGGCATTATTTTATAAATGATGTTATAACAAGAGATAGGCTTATAATCATCAAAATATGTGGTGTCTACCTTCTAAGGATAAGTGAGATTAATGTAGAGTTTAAAGTTCCAAACATCTTACGTGATCATTGAAATTATTTGACTACATTCAAAAACTCCCCTTTAAGAAGGTCAAAGAGTCCAGAATTCCATTGAGATGTTGTTTGGGGATAGAATCTTCCCTCTTTTCATGGATGAGAGAGTAGATAATGCTTCCCCTTACATCACCTTAGCTTCCACAAAGGCATGCATATCATCCATGATTAATTTGGGTATCAAGATGAGACCTTCCATAATATATTGAATTAGAAAACTAAGATGATATTTAAAAATAGGTACTGAAATGAAAGACACCGACATTTAATATATATTTACAAGTTCTTACCATATCCCCCTCCTGATTCTAGTTCTCCCATGTAGAATTTAATATTTTTCGGATAACTAGCACAATTATAAACAAATTTAGTAATGTTATTGTTTTCCTAAATTCAATTGGCATGACTCTTAAGACACCATGAAATTTATTCGCTTTCAGGAATATATTCTCAAATATATTCTAATGATATAATGGACGACATGACTTTATTGAAGAAAATCCCATCTTGATTATCTTCATTTATTGTACTTATCTTGAGCTCCATCTCCTTTAGAACATATTGTGACTTCTCTTTGAAAGAGGAATACTATTCCTTCATTTTTTTTTACCTCAACTAATAATTGTATAAATGGGAATCATGCTATCGAACGATGACCAAATTATCCTCTATCAACTTTTTAAAGTCTTATTTTATCCATGCATGATTAAACCTGAGCATAACAATAGGAATTTCAGAATATCATCCCATAATGAATGAGATGGTATGGTTATTAGACATTCCTATTGAGGCCACCCATGACTTTCCTTGGAAATAATTCACAATCATAGATTTGGAGATAAGAAGACGATCAATACTTTTTTAGATTGATTCAAAATTTCTTCTGAATTTTCTCCAAATAGGAACTAACTTGGCCAACTAAACATGTATAGGGTTGTGACTCTCAAAGGTGTAATTAAAAAAGTGTTTCAATAGGTCCTACCTAAGATGGCACCCCAGACCTCTTGCAATGATAATATGAGATTAAAATTTCCACCTAGTAGTGTAAGGGCCTCATCTAGAACTCATAAGCCTACAAAAGTTTCCTAGTATGGTTTTCTATATAAATAAAGACCATATACATTTATAAGTCTCATTTGAATACCAAATTTATTTACAAAAAAAGTCACTAATATGGCTAAATTCATATTAGGCAGGAAAATAGGTAGAAAATGTAGATTAGATGCTCTCAACAAACATCGTAATATTTTAATAGCATCTAATGTGCGAAAAGACCGAATTTTTAGCAAGGGCTAAAATGTTGCATGAGATTTTTCTCCTGCAATCATTGGTTCCTAAATAAGAATAACTCCTAACTTATAGGCACAAATAATTTTTTTTGAGGGTTTCTAATTTGTAAGTTCTCCAAACCCCAGAAGCATTGAATGAAATGAATGTCATGGAAAATCCCTAGATGAGGATTTCCCTACTATAAGGGTCCTATGGATTGTAGATTTTTTTCCTCTCTTTATATCTAGCACATCCTTCTCTTACGCTTCTGACACGTGGGATTTTCTCCTAACCTAAGGAACAAGGGTAGGGTTAAAAGCCAAACCACCCATTGATGGATAATCATCTTTATTTTTTGACTTGGTACTGAAGTTGTATCAATTTTAGAGGGATTTTCCCAATAGCATTTAGCTTAGATGGGTTCCTAATAGAAAATTATAGCTTCACCGCCATTTTATTCTCTTCAAAAATATGTTTTATTAATGCCAACTTATTTACGGATTCCTTGAGAAAAAGAAAGACCAAAGTAGAAGGGGAGCTTGGAGAGGGATAAGGAGCATGATGATTCATAGGAGAATCCTCAACTATGGCTAAAAGAGAAATAAATGTAATTGCATCCTTTATAGAGCACTTTTTTTTAATTCATTTACAAGGTATCAATGGTAACCACATCCTACATCAAATTCATGTTCGATTCTTTAACACCAAGACTTCACCTATGTTGACTCTTTTACCCATATTTTCACAAAAACTATATTAGGAACAAACACTTTCTTACAAGAACTCTACATGTGCATCACTTCATGAAAATAATAACATTTGAAGGGGATTTTAACTAGTATATGGATTGAATATAATTCCACCTCCAAGAACCAATTCAATTTCATCTAGAATCCCATATTTTAGGTTTTCCTCCACCAGAATTCACACATACTTTCGTTACCTTTCAAGTACTAGTTAGTTTCTATTGCCACAAAACGACCTATCTTGTGACCAATTAAAGACAAAATCTCTTCTCACTATAAGAACAATGAAATCCTCAATAATATTACCTAAGCCTTCTAGATAGATATAGGATCTCTTGTAAGGTCAAAATCAACACTCCAATGCTTTAGAACCATCCTTGATGGACCCCAACACTATTCATGGCCTAATAAAATTCTACATCCAAATTTGAGTTTAGCATGACACATGGCGAGCCCGTAACTAAGACATGGAACTCTAGGGTATATTCGTGACAAGGGGCCCAATTTTCTTCAAGCCAAGCCTTGAGGGATGTTGGACATACAAATTTTCTAGAGAAGTAACCTACTACAACTTTGCCAAGCACTATTTGAAATATTTACATCTTTTGTAACCACCATTTTCACCTTCTCTCTTAGTGCTCTAATGAACTTCTTCTACCTGGGATTCTTTTCCTTATGAGCCTTTAATGAAAAAGAGGGAGGAGGACCAAGTGGCACGAAGAGTGACAATATTGATAGCCTTATCTTAGTGATTGAATGAGAAAACAATACTTACCAACCTTCTCTCATGCATGGGATCTAAAATAGAGCTCCATATGTCCCTTTACCTTACTTATTGCACTCGTGCTCCACAATACAAGTATGGAACTTGCCATAATCATCATGTGGGTAGAATATTTGGGAGGGACTAGGGCTATTGCCTCTCTAATCCACCAAATATTCAAACATTATGGAGAAATGAAAATCCCAATTAAGTTATGTGTAGATCACATAGGCATGTTAGTAGCTTCTACACAAAATCTAGTATCAACACTAGGAAAGGGAGTCCAATGAAGTAACTTTCTAACAAGTTGTTTCAATTTTGGTTGGGTAGGGTATTAACTCTTTGAGATGGGCAAGAGACCTTGTTTCCCTCACACAAGTTGAGGTTACCAAACATTAAATCTAATCATGTAACCTCTTGTAAAGACTTGAAAAATCCCTAGATACTTCATTGAAAACTAGAAAACCTAAACATTTTTATCCTCTTTTCTATATTATTAATCATTATTATCCTAAAATATATCAATTTTACATGCTAATCAATTAGATATTAATATTTATAAATAATTTAATTATAAACTTTTCTAATTTAATAGCATTTTATATTTATTAATTTACATAAACTTAAATCTGAAGATATTAAAAATATTTTCCGTTCAGTAAACAGACAAAAAAATAAAACATCCAAAATCCAATCACATTAAACGGAATTTAACATCAACTTAACGCTAATAAAAATTGTAAAAATCATAGTTTTTTAAAGGATGAAAATCAATTTCCGAGAGACATCAATTTTTCGTTGTAGTGTCCCATTGTGAGAGACATCAATTTGCGAGACTTTAACTCGCTATCAGATAAATGTCATCATCAAATGAAATTTCAACAGGCCAGCCTCCCACAGCATAGTTTTTTAAAGGATGAAAATCAATTGGCAAGAGAAATCAACTTTTCGTTTTACTGTCCCATTTTTGCCGCGCTGAGCTTTAACTCACTCTCAGATAAATGTCATCATCAAATGAAATTTCAATAAGCAGTACGCCTTCATCAACAGGCCAGCCTGCCATTAATGATGATGCAGCCTCACATTATACACCACATGCACCCGAGAACCATAGCTATGTGGGAGAGCTACCTTTATCACAGGCTAGGTCTCAGAGCTACCTTTATCACTATCGCTTATTAATATTTCTGGATCCTTTATTAATATTTCTGGAGCTACATTAAACAGTATAAGCCAATTCTTAAATTTAAATAAATACACAATCTAAAAATTGACATATACTCTCGCAATACATTAATGGAATTATAACTTCAGAAATATTAATTACCATATTAGTTAAAAAGAGAAAAAACTACATAGTATGATGCCTACTATGATGTCTTAAAACGTCTTAAACCATTTTGATTATTTCCAGTACTGCCACATTGTAGCCCTATCACAAAGAGAGAAGTAGATGGCATGAAGTCTTAAAACATTTTAATTTCTTCGAGTACTGGCACATTGTCGCCCTATCACAAAGTGATAACTAGATGGCATGAACTCTTCAAACATTTTAATTACTTCAAGTACTGCCACATTGTCTTTATAGTACATATGATTCCGTGTAATTACCTCAGTCCCATTACTGGGATTTAATGAGATTCAACCAATGCACAAATATTTTCCCTTTTATATAATTACTAAGGGAGAACAACTCCATTTTTATTTGTTTGTTTGATAAAACGAAAACATTTTGGAGAATATCTTTTCATTAGGTTTGGAATTATAACTTATCTTATTTGTCTAATTAATTTGCTCAAATATTTTTTTTAACAATTCAATATATAAAAATTAAAAATATATATATTTAATATAAAATTAAAAAAACAAAAATGAATGACTTCGAAAACACTAAAAACACAAGTTTCTTTTAAAATAATTATTTTTATATCAATTTTATACATAAATGAAAATAAAAAAATAAAAATAAATAATTTGAAATTGAGTAAATATTTTGAGATCTCACTTTTTGAAAAAAATTGTGGCTTATTTTGGGATTTAATTTGTGTAGAATGTTGAAATTACAAGTAGGATGGGTGAATTCTGCACAATATATATAAATAATGGAAATTCAAATATTTTATAACTAAAACATTTAAATGGTGTTTTTTAACACAGATTTTTGGTTGATAATCATAGGAGACAAAACTTTGTCAATCTGTTTTCGAACCAACTAATGTGTGGTTCATCTTCACGACTAGATGAGAGATCAAATCTAGTGATTAAGCTTAATTAAATAGATATAGAAAAGGGAAAAGTAGCCATTCAAATCTAGTCATTAAGCTTAATTAAATAAATAGCTAGTTTGAATACTACTTAAAAATGATGGTCATCAATTAATTTTATTCAATTATTATTTTTAAAAAAGTATTTTTAATTTCAATATCTTTATATTATATTTGTTAATTTTTATTTTTTATATTTATTGTAATTTTTAATTCAATGCATTTTGTCATTAAAATTTTTAATTCAAAGAAGGAAATTAGTTAATAGTCAAAAAGAAAAAAAAATTAAAAATTTTCAATGGTTTCTTATTCAATATGAATGAATAGATTTTCTTTAAATGAAAGCTTCTTAAAATAATAATAATAAAACAAATAACAAAAATACATTGCATTTAAATAAATTCATCTTAATTCTAAATCTTTCTAGTGATATATAACTTTTGAAGATGTGAACTTCTTTTTCCTTGTAAAACTAGAGGAAAAGATTACAACATAAGAAATTTATACATCTATGTGTTATCTTGGATTGAGAGAAATCAACTCCCTTTAGATGACAAATTTTTAAATTAATAAAAAAATTGCACAGTAATATATCCCGTCCCTTACTCTATGATAAACTATTTAATGTTATGGTGGATTTCTTATAGATATTAATTTAGTTTAATTTTTAAAATACAAATTTTATTCATATTTATTAATTGGTATAAATTTCTCTTATATATTTATTTATGAAAGTATAAAATATAAATTAGTTTATGATAAGAAACTAAAATTCATAGCTTTTTACATTGATAATAAATGGATGTATTAACTTCTTTGATGTATTTTAGTTAATTTTAATCAAAATTATTCACTCTTATTCATAAATAAAATATTTAGATGACTTAATATAATTCCATATCAAGTACTACCTAATAATAATAATAAGATTTAGTTGTGTAATTCATTCAATCATTCTATGTAGACAATGTTGAACATAAATAAATTGTTTCAATGTGTATATATATATATATATATATACACATTTTATATATATATATATATATATATATATATATATATATATATATATATATATATATATATATATATATTAAAAAATATCTATGTATCATATAAAAGAATTTAAAGAATAAATTTTTATGGCTAAAATGTTTGAATTATTCTCATTATTTTACATTTTTTTTTGTCATTTTTAGATTTTTTTTGGGATTAACTTGCTGTGAAATCCAAAGTTATGTTTCTATATAGCATAGAGAGAGAGAATGCTACTAAGATTCATTAAGATCTAAGAAAATTGTTTTCAAAATTTTCACTCTAAAAGAGGTTTTCTTTTGAAGAGAATTGATCCCTCTCCCAAGATAAAAGTGATTAATATGGATCTATCTACTTTGATAGAACCTATCAAGATGTAAACTTCTTCTTGAGTGCAAAACTCCCAGAAATGTTTAAGGTATAAATATTAACACATCCATATAAATTAAATGACTAGCAAACTCTAATATACATCAAAATGATATATTTCAAATTTCCAAAACTCTTTCATATATATATATATATATATATATATATATATATATATATAAATAAGTTACAATGTAATGCCCATTTCAACTTCATAGTCTAATTATTTTTCCCATTTTTCTACTTTTAGGTATAATTATGACAAATAGAAACCTATTAATAATTTGTAGACCATTTGGAAATGACCTATTTTCACGTGATGTAAAAACTATTCATAATTGAAAAACCCAATTATAAATAAATAAATAATACAAAACAAACAAAAAAAACCATCTCTCCAACAACAAAAAAATAGATCACATGAGATACAGAATTAAATTCACTAACAACCAAAATGTTACATCAATATAAATAAATAAATAAATAATTTTACTTTAACCTTTATTACCATGATTCCAAAAAATCTAAGATTTGTTAAGTATTTAACCTTAACATAAACATTGTAACTATAACGTTAATTACGATATGTTTATGTTATATAATTGGCATGCTCATAAACGAATTTCTATACATATCTTTATAATCTTGTATTTAGCCGCATACATAATATAAGGCTCGTTAGTCGACACATTATCTATCTAATCTATGCTATGATTATATTCATGTTCACTTTATGCGTAAGCACGCGAGACTCTCGGTGCTGTTCTGTCGAGTTAATGCTCTGAACTTTTGCATACGTTGGACAACAGATTAATTGAATATTATTAACCTAACTCTCTCACGTGTTAAATAATTTGGGATTGGGAATGATGTGTTTTACCACGTAGATCTTTCCCGCTCCACTTGTCTAGTTTACAATACACTTTTTGGACATTTGTCGACCCCTCGCCCCTTGGATCTATGGTGTGAAATCTACGGTGTAGGTTGACTAGTATCGGATTAGGGTATCGAACACTCTTCCAACCCTAACTATTCCGCTCATTAGGTGCTCACGAGCCGGTTGCTGCCACCTTTGCAACTCCTCTGTCGCCACTGCTACTGTTGCCTTGTTTCTTACTCGCACCTGCAACAAAATTGCATTCTATGCGACATATGAACAGTTAATGTGGAAAACCCTTCGCTTGTGTCTTTTAGGAGATGAATGCGCAATCTGACCATCGACTTTACTCTGAATTTATTTTATCTGTAATATTTTATGTTCATTTCTCACCTTTTTCTTCCCATTATATCCTTCGGATTATTGGTTCGAGATTACTTCCGGGTGTTTATGTTTTGCAGTTTGGCTCTGGTGTTAAGCGATTTATGAGGCTTCCACGTTTTCTATCCACTGGAGACTACCCCGACCTTTCGGCTTCAAAAATCCCTAGGTGAGTTAAAATAACACTATGTCATATGTATTGGGTATTATCGTGTTTCTCTGTGAAGCTTGTGGATTGATATGTAACTTAGTTTTGTTTGTAACCGCACAGGGTTACAACGTCGGACCACCTCTAGATTCATGGCCAAGGTATTATAAACTTAGCCCTGACTTAATGTTTTGCCTTTCCTTGTTATTTGCGGGTCAGGGTTTTATTATGAGTACGCCCTAAATTAAATTATGGTTCTCTTGCAGGTATGGATTCGGTTCTTTCCATAACAAATCATGCATATCGACGATCAATCCATCTTCGTAACGACGGTTTAACGTTGCTTACAGAGGTACATGGACTCCCAAGCTTGGTTGATGATCTTAGATGCAAACCCCTCCTTTTGTGCTCTTGGGTTTTAACTTCCAAGAATTCGTAGCACCCCTTTACTTTGGTTATATGTAAATAATTCTCGGGTGAAACTCATAGAATAGTTTTCTTGACATAACAGAGTGTTTTATTTTGTTGATCACAATGTTATTCCTATTAATAAAATAATCATGTTACTTTCTTTTCGGCACAGAGCCTGCTAGTCCTTTGTATAACTTCTTTCTTTTTGGCTGTATATAAATATGTATTCGGAACTATGAATCTTTGTATGGAAATTTATATTTATTTCTATTTTCTCGGTAAATTTACAGATTTTTAGTCTATTAATTTATCTATAACTAATCCTTCCTGCATGGTATGATTTTCCCTTTTTTAGATAATATAAATTCTGTATAGAGTTTAGTTCTTCTGTGGCTTACACTGAGGACCATAAGAATTTTACCATTGTTTTGGGTCATATATCATTCTAACAGAATTATTGTAAATACTATGAGAAAATTGGTTTTATTTTTTTAGTTTTTTTGTGTTGGTGAAATTTCTATTCTCCAAATAATTATGTAAGGTAATGTCTGAACCATCAAGTGTTCTGAGTTACTTCTGTAACTCCCTTGTCCATGTATAGCATAGAATAGCGTAATGAAATGACCTGTTCTTTCTAGGGTATCTAGGGTATCTAATCTGGACTAAACTAGTAGTTTCTACTTTAATACAAGTTTTTTAGTTTTTTTTAGGTATGTTTACCCTATAAGAGTTTCTACTTTAATACAAGTTTTCTAGTTTTTTAGGTATTTTTACTCTCTATTTATATTCTATAACTAGTATTCTCTTATATAATAAGAGTATACCAATTTCGAGGATGAAGTATAGATTTAAATCATTATCACCAAGTTACTAATCATTAATTCTCCATATATCAAATAAAATGTAAATTAGTAAGCATAATTTCCTATTACTTACCTGTAAAAAATTCTTATAACAAGATAAGGAAATAATAAACACATTTGTTTCTCCTAAATTTAGTTCCCTTTTTCATTATTTACAGAATCATCTATTTGTCTAACCAGAAATTCATAGACAGTTTCCTAGCCCTTACTTTTCAAGCAGACTGGTTACTTATCTCACTTTGAAACTATTGATGATGTCCTCCCTACCATGAGAGAGGCTATTACATCACATCTTCCCCCATGCTTTGCACCATAGTAAGAGATATTCAGCAATAATTCTGGTTGAGAACTCAAGACCTCCATTACAGTACTAATTTTTTTCCATAATTCAAGGTTGTTGAGTTTAGACTTGTTACCAAGAGCTCTGGATTGAATCTCTCCCTTCCTTTCTGACTGTTTTTCCTTTAGTCACTGAACTCCTTTTCGTCAATGGGATGTACCTTTTATCCTTAGAGTAAAGGTAATTGTTTTTAATTTCTTTTTCCCAACTACTCCTAGATCTTGGAATACTTTATCATCAATCTTTATTAAAAATATCCCATAATTATTTTTTATTCAAAAAAAATAACCATATTCATTGATTTAATCTCATTAAGAAAATAAATGTATAATATTATTTAAAACAAAATTAAAAAAATAGTTTAGAATTAATCCAGTGGTCACAAAAAATCTATTGCAGCAACATCATATCTAATCCTCTAAGTTTACAAAGTTTACCTACGTCTTCACCAATCCTACCTCATATTTACAGAGAATTTGTGAAAATTATTATGGTTTAGGTAGAATCAAAATCATATGAAAAGGGTTTAAAGTGAAAACAAAAGCATATAAACAAATAAGATTAGATTACTGATGAGGCACCTTCCCATTCGTCAGCAAGAGATTGTACAGATAACCATATGTCATACTTTCACAGAGAACGATTGCCCTCAATTTCTTGCTTGATGTATCTCCTATTACTCTCATGTTTTTGGAATGCCTCATCAGATGAGTTTGCATGTGTTGTACTAAGAAAATTTGTAGATTTATATGAGCTTCTCAAAAAAAAATTGTAGATTTTAAAATTATTTAGGATTTAGATAGTTAGAATTTAGGTCAAATAATTAATTTGTCTTAATTTATTAAATTTGAGAATATTCTCATAAATCTATTTAAATTTGAAAATATTTCAAAAATCTACAGTCTACTTATACCTATAAGTAATATCCTACCTATAAATATTATCCTAAAATTGATGGCTAAGTTCGTCGCCACAATGACATCCTAAAATACATAATGTGTCAGGGTTAAATTCATTCACCACATGACGCTCTTACACTCTTTAGAAAGTCTTCTTTCGAAGCCAACTTTCCAGGAACCCTTAATTCTTTCTAGGAGCCGCTGAAAGAATACTTGGCAAAGCCAAAATTGTAATCAACCCCAAACGAAGCTTGAAAATGTTATCAAATTCAAATCTTTGAAAAGTATCCTATAGTTCTACAATATCCTTCTTTCTGGTAGAATTCACTATTTCTAGTTAAATTCTACACCAGTCGTTCCATGTGGCTTGATTCAATTTGCATCAATCAAAGATGAACAAGTGATAGGAGAGGCTATGAAAACATATCTAACGAATCTTCTCTAATGTAACACCTATGATTTTTAATATAATACATGTTTACTATTTTTAAAAATGTTTTTAACCTTTTATCTATTCATTTTATTATGGATATTTCTTGCATATTTTGTAGAGGTGAAATTTATAATATTAACCTAATTTACTTTCATAAATAAATCACAATTTTGGAAACTCAATTCCAAAACTTAATTATTTATATTTATATAAATATCACCTCTACATTTCTAAAAATATTCTTATATAAATTTCACCTCTTTATATCTAGAAATATTCTTATTTTTAATTTTATTAAAACCATTGATCAAAGAGTTTGAAGTCGAGACTTTGAAGACCGTAGGGGATCCTTCCACCCCACTTTCTCCCATCACATTTAAGAGATGGAGAGTGGCATGGCCAACCCTCCCATGCAACATATGCAAATTGCATGCACTACTATGCATTCAAAGCTTAGTATTTATTAAGCTCGACCTTTGAGAGAGGAGAGACGTCTCTCTGAATTTTCTATTATGTTTGGGCTTCTCCCCCAATGCAAGTGGGACAATTCCCTTGGATGTCTCACACTAGAAGTTTGTTTTGCATCCAAAGGTAAATTCGTAGATCTATGACATAGTGAGTGGGCTTTCTCTCAAGATTGGGAAATGGCCTTCAGTTCTAGTTATGATTTAACATCCACCTGCATTCTAGGTAACATGGATTCAAGGTTTGGAGGTATTATGTGCAAGAATTGGTTTCTATGCAATGGTAAGGGGATAAGCCTTACGCATGCATGGGTGACCCCTATCAGGATATATATGGAAACATTGGAGCATAACATTGTAGGAGGAAGAGGTACCAAGCTATATCCAACTAGCATGACCTCGTCGGTTTAGGTTTGTAGGTATAGTCAGTACAAGGTAACGTTAAATTTTTCTCGTCTATCAATTTCATTTTAAGGTTTTGATTTTATTTGCGGATGTTTTCTTGTTTTGTTTTGAACTCAACTGGGTTAGATAATAGCCTAAATTATGGTGTCTCTTAGAAAGTATTAAATCATGCCAAAAGTCTTTCATCGACCATTCCTTTTCCTTCATTCTCCTTTTCTTATTGGTCAGTCTAGCTTGGAAACTACAAACCCCATAGGTTTTTCTTTTTTCGTGGCTTTCCCATACTCAATATTTTGAGTCCATAGGTGTTGTGGGTGAGACATACTTTCTCGCTATTGTTTAATTGGTGCATTATTCCACAACAATGAATGCGCAACCATCAGGGGGTTGGAGGTTGGGGATCTTTGTTCAATTTTGTAGCTAAAGCGAGTCTTCATAATTAAAATTTTAGCATGTAATAACATATTTTGCACATATTTTTTAGGTCGGTTTCAAAATAAATATTTTTTTATTTTTGAAATATTGAATTTTTGGCACCAAATAATGAATTCAACACTCCAAGAAGTCAAGTCAGTTTGCCCCTTTGGTCACACCCATTACAGGTAATTTGAATCATCTAACGCAGAGAAGAAGGACGAAATATGAGGCTAAATGGAGAGACAAAATCCAGGTAAGATTGAAAACTTTGAGGTAGAAAATAGCCATTTTGTGAGCATACTGAATTTGTGACACAAACTATTTCTTGCATAGAGGAACAAATCTAAGAAAAATCATTCCTTGGGCACAGGACCGAATTATGGGCAAGCCTATCTCTAGGAACTTTGACTAGGTTTGACGATAGTAATATTTCACGTTAGGTTGACCTTGTTTTTGGCTACAAAATTCAGATGTATATTTATTGAACTTAATTATTTATCTAAGAAAAAGGCTGCTGGGTTTTTCTCCATGTGGGATTTCCGAGGGTTAATTATTTTGTCACTTGTTTGGTTGTCTCTCTATTATCCTACTCTGATTTCGTTTCAACTGTTGATATTTTTTTTTTTAATTGATTTATGATTAATTTTAATGCAAGAAAGAATTTAAGTAATAAATCATAAGAATTAATTATTGGTTAGAATAACATGTGAAAAATAAACATAGTATTATAGCATGGTTCGAAAAGATCAACCTTGAAGAAGCCCTTATCCAAATCTTTGTTTGAAAATGTGTGTGTTTTGAGCAAGGTTAATAATGAGGAATAAAGCTGTAAGTGTGGGATTGAACTAGGTGGAAGCCTGACTAAGGGAGAATGCAGGAGAAGACATCATTCCAAAGCTAATTCCAAGTATCAGAAGGCCAACGGTGCCTCAATTTTGTTCCAAGAGGGCCAAAATGCGTAAGGATCTATCATAGCAGGTTGAGAATCCTGGAGGGGATCGAGGAGCTTAAAGATTAGGTCGCAGGCCTAGTAGAATCTAGAAGAGGGACTTAGTTTGAGCATCAAGGCTGAGGAAGTATCATACAAGAGCAAGAAGCAATCTAAAAATGCCTCAGTGAGTGTCAAAGACATGAAAAGTGTATTTCAAATCTACTATAGTCTTCTTGCATTGCAAGGTATCTATTATTTATCTTAGTGATTTCGTTGAAAATAAAAATTATTATGGGAAACAATTACAAGGTCAAAATTACAAAGTACAAGCAAGTTTGATAATGCATACTCAAGTTAATATTGTCCCATTTTTCATAAAATGAATTCAATATGTTATTATTCTACTCGCAAATTAGAGTAAATATATGAGCTTGTTTGTGCTTATGTTAAAATCTAGGATGTGGTCGAAAAACCTCACCGAATATAAACGAGTGTTCAAAACATCCCAAACTTTAGAAATTCAAATATCATAATAATATTGTTTTTGTCAGACTTGAGATTTCACATTTGCTTCAAATTATTTGGAATCATTGAGATGATGTCTCTATTTAGAGTACTGAGATATAAAATGATTTCAAGGATGAGTTCTTATGAAAGTCATACAATTCAAGTAAATTATGATTAATGACTTGCAAGAAATTTTGTTCGATGAAGCAAAGAGTAATACGAAATATATATATATATATATATATATATATATATATATATATATATGCAATAATAAAAACTATGAAAAATAATATTGGAACTAGATAAAGTTGATGACATCTCATATGAAGAGACACGTGACTACAACAAAAAAATTGCCATGACAAATTTGATGATCTTAGGGTTTGTATACCCTAGAAGTCTTATGTCTTCGAAAAATATTTTTATAAATGTTGTAAGTTTACGTTAACCTTTGCTTTGTTTCATTAGTATGAGCTAAAAATGTAATTCAAGACGCACTGAAATAGATGGACCAAGTACTTAGAATGTTTGAAGTATGATGTGAAGTGTAGGATATTTCCCTTGGTTACAAGTATAAGTCTTATGCATGATTGAGTAAGGATTATTGCTGAGAATGCAAAGGATGATTATGATTGTTTTTCTTGAGATGATTTTCTAGTACTAACGATTAACTATGGTTGTTTCTAAGAATTTTATATATGATCAACTTGATTTGATACAAGAAACTTACTCAAAATCGAAGAAGGACATTGCAGTGCTTTGATAAAGTATTTTTGGCATGAAAATTGTAGAGAATTCATAAGATTACAATGAAAACATGGTTGAGGACCCTTTTCAAGTTTGGAGATCAAAATCCTCTCAAGAAAGATAACTCATGTGCAAAACATGATGTGTGCTTATTACTATTATGGTGAAGTATATACTAATTAGGTTGAAAGGGTCAAAGAACACATGGTTGCTATAATATCACTATTAGTAATGTTAAGGAATCATCCAGGTATGTTATGGTTATGTAATATTTATCTCTTGATGGAGAAATCGTATTGGAAGATGACTAATCGCGACACATCTACTGTAACAACCTAGGTCAAAATTTCATTTAAATAAAGTTAATGAGCGAAAAATAATAGCCAAGTTCATGGGACATGTATTCCAAGCTGAAAGTTGGGCAAATGATCCTAATGTGGGGGTTCATTTGGTTCATTATGGCTAAGGAAATTGAAAAAGGAAATGGCAAAGGCTTTGGAAAGGAAAAATGGAATTTTGGAAAATTTATTTATGAAATAATGGAAACTAGGAGAAAACTAAGTTGAAAGGTCACATGTTGCATGTGAGGAGGAAAATGAAGGAAAATAATGGAAAATTGAAGAAAATAGAGGCCTCATTAATAAAAAGGCTTATGAGGATCAGTATATACCTTTTTTTTTAGTTCATTTTTGGAGCTCTCTCTCTCTCTCTCTCTCTCTCTCTCTCTATTGTGTGTCTCTCACACTCTCGAACACTTATATTTTTCTGGGAGCACTCTAGCATTGAATCAAAGAAAGGGGAAAAAAGGAGAAAATAAAGCAAAGGGAAGCAGATATTAATAAAGGAAGAGCATTTTCAAGCAAGTATAGTGGGATCACTTCTAGGCATCGATTATCATGTGTCATTTCCTTGCTATATTTTGGAGGCATGGTACATGCATGTATGTATTTAGTTATCTTGTTGTCATTGGCATGAGTTTTTCGAAGTGTGATGGTGTTTTTGAGTCTTGCCTTGCCATTTCCGGATATCCATGGTGTGGTGGGTTCTTTTGTATTTGGTTGAGATGGATTGACAGATGGAATAGAAGATGAGTGGGGTGGCCTCATGATTATTCACAAGGAAAATAAATTGTGGGATTGGATGCAGGGTAAATCCTGGATTTGAACACCTTAATTGAGCCTAGGAATCCTCACTGGTGAATGACAAGATACATGGTAAAGCTAAGTGGTGAGTACAATTGATTGGGCCTAGTAATCCCTTGACCAATAATGGCGGGATAAATGGTAAAGACAATATGGTGAATACCTCGTAGGCCTAGGAATCCCTTCACCAGTACTCACACGATACATGGCAAAACTGAGAGGTTGAGACGAACAAATTCCTCCTAGTTTAGGAAAATACATCCGGAGGCATCCATGCTTGTTTTGGGCCTAGTGATCTAGTGTTGATTGTGGTAAATTATGGTTCTATTGATGAAGGTTGAGGTGGTTGGACTCGAGAAGCCTTGGTTGGTTTTGTTGTGAGTCCCACATTCATACTTGGAATATGGCATGGGTTTTATTGACTGCAAGAAATATTTGGTTCTACCAATCTATGGTCATGTGGTTCGTGGGAATCCCAAACCTAGTTGGATTTTTCATTCATTAATAATATATTCTTCTCCTTGGTATTTCATGTGTAAATCTTCTATCTTATATGTGGATTTTATGTTTTTTATATCCTTGTTATTTTTGTTGGTTATGTGCTCGTTATGAGCATATTTTATAACATACTTGATGTATGGTTCTCATCATGTTCTGATTAGAAAATGAATGTACAATGAACATATGTCCTAATAGATGATAATGCATCTATTGTGATAAGGCAATAATTATTCTTTATGAATCTCACATAAGTATGATACCCCTATGCTCAGATATGTTGTTAAGACCCGTAGATTGAATAATGGTGACATGTTTGACGAAATTCCTTTCATGGCTAGTAGGGGTAAGATCAATTATTTGTGTCAAATTTTGAAATAGTATCTTTTTTCCCATGTTATTTATCATTTATGAAGTTTTCATGAAGTTCTCAGTAGTGGCTTGAGTCTTGGCCCTGAAAAAGTGGCAAATAATCTAGGATCACTAACAAAAACTAGTTCGAAAATTTCACAATTGCTAGCATGCCTTGATATGGGAGCAAATAAAAGGCTTCTATCACCTACAGGTCTTGTCGTGGGAGAAGATGAGAGTCCAAGTCAGTCAAATGATGATTTGTCTCATGTTTTGACCACCTGGAAGGGTTGGTTGACTCTTGAATGCTTTGTAGTATATCTGGAAGTTCAGATTGGTTGTGTTATGTCGGTTCCAATTTGTTAAAGTGACCTAGGAGGTCGAATCACAACATAGTAGCCTCTCGTCACATGTTTACCCCATTGGACCAATTATCTTGGGTAAATGTGCAAGGAGTGTGTTACAGAGTGGTATCAGAGCATGGTTCACCCCTTGGACATGATGGGAAGTGTGTTGATTATGAATACATGTCAATTTCATATGTGTTTTGTATGTTTGTGGTCTATATGCATGTTTTGTATGAATCGTGGTGGTCATGGTTGTGGTTGCATGACCATGTGAAAGTTGATGGTGTTGATGTTGAATTTGTTTATCATGGGTATATGTCAGTTATGCATTGGTTATGCATGTAAATATTTATATGTTGGTATGCATACATCGACATGGTGATAGTTGTTGCAGGAGGTCACGGTATATGGTCGATATGGTCATGCATTGATAATTGGATAATCGATGAAATAATGTTTATATGTTGTTATGATTATGTTAATACATGTATCGTGCTAATCTACTTGATATTGGAGATGAGATATCCTTCCCTGAACTATATTGAGGTATTTTGATAATGTTATGTTTTGGTTTGGCTGACATGGTATACTTGTAGGAAAGAGATCAAAGATGAATAGAAATATGGTAGAATACAATTCACTAGATTCTCCCTATGGGTCAGATGAGAAGAATGGTGTTGGGAATCCTTCTGACTTACTAGACACATTGAGGTGATTGAAGGAAGAAATAAGAAGTTACAGATTAAAAAATTACAGGATCATTTAGACACAGGAGAGGTAGGCGGAAGTCAATGCAGTAATCCTTCACAGTTTGTCATAATTGCAGAGACATGGACCACTTTGGATCATCCATGTGTAGAATGATAGGACTAATGGGGCATATGGCAGTATATCTCATGGTGTGATTAGGTTGGGCAGAGATGACATGATCAAATATGGCAGGCTCTTAGATACTCCGGATGGGAGAGGTGATGGACACAAGTTCTATTATAGTTCTAATTATGATAGGAGCTATGATCGTTATTGTTATCATCCTTACAGGAGGAGTGACAAGGGATATTTACCAGTTGAGTTCAAGAAACTAAAGCCTCCTACATTTGATGGATACTTGAATAAATCAGTGGATACTGAGGCATGGTAACTTGGGATGAAGACATTTTTTGAGTTGCCTGAGTACAAAGAGAACATAAAAGCCAAAATATCAGCCTCAAAGGGAAAGAAAAAATTTGGTGGGAAGATGTGAAGTGGGTTAGAGACATCAGGATAAAATATTTGAGTTGGCATGAAATCAAGGGACTTTTTAGGAAGAAGTATTGCTATAGGGGTACTAAGACAAAAAATCCAAGGAATTACATGAGTTAAATATTGGATCGATGATAGATGAGGATTATACTTCCAATTTCCTAGAGTTATTGAGGTATGTATCATATCTTTCGGATGAAAGGGATAAAGTTAAATTATTTTTCAGTGGATTACCATTAAAATTTATTGATGATATTGAGTATGGTGAGCCTCGGTTACTTGAGGAATTTATTGGAAAATTGAAGAACTATATGAGTAGTGAAAGTGTAAGAAAAAATATCAGCAAGGGTGGAAAGGGAAAGATAAATCTAAACGTTAATGGAAGCCGAAAAGAACAAGGCCTCATGATGCAGGTGAGAAATAAAATGTTGTACCTTAAAAGAATTTCAACGAAGTTATACAGGGACATGGGTCATAGTGATCAGGAGTTCATAAATATTTCTCAAAATTGAAAGTTACAAGATTCAGTTGAAACTAGGATGGTTGTGTAGATCTCGTCTTCCTGATTCTGATGCCATGAATGGTTCAAAAAATTGATGTTGTGTGAGGGAGATATCTTGTTTTGATCAAATTACCAAATAGCTAAATTTTGCGACAGGGTTGAACTAGATGCCCAATCAGCATGGAGGGTGCACAATCATCAAAAAGGAATATTCTGAAGAATTTTCCTCTTCTCAGAGCCAGTAAGAGGATGATAAGTGGCATTGTTCTATTCGTTGGATGGGATGTATGTTGTGTTTTTGTGGCCAATCGAACGGTGACACGTGTCCAGCCCTAAGACCACCACGTGTCCCCTTAGTGATGCAGTAAAATTTTATGGAGGTCTACGGGGCTTGACCCCGCGACCTCTAGCAGAACAACCACCTGCCACACCACATGAGTCACGAGAAGATCTTAGCATCTAAGGGTCTCGAGTAATATTTAAGGTTTAATGAAATTCATGTTGGGAGTTGGGACCACTAGCGGTCCAAGGTATATGGTCACATGTCAATGGAAAAAAATTGCAACACAAAACATTATAGTTGACAGCTCATAACTCTGAAATTTAACTTAAGGCCTAGTCACATGGCTACATTCCTGCGGTTAAGGTATTTTCTCCAGCATTTTAAACTCTAACCGTTACGGTGAGGGAGGGTTAGTGGGTGCACATGTGGCCACCCCTACCCTTAACATTAAAAATTATGGTTAGCGCTGGTGAAGTAATAGCAGTGCACACTAAATATTCGGATTTGGCCAAAAATAACTCCACTTAAGTGGATTTAACCAAAATTAGTGGATTTTTTTTAGGATTTACTATGAAAATGACTTGGAGGGTCAATGTTCGCCCAATCTGGTGAATGAAGAGTCATTCTATACTAATTGGAGCATTCTGGAGCCATTACTGTAGAGAAATCAACCATTAGAGGCCTGTAAACACATGTATTTGCAAAATTTTGAGCATAATGAAATATGGGAATGCAATTGGTAGTTGGACCAACAAATTTAGCCTAGGATGGGTGAACTACTTCATCATGCCTACTGTGTAAATGTTATGTGTGGTTTTATTTCTATGTTACACATTGTTGTTCAGTGTTATTTTATCTTATTTCATGCTTCTAATTCACTAAAATCATCTATATTTCATGGTTAAAATCCTCAATCCTTAAGCAAACTATGGAGACAAGTATGCACATGTTTTATAACTGAAAATACACTTGGCACAAAAAACTAATACAATCATTTTAGATCAGGTTGGTATCAGAGCTAGAGTTTATTCTCTATTGTTCTTTTGTGAAAATATTTGTTTAACTATTTGTAAGTGTTAGATGTTTACTAGGCTAAAGCTCAAGAGAGGAGAAGGCACATTGGTGGAAGCAAAAGGGTCTCAAAGTGAGCCACAAAAGATGAGAGCAAGATTGCCACAATCTCCACCACCTAATTCACCTCCTAAGGAAGCAGAAGAAACCATAAGCATGCCTCCAGAGGAAGAAGAATTCCATGAATAAGTTGATCCCAAAGAGGAAGAAAGACTTTTCACGAAAGCATTCCTTGACATGACTGAGATGGTTAGAATCCTTTATCAAGAAAGGAATGAGAAACTCGAAGGAGAATGATCCAAACTTCACAAGGAAGGATAGGTATCATCAGGAGGTCACAATGATGAAGATAAGTCAAACAAGGGCAATGGAGGAAATTGAGGCAGTGGAAAGTCTCCATCCTCACCCTCATCATCATCATCCTCTACTTCATCTTTAGTACATCATCCACACAAGTCAAAGAAAACTGGTAAAAGTCCTTTTTTAAAACTTGATGTTAAGTTTGAATTGCCAATGTTTAATGGTGAAGTCAATGTAGAAAATATTGATAATTGGAATAGGAAATTGGAGGTTTATTTGAGAATTAGAACCTTCAAGATTATGATACCAAAATCCAATTAGCTTCATTGAGAATGGAAGGTGCAGCACTTTTTTGGTGGGAAGCTAAGACAAAGGAGGAGATAAAGAAGCATGGTAATAGTATTCTATCATGGACTGATTTCATTACTGCAATAAAAAAACAGTTTTATCCATTATCTAATATTCAAAAATCCATAATGAACTGGCAAAACTTTAGGCAATTAAAGGGACAGAATGTGCAAGAATACACCCAAGAATTTAGGAGAAGAGCTTTCTTATTATGGGTAGATTTTCAGAGCCAAGATACTTTGCTCAAGTACATAGGAGGCTTACATAGCTACCTAAAACATACTATCCTTATGTTTAACCCCGGAAGTCTAGATAAAGTATGTGTTCAAGCCACACATCTAGAAGCTAGAAGGAAAAACATTTCTGAAGAGGGTAGAAAGAAACCTTTTAAGGGGAAAAACAAAGAAAAGACATCAAAAGGTAAAATAAAAAATAATGCATTCATTAAGAAAGAGGGAGAAATTTTTTTTTGTAAACATTGTTCAAAATAAGGCCATGATGAAAATCATTGTTGGAACTTACATCTTGAAAAGAAGCCCAAACACTACAATAACAAAGGGAAACATAAAATTGTAGCTACAACTCAAAATGATTTAGGAGAGGATTAAGGTGATGAATCTAAAATTACAGCCATGGGATTGAAGAACATGAAGGGGAAATAAATTGAAACTAAACCGAGTACTAGTACATCAAACTGTCACATACATTCTCCAAATGAAGAAGAAAGTATTGAATTGTTTCATGTGAGGATCATATACTAAGATTGACACATTTTTTTTACGGTGGGTCACAAGAAAACTTAATCTCTGAAGAATTGGTCAAGAAACTTAATCTTGAGACCATACCACATCCAAAACCATATCCACTTGGTTGGATTTTTAAGGATGCAAATTTACAGGTTTTAAAGAAGTGTATATTGAGGTTTGAAATAACTACACATTTTGTTGACATAGTTGAAATAGATATGGTTCAGCTTGACATAATAGATATTTTGTTGGGGATTCCTTACTTGTATGAAAAGAAAACGATCTTCCATCACCATGATAACAAATACCATTTATTCAAATATGGCAAGGAGTACATTGTTAGATCACATCGCAAGAAGGAAAATATTTCTATGGTAAATGTTGGACAGGTAAAGAGGATGGTGAATTAAAGTAAGAATTTTGTTAATCATGAATCATTTGAGGTTTGTGATCCTAAGTTGAAATCATATTTATATTATGTAGTCGATGCACATCATGAGATGTTTCACGAGCCAACACGATTTCCTCCAAAAAGGGAGATTCAACATGAGATTTAGTTGCAGCAAGATTGTCCTCTTCCAAACATCGGCATGTATCACATGTCGATAATGGAGAATGCTAAAATAAAGAGGCAAATAAAGGAGATGTTGGATAAAGGAATCATAAGGCCAATCACTTTTCCGTTTGATTCACCCATAGTCTTGATTCAGAAGAAAGATGGGACTTGGTGCATGTGTGTAGACTTAAGAGCTTTGAACAAGATAACGGTAAAGAATCGATACCCACTCCCAAGGATAGATGATTTTCTTGATCAGCTGAAAGAAGAATTTTTTTTCACTAAGTTAGATTTACAAAGTGGATATCATCAAGTAAGAAATGCAGAAAGTGATTTACGGAAAAGTGCAATCAAAACCAAACAAGGACTCTTTCAGTGGTTAGTAATGCCATTTGGTTTCTGTAATGCATCGACAACTTTCATGCGTGTTATGGATCATGTTTTGAGTCCATTTATTGATGATTTTTTGATTGTTTACTTATATGACATATTGATTTTCAGCAAAACAAGAGAAGAACTTGTCTTTCATGTGAATAGAGTGCTTGATGTTTTGAAGAAAGAGATATTGTTTCTTAAGATGTCAAAGTGTGAGTTTGGAAAAACTTCTTTGGTTTATTTGGGACATATTGTAGGAGTAGGAGAATTGAGAATTTATCCTTCTAAAGTGGAAGCCATTGTGAATTGGTGCACACCCAAAATAGTAACCGATGTAAGAAGTTTCTTAGGTGAAGCTCAGTATTGGAGAAATTTTATTGCTCACTTTTTTTCCATCGCATCTCCTATGATGTAGTGACAAGTGTGAAGAAAGGCTTCCAATGGGGAGGAAAACAACAGGAAGCTTTTGAAGCTTTAAAATACAATTTTAGTTCAGCTCCAATCCATGCATTACCGAATTTGAGACAACCATTCGATATTCAAACTGATGCTAGTGATTATTCCATGGGTGTAGTTCTTTTGTAGCATGGTAAGCCTATTGCTTTTCATTCTAAAACTTTCAATGGTGCTATAAATAATTATCCTCCGTATGAAAAAGAACTATATGCATTGGTACAAAGCATCAAGAAGTGGAAACACTAATTGATGGGTAAAGAGATGATTGTACATACCGATCACCAACCATTACAGTACTTGCAGTCACAAACAAAGTTGCAGCAATCACAACATTTCAAGTGGATGGGATTTCTTCAACAGTTTCACTTGGTTATAAGGTACAAGAAAGGTATTTTCCATAAAGTTGTTGATATGCTTTCAAGACAAATTATAATTTCTTCTACTTTACAAAAAAATTATCCTATTGTACATGAGAGTTACATAGAACAATATGCACATGACGTTGATTTTCAAGATGTGTATGCTTTTTTGAGTGAAAGGAATCAAGTTGAAGAAAATGATCATCACATGCATAAAAAATTGTTGTTTCATTTGGGAAAAATGTGTATACCAAAAGGAGAGAGGTTAAGTGTCATGAGAGAAGCTCCTTCATCTCTTATTTCTTGACACTTTGGGGTAAGAAAAACAGTGGTGCATCTACAGAGGTAATTCTATTGGCCTCGCATGATAGATAGCGTGTCAAATTTTATAATAGGTTGTTCTACATGTGCAACAAGAAGCCTAGTAATAGGAAGCTTGGGTTGTACACCCCACTATTGGTACCATAAAGGCCATGGGAGAGTGTCTCCATCAACTTTGTTGGAGGTCTACTTATGTCAAGAAAACAACATGATTATCTTTATGTAGTTGTCAATAGATTCAGTAAAATGTGTATCTATGCCATGTAAGAAAACCATTACTGCTCAAAAAAATGTTGAACTTTATTTTCAACATGTATGGGTTCATTATGGATTGCCAAATTCTATTGTTAGTGACTGGGATTCTAGGTTCATTGGGAATTTTTGGTCTAATATTTGGAGAATGATGGACACAAAGTTGAAAAAGAGTATTGATTTTCATCCACAAACTGATGGCCAAACCGAGGGGGTAAACAGAACCAATGTTCATCTATTGAGAGGATATTGTAGCAAACATCCTAAGTTGTGGGATGAGAAATTTCATTACATTCAACACGCTTACAACCGTGCAAAGAACTCTTCGACAAATACATCACCTTTTGAAGTATGCTTTGGGTATTTTCCAAAATCACCATTAGACTTCATCTTTGAGAATGATGTTGCAATTGATGGGCATAGTGATATTGACAAGGCTCAAAATTTCATTGAGAAAATTTAGATTATAGATCAACAAGTTCAAGAACAACTTGAGAAAAGTCAAAACAAATACAAGGAGAGGCATGAAAAACATAGAGTTGATAAGAAGTTTCAAGAGGGAGATGAGGTATGGTTGCACATAAGCAAAGAAAGGATGCAAGGGGAAGGTAAGAAGTCCAAACCCATTCGCTATGGTCCATTTAAGATCATAAAGCAAGTTGGTAATAATGCATTTCAGCTTGACTTGCCTTCATATATGAAAATTTATTTAGTTGTTAATGTTGAAAACTTAAGTTTGTATGAGCCACCTTTGATCGATGATCAAGGAAGTGATGTTCAGCTGCATTCTATTGAATATTTTTTGCCAAATTTTCTGGATGAGCTCAAGGAAGATACAATTCTTGACAGGAGGAAAAGAACATCTAAGAGGGGAAGTGTTCACTACCTTCGAGTTGGGCTCAAAGGCAATCAGTCAAGCAAGGAAAAGTGCATGGAGGTTGGAAAGGTGAGGGAGTTGTACCCTGATCTACTAAAGAAGTAATCAAGTCTTTTGGGGTCCAAAAGCTTCCCAATGGGGAGGAGTGATCAGCATTTCATAAATTTTGCTCAAAATTTAAAGTTACAAGATTGGGTTTAAACTAGGATGATTGCGTAGATCTCGTCTTCCTGATTCTAGCACCATGAACGGTTCAAAAAACTGATGTCATATAAGACAGATATCGTGTTCTCATCGAATTCCAAAATAGCTAAATTTTGTGACAAGGTTAACTAGGATGCCCACTCAACATGGAGGGTGCACAGTCAGCAAAAAGGAATGTTTTGAAGAATATTCATTTTCTCAGAGCCATTCATAGGATGACAAGTGGCACTGTTATATTCGTTGGATGGGATGTACGTTGTTTTTTTGTGGCCAATTAGAGGGTGACACGTGGATAGCCCTAAGGCTACTATGTGTCCCCTTAGTGATGCAATACAACTTTATTGAGGTCCGCAGGGCTCGACCTTGAGACCTCCAGCAAAACAGCCACCCACCACACCGCATGAGCCATAAGAATATCTTAGCATCTAAGGGTCTTGAGTAATATTTAAGGTTTAATGAAAATCATGTTGGGGGTTGGTACTGTTGGCAGTCCCAACATGTCGATGGTCCAAGGTATATGGTCACATGTCAGTGGAAAAAAATCGCAACACAAAATGTTATCACCAACAACTCATAACTCCGACATTTAACTTAAAGCTTAGTGACATGGCTACATTCCTGCGGTTAAGGTATTTTCTTCGGTGTTTTAAACTTCTACTGTTACATTCAGGTAGGGTTAGCAGGTGCACATGTGGCCACCCCTACCCTTAACATTAAAAATTATGGTTAGCACTAGCAGATTAATAGCATCGAGCCCTAAATTTGTAGATTTGGCCAAAAATAACTCCAGTTAAGTGGAGTTCACCAAAATTAATGGAGTTTTTGTAGGATTTACTGAGAAAATGATTTGGAGGGTCAATTTTCGCCTAATCTGGGTGAATGAAGAATCATTCTAAAATAATTTGAGCATTCTGGAGCCATTGGTGTAGAGAAAACAACCATTAGAGGCCTGTAAACACATGTATTTGTAAGATTTTGAGAATAATGACATATGGAAATTCCATTGGGAGTTGGACCAGCAGATGTAGCCTAGGAGGGGTGAACTGCTTCATCATTCCTGCTGTGTAAATTTTATGTGTGGTTTTATTTCTCTGTTATACACTGTTTTTCAATGTTATTTTCTCGTATTCCGTGCTTCTAATTCACTAAAATCATCTATATTTCATGGTTAAAATCCTCAATACTTAATAAAACTATGGAGACAAGTATGCACATGTTTTATAACTGAAAAGACACTTAGCACAAAAAACTAATACAATCCTTTCAGATCACATAAGCTGGAGGGCACAGAATAGAGGTGATGGTATGGGACCATTTTAGTGTTGGATATGTGATAAGGAGCATCTCAAGAAATATTGTCCACAATATCAAGGTTGTAGTCCCCAGATCTACAATGCACATGAAGCACAGTTTGTTGGGGATGTTGGGAAGGAAATTCCTCATATCTATGTAGCACTTGATAACAGGAAGGAAGATCACTGGGCATCTATTATCAAGATGGACCATAAGCTTTGTGATCATGTTTTTTATATTTTGATTGATACTGGATCTAATTATAGTTATGTGAACCTCGACTTGGTAGACACATGTGGTTTGAATAAGGACATGCATGAAGAATATTGGTTAGTGAACCTGGATACAGGTACAATGAAAATAGTTCATTATTGGGTAAGACCTCCTACATTTGAGTTGAATGGTATTCCTAGATCAACACATTTGAATGTATTAACGTTGGGGTCATGTAGTATTCTTTTGGTTATGGAATGTCTATATATACATAGGACTAAGGTAAACTGTTATGATAAGGATATTGAGTGTTTGCATGAAAATGGAGAACAAATAATCTTGCACGGTAAGAAGAAGGAAACATCGGTTAGAATGGTGACAGTTGTGCAAGAAAATTGCAGTCGCAGAAAAGGATGTGTTTTAATTCCAGTGCTTATTTCCAGTGATAATGGTGAGGAGGATGAGGGTGCAGGGAGGTTAAGTAGGTGTCATATCTTACAACAGTTTCAGGATGTGTTCCAAGCATAGATTTCATATTTTTTTCCTCACAAGGAAGTATACTTTTCTATTGATTTGGTACCAGGGGAAACACTAACATCAAATACACCATATAGGATTAGCACTCCATAATTATTAGAGTCAAATTTTCAATTGAATGAAATGATTTACAAGTGATAAATTAGGCTAAGTATATCATCGTGGGGTGCACTTGTGTTTTTTGTCACGAATAAGGATGGTTTTCTCTGGCTATTCATTAATTACATGCAATTGAACAAGGTAACCATCAGGAACAAGTATCAGTCATCGAGGATTGATGAATTGTTTGATCATTTGAAGGGAGAAGAAGTGTTCTCACAGATCGATATGTGATCAGGATACCATCAGGTATGCATCAAGGAAGAGGAAATTTATAAGACAACTTTATGGACCAGGTATGGGCATTATGATTTTTTTGTATTTCCATTTGGTTTAACTAATGCTCCAACTACTTTTATGTGCTTGATGAATAGTGTGTTGGGTCCTTATCTATAAAATTTTGTTATTGTATTCACTAATGACATATTGATATATTCTATGAATGATGAAGAATATGTCGAACACTCAGTAACATTATTTATTTTTCTGAGAGAGAATCAGTTGTATTCAAAGCTCAGTAAATGCAGTTTCTTTCAGACAGCGGTACATTAATTGGGGCATGTTTCAAGGGAATGCATAGTCATGGATTCAGAAAAGATAAGGGCTACCATGGAAAAGGAAGATCCTAGAAATGTTGATGATGTAAGATCATTTATGGGGTTATTAGGTTACAATAGGAGTTTCATTAGTAACTGATCTCAGATTTCATATCCTATTGCATCACTGCAGAGGAAAGGTAATAAATTTGAATGGAGCGAGGAACATGCAACAACTTTTCAGTAGCTGAAGTAATTGTTGAAAAATGATCCAGTGTGTAGATCCAGATAAAATGTTTGTGGTGTGTACAAATTATTTCCAAATAGGACTTGGTGGAATCCTTATGCAGGAAGGACATGTAGTGTGCTATGAGTCATTAAAATTGAATGAGAACAATAAGAATTATACGACACATGATCTTTAGTTGCCAATGATCATTCATGCATTGAAGATGTGGAGGCACTACCTTCTTGGTAGAATTTTTGTGTTGATGACTGACCATAATGGGTTGAGATACTTGTTTGACCAGCCGAATTTGAATGCCAATCAATCTATATGGTTGGCCATGATTAGCGAGCTTGACTTTCAGATCAGGTACATAAATGGTAAAGAGAACAGGGTTGCATATGCACTTAGAAGGTGGATATAGGTGAATCATATAACATCTATGAGTTCTTACGAGATACACTTACATTATTAGATCTTACAGGCAATACAACAGGACGATAGGTATAAGGAACTTATGCACAAGTTACAGCATGGTAAAAGTGATCAGGATTTGGACTATTATCTTACAAAAAATTGCTTGATCATATTTAGGGACAAGATATATGTGTTGGACAAAAATGATATCAAGAATAATATATTGTGATAGCTTCATGAAAAACCATATTCAAGTCACCCAGGATACTAGAATATATTGACAACAATGAAGAAGTTTTGTCATTGGACACATATGAAGAAATACATGGTACAGTTTGTGGCTAGATTTTTGGATTGTCAGTAGGTGAAGGTAGAGTGTGAAAATCTAGGTGGATTACTGCAACCTATTCTGATTCCAAAGTTGAAGTGGGAGGTCACTTCCATGGATTTCATCACAGGTTTTCCAAGGACATCTAGACAACGTGATTCTATCATGGTTGTGGTGGAAAGGTTGACAAAGGTAACGCAATTCATTCTAGTGAAGTCTATATAATAAGCTAATGATGTGGCACGTTTATTCATTAGAGATGTGCTAATATTACATGGTGTTCCGCAGAAGATCATATCAAACATGGATGCTAAGTTCACTTCAAAGTTTTGGAAGGAGTTATTTGCAGGTTTAGGGAGAGAGTTGTACTTCAATGTAACTTATCATCCATAAATAGATGGAAAGACATAGAGGGCCAACAAGATATTGTAGGATGTGTTGAGGATATATGTGATTTTTCAGCAGAGGAGATGGGAAGAGAACCTTTCATTGGTTGAGTTTGCTGACAATAATGGTTAGTACGAGAAGTAACTAAGGATGAGTCTCTTTGAGGTACTATATGGTCAGAGTTGTAATACTCCCATCAATTGGAGTGATCTAATGGATAGGGTGTTGATTGGACCAGATATGTTGGAAAAGATGGAATAGGAAATGTAGGTAATCAAGAAAAATATAAAGACAACATAGGACATCAAGAGAAGATATTCATATTGGAACACGATATCTGAGGAGTTTAATTTTGGGGAACAATTTTACTTATGCATCAAGCCCAAGAAGAAATCCTTGGGGATTAGATCATCTGCCAAGTCTGCACTTAGTTTTTATGGGCATTTCAAGATTATTGAAAGAATTGACCAGTAGCCTATCACCTTCAACTGCCTACGACAATTAAATTCCATGATGTTTTCCATGTGTCATTTCTTAATAAGTATTTTAAATATTTTTATCATGTGATTCACTGGTCTGTATTGCAGGTGCAACCAGAAGGTGAATTCTAATCGAAACTGCATTGTATTTTGTAGAGAAAGATGCTTATGCTCCAGAACTGAGAAATTGAGTAGGTTAAAGTCAAATAAAGGAAACTTGGGATGGATGGTGCTACATGGGAGATGGTGGATCAGATGTGGGCTATCTATCCTTCTCTATTTGTTGGCTAAGAGAATGTTTTTGGTATACATTTTGGTGTGATGTTCTTTATATGTACATATGTATATGGATGTAAATACTGCTATAATTTTTGTTATAAAGCTCCAATAAGCGTTATGGGTGTCATGTCGTTATGGTTATTATGTTGTTACCTTTTTCATGTTTTTATTTTTCTCAACATCTTGATCATTGTAAATACTACAATGAGCTGAGCTATCTCCATAGGTATTATGTTTTTCTTTTAGTATTCATGTTGGTTTTGGGTGTCATTGAACACCGAGGACATTGTTCCCCCAAAGGGGAGGGTTATGTAACAACCCTAGTAAAAAATTCATGTAAATAAATTTAATAAAGGAAAAATAATAACCAAGGTCATGCGACACGTATTCCTAGCTAAATGTTGGGAAAAAAATCTTAGTGTGGGTTTTAATTTGGTTTATGATGGATAACTAAACTAACAAATACAATGGAAAAGGCTTTGGAAATGAAAAATGAAATTGGTAATTTATTTATGAAATAATGAAAATTATGAGAAAAGGAAGGTGAAATATTACGGGTTGCATGTGATGATGAAAATTGAAGGAAAATAATGGAAAATTGAAGAAAATAGAGGCATCATTAATAAAAAGTCTTATGAGGAAAATTTGGTACCTTATTTTCAGTTAAGCTTCGAAGCTCTCTCTCTCTCTATTCTCTCTTTCCGACACACTCTTGAACACTTATAGTTTTCTTGGAGCACTCTAACATTGGATCAAGAAAGGAAAAAGAAGTACAAAGTGGGAAAAGGGAAGCAACTAGAATAGGATTACTTACAGGTATCGATTTTCATGTGTTATTTTATTTCTATATTTGGCATGGATGGTACATGCATGTGTATATTTGGTTCTCTTGTTTTCATTGGCATGGGTTTTTCCAAATGTGACAATGTTTTTCAGCTTTTCCTTCTCATTTAAGGTTAGCCATGCTGTGGTGAGTTCTCTTGTATTTGGTTGATCTAGATAGTTGGATGGACTCAAAGATGAGTGGGGTGGTATCATGATTACTCACAAGGAATAGTAATCCTGGGACGGGATACATGCTAAATACTGGATGTGAACACCTAGATTGAGCCTAGGAATCCTGAATTGGTGAATGGCATGATACACGGTAAAGCTAAGTGGTGAGTACCCTAGATTTGGCTTAGGAATCCCTTGGCTGGTATTGGTGGGATACATGGTAAATTCCAAAGGGTGGAGATATCGTAGGCCTAGGAATCCCTTCACCGATTAGCAGGATACACAATAAATATGAGAGGTTGAGATAGACAAATTCCTCACAATTTAGGCGAAGAGATTTGGAGGCATCCATGATTATTTTGGGCCTAGTGATCCGGTATGGATTGTGGTAAATATTGGTATTATTGTTGAAGGATGAGGTGGTTTCCCTTAGGAAGGCTTGGTTGCTTTTTTTTTTATTCCCACATTCATGCATGGAATATTTCACGGGGGTGATTGGCTAAAAGAAATATTTGGTTCAACTAATCTACGATCAGGTGGTTCATGGAAGTCCCAAACCTGGTTGGATTTTTGATTCATTAATAAAAGATTCTTATCGTTGGTATTTCGTGTGTAAATGTACTGGATTATATGTGGATTTTACGGTTGTTATATCCTTGTTATCTATGTTGCTTATGTGTTGGTTATGAGCATGTTGTATGACAAAATTGACGTATGGTTCTCATATTATTCTAATTAGAAAATGAATGTACAATGAATATATTTCATAATAGATGATAATGCAACTATAGTGAGATGGAAACAATTCTTCTCTATGAATATCGAATAAGCATGAGTCCACTGTGCTCATATATGTTCTTAAGACCTGTAGATTTCATAATGGTGAAATGTTTAATGAAATGCCTATCATATCTAGTAGGAGTAAACTCAAGTATTTGTATCAAAATTTTAAAAAATATCTTTATTCCCATGTTATTTTTCATTTCTAAAGCTTTCATGAAGTTTTGGGTAGTGGCCTGAGCCGTAGCCCTGAAAAAGTGGCACATATTCTCAGCTCGCTAGCAGAAAAATAGATGGAAATTCCATAGTCATTGGCATGACTTACTGTGGGAATGACTGCAAGGCCTCAGTCACTTGTAGGTCTTGTCATGGGAGAAAATAAGGGTCCAGGTCATTCAAATGATGATTTATCTCAGGGATTGACCGCTTGGAAAGGTTATTTGAATCCTCAAGGTTCTATAGTATGTGTGGAAGGTCATATTGGTTGTGTTATGGTGGTTACACTTCCTTAAGGAGACCTATGAGGTTGAATCACATCATAGAAGCCTCTCGTCACATTTTTACCCTAATGGACTGGTTAGCTTGGGTAAATGTGGGAGGATGGTGTTACATCTAATTAGTGTGATATCAAGGTGAAATATCCTTGATTGATTGTTTAGACATTGGAACTTTATGGCTTTTGGACATTAAGATATGGAAAGGAGAACTTTCGCATTAAAAGAAAAATTAGATTTGCAAAAGGTTTAAAATGAGTTTTGAAAAACCAGAGTTTCTAAATACTAGAAGACTCGAATTCTTGGATGTAAAAATCCTAGGATTTGTGGATAAAACCCTAGATCTCAGCTAGATTAATGTTTCTGTTGAAAGAAGAAATTGTAGCTCATGCAAGGAAATAATTACATCATGTTGATGATGAGGATAAGGTTGATAGATTTAGAAGATTGATGTGAGAAGGAGCTCAGATTTCCCTTTAACCCTCAAAATACTAGTACTTATATCTCACTTCCTTAATTATATTATTATTATTATTATTATTATTATTTTGTTAGTTGGCCTCTTGCCTTTGTTTATTTACTGGGATTTAATTGTTCTTCCATGAACTCCTAGTAAGGATTGCAAGTAGATAATCGAGGCTGCCAAGGCTTTCGTAGTAGACAAAAATAGTGGAACAAAGAAACAAATCTTGCAACAAGAGGACTCACCAAGAATCATTGATTTGTGTTGAGAGATATTGTACTAAATGAGATAAAAGTTTAGAGGGAGCAAGAAAATTAGGAAATTTTAAGTATACCTTAGTTGTGCCAAAGGGAAGTCAATGATGACTTCTAAATGGATCTACGAGATTTAGAGTGAAGTAGATGGAACCATAGAGAAGTAAAAAGAAAGATTTAATACTAGAATATTCTCCTAGAAAGAGGGAGATGACAAATTTTTAGGTGCACTTATATCATAATTATTGTTTCTTCTATTATGGAATTACATCAAATGAATGTAGAGGTTATTTTTCTCTATGAAAAGTGTGAGGAATAAGTATACATCAAACCACCTCAAGGATTTGAGAGTCATGAAGAAGTCTCCTACATGTAAATACCAGAGTGTACCCAAGATTTGGATTCATAGATCAAGGTTGATCCTACATGATTTCTTTCTCATAGAAGCAAAAGGACTCATTGTAACACCTTCCTCCCACATCTACCCAAGTAACTAACCAACCGGGGTAAACATGTGATGAAGAGTTACTATAATATGATTTAAATCCCTATGTGTTAGTTAAGGAAATGGAACCAATAGAACATAACCAACCTAACCTTTTACACATGAAACATAAACCATAGGATCCATCCAACCCTTCAAGGTGAACAGCCTATGAAACAACCTCACATTTTACTACATTAAAGCCTCAGTCACTCCCATGAAATGGGAATGCATGTGACTAGGACACTCCAATCACTCCAACAATAAAGCATGTGTGTGACTAAGGAATTTTCCAGGTAGTTCAATGCCAATGAATCCAAATTTTGTGCCACTTTTTCAGGTCCACGACTCAGCCCATTGCCAAGAACTCCATGAACCTTCCAAAAATAAAAAGTAACATTGAAACAATGATCCAAAAGAATATACTTGAATAAGGACTTCACTGGACCTCTACTAGCCTTGGAAAAAGTTTCGTCAAGCATGTCACAAATATGAATTGTAAAATTTTAAACAACATATATCAGCATTGGGGCCTCAAGCTTATCTCGGAATTTCTAAGAACCATTGATGCCTCATCACGATAATTGCATTACCATATATTTATTGCACATTAAGGTGTCAATCAAAACAGAAGATAGCCATACATTCTCACTATCATAAAACTCACTCATAACCAACATATAACCAACATAAATTGTTAGTGTGAATTCTAATCGCAAGCATACGAAAAAAGCTCACTTTAGCTGTGCATAAAAAACAACCCTAACATCAAATATGGCTACCAATTTATCTAGATCTACAGTTAGTTGACCAAGATAAATGCTGCAAAATCCAGATCTATGCAGTAAAAGACATTAAGAAGTAAATAAAATCAAGAGTTGCTCCATGCATCCAATAGACAAGACAATAATATTTTTAAAGAATTTTTGTATTTATGACACCTGAGAAGGGAACATATAAAGATGTTACCAGTCCCCCTCAATGGGATGGGTTATTCTATGTCCTCAACCCTTTAGATCTAAGATCTTTCTCTCTTGATGGTGTAGAAAACCCAGACAAAAATGGAACTCAAAGGGAGCTCACAAGAAAAAAGGTAGAAAAATATGAGAATGATGGAGGATCAAAGTCAGACCAAAAGTATAGATCCAGAGTGATCTTTAGGCAACAAAAGGTAGTGAATGAATGGAAAAACCCTTCTATTTATAACAAAATATTGAGTTAGTCTAGATATTGGTGCATAATTAAAATACTATCAACCAAATCTAGATCCAAATTTTATGGAATATTTTATTATATTTGTTGGAGGGAAAGAGAATTTGAATTTAGTCAAATCCCTTTATTTGTAAGCAATAAATAAATAAATGATTTATTTATTATTTTAAGTATGTGGTTGAGTAATAATTAAATAAATAGTGACTTATTCAATTATTTATAAATGAATTTGTCAAATTTAACAAGGAATATTATTTAAATAATGTTTAAATAATTATTCCTAGAAAAATAATAAGATAAATAGTGATTTATCTAATTAATTTTCATGTTTTGGTTTAAATATGACTAGGAATATTAATTAAATTTTTGTTTTACTAAATATTCCTTGAGAAAAATCAACCAAATATGGATTTATTCAATATTTCCACATGGGGTTTACTATTTAGACCATAAACAACTTAATAAATTATGAATTACTAAGTTATTTTTCATAGTGAAAGCAATTTTACTTAGGGTAAAATTGGTCTTACATGGTGTACTTTGGTCCATCTAATAGTAACAGGTTAGATGACCAAAAATTGGTGTAACAAATTGCCACCCAACATGTGAGAGTTAGGAGCTAATCGTATGAACGAAGTACATTGTAAGAACTCAATCACCAAACACTGAAGGGGAAGTCAAAGAGAGAGAAATATAAGGTAGAATAAATCGCTAGAGAACAAGACTTTGAGGAGGTGGGACTTATGGATGCAACAAGTCTCTTTTATATGTGAGTACCTATTCTACAAGAGGCCGGGGGGGCATACCTATGCCCGTCGATACAAAGTACAAAGAATAATGCATCCAATAAACAAGGGAGTGAACTATATAGTACATGCTAGCATAAACAAGAGCCTGATAAACAACATGATAATAGATCCCACATACATACTATGCCTGGGATAACAGCCAGGACTTATACAATAATATTTGAGTACATGAGATATAAGTACAACCAAAGAGGCTTTGTAAACAGGAGAGGGGATCTGAAAATATGGATGATACATGCAAACTAAAATGCACTGCAAGCAGCTGAGGCCAAAACCACCAAATATATGGAGCTGTATCAAAGGTTGTAATGAAGAGGTCATCCAGGCATGTGGGGGGAAACCTGAAGGGCCACCCCTCATGAAGTCTAAAAAATCTCACACACAGCTGGGAATCACTGGTACAATCTGTTACATCATTGAACCATCAAGTATACGGATCTCAATCATGTCGTAAGGAGCTGGAGCTGAGAGACAATCAAGTCAAATGGAAATAAAGAGTCCCTTTGCCTGATTCGAGGCACCGAACAAGAGTGGAAGCTGAAACCAAGGTACACTGCCTTGTGGACCTCTCTTCTGGAATGAATGAGTTGACGTCGACAGAAGGAGGTCCACCATAGGTGAGGCAATAAGGGATCCTCAACTAAGGCATGATAGACAATATTATAGAGATGGATAGACTGACACTAGGGATGATGGTAGAATGGGGGTACTGAGTAGTGGGCTAACAACTTCCCTTATTAGAACATGAAGGGCATGGATGACCTGGCAGCAACTGACACAATATCAAATGGGATAGGGGATAGTATGACTAAACGCTAAAGTGTGCGATACAAGAGAAGGAAAAAGCAATGAAGGATGGAGGACTATGACGGGATACTAAAGGACTCGAGATAGACTCCATGAATGTGATGATGACTCAACTCAGATGCTCTAAACAAGGGCGACTCCATGATGCTGCCACACAGAATAGGCCCAGTGGGGACCATAAAATCATGAGTACAAGGTGGGTACTCACGAAAAAAATTGACACGAGCGTGGAAAACTATGGAGGAAAAGTGGTGCCCCAAGTACAAGTGTTGCAAGTGAATATATTCAATTTTGAGGAGTGGTTGAGTGACCCTTCTTGGAAAAAATGTGTCTGGGTGAAGTTTCAAATCACGAAAAACTAAATGATACTCATTTTAGAGCTCGGTGAGAGCTTTCGAATGGTATGGATGGTTTGTCAAACTGAGCTACGGTTTAGCCGCGGTGAGTGAAATAAAAATCTGGGGTTTCTCTTCTAATTAGGAATTTTCCCTCCAAATTCACTCATTTGCAAGTGTAGTTGTGGTGAATGTAGAGAGGAGAGAAGGCCATAAATCTTGCAGCGAGCATAGCAGACAAATCGACTGTTGGAATTGAGATCCGTCAGTTGCAGGTAAGAGGCCTAACCATACTCTTTCAATTAAGGGAATCAAAATTTCAGTGTAGGCACCCAGAGCTCATGAATAGGCCAGGTTTCACTTTTTAGGGTTTGTTCTGTGACCTGGGTAGCAGGTTTTGGGCAGAAAACTGCGACCTGTCCCAGGAAATGACCTGAAAAGTGCGACCTGTCAAAGAAGGGAGTTTTGAGTTTTATTTTTGGCAGAGAGATGGGATTTTTATGGTTGAGGGGTATATCCTCCCCCAAGCATGTTATGTTCATGCCAGATGTATTTAGAAAATGGGGATCTAAACACATTTTTAATGATGTGGTGCACAATTTGTTTTTTTTTATGGTTATGCATTTCGAGAAAGGGAATGGAGGATTACCAATTTCTTTTGGTACTACATATATGAAGAAAATGGACTAAGTTTCTTGGTTCAAGTAAATGGTGCCACTATCCCAAAGAGTTTATTTGGAGATAATGAACTGGTGTTCTCCTAGAAAACCCACATGTTAGTCAACAACAATTTCTAGGGGACTGGGTTATTGATGTAAGATGAAGGAATTATGAGGGGGATCATCCCTAGAGTGATCTGGAGTGATATAGGACTCTAGAGGTTCTTCTAAATGGGGAAGAATAATGGTACTATATTCAACATGACCAGATGCACTAGGACGATTGTGGGGAATTGCTTCTCCTGGACTCTCAAATATGGGTGCTCCCTTACCCAAACATCGGGTGTCAATGCAGCGGCCACAAGGTGTATGTGGTTCGAATGCATGGGTTCGATGTAAGGGGGGATAGATAAATTCAGGGGTGGTGATTTCTTCCATAATGTCATCATCATAATATAAGATGGCGTGAATGGTGGAAGAAAAAACACTTGACGTGGAAAAGCTACCTGACTCATCATCATGAGAAGAAAGGTTCACATGTGCATCATCACAGGGGATTATGAAAGAAAAAGCAGATAAGGGATCCACTGATGTTGAGCTCAGGGTGATCATTAAACAGAGGTCAAGAGAAACAGAAGGAAAAGTTTGAGAGGGAGCTTCCACCATGGATCTCATGGATAATGAAAGGTAGAGGATGGTGGCCGAAGACTCCTTCATCTGAACACTAGGAGGGGGGATTTCAGTGGGAGTATAAGTATCCTCAGGTTGGCCGAAGCATACTTTGCGAGGACGGGAGAGGCAGAATGGTTATGTTAAATCTCATACTCCTGAACTACATCTAAAGAGGTACGGTAATGCATGACGTGGGGACAATGGTGGGTATAATGACCATGGAGATCACACAAAGCACAAGGTTGGTTGGTGTGAATATTCTTGGGGTTCTTGGCTATAGTCGAGGAAGAAACAGAGGCTTCAGGGACTATAGACTCAGGGAACACAACATTGACCATGGATTTGATACGAGGCAATTAAGGACAATGATTGGTGGCATGACCGAGAACATCACACAAAATACACGAGGGGGTACGCTTTGGAGGCTCAGGAGGAGCAGGGTTTGTCGAGGAAACCTTGTCTTTAGGTGCCTTATTGTGAGCTTTTCCCCCTTCACCCAAAAGTTGTCACAATAGGAATAGGTTCCTGTTGAGGTGGTTGAGGCACGATAGAAAAGGGAGGGGTCATGGGGACCGGTTGAACCGGGGTCAAAGAAAGATAGGGTTTGAGTTGACCAGGCGGGATAGTGGCTATGGGATTAATGTACCAGACTAGGATCCCCAGAGTTATGTTAGGAAGGGATAAGGTAGCCATAAAAGGTACCAAAAATACTCCAGGAGGGGGAGCTAGGAATGATATCTGACCAGAGGGGTACTGGCCAGGAGGGATAACTCCGAGATGGTTAACGCTAGGAGGAACTATACCAGGAGGGTAGAGAGGCTCATGGGTACCAGCTATAGATGAGGGACCTTGAGGAGGGGGTCCTGAAGGTTGAGTCGAGGTGCTAGTAGCAGGTTGGGGAGGGTGGGGCTGCTGACTAGTCGAAGCAGGCCGCTTGAGGTCAGACTGGGACGATTGCATCATGTAAACGTTCGACGAGATGGGATCATAGATAGGAGGAGGAAGACCTTTTTAGACCCCGGGTGAGACACTGGTCAAAGGTTCGACTATTTTTTTCTTGGCCACCGAAGAGATAATGGACTCAGGGGAGGTCTCAGACTTTGGTTCGTAATATGTCAGCTGGTCGATGGTGACAATATTTCTGTTGTGAGGAAATAACATCTTATGGTGAACCACAGATGGGACAACAGACATTGCACAAGTGTAGCTACGACCCACTAGAATGTTGTAATCTAAGGGGGAATCAATGACTTCTACGTCAACACAAACAATATTTCCCGCAAGAGTAATAGGAAAATTGCGGAACAGGCCAATGGGCTGGGAAGAGTGACCATCCCATGCTCGGAGGGTGATAGTGGAAGGGGCCAACTCTAGAGATCCAAGTTTCTTTCAAACCGAAGCAGACATCACATAGGTGGATGCACCCTCATCAATGATACAATGGGAGACATTGGCATTCCGGATCTTGAAGGGGATTTGGAAGGTGACGGAAGCAGGAAGGGGAGGATGTTCTAACCAATCAACATCGAAGACGATCAAATGATCATATGAAGGATCCAAAGCACCCACAGTAGCTAGTAGAGATTTTCACTATGAAGGGAATGAATGGAGGAGTTCCAGTGTTGAGATGGCAGTAGGAGATTGCACCAAATCATCTACTATACTATACAAATGGGCAGCTTTTCCAGAAGCATCGTTTCAACGTAATGGTCCCTTTGGGATCTTTGGATGGACCTTTGCCTTAGGCTGAGGGGTCTGTAAAGGACCACTGGTTTTCGAAAGAGGCTCTATGGAACCTGAATAAGGGGGCTCGGGGGCAGACATAGTGGGATGCTTGTTGTACTAATGACACCGAGTCTGAAGGTTGAGGTCAACGATAATGGATTGGTCAGAGTTCATCATGAGAACCTGGTAATCAAAGGTACCAGATGGAGGAGGTTGAGTGGCCGACTTACCTTTAGGGGGTTGGGTAGCCATGAATCGTTGCTGAGGGAAAGGATTGGTAAGCACAACTAGCTAGATAGGTACAGCATTGGGAGGAACCGAAGGGGAGGCTTGTTTTCCTCACGATGTTGCTTGATTCTCCCACATCTGATGTATTTGAGGTAAAAGAGGACAATCTTTGGTATAGTGACGATAGAAACCATAACAATAACAAGGCTTGTTCGTCCGAACAGGCCTTTCCTGCTTGGGTTGAGTGCCATGTTGTTGGTTAGCAGTGTTAGGTGCATTCCCTTGGGGATTAGGTCCTGGATTACCTGGGGAAGATTTATTTGGGTGCCTTTCCTCTTATTTTTGGAAGTAGGAGGATTAGTCATGCTCTGTTGTGCATACACTTGCCCATGGGGGGGTGGTGGTTGTTGTTGCGGGGGTTGAGAAGGCAAGGGATGCAGGGGTGCTAGTGCTGGAGGAGCTGGAGCACCAGGTTGTGGATACAATAAATAAGGAAGTTGGGAAAAATTGTGGTAAACAGGTTGGGTTGGATACATGCTACCGGGAGGGGGAAAAGTGCTAGAGAAGCTAGCCCCTCCCTGAGGGAAACCATAACCCATGGAAGGATGAGTGTACGGATGAGAAAGGGCTCCAACGATACCGTCAATGTCATGGGATGCCCCCGGTGCTTTGGCACCACCAGGTCTAGGGAGATCGGTTAAGACGGTATAAAAATAACCAGGCTGTGCGTAGATGAGGTCATATTTTAATGCAAACTAGAGAGCATCTTCTTCAGTCTGAGGGAAATGAGATGCAACATTTTTTCCAACAGCAGGAAAACGGGATATGAGAAACTAGTCCATGTAGACATGGTCTTCGAAGGTAGGGGCTCGACATAGGCTCTTTCTTCTTTGCCATTCCTGGACATGATTGGATAGGAGGGTCGTAGATGATTGAAGAAAATAGGTCAAAAGTTTAGTACTAGTGTCATAATGAAGGGGAATTTGGAAGTAATATAGAAAAGCCTGGGCAAGAGTCGCAAAATTAGTATGAGAGGAGGAGCCCTGATCAAGGATATAATAGGAATATAAACCATATATAAACAAATCTATTTAGCCATAAAATACCAAGGAGAAATGTATCTTATTGATGATTGCATTGGTTGACCAGGTATGGGACTTCCACGAACAACCTAGCCATAGACTAGTTTGAACCAAATTTTTCTTTCATCCAGTCACCCTATTCCATATTCCAAGCATGAATGTGGGAAATCATAAAACAAATCAATCAAAATTGAACCAGGGCTTCTATAGGCCAACCAACTTAACTTTCAACTAGTGATTCCACCTCATGGTCGGACATCACTAACCATCACTAGATTGATCTCTACCCAGTTGTCTAAGTCTCTAGAGAGTTTGTTCCAACCATGGTTTGAGGACTAGTAACTCAACCCAAAGCTGTTGTCAGGCTTCTAGAATTTTTTTTCAATGAGGGATTCCAGGACTAGTAACTCGACTCATCAAGGGATTCCAGAGATTTTTTCCAATAAAGGCTTCTAGGACTAGTAATTCAACCCACGTTGTTATAGGGCTTCTAGAGAGTTTGTCCAACCAAGGCTTCCAGGAGCTAATAACTCAATTCATAGCCAAAGGAATGTGAAAACCAACTAGAAAACAAAAGTAAAACCCACAACACCATCGCTATCTAGGAAATGGCAAGGCTAGGGAAAACCACAATCAATCTAGGAAATCCTCCATACCAATGACATATCATAACCAAATAACCACATGGATATGCCATGCATGCCAAAACTAGGAAGGAAATCATAAATGCAACTATATACTTGCAAGAAAAAATCATTTTAGTTGTTGATACCAATGTCCTCTCGCGCTTTCCTTCTTTTCCTTTTACATCTTTCTCCAAATGGCAAGTATTCCACATTCCTCCAAGACTTGTCTAAGAAAACTATAAGTGTTCAAGAGTATTATAGAGAGAGTGTTAGGTCCCTATATTACTGGTGTAGTCCCTTATTATTGTTAGTGTAGCCCCCTTATTATTATTTTTGTACCCGTGTAACCCCCATATTGTTATTATTGTGCCCTTACATTGTTATGCTAGGTCAGTTAGGATTATATTGTGACTCCATGGACTCCTATATATAGAAGGAGGTATTTTCATTTGTATCATCCAATATTTTTTCATTTATGTAATGTAAATCAGGTTTCCCCCTCGAAGTGGCTTGTTTCTAAGGTGTTGATCTCTCTTTTCTTCTATTTTTGTAGCCATATTAATAACATTTGGTATCAAAGCTTTGGATTCTAGGGTTTCCCTGCTCCAAATTGGCCATCATGGAATTTTTGCTATAACTTTTTTCTAAAATGGTACAAAATCTGAAATTTTTATCACACAAAGCCGAAATCTAGAGGAACTTTGTGTAGAAATTTCACATCATGTTTCATAATATTTTGGGAGATACCATCTGTGGAAGTCAGGGTTTTTGCAGGATCCTGAATTTCATATAAAAAAGGTGACCTTAGAAAAATATTCATAACTCTATTTCTGAGCATCAGTTTGGAATTATGTAAAAATTGGCCAAAATTACACAGAATTTGGTTTCCGGTGTATCAATTTCAGAGCCGAAGGAGGAACCAGTGACACGTGGCATGTTGTACAAGTGTTCTCTACTGAACTAGTTCATAATTAGGTCATTGTGGGAGATTGGGCATAACTTTGTCTTGAAGTATCCAAATCCAGTCAGACCTGTGGCATTTGAAAGAAGATTCAAAGGGCTACTAAAAGAAATAATTTCAGATTTTTAAGATCTGAAATCACAGAGATAATTTAGTTTCAATATCAAGCTCCTCAAAAGCAAGAAAAAGGTGTGTATTTTTTTTTCAAATTGCATAAGTCTTGTTTGAAAAATCAGCTTGAAGTGATTCCAAGGGCATATTGAATCATATGTATCAGTATTAGGTTCTAAAATTCCCCCTAAAAATAATTCAACACCCATTAACCCCTCAGAATACTCAACTATTACTCATGAAGATGAAGAAGTGCAACATGATATATTAAAAATACAAGAGAAAGTGCACCAAATTTCACTTTCGCAAAGAGCAACAAAAAATGAAATGGAAGTTTTGAAGAAAGGTGTGGACGCTCAGATGGATGGTTTGAAGAAGAGAATGGAAGCTAATATGGATGGTTTGATGAAAGGCGTGGAAGCTAATATGGATGGTTTGAAGAATGGCATGGAAGACATAAAAGCTAAGATCGAAGAAAAATTGAAAGACAATAGGGAAGACATGAAGAATGATCTAAAAGAAGACATGGAATGTTTGAAGGAAGGTTTGACAAAATTGATACAAGAAATTATTCCTAAGGGTGAAACGATAGTATAGGAAACTCATGATGAGAAAAAAATAAACTTTAATCGTGATTTCATAAACTCAAATGTTGGATGGAAGACCCACAATATTCCAAAGATTGATATGAGGAAGTTTGATGGCAAGGATATCGTAACATAGATACTACAGATGGAGCAGTATTTTGATCTAAAAAATGTGCAAAACACACAAAAGGTGTGCATTGTAACTTTATATTTAGAACAAAATACATATGTATAGTATTGATGGCTTTGCTCCCATAAAACTATTGTCACTTGGTCAATTTTTATGAAGGAAATGATAGCACATTATGAGGATACAAAGAGAAACACCTTCTTTATCCAATTGATAAATCTTAAACAAAAGAGTTTAGAGGTGGAGCACATTAAGTACTTCCAAAAATTGAATATAAGGTTAACTGATATTCCAAGGGAACACTGGATTGATGTCTGCATAGGAACTTTAAACGATAACATCCAACATGAAGTTCCCGTTTTGGAACCTGATTCATTGGGGAAGGCATTCAGGTTGGCAAGAAAAATTGAATGTAAAATTATCGCAAGAAGGAAGCCTACCACTCACATCTATAAAGATGGAAGTGTTGCTACTCCTAGACTTCCACAACCTACCAGGTTGACACCACAACAATTGGAAGAAAAAAGAGCAAAAGGGCTTTGCTAAAGTTGTGATAGCAAATACACTAAAGGTCATAAGTGTGCTGAGAAGAAATTATTTTACATAGATTGTGAAGAGGAGGAAGAAAATGAACAAAAACTTCAAAAGAAGAGGATATATGCCAGGAACCAACCCTAGAGAAAGAAGAAATGAGCCCGACCATATCGTGTAATGCATTGGCAGGAATTACCACTCCTCAAACTATCAAGATAGAAGGACATATCAAGAATAAAAAGGTAATAGTGTTGATTGATTCGTGTAGTAGCCATAATTTTATTCATTGTAAGGTAGCCAAGTCATTGAATTACTTCCTATACCCAGCACTAGAATGTCAAGTGATGGTTGCAAATGGAGGAACTATAAATTTCTATAGCGAATGCCATAATATCAAGCTAACCATGGGGGAATATGTATTGAATAGTCCAATGTTTTCCATTCGAATGGGAGGTGCTGATGTTGTACTACGAGTACAATGGTTTCAATCTTTGGGGACCATAGCTTTTAATTTTCAAGAACTTTTCTTGAAATTTTTTTCGGAAGGAAGAGAAGTCGAATTATGGGGTATCGTAGGGAATTCAGGAAAGATAATAAGTTCTAATGTCATGACAAAGCTTCTGAAGAAATAACAACAAGGTGTAATTGGACAATTATGCTCAATGGAAGTTCCAACATCAAAATAATATATTTCTCCAAATCTCCAATAAGTCTTAGACAATAATTCAACATCATTTGAAACTCCCAAAGGACTCCCACCTATTCGTGATCATGATCATGCTATTCATTTGATCCCAAGAAGTGCTCCTCCAAACATCAGGCCTTATAGATATCCATATGTCCAAAATACTAAAATTGAACGTATGATTGCAGAAATGTTAGAGGATGGTATAATTCAACCTAGTCAAAGTTCTTTCTCTTCTCCAGTAGTATTGGTGCACAAGAAGGATGGATCATGGTGCATGTGTCCGGATAATATGGAGCTCAATAAGCTCACTATTAAAGATAAATTTCCCACTCCTGTGATTGATGAATTATTGGATGAATTACATGGAGCAATTTATTTTACCAAGGTGGATCTTCGTTGAGGATATCATCAAATTAGAATGAAGACTAAAGATATTTCGAAAACAACATTTCGAACTCATGAGGGTCATTATGAATTTTTGGTCATGCCTTTTGGCCTTAACAATGCACCTTCTACATTTCAAGGGTTGATGAATTCCATTTCAAAAGTTTCCGTAGAAAATTTTTGTTAGTATTTTTTGATGATATACTAATCTACAACAAGTCTTGGAAGGATCATGTTCAACATGTTGAAAGGGTGCTCAAACTACTAGAGGAGAAACAATTATATGAAAAAACCTCCAAATGTTTCTTTGGAGTTCAAGAGGTGGAATATCTGGGTCATATTGTATCTCACGAGGGTGTTAAGGTAAACCCTAATATAATTAAAGCCATTAAAGAATGTAAAGTCCCCACAACCATAAAGTAGTTGTGAGGATTTCTCGTGTTAACAAGGTATTATCACAAGTTTTTTAAGAATTATGGGATAATAGTAGCACCTCTAACAATATTATTGAAGAAAGGTACATTTTAATGGACTCTTGAAGCAACTAAGGCATTTGAACATATTAAACAGGAAATGTGCCTAACACCGGTCTTATCTACACCAGAATTCACAAAAAATTTTATTGTTGAATTTGATGCCTGAAGAAATGGAATTGGTGTCGTTTTAATGCAAGAAGGAAGAGCCATTTCTTTTGAAAACCATCCAATCAAAGGAAAGGATTTACAGAAAGATATTTACGAGAAGGAAATGTTGGAAATACTACATGCATTAAAGAAATGGCGACCTTACCTAATGGGAAGAAACTTCAAGGTAAAAACTAATCATGATAGTCTTAAACACATTTTGGAACAAATAGTGTCTTCAGAAGAGCAGCAAAAATGGGTCACAAAGATGTTGGGTTATGAATTTTAAATCATCTACAAAAAAAGTGAAGCTAAATGTTATTGCAGATGCACTCTCAAGAAAGGATAAAGAGGTGGAAGCATTTCTCTGTGCCATTTCTATTATCCAACCAGATTGGATAACTGAATTAAGGGATGAATGGAAGAAGGATGAAGAAGTGTGGACACTCATTCAAAATTTCCAGCAACATCCTACTACATATTGTACATTTAATTGGAAAATTATTCCTTATGATACAAATATGGCTTATATATTCGTAATAATTCCCAACTAAAACAAAATATTTTTTTGGAATCACACACTTATCCTTTAGGAGGACACGTAAGATTTTAAAAAACTTACCACAGGGTGAAGAAGGGATTTTTTTTGGATGGCCTTAAATCTAATATTCAAAAGTTTATGGTGGAATATTTGGTTTGCCAGCAAAATAAAGTTGAGACAATTAAGACCTCGGGTCTTCTACAACCTTTATCCATCCCAAGTCAACGTTGGGAGGAGATTTCAATGGATTTTATCACAGATTTACCTAAGTCCAAAGGAAAGAGTGTCATCAGGGTGGTAGTTGATAGACTTACCAAGTATGCACACTTTTTTGCATTATCTCATCCATTTAAAGAAAGTATAGTTGCTACTACATTTACGGAAACAATTCAAAAGCTACATGAAAACCCAAAGATTATTGAAAGCGACAGAGATCCCATTTTTACTAGCAATTTTTAGACGAAATTATTTTCTTGTTTGGGTACGCAACTAGATCATAGCTCATCTTATCGTCCTCAATTCGATGGTCAAAATGAGATAGTGAATAAATGTTTGGAAGGATATATTTTTTGTTTTGTATCTAATAAAAAAACACAATGGGTCAAGTGGTTACCTCTAGCTAAATGGTCGTATAACACTTCCTTCCATACTACAGCGAAAATGACCCATTTATGGTGCTTTATGGATATCATCCACCGTCCATCACATCATATTTAAGAGAAAATTCTAATCTTCAAGAAGTGGAATATCACATCGAGCATCAACAACAAGTTCTCCAAATCTTAAAGGATAACCTAAATTTGGCACAAAATTGAATGGAACAACAAGAAGATCAACATCGCAGCAAGAGAAGTTTTGGTGTAGGAGACTCAGTATTTTTATGACTACAACCACACAAAGAAATGTCCCTCAAGCAAGCTAAGAAGGATAATAAATTATCGCCAAAGTACTATGGTCCTTACAAGCTGTTGCAAAAGATTAGTACTATGGCATACAAATTGGATCTTCCTGCTTGATCACGAGTCCATCCAGTTTTCCATGTTTCAAGCTTAAAGAAGGTTATAGGTGACAAACTTCCAGTTCAAACAATATTTCCAAAAAATGATGAGGATGAAAAAATAGTATTGGAACCTGAAGTATTCACGGAAACAAGAACTCAACAACTAGGAAATCAGTCAATTTCAGAGTATCTCATCAAGTGGAAGAACTTTCCCACTGAAGATTCTACATTGGAGGATGAGAATTTTATACAGAAGCATCTAGAGCTACTCAAGCATGAGGACAACACTTCTTTGAAGGAGAGGGGCATGTTAGGTCCCTATATTACTAGTGTAGACCCTTATTATTATTAGTGTAGCCCCCTTATTATTATTTTTGTACCCGTGTAACCCCCATATTGTTATTATTGTGCCCTTACATTGTTATTGTTAGGTCGACTATAATTATATTGTGACCCCATGGAATCATGTATATAGAAGGAGGTTTTTTCATTTGTATCATCTGAGAATTGTTCATTTATGTAATTAAAAGGAGGTTTCCCCCTTGAAGTGGCTTATTTCTAAGGCATTGATATCTCTTTTCTTCTATTTTTGGAGCTTGTTTCATAGCAGAGAGAGAAAAATTAAATCTCAAAAAATGAATTGATCAAAATCCTTGAATTGATCCTCATAATCCTTTTTATCAATGAGGCCTCTATTTTATTCAATTTTATATTATTTTCCTTCATTTTCCTCCTCACATGCAGCCTGTGAAATTCACCTTCCTTTTCTCCTATTTTCTTTTATTTTTATAAAAAAAATGACAATAAATTCCACTTTGCCTTTCCAAAGCCTTTTCCATTTCCTTCACCATTTTCCATATCCATAATAAACCATATGAACAGCCACACTAGAATGTTTTTACCAACATTCAGACTGGAATACATCTCCCATGACCAAGGTCTTATTTTACCTTTATTAATTTTTACATGGATTTTTGACGAGGGTTGTTACACTCACGTGTCACAGGGAAGAATTATGGCAGAAATATTTTTTCCTGTAATAGAGGGAGTAGTCAAGGAGCCTTTTTTTAGCTTCTGAATAATTTTACCTCCAAGTTCGAGACGATATAATATCAGTGATATTATCAAGCTAGATAGTTGTTATTCTAGAATGCAACAATGGTAGTGCATACAACCAGGATTGCCATAAGAAACGTTTTATTTGAAAGAGAACCTACTTAGAGTAACCAAAATTTAGCCATTAAATTATGGCTGAGCCAACTCATGTGGTTCAATATGTGTTGAAATACCAAGATGGTATAGTTGGTTATGGTACAAATAATTAAGGTTTGAGATATGTCTCAAATAGTGGAGTACAACTGCAAGGATCTGCAGATTCAGGTTTGGCAGAGAATGTAGAAGACAAAAAAGAGCTCAGAAGGATGTTTCTTCAGTTTGGGACCCATTATGATTACTTGGATAAGTAGGAAGCAAACATTTGTCACACCCAATATTGCAAAGTCTGAATAAACTTCAGCTTGGTTTGTAAGTTTAAATGTAGTATGGCTTCAAAAAATACTTACAGGATTGTTTGATCAAGTAGAGGTGATGACCATGATGACAGGTTAAAGCATAGTGAGATCTAGTATGAAGACATGGCATAAAAATATGTAGTATGGCTCCGGTACTATTCTATAATCAAGAAGATTGTTGACAAAGCCTTTGTCCCAACATAAAATCTGTATACTTCAAGGACAAGCTTTGAGTGATTGAGCATGTCTCTCTCACTAAGAGGGAGTGATGAAATTACAACATCAAGGACAATAATTCTCCATAGGTCAGGTAGACCAGGATTAGGGAGAATGGTCCAAAGTGTTTATATTCTAGGATTAGGGGCATAAATTCTCCTTGTGTCAAGTGTGTTGGTCATCATTAGGGAGAATTGTTGGATATAGGAAAATCATTCTTCTTGTGTCAAGTATGTTTATGGAAATTAGGAAGAATGGTCCTAGAGACCCAAAATCACTCAATTGAGTTGATTCCTTTAAGCATGAGGCTTAGATTCTATAGATAGGTTGAATGAGCATTTAGCATCAACCTCGAAATTACTCATGGAGTGTGAGGCCTTTGGAGACATGCCATTAGTTGAAAATTACACAAATAAAAATTAAAAGAGGAAAAAAAGAGTAAACCAAATTACAAAAATCTTAACATTAAAAAAACTAATTTAAAAACTAAAAAATATAACTATAAATTGAAGAAAGCTTAAAAGGAACAAAATGAAATTTGAGATAATTTAATTATAATAATACATAAAATTTGTTTTTTATGAAATGAAAGGAATAAATTAAAATTATTCCTGGAATAAATTATTATTACATAATATATGATTCTTTATTTTACAAATATAGGGAACAAAATGAATAAATATAATTAAATTATTAATTTATAAAAAATAAAAACAAAATTATAAAATAAACTTGATACATAAATTATCAGGAAACTAAGAGAACATAAATTTATCAAGATATTAATTATTAAATCAATAATTATAGGAAACCTAAGAATAAGTCATTAGTGACTAAAATCTAAATGAAAAAATACCTAAATCTATGAGAGAAAGAAGGAACCAACATAACAAATAATAAGGAAAATAAATAAATGAAAGTGAAATAAAAAAGGAAAAAAGAAAAAAATAGGAGGGTAAAAAATAAAGGACAACACTTAGGAATAAAGGGATGAGATCCAAAATATGCTCATCTTCCATCCATCATCCCTATTTAGGATATTATAACTTCTTTTAATTTTGATTTCCTCCCTCAACTTACAATTATGGAAATGATCAATACTAGCAATGACTTGGGAATTCTAGATAAAAATATGGTGTTTTGTCTTCTTGGCATGCTTAGATAAAGTTGACGAGCGATTCATACAAGGTTTTATGTCATTCGCGTGCTCTTGAATCCTTTTATTATGGAATGACCATTTTTCCCAATGTAGGGGGTCCCAAAAGTACATGGGATAAAATAAACACCTTTCATATTTTTGGGTTCCACATGGTATTTTATTGATATAAGGGAGTTGTGAATTGTGTTAATGGGGTCTAAAGGTGAAAGAAACATGGTGCTTCCTATGAATCTATCGATAGTCCCTTGGGTAAAGGGAAGTTGAATACTAGAAACAAATTCTCTAGGCTCCTGCCTTATCTTTTGACCTCTTCTCGGCTTTAAAAAAGCCTTGAAGCCTTGGAATCTAGTATATCCATTCATTTCAAAAATATTAAGGAGAGGGGTCTTATCACTCTATAGGTGACTATCATCATAAACTCTTAAAGGACAAGTTGCTACAATGTTAAGAACACCTATTTTTTTGGTTGGATAGTGATGCGAATTCACATGAAGATATTGCTCAGTGTGAGTTTTGTTACGACGGACCTTATGAGAGAAAGAACCATCATCCTTGTTAGAGACAAGAACTTAAAGGAAGGGCAATTTACTGTTAAATTCAGACTCCATAGTAATATTTATGAATCTATATTGATTGTTAAGATGATGAAACAACAAATCCAAATTATCAAAACCATGAGGACATAAGATCAAGGTATCATCTACAAAATGTTTCCAAAGGTTTGGTCGTAATTGAGTTGAATCCAAAGCCTTAGATTCAAAATATTCCATGTACGGGTTAGCTACTAAGGGAGAGAATTGAGAGCCCCTGGAAAAGTTGTATGTATGATCGTAGAATTCACCTTAGAAGATAAAAAAGTAGAGGTAAGGAAAATCTCAACCAGCTTCGCGGTACCAGGATACATGTGTGATTTATTACCTCAACAGATTCATTAATAGGCATATTGGTGTAAAGCAAGACCACATCAAAACTAAACATAATATCACTAGGTTCAAACTTAATGCCCATCAATTAATTCACAAAAGAGGAGGATTATTTAACAAAAGAATTGGTACTGCGAAATAGGGGTTTGAGCTTCCGGAATAAATATTTAGCAAGAAGATAAGTACGCCCACCTATTGTAATGACAATGGATCTAAGGGAATCCTCTCCTTATAAATTTTAGGAAGCCCATAAATCCTCATAGTGAGAGGTCTTCTCTTAACAAGTTTATGGATTTGGAGCTAACATATCTATTATATTCAATAGATAAGGAAACAAATTTCAAAACGTTTTTTAGGGATTCCTACTAAGCTTGCTATAGCTACAATTATTAGACAAGTGTTCTATCATTTTTCTACGGTTATCATCTCAATCTAAGATAACAACCACCCACCCTTGTCGGACTTGACAATAACAATATGGGGGTTATTGTTCATAGCCTTACAGACTTCAAATTCTAATTTGCTTATATTTCTCCTAGGTTGTTTAGCCTTCCAAAAAGAAACTACTCAATCTTTCCTAATAAAAATTTCAATAGAACCTCATAAGCTCTTAATGCCAAATTAAATGTTGCAAATAATAATAAATTATTATTATTATTATTTGAAACCTCATTCCTATTAGAAATTTCAATAGAACTATTAATTTTTTTAAAAGGGACGAGGAGGTGATCTAGACTAAATTTATTATTATTATTTGAAACCTCATTCCTATTAGAAATTTCAATAGAACTATTAATTTTTTTAAAAAGGGACGAGGAGGTGATCTAGACTGGAGAGCAAGGGAAAATGGTGGCACTGGAAACATGAAGGGAATGATTAATGGTGCAACAGGGATTAAGGGTCATAAGAGTTAAATGGATTAATCTAAGAGGAGGAAGACTGATCACGAGAGGAGGGAGACTGAATCATTGTGACGAATGAATCAAGCGGAGAACCCACCTGATGGTCAAATCCATGAGATAGGTTGGAAATAAAATAATTCCCAAAACCACGACTACAGGAGGAAGGGGGAGAGCTTGATCCACTAGGAGAGGTGCCATAGGAGGAAGACGCCAATCTAATAGAGGATCCCCTCGAGGATTGAGAGGTTGTAATATATAGAGAGAGATGAGTGCTAGAAAAATCACTTCAACACACGTCTCAAGAGTAGACTGAAATGAGAGAACAATCCAGATCCCAATCGAGCTCGAACTAGACAATGAAGAGTCCTTAAAGGTGATACTGCTAAAAGGTTCTGCTGATGAACTAACCTGGGCTCTAATCCATGAACTGAGAGTCAAGATTTGTTCTCTAATGATCCAACTTCCGGAAATATCTTAAGAAGGAGCTCACCTGCTGGATGAAAAAAGAATTCCAATAGAAAATATTTCTAAATTTCTCAGATTTCCCAAGTTTAGCTGACTCCTCCAATTGTTGGGATTTTAATGCAGAGAAAGCATAAAATTCTAAAAACAGAGACATGGAGACAGTGTTGGATAGATCCAGATGAAGAGTAAATAACCAAGTTCATAATCGATCTAATTCCCTTCTCATCCTGCTAACTTCAAAATGTAACAGAGACAAACTACATTTTAAAAATATATACTTATTATAAAAATTATTAAGTTCATAGTAGCAAAAACCGGAACCAATGATGTATACCTACATCACTTTAAAAATGTCATATCAGCTATATTCTTTGAAACTTTTAACCATGTGCGCTCAAACAGATGAACCTTGGGAACCATTGATGCATCCCTGCAACACTTTATGAATGTTATATCAGCAATATTCTTTGAAACTTGTAACTCCGTTCATGGAAACAGTTGAACCTTGTCAGCAAATTCCCTTCCCTTTAGTGATTAAACCTTTCAATGCAGGTTTTTGTGATTAATGACTGGTACAAATACTCTTCTAAATATATTATATAAATATTTTTAAATAGTATATTTAAAACCATTTACTATGATTCATCATCAAGGCATATATGGATAGACTAATCCAAAAAAACAAATAAATACACTAAAACTTTAAAAAAAATAAGAATATTATTATATTCCAATCAAACATTAAAAATATAAAATTAAAAATAAAAATATTAAAAAAGAAAAAAAAAGATATAATATTTTACTCATTAAAACTTTAAAGAAAAAAAAAATTTAAAAATTTAAAATATTTTAAAAATTGAAATTAACAAAAATAAAAAATAAAATAGAAAAAAGCCAAAAATAAATAAAAAATAAAAAAGAAATAGCTTACAACCTAAGTGAAAATAATAATAATAATAATATATTTTAATGACACATTAAAAATATAAGATTAAAAATATAGAAAATTTAAGAAAAACTAAAATAAATAATATTTTACTTTATAAAAATTAAAGAAAAACATAAAAAAACATATGATAAAAATATATAAAATAAAAAAATATATAGAAAATAACACAAATAAAAATAAGGCAGCCAAACCAAAATAAGAAAATATTAACATTAAATGTTCACACAAATAGTCACTTGAAGCCAATACAATACTATTTATCAACGTATTTTTAGTTGGTCATGTCACTGGAGGAGATTTGAACTAGATTGGGTATGATAAGAGCCATTCAGCCCAACCACGCCCTATAACTCAATTGATCCTAATGGGTATTTAATTATTTAAATATATTTATAAATTTTGAATATGTTGTATAGTGATAATGTTGAATTTAAAATATTATATTTAATTTTAAATGTTTTTATACATTTTAATCATAATGGGTATTTAATTATTTAAATATATTTATAAATTTTGAATAGGTTGTATAGTGATAATGTTGAATTTAAAATATTATATTTAATTTTAAATGTTTTTATACATTTTAATAAAATAACATAATGGAAAGAAAAAAAAATTAAGAAATTTAAACCAAACAATAAATATTTTTAGTTTGTACTTATTATTAAAGTAATTTTACACAATATATAGTTTTAGTTTGTATTTATTGATGATGATGATGATGGTTAACGTCCACTTAGACCAATCTTTGGTCTATCGGACCTAAAGAAAAGAGTTATTTAGTTTGATTTAAGATTTTATTCCTATGCTCAAACAACTTGGAGAGAAGCCTCCCAAGCTCACTATAATTTTGACATCTTAAAAGGCTAGGAAGGTCAGTATTGCAACAAAGATTATGAAATTGATCTCTAATGTGGTTGTACGCGGGGCACTCTAAGAGGAAGTGATTTTCATCATTGATGTTCATATTCTCACAAAGATGGCAGATTCTTTCCATCCATGGTGTTTTAGGAATTGTCAAATGATCTGTTTCACTATGGAGCTCATGAGAGTTCGTTCTAATCTTGGCTATATTAATTTTCTTCTTTGAGCTAGTTAAAACAGAGAGATACTTTTGATCTTCTAGGGTGGGGTTGATGACCTCCTTATAATATCTTAATTTTCTTTTAGTTGCTAGATCTTTCTCACACCACATTTTTTCTTTGAGCTTAGAAGTAACAATCTTTTTAATGTTATTAATGTTTTTCAATGCAACATTATCGTCAATCTCCCAATGGTTTAAGTAAGCCCTGCTATCTTTATACCAACCTCATTTAAGCCTAAGGTGGTTTTGGCTGGAATTTAAAGCTAGCTTAGGAAGTCTATGGTCTCCTATGCTATTGAGCTTGTGCTTGTACAACAGAAGCCTAGTCATAGCTAGGCTCTCGATAGGGGAAAGACCCACTTCTATAAGGAGAATAGGATAGGATGTATTTCTTTTAATTTTAAGGTTATACATTATAAAATTCTTCTGGATTTGCTTAATCTTTCTCCAGGATTCTCTAGAGATGTTGCAAACCCAAACCTCACATCCATATAAGATAACATGAATGACTAAAGTTTCAAAGAGGAACTTCTTTCTATCCCACATTATGAGTTTTTCCTTTTTACAATTATTTTCAAGACCAAAATAAGCTTTCCACCCCCCATTAATCCTTTTCTGAATGTTATAGTTCGAGTTGAGCTTGTGCTGAATATCAATTCCTAAGTACTTGTAAGAAGACACTTCCTCCAAGATACTATTGTCATACATAAAATTAGCATAAGTGTCCTTCTTGGATTTGATAATCATAACTTTTTTTTTGTTAGTGTTAATAGACATACCCATGGTAGAGCAAAAATCCTTAAGAAGTCTAAGTTTCTTATCAAGATCAGATGGGCACCTTGCGAGAAGAATAATATCTTCAGCATAGAGAAGAAGGATGATGACTATCCCAACTAAGATTGTGCCAGCACACCCTACTTCCTCTAAACAACCTTCTAGTTTGTGGATGTAAATTCCAAATAGGGTAGGGGAGAGGGGGCAACCTTGTTTAACTATAATATTACACTTAATATCTTTCGACCAACCCTCATTGCTCTTTAAATTGAAAATTACATTATCGTATAATCTTATAGCGACCGCTCTTACCTTGAAAGGAACATTTAGCTCTTCTAATCTATTCAATAGGTTGTTTCTAGGAACCGTATCGAAAGCCTTTCTAAAGTCCACAAAGCAATAGAAGAGATTGGATTTATCATTGCGACATTCCTCCACAATGATCCTAAGCGTAACGAGGTGGTCCGTTGTTGGGTGCCGCCTTCTAAAACCCACTTGGCCTTTAGCCCTCTTAGCTTCAATTTCAATTCAAATGTTCAACTTCTTTTCCAAAATAATACCATATAACTTGGCCAAGAGAGGGCTGATCATAATTGTCCAATAATTAGAGTGGTTATTTGTATCCCCATTTTTAAAAATAGGGATAATGAGGTTCTGAGTCCAAGGTTTCAGGAACCCTTGCTTGACCGCTTGGTTGAAAATCTTGTGGATGTGGGGGATGAGGACAGGACCTCCAATTTTTAAGATGTCCGCTTGGTAACCTTCAATGTCTTTAGCTTTCACATTTGTAGGCGTTTAACCCGAAAATCAATGTCTTCTAATGAGAAAAATTCTTTCGTTCTGAGCAGGGTTTCAAATTTATCCCTGGAATTTGGAGATTCATAAAGCTTTTTAAGATAGGAATTCGAGTCATGCAAAGAAATTTTATTACTATCTTTAGTTTTTCTAGTTAGAATCTGCCTTCAGAATTTCTTAGGAGCCACCTTAGAGAAGTGTAAGATATTCTCTTGTCTTTTACGAATATATTGCCATTTTTTCCTTTTAGTTAGGGATTTCTATATTTTTATCTTGTCAATTTGAGAGATTCATCAACAACTTCCTTTTTATTAAACTAAGACAACATATATTTTTAGTTTGTATTTATTATTAAACTAATTTTATTCTTTTTACCATGAAAAAAATTAAAATATATCCACTATTTTTCATACCTTCATGTAATTGTAAGTATATCTAAGTTTAGATCATTTTTAAATTCCTTTTTAAAATCAATATAACAAATATAGAAATATATAAAAGTCCATAATCAAGATTGTTCCCACATTAATAAGTCAAACAAACCTAAATAGAACTACAATTGTTGTTATACTAAAACATTATGAGGTTTTTATATCCCTTCTCCATTTAAACTTTATAACAGGGATTCAATTAAAATACATTCCTTCTATCTCTAGGCTTTCCTATTTTCACATGTCAAATATATCCACAACCACGAGCTTATACATTATCAAATATTTAATTCAAACCTCCATGGCTACCAAATAAACCTTGTTAACATCCTATTGATACCCTACACATGACATTTGAAATATGTTCATTACACATCACATTTAACTCTTTAAATGTTATATGTTGTGATGTTAGTTTATGAATCAATGTTACATATAAAACTAGCCTTACTCTATACTTGAGGTGGCATATTAGAACTTATAATGTCGACTATTTGGTTCATGTGGATTAATTTTTTTAAGCCACGAGGAAGTTTCCACCTGACTTCACATGCCCCAACTTGGAAAGATATGAAACTTAATCAGCTAACGACATCAATCTTGTTTCAATGGACGGTGTATGTTTCTAGGGTTTGGTTTTAGCCATAATGACCTCCTTCTTTTCCGTTCATTTTCTCATTGTTTCGTTTGAGATTTCAAACAAATCCCACTCTTTTGTAAGACTAATCCATATTTTTTTACCCACTTTATCAGTTAGATTAAACTGATTGCTCTTAAAAGTTTCCATTCATTTTTCCTTGATGAAAACTTCGTGCAAATTCATGTATTTGAATTGGTTAGTGGCAGAATCATATGAAGGATTTAGGTTTTATTTTTATATCTTTATTCAACTTTGCTATCAGGTTTCTTGCATTATTAATTTAACAATGATTTTTATATCTTTATTCAACTTTGCTATCATGTTTCTTACATTATTAATTTAACCATTCATTTCTCCCTCATGGTTTTAGGTTTCATTAGATGTTTCTATATTGACACCAAGACACTTCTCGAGCTTAATCTTTAGCAAGAGTACTCTGATGATTGACGCAATGCATTTGTGATTGTTTCGTTCGAATTTCTAGGTAAATTTTTGCCCTTCATGTTTCTTAACTACGATGCCTTTTAATTTATTAACATTCAAGGGTTTAGCCCAATTTTCCTTTGTACGCATTTTTGACACAGAGGTACAAAAACTCTCCTAGCTTTCTCTTGACAATGTTTCATTCCTTGTAAGGGTTTTTACTCTTAGTAGGATAGCATTTCTGAGGAGCTTTTTCCTTTAAGAAGGTGAAAAACCCTTGGCAGTTTTCTTGGAGTCGTTTCTTATAGTTTGGTCGATTTTCATTGAACTTGTGATTTTGACGTTGAAAACGTAATGCTCTAAGTTTATTTTTCCATCTTTAATCGCTACATTTCCTTATGTGAAAATTTTCTAAGGTTATACTTCATGGTTTCCATTCTATTCAATTTTTGTTCTCAGAGTTTTCACCCTATTCAAATTATGTTCTCAAGTTTTTCACCCTATTCAAGTTATGTTATTTTGGGTAAGCCATTACCATATTTTCAATGAGTTTAACATTTGTTACAGGTAAAAATTATGAGTCATTCGAATTTTTTTTTTGGGTGTAAATAAATCATTATTCCCTTTAACAACACCTCTTGATAATATTTCAACTTATATTTTATTTGGTTGATAATTCAAAGGTATACTAAACCTAGACAAATCACCTGTTAATTATTTTCTTTACTCTATAATCACTCAATTTATTTAACGAATTTGCCATCCTCCCTGCAAATCAGATGCTCTTGAACATCATGGTCGTTCTTATGTGTGTCGTTGCCTCTCGTATTGAAGATAGACACTTTGTATTTTTTCATTCGTTTCCACCATGGAAATTGTTATTAGTACCCTGATGGGTATTTTTTTGTTCAAGCCTATATTTCCCTCAGTGTGTTATTACAAAGGAATAAGGTTGAAAAACTTAAATCCAAAATTGTTGTTCTGTGTAATTTATGATATGGGTCTTTTCGACCCATATAAACTATAGTTTGTAAGACGAGTTTTTTTTCTGTTTAGTTAATTAAAAATAAATTGTTATATAATTGTATTTTCACTTTCTTTTTGGTTATTTCATATGTTATGAGTATGTATTTTGGTTAATTTTTCATTTTTTTATTCTTTAATATATTTTTTAAAATAATAGTGATAAAACAACTAAACTCATTGTTAGGTGTTCTTCCTCTTTTAACACAAATTTAAATAGCAAAATATTATTATTTCACTTTTGTTTATTTACATTCGTGTAAAAATTTAACTTGAAATTTCTTGAAACAAATTGAATCATTCTGTCAATACTTATTTGAATGAGGTTGTTTTTCATTTCTACTATAATTAAAAATAAGTTTAACTTAGAGCTATGGATCAAATTTTGTTCCTTTTCTTTTAACCATATCAGATCAATTATGGCCTTACTATTTGGTTTCATTAGTTTTATGTTTGAAATAATTACCTTCACTATATTTATAAATATGAAAAAAACACTTCCAACATACTCCATATACTCTATTTTGAGCTATCATTAAAATGTATCATTCATTGTTCTACAATATTTACTCAAATACTAGATCTTTAACATTTGATTCTTGTCTAGGCATTTAAAATAACTACTTAATAGAGAAAATTCTAGAATTATTTACACACACAAGATACTTAAACCATTTCAAATACTTTTATAAATAAATTTCTAATATATATTTCTTTCTCTTTCATTTTCATGCATATTCAGAAAACTTTGTAAAAATATATAACCATACTGCTACATAAACTCTCAACATTAAAAATATTAGTATGTAATAACTATTGTAGAAGAAACATGAGTTACTTAGTGTACAAACTTGCCAATCTTTTTCTAGAAAATAATTTCGTAGATGCAATGCTCCTCTCAACCTTGAATCTTCCTCCTAGAAGGTTCCCCTCTACCTTCAATAGACTGCAAGCTAGTCCAAACCTTTTTTCTATTTTCTCTCCATTATACTTCCTCACTTTATCCCAACACCACATGAGTCTAACTACAATATAGGATAAGAAAAAACCTTTTCCAATATTCTATTGGTAGTTAGTAACTACCTCCTCCTTATCCCTTAGGTGATAGTTAGTTTCTTCCTAATTAATGAACCCCACTCTCCCTGTTCCTAAGACAATATTCTATCCTCCTAATAGAGTTATTGATCAATAAAATTTTACATAATTAAATAATATAATCTTCATATTAGATTCCTTTTTCTTACATCATCAAGGACAATTAAAACCACCCACTAGCTTGCAGTCCATAGTTTCTCCTTAGCCATTTGAAGCATTAGAATTATTTTAGAAGTTTTTTTACTAAAAACTTAATAAAACATATTTACATAAAATAACTTATTAGTAAAAAAATATTGATAATTAGTTCCATTCTTGTCTTAAAGTCACAACATAAACAAACTTTACATAAACAATATTCACAAATACAAACTACGTAATGGGATATTACATCCTGGCTCACTTGAGTTTGACAATGTCTGACAATGTACCAATGTCTAATATGTATTTCAACCCGCTCTCATAATAAGAATGGATATGCCTCTTTAAGCATACCACGTAGTATAAATATTTCCTTCATGAATATCTCTTTTATATTAATGATTTCGTAAGTATAGTTTAGAAGTATTAGATGTGCTACCTTAATAAGTTTGTACACCACAACCACTATAGAGTCATATTGCTTCCTTGTTTTTGGAAAATCAGTGATAAAATCGATGGATATTACCTCCCATTTCCAACCTAGAATGGGTAAAGGCTGCAATAGCCTAGTGATATGTTGATGGAAAGATTTAACTTTTTGGAATTATAAACATTTTTCTACATATCCTATTGTTTTTTACTTCATAATAAGCCAACATAAGTCTTTTCTTAGCATTGTTATTCACTTTTGATAACCAATATGTCCAATTGTAATTTTTTTATGTAACTAATCAAGGATAAAAAAATTTATGTTTCGATCATTGGGTATGTAAATACTGTATCTATACATCAACAAATAATATCTATTAACTGAAAAAGAATTCCCATCCTCATCCCGAGAAACTTTTTTTTATTTTTTTCTTTGATATTAATATATTCTTCATCAAATTCTGCAAATGTTTTTAGTTTTTTTAGCCAATTATATTTCCCATCTACTTGCAAAAGTAAGACCAGTTTGATTTATTTTCTTATTAAGAGCATATTTTATTTTATTTTTATTTTCCCTTAATGTGTATTATTTTGAAATCATACTCACTAAGTGATGCATTAGAAATTGCAAGGAGCTATTGCTCCAGGAGATATACTGTCTGATTATATCAACAAACAGACAGAGACAAGACTAAGAAGACACAATAGATCCCAAGACCATATGATGATCAAGAAGCATGCAATCAACTTTACACTATGAGGAAGAGAAATGTCACCTTTCCTCCTTGCATATTGGGAACAGATCTTGAGTGCATAGCATAATCCTTGTTCTCCACTCAAACGATCTACTTCATCTGCACTCGATCTCAACACATGCACACAATCACAACCTATCATGGATGACAAGAGATATTCCTCGTAATATCGTTACATAAAAAATGATATAAACCGATCACAAGATCTGTTGAAACATAATTATGTAAGGGAGAGAACATATATCTTCATTAATCACATAAAAAATGATTCATCGCTTTATGCTATCGTGTATGTGTATCCTCTCTGCGATCCAACAAAGTTTCCCCACTATATCCAAGGAATGAGCATGAAGAGCACTCACATAAGACTAAGACCTCACAAGCTCTTAATATGGAAGAAAAATGGTAGCATGGGATCAAGATCTCATCTCATCAAAAGTATGGCTCTCCAAAAAATAGCTCTCCCAAAACGACAGAGCTCTCACCCTATAATTTAGATACTCTCCCCTTTACCCTTTCCTCTTGGTGAGATTATATAGGCTCATTCCATCCTTTGGGAGAAGGTATAAAGACACTTATGGTCTTGAGAAGTTAGGAAACATCTACAACAATGGACCCCTATCCAACTCATACACAAGTGGTTCAAGTTGATCTCCTTCAGAATGGGAAACTCTAGAAACCTTTTTCACAATTATGAGAATTATTTGAATTATCTCAATTATGAAATAATTATTATCTCATAATTATAATATTTTGGAAAATTAATTATGAGAGATTGCTCAATTATGTAATTTCACCCTTTTATCATGTGATCTCACATAAGTAAAACAAAAGTCAAAATGGATGCATTTTAGCCAAAAAACTGAGGTAAGTTAATATTGGGTTTATCTCACTATATTGGAGTGGAAAATAGAGTTATAGCAGATGCCCCCTAATGTATGAGGCCAGAATGAGAATTTAATGAATGAAATACATTATGATAAAACTTAGAAATGAGAAGCTAATGGCTGAAATACATTATGATAAAACTTAGAGGTCTAAATGGCAGTGGGGAAACAAAGTGAAGGATTCGGATCAGAAGACACTCGAGCTCAAGTCTCAATTGTCTTGATAACATCCCAAAGTTGAGCATACCAATTGTCGGTAATAAGAGAATATTGAACATGGCCGCCAAAATATACACTTCAGATCCATGAACTAAAGTGCTAGGACACAGCCACAAAAAACATACATAATGGATCCATGTGACTCAAATAATAGAGCATAGACACTAATAAATACAAGCATGGATCTATGCCATAGTATACATCAACAACTCTATGGAAACATGATAGACAAAGAAGTGTCCCAAATATCCCTCAAATTATATAAATGAAACATAACTCCAACACAGCCTGGGAAGGGTGGAATATAAGAGTGATATGTCCCTAACTTATGGTCTTCAACATAACCCTGATGATATGAATCTACACATGTGAATATATGAGTTGAAGTTGAGCAAGGCAGAATCCATCTAATTACCATCAAATGAGGTAAACGAGTAATAGATGTGAGGGAATCACCAATGAGGAAAATGGATCCCAAGGTACCTAGTATATTCCACTAAGTGCGAATAGAAGAGTTGATGTCAAACACCAGTGAACTCGACTAATTAGGAGCGAATGATGTGAACCAAATATTTCTCGCGAGGAATTCTGTCACTAAGGTATGCAAGCTCCAAGGTACTACTAGTTCCTAGATCAAGCTCCTAGATAATGAGCTAAAGTCGACAGGAGAACGTCAGTCGAAGGAGGGCCTTAATGTATCCCCCATCAATTGGCACAGAACAAACCAAGAGGATGTGATTTTTGGATGAATTCATGAAGAGATTAAGTACAACTGACACAAGGATGGCCAACTCAAAAGGTGAACAGGCTACTGCAGATGGCTGACATAGGGTGAGACTTCCCTTGAACACATAATGCCACGAAATAAGAGTGACTTGCGAACATGACTAAATGAGAACCATGTGGTATCATGTGAATATGCACGAGGCATCGAGGCATGCTTCATATGACTGTAAGAGTAACTAGCCAGAGGAGTAAAAAGACTCATATGAATGTACGACTCCTAGGAAATCTAAAACAAAACTGTAATATAATGAAGTAGAAACATCTCATGTTCAAGGGTGATGCAATTGACACTTCCAATGGATGATAAATGAAAATAGTTGATCCCTCCCTTCCCTTTTTATAAGTTATTTTTTTGTAGAATTGTCCCCCAATCTTGAAAAAGAGATAAAAGTATACAAGGGGAAACATCCTAACTATAGAAGACTAGGGTATTCATTTTTCATATCTAGTCTATCCCAGTCTGGAAAAGGGTTAAAATTATACTGCGTAGATGACACTTCAACTACTTTAACAAGATTGAAGTAGATAAGTTCACTTGAAAATATTTTTCTAATTTTAGGAGTCTGAAAAGAGCTTAAAGGAAACTCCTCCTAAAGGAACGAGTGGTATAAAGGATAGAAATTGGTTATGGTAATGGTGGAACTGGTCATGACATAAAGTGGAAAAGAGGTTGGCTAATAGGACGAATCATCGTAATAGTTCCTCCAAGATAGGGTAAAACACCAAGTGAGTGCGGATAGTAGGCCAAGCAAATGATGATGAACAAAAAGAAAAACCAATTCTCAAACTACATAATTAGGCTAATAAAAGTGGAAATAGCATGGGTTAGAGTGTGGAATCCTCCTGGGTTATGGCCAGAAATATGACGAAGAATAGGGCATGAGGCTCGAATTCGAATTCATAGTGGGTCAAAAGGAGGGATTCTGAAAAAAGGATAAAAATGACTGAATGGACACAAATTTGGAAGGAATGTGCTAAATAGGGTATCCATGAGCAGGTAAGCTCTGTCACCAACATACAATGTGCATAAAGGAAATGGTGAAAGTCACCACAAGACGAGGTTGGACCTAAGGCATAAAAATAGTGCTGACAGTAAAAATGCAAAATCGACGAAAATGACCTACCCCTATATGCCAATAAATGAAACGTACCTAAGGTCCAATGGATGTCGCAATAGAAATGCCACCTTGAATTTTCAAAACCATATAGATAGACTAGATCCATGGTTAAATCACATAATTAAATAAATAAGCATGGATGAGGTAAAAAGAAGACATATATTTTAGTTTTTTGAATTTTATAAAAAAAAAAATTGGATTTTTGGCATAAATAAGGTATGAAAAATACTCGCATCACACACTAAACCAAAAAATAGGTAAGTAATAACACTCCTATGTACAATATGCATAAGCGTGACACATTCGAACAGGCCACACTAAATTGTGCCCACAGTCGTGCATAAGCCAAGGGTTTATATACGTGAACTTCATGGAGGGCAAGGGAACCATATTGGATCACGAAAGTGGGGCGATGCTAAAGGAAGTTAAATTTCCCAATCCATAAAGGTTGTCCATGCCAAGGAAAGTCTAACATATTCACTCTCTAGAAATTAACCTTAGTAGATAATGTAGGATCAAGAAATTAATGGGGTACAAGATGCTCGTCAATAGGTGGTACAAAAAATTCATTGGCAAGTTCAGAAGTAGAAGAAAAATATTTGACTCAGTCCAAGTGTGGTACTTCCAAGGAACAACGAGGAGGTGCCCCCTAGTTCAATTCAAGATTTATGTTTCCAAGCTTTGCTTGATTCAAATCAAGGATTCTAGAGGCAAAAAGAGGGATAACCTCCCTATGATTATCAATGGACAGATCCATGACCTCCAAGTTGACTAATAGGGGAGGCTCCTCATGAAGGGAGTCATGTGGAACAAGCAGGGGCGACACATTTTGGAAAAATAACCTAATCATATTCCATATTGGGATGGATTTTTTGATCAACATCAGGAGGTACTGATGGGACTTCTGGAGAGTCAATTTTTTCCACAATAGGTGGCGGAGGATGCTCACTAGCTTGATCAACGTCCATAGAATCAAATGGCACCACCCATGGATCAGGAGGTCTATGAATTCCACAGTTTTCGGAAGAGATCATATGCATAGGAGATTTTGAAGAGGATGAAGGAATGTTGGGCAGTGTTAATTGAGGAAATACCCCAATAAGAGATGATATTTTAAGCACGCCTACAAAAACACTTTTTTACTAACCACGGTGGTTTCCATGTGGAACTGAGTTTCCCATAGTTTAAATTTGGGCTAATGGCACACAATAGTCAAGCTGATCAATGGTGACAATATTTCCTTCATGGGGAAAGAAAACGACATGAAACATAGACAAGAAAATCGCGTTCGTCGCATAGAACCAAATATGACCAAGGAGCAGGTTATAATCTAAAGTAACGTTAGTGACTTCAACATCGACATAGACAGTATTTCCCCCTAACTCAATGGAATAATGGGGAAGGACCCCCTTGGGTACAAAATTATGACTGTCAAAGGCTTGGAGAGTAGTATTTGGTGTGGCGAGTGCCGGAGAGACAATATTTTTCTAACAGGATATTGACATAACACAGGTGGAAGAGACCTCACCTACTAGAGGGTGATGGATATTCTTCTGGGAAACTCACATGATAATATGGAAAGTGATTTGATGGGAAAGACGAGGGGAAACTTTCTTGGCATTGAAAATGATGACATCAAAGTCAGATAATTCAACTCCACAAATGGAAGATAACAAGGATTTGCGCTGCTAATTACAACTTTGTAGGACCTCCAAGGAAGACATGGTATAAGGCGCTTAGGCAAGATCTTCAACAATACTATAATGTTGAGTGGCCCTATCAAGGGGTTTGTGCATTGTATTACGTAAAATACAATTGGGGACGTGATAAAGAGGTTTCATAGGCTTATCTCGAGTGAGAGGTCGACTCAGGGACATCATAGGACATAGCTTGCGCGGTCATGTTGACATATTCCTTACACATAAATACGAATGAAATGTGAGGGGGATGCAAATAACTCCCCTCTTTGGCCCATTGCGGAGGACTAGAATGTTGAGAAATCATTTTTTGTTGGGGTTGTGCAGGGAATGGATGACTTAAAACAATTGGTTGTTGAGAAGACAGTGGTGAAAGAAGCCTATGAACTTCATCCATGCGAGGACACTCATGAGGGAGATTATCGCCTTAAAAATTTTACAAGGGAAATTTACTTTGCGGTGACGCTCATTGGTTCCCCCTCCCCGACCCTCAGGATTGGGTTTAGACTCCTAGGAAGTTTGATTTTGTTGTTTATTTTTCTTATTTTTCCTATTATTCTTACCACCAGTTTGATAATTTTTCTTTAGTTGAGTAGACTTCACCATAATAAAATCGATGGATTGCTCAGGAGGGGGTGCTTTAACAGAGCCATATGTAGTTGTTGGCACTTGAGATGCCACGATCAATTTCCCAAGGAGGGAAGCATGTTGGCTCATGGGATCAGAAACTGAGCCAATCAAACCATCGACATGTGGGCTAGGAACTGGTTTAAGCAGGTCAATAGAAGGCCTAGGGGCATTTGGAAATACTTCGTACAACGTACCTGACTGTGAATATATGAGATCCAACTGTTGGGCAGCTAGAATAGTTTTCCCCATAGTAACGAATAAAAACATGGAAACATCTTTGGAAATTTGTGGTCAAAGTGATATAATGTGTTATCACACATAAATTTTTAATTTTTTATTCGAGTCACTCACGTAGGTTTTATTTTGTCTCATAAGGTTGGTCCATGAAATTGATGAAAAATTCATGAAATAAGTCTTTATCCTAAGTCCAAAACACTTCATTAGTAATGTCATCTCATTAATATCTATAAAAATCCACCTTAGGTTCATATGCATTCATTTAAAATTCATTTTTAGCCACATGTTTTATTTTTCACAATTCTGCAGCGAATTCTATGCAAAACAGGTGATTTTCACTATAGAATCACCTGATCATTCCGTAGCAAATCTGTCAAATTTATAACTGAGAACACTGCAGAATCATGTTTTTCTGCATAAATGAATGGGATGATGACCTACCAAGTTTTTAGTGGTTTAGGGTAAAGGCGAGGTCATATAATTGGTTTTCCTAATCATCCAAGCATGAAAAAGCGTAAATACCACCCATCATTGCTTTCCACTCCCTCGTTTCTCATGATTCTCTCCACATTAAATTCCATTCCTAAAAATTATCTCTAAGCACCTCTCTATCATCTTTCATTACAGCTTTTCATGCATCAATCCATTATCACCTTTGAAAATTCTAGTCTCTTAGCAAGCACCTTGTTGTTTAGTTTTTCTCCTTGCAGGTGTCACAGTTCAAGAAGGCCAACATAGTGTTAAAAGAGATTGCCATGCAGAAGAAGACTAATAAAGGGAGGTTTAGTGGTCAAGTATGAACCTATAGACTTCAATTTGGTCATATACTACCCTAGTGTTGCATAGGACTTCATCAAAGTTGGTTGCACGAGCTTTTACAAGAAGACACAAAGGTATTTCTCTATTTTTTTACTGTTTGAACAGCGAAATTCAAGAGAAATTTATGGGAAAACAGAGGACAATTATAAAAAACTAAGAGAATTTTTTCAAGAAAAAATAAAAGAACATTAACCTATTTTACTTCTCTCATAGCTATCAAGGATCTGAATATAAGAGATCATTTTTTAGATCTAATTTTCAGAAAAAATAGATCCATTTTATTTGTAGATGAACTTTTTGAAGATGAAAATGCTGCTTTTGAATCACGTTTCCCTTATCATACTTCATATTATCATATTACACATCCACAGGAAAAAAATTTAAGAAAAAAAACATTTTTTTTAGTTTTATGCTAATTAGGCCATTTCATAGCGAATCCCAGGCTTGAAGCCCAGATTTTGCTACGAAATCGTTGTAGGTGATTTTTTGCTTAAAATCACAGCTATGGTCAAAATCAAAGTGGGAATTTTTTTTTATTTAGATTAATAGCCTCAAGGAAGACCCTCCAACAGTCAGAAAGGTCAAAGGTTATGCAAATAGTGGATTTTGGAGTTCGCTACGAAATGAGCGCTATGGAATTTTCTATACACGACTGTTTTAGAAGTAAACATCAAGTTTTATTTCTGACCAAATGAAAATGGATTTTTGAAATTTGAAAGAGGTTTGTCTTCAACACAGACCAATCTACACAAACCTCTCTCATTTTTTGCAAAGTCACCAGGGTTTGGAAATTATGTACTCATCTTTTAAGACTATTTTTCAGAATTTTCAATAACCAGATTTATGAAAAAATTGTAAAATTCAACTTGGAGGAGGTCCAACTCGGCATCGACGTGGCATAATGACACATCAGCACTCCATTACACTCATAAAATTAGTTGGTTGTAGTTGATAAGGGTTATTAAATATATTTGTTAAATTATTTAATGAAAGAAGAGTCTTGTTTGTATTCAAACTCTGCAAAACATAAATATCCCTAGGAAGTCTCCAAGTGATGTAATACTATTTGAAATAGGTCTCTGAGGTTGGATTTCGAAGCTAGAAAGGTGAAAAATCATTTGTATTATGTAATATCCCAAAATAGGAAAAGCAACAATATTGAACACAATAATGGAAAATAACAGTAAATAGCAATACATCAACCATGATCCTACCATAGATCCATTTTATTAAGTGTAACAGCAATAAATAAGTACAATATCTTGGAGAAAAAATCCCTCAATCTAGGCAAGAGGAGCCTCCAACAACAAAAAACACCAAAACATGAGATATAGCTACTACAAAAAATGCCCAAGCCAATACAACACAGTTTTAGTGAATAACACTGCAGCTGGAAAATATAAATTTATGGATCTGATAATACAATACTCAAATAATAATGGGAATGGAGATTTATTCTCCCAAAGACCGTTCCTAGTCAACCCAGAAAGGGTTTCCAGAAATACACAATATACAAAATGTCGGAGTGCAACTATACGGATTAATGAGCAACTGCAAAATGATTACTAGAAGGAGGTGGTTTAAATGATGTAGAAAGTATGGAATCTCCTCCAATAGACTTTCCAAATGAAATTTTTATCCCTTCACTAGAAAACAAACACCCGAAACAATACATTAAATCCTCCCCTACAACCGATATTTGAAATAACGCATTCTAAGACAATAACTGTGTTGTAGGGGATGATAGTGACTTAGCCTGGTGCTAAATGATGATATGATTCCCAAGCACCTTCCTTATTGGCCTCCCAATGGAAATACTACTTCTCCAATGAAACAAAAGCTCAAAAAATGGCCCTGCAAACCCTCCACAACTTCTGCCCTGCAACACAACACAACCCTGGAATAAACGGTGTTGTAGAATAAGACTAAAGATTTGGCCTGATGCCAAAATGTGGAAATGTATTTCAATCACTTCTCCTGAGTGGGCACTCGATGTCCCTTGAGGATGAGGGTGGGATTCCCTCTCGGGAACACCCTTGTGCTAAATAGCACTACAGTCTCCGCTAAACAGTTGAGTAGAGAGACAAGTTATAGTAGACCATAATCAAAATAATAATCAAACATATCCTCGAAGGCTGCAATTACCTTCCTTATATGCTTGGTGAGATTCCTAACCTTGGGCCCCACTTATTAAAACCACTACTTCCATGCAAGGAATCTTCGTCCAAAACTACGATGTCTCTCATTGAATGTCCACTCCCTCCATACCAGCATTGTTGATTTGGTCAAAGTTGACCCATTCCACATTCTTCATCCCCTATTCACAGATAATGGTTCTTTATCCAGCTACTTTGATGACCTCCATTCACATTTGGGGTTATTTTATTCCTACTAAGGAGATTTATGGGTCTCCCTACCCTCTTATTCTTCTAACTAAGAAGGAAAAAAAAAAATATTCCAACTAACTAAAAGAGAATTGGGAATATTACAGTCCTCCCCTCCCAAATGTTGCTTGTCCTCAAGCAACTGTAAAGGTGAGTGTTGCAACTCTTCTCATCCTTCCCTTGTCACACCTCATGTGATAAGCTCTCCTCATGAACCAAGCGTCCTCCAATCAATCCATCTTTGAAATGCTCCTCCCAAGTGTTCTTGAGATGCATCTCCCAAATGCTCAATTTAACCAAATGGCTCATCTCATAAGGAAACAAAAGGTATGATGTAGCAATCATGTGTAGCCCAATGTTCTCCCTGAAGCATGAGAAACGTGGAGAATCTCACTCCCAATGGGCACATCCAATCCATGTGTAATCCCTCCAATAATTCCCACAACAATGATAAGAACATCATCAACATATGGGATCAAAATCAAAGCACATAAGCAGCCATATGAAATACCAGAGGAGGATCACAGTCCCACATGTGGAACCAGCGCAGTATGTCTCCTGACTACCTTAGAATATGATATTATTAGTGGTTCCCCAACCACTTTCTTGCTACCACAATACTCTCACACACCTGAAGAAGGTGAATGATGTGGGGTGTCAATTGAGCACACCCTGAATAAGGTACCACCTCCCCAACATCTCCTAGGGAATGGTCATCCTCATCACTGCTCATGGCCTCAAGTATACCATGAAGACTATAAGAAAGAGTGCCCCCTCTTGGAGCAATGGCCTGCACATGGATGGTAAGGAAATACAAATACATAGTAACTGAATCATGAGTCACAAAAATACAAGCCTTACCATGTACTTTGATCAAGATAGTGAAGTGGCTAATAGATGGGCCTCCTCTCATTCCTAATGAGAAAGGAAGTGGTTGTGATAACTCCACCAAAGAGTCATGTCTCTCCTCCATCTCCAAAAAATCCATGCATCTCCTAATACGCTGATGTATCTCCTCTTTGAAGCCTTCCCAAGTGAATCCCTCCATGATAGTATGATATTTTCTCATGGAATAAGTGTGGCTGAAGAGAAAATCCTCATATGCAGCATGCAATAGCTTCTCATTGAGCTTATATTCTTTAGTCAAGAAGATCCTACTCTGATAATAGATGAACCCATCTCTCACTGAATATCTCTCATCTAATACCTGGACATCAAGTATCATGCATGAAAAGAGATCCTTGGAGTATTCCACCAACATCTGGGATCTCCAATAATGATTTATACTCCATAATGATAGCGCTGCTAATCTACCTTATAAATCACTTGTCATGTAGCTGCCCTATTCTTTGACATCTTCCATGACAAAGTCATATACTGGGATGTTGCTATCATGCCTTTGTTGCTCCTCCTGTAGTTGCTCATGCTCAAGTAAAGGTTGAAGTTTTTGGAGGTTAGCCTTCCATGGGAAGCTATCACCCATCCAAAACTTCTAGAGTTTTGCCAATGTATGCATGAGTGGCCACCAACCTCTACCATATGTAGAAGATTCCTCCCTATGGGGAAGTATCTTCTAATTCTCAAAATCCATGGAGTGGTCTCCTTGCACCATGATGGTGTAATCCTCCATCTTAAAAACATCTTCTCTCAGTGCAAGATATTTGGTGATAGTGGGTAATATTGATATTGGGAGAATGTTTCTCTCCTCCTTGAGCCTACCCAAGACTCTTTGCGATGTACCAAGTCCTTCCAAGGTCCTCACCCCTCCTAGATCTATGAGTGTTGCAACCTATTGTGAGGCATCTCTCATTAACTCCTGATCTGCTGGCCTCCCAGTTGGAATGCCTCTAGATAGTAATGTGTCATGGGCCAAATTCATTTGCATAACTGATTGGACTGTTAGGTCCTTGCTTCCACTACGAAATCCAGCTCTGTTTCCTGTGTATAATTTGTCTGAGAAGGATATGTGTGCATGCCCCTAAACACCTGATGCTTACCACTCCTTTTATCTATCCACTCCATATGTAAGGTCACCCAATCTGTGGTGACCTTCCCCAAAGTAATCAACCATTACACACCCAATATCACATTGGTGTCAGCTATGTCAACCACAAAGAAGTGATCAATCAATGTATATGTCCCAATGGTGATAGATAAAGATGGGACATAATGCATGCACTGCATAGTTCTAGATCTTAGGACCAAAACTAAAAATCCCTCAATCAGTGGGTATTTCCCTCCTCTGCAGTAGTTGCCAATCAAAAAATTTGTTTGTAGCTCCACTCTCAATCAACACTAATACCCTTTGATCCTGAATGGAACCTCAAACTCTCAAGATCAAGTACTTGGATACTCCTATCAATGATGCAAGGGCCCCTCCAATGGGATAAAATGCTCCATTCCCACCTCCTGGTGGTGGTGGATCCTCTCCTGCTATCCCAACATTGTAACCTCCTTCTGCTTCCCCTTCTTCTTCCTCTTCATCTTTAGAAAATACCTCGATATAGTGTGCCTTCCCTGCTACACATCTATGTACGGGTGCCCATGATCCTTGGCATGTGAAGCAAAGCTTCCTTCTCCTCAAGTATCTTCAGGCATCATCACTAAGAGGTACTTTTTTTTGGCTCTCTTTTGGAGGATGAGCCTTCTAATATTTTCCCTTTGATGTAAAAGTGGGTTTTTACTAAAATTTTGCCTTTGCTCTTGGCAAAGCATCTTGTAGTTATATAGCCCTTTCAACATCATCTTGAAGGGTAGTTGGTTTGGTTGACTTAACCAACCCAAGCATAGATTCTACTAGCCCATCAATAAACATATAGACCCTCCTAGCTGCAGATAAATCAGGAACCATAACAGAAAGTTTTAGAAATTCAGAAATGTAAGTTTCTAGATTATCTTATTTTTTGAGCTTAGCTAGCTCAATGAAAGGTGTCTCTGGGTCTATTTGATAAACCTCTCCACCAACCTCCTGGTGAACTCTGAATATGCAGTCAAATTGGCATGTCCCAATGTAGAAATTCCATGAAACCACCAACCATGTGTCTCACCCTCAAGGTGCAACACTAATATTTTGATGGCTTCCATCTCCAGTACTTGGTTCAACTAGAATTATATTTCTAGCTTCTCTACCCAAGGTTTGGCTGTACATTTGGATGACCCATCAAAAGTGGGTAAGAAGAGTCTACCCATGGTCCAGTGAATATCATTGTTTTGTATGAATCCTCGACCTCTATTGTGATGTCGAGGTCTTCTATTGTCCTTGATCTGAAAATCCTCTTGGAAGCTCAAATTATCTTTGAATCTATGATATTGAGACTCATACTCAAGAAAGTATTCTTCGAGATTTTCTTGTTCTTGAAACCCTCCATTTCCCACTGCTAAAAATGTAGCCATTGTAGAGCATTGGGAAACCTACTGCTTCACTATTTGATCGTTCCAGTGATGTGGAATTCTAGAGCCTTCTCCATGTAGAAACCCTTTAGGGCATTCTTTGTGTCTATCCATCCTCATCTCCTTCATTTCTCTTGCAATATCTTCCATGGTTTGAAGAATAATATTGGGATACTCCTTCTCCTCATCTCCTCCTGATAAGGGAGTTTTTCCCTTTTCTTCTCTATCATCTGTATAATAATATCTCTGGTTTCTTCTGAGATACCTCTTCTCTCTCTCTGTTAGAGGATCTCCCTCTTCTAATGACATATTGGCTTAAATGCACAGGTTGAGCCAAGATTATGCTTTGATACCACTGTAATATCCAAAAATAGGAAAAGCAGCAATATTGAACACAATAATGGAAAATAACAGTAAATGGAAAGACATAAACCATTAGACAACCATATATCCATTGTATTAAGTGTAACAACAACAAATACGTACAATATCTTGGAGAAAAAATCCTTCAAGCTAGGCAAGAGGAGCCTCCAACAACAAAAAGCACCAAAACATGAGATACAGCTGCTACACAAAATTCCCAAGCCAATACAACACATTTTTAGTGAATAACACTGAAAATGGAAAATATGAATGTATGGATATGATAACACAATTCTAAAATAATAATGGGAATGGAGATTTATGCTCCCAAATACCTTTCCTAGTCAACCCAGAAAGGGTTTTCGAAAATACACAATATACAGAATGTCGAAGTGCATCTCTGGGGCTAAATGAGAAGCTGCAAACTGAATACTGGAAGGAGGTGGCTGGACTAATGTATAAAGTATGAAATATCCTCCAATAGACTCTCCCAATGAAAGGTTGATCCCTTCACTGGAAAACAAACACTTCAAACAATACACTAAATCCTCCCCTGCAACTGATCTCTAAAATAACGCAGTCTAAGACTGGAACTATGGTGTAAGGGATGATGGTTACTTGGCCTGGTTCCAAATGATGATATGATGCCCAAGGGCCTTTCTTTCTGGCCTCCTAATGGAAAGGCTACCTCTCCACTAAAACATAAGCTCAGGAAATGGCCATGCAAACCCTCCACTACTTCTCTGCAACACAACACAACCCTGGAAGAAACTACGCTGTAGAATAAGACTGAAGCTTTGGCCTGATGCCGGAAATTGGAAATGTAGCTCAATCACCTATCCTAAGTGGGCACTCAAAGTCCTCCAAGGATGAGGGTGGGATTCCCACTCGGGAACACCCTTGTGCTAAACAACGTTGTAGTCTCCGCTAAAGAGATGAAGAGAGAAACACGTCATAACAGACCATAACCAGAATAATAATCAAACATATCCTCAAAGGATGTAATTCCCTTCCTTATATGATTGGTGATATTCCTCACCTTGGGCCCCGCTCATTAAATCCATTACTTCCATGCAAGGAAACTCCCTCCAAAACTATTTTGTCTCTCATTGAATGTCCACTCCCTCCATACCAGTGCTATTGATTTGGTCAAAGTTGACCCATTCCACATGATTCATCCCCTATTCACACATAATGGTGCTTTATCCAGCTACTTTTATGACCTCCATTCACATTTGGAGTGATTTTATTCCTACTAAGGAGATTTATGGGTCTCCCTACCCTCTTATTCTTTTAACTAAGAAGGAAAAAAAAAATTAATATTCCAACTAGTTGAAAGCTAATTGGGAATATTACATATGAGTCCTCACTCTATAAATGAGAGAGTTTTAGAGTTAGAAAGGGTTGGATAATGCTATTTGACACTACCACTATTGTATTTTTTTATTATCAGTAGTAGACAATGACTGTGTTTCTGCTTCACCTGAGATTCTTGGGATGTTTCAATGAGTTTATGCCTTATGTTTCCCTTTATATTTCTTCCAGTATCTTGATGTTAAATTACTCATAATTCCTTTTAGAATTGATCTATTGATTATTTCTGTGTGTTAGTATTGTACTTTCATTGAAATAAAAAAAGCCTCAGTTTCCATAAGAAGATACACTTGTCATTGAATTCCTTCTTTCTGACTCCATGAGCCCGATGATAGTGAAACCTATTCCATTTTTCACCTGCAATTAAATACACTAAGACACTAATCACATAGTTATCCATATGATTTAAAACCTAATTGAGAAAATCATTAGTTAAAGTGAGAGAGCCCTCTCAGGCTAAAGAGGCTAATCCTCAGTCAAAAGCTGGTTTGAAAGAGTTATTCTAAATTTTCTGATGGAGCATCCCATCAGTACCAATTTAGAGATAAAATTTTGGTGCATGCGACTGGGAGTCTAAAGACTTATTTCTCGAAGTTTGTGCTCAAAATTGATTTTGAAATCTTAGAGGTAGCAGGAGCTCAGAAGCTTACAAGGCTGCATTTCTACCTTGGCGACTCCATTGTTGAAGAATTCAAAAATTCATAGCTTCATGGTGATTCCACTGGACTTATGAAGAACTCAGATGCTGCCATTCTTGTTTCAAGGTATGCATGTGTAGATTTTTCAGAAATTTATGGTTTCCAAAATCCTTTTCCCAAGGATGCATATTTTTTAAGGAATGTTCCAAAATTTAATGGAGAAGATTTAGCTTTCACCTTCAAGCATATATCAAATTTATGTGACTTTACTAAGCTTCTTAGAGCCAGACATGATGATATTTTCATTATATTGTTCTATGATTAATTTCAAGGGAATTTTAGACAATGGATTAAAAATTTTCCTGTCAGATCTATTAAGTCATTTGTATATTTTTGGATTATATTTTGGGAAATATGGATGGAAAAAATAGAGTTGGTGGCAGACTATCCTTCCATTCAAGGTTTTAATCATTGGAACGATGGTCACACTAATGAAGAAGTGGATGAAAATGTTTCTTCGACCTTATATTCTTATATAAAGTCATTTGAGTGCAAGTCAGAAGATAAGATTCAATTTTTGGTTGAATTTGCTAAGAAAATTGAGAAAGACATTGAAGTTTTAGAAGATCAAATCCAGTCCTATAGTCCTAATGGTCAAGATCAGTCTTTTGAAAAAAATTTCATGCCAAAATACCAAGAGAAGGTGGTGCTACCTTTTTTTCTGAGATTGAGGAGGAATGTCTTGTTTTTGAAAATGAGTTTGATAGCACACAATTAAACTCTTATCTTGATAAAGAAAGAATATATGAGCTATATAAAATTGCAGAATCTCTTGAGAATCATCAAACAAACTATTTCTTATATGATCCCATAACTGACTACAAGGAAGAGTTCTATAGTCCAAATTTTAAATTATGTTTTCAATCTGAAAATGAGACATATTTTCTATTACCTTTGTCATTACAGTATCCAGATTGCTTTTAGTTTAAGCACAATCAAGGAGTTCAGGTATCAAATCAACTCATTGACTGGCTTTATTGGAGGTTTCATGTTGCTTGAATCGAGCATGAAGATTGCAGCTATTAGGATAGGTAGAAGTGTGTGTGAATAATCTCAACTATTCTGAGCATCTTTTCAACATTTACAGGTTTAATCTTCATTTTGGATAGCAGTTTTCAACAAGCTTGAGGCCGAGGATAAGGCCATAAGAGTTTGAAGAAGTCTTCATAAATTTCAGAAACTTTTGTTTTCTTGAAGGAAGGCATTGGAACTACAAGTTCTTTGTTGTACCATAGGGGCACACCACCCCCATTGGAACCACTATTATCACACATAAATTTTTAATTTTTGATTAGTGTCACTCACCTAGGTTTCATTCTATCTCATAAGGTTGGTCCATGAAATTGATGAAAAATTCATGAAATAAGTCTTTATCCTAAGTCCAAAAAACTTCATTATTCATGTCATCTTAGCCATATCTATACATATCCACCTTAGGTTCACAACGAATGGGATGAATACCTGTCAAGTTTTTAGTGGTTTAGGGTAAAAGTGAGGCCATATAATTTGTTTTCGTAATCATCCAAGCATACAAAAGCATAAATACCACACATCATTGCTTTCCACTCCGTCGTTTCTTTTGATTATCTCCACATTCGAATTCCATTCCTAAAAATTATCTCCAAGAACCTCTCTATCATATTTCATTACAGATTTGCATGCATAAATCCATTATCACCTCTAAAAAGTCTAGTCTCATAGCAAGCATCTTTTTGTTGAGCTTTTTTTCCTTGCAGGTGTCACAGTTCAACAAGGCCAACATAATGTTAAAAGAGATAGTCATGTAGAAGAAGACTAATAAAGGTATGTTAAGTGGTCAAGTATGAACCTATAGAATTAAATTTGGTCATGGAATACCCTATTTTTTTAGAGGAATTCAATAAAGTTGGTTGCACGAGCTTTTACAAGAATATACAAAGGGATTTCTCTGTTGTTTTACTGTTTGAGAAGTCAAATTCAAGAGTATTTTGTGGGAGCATAGTGGAGAATTCTAAAAAATGGAGAGAGTTTTTTTTCAAGGAAATATCAAATAATATTAACCTCTTTCACTTTTCTCATATATATCAACGATCCATATATAAGAGATCATTTCGAAGACCTAATTTTCAGAAAAAACACCTCCATTTTATTTGTAGATGAACTTGTTGAAGATGAAAATGTTTCTTCTTGAGTAGGGTAAGAAGTATTTTGAATCAATTTTTCCTTATCATACTTCATCTTATCATATTAAACATCCATACGCAAAATTTTGAAGAAAAAAGACAAATTTTCAGTTTTCTACCAATTAGGCCATTTCGTAGTGAATCCTGGGCTTGAGGCCTAGATTTTGCTACGAAATCGTTGTTGGTGACTTTTTGCGTAACATCACATCTATGGTAAAGATAAAAGTGGGAAAAAAATTGTATTTAACTCATTAGCCTCAAGGAAAATCCTCCAACAATCAGAAAGGCCAAAGTTTATGCAAAAGTTGGATTTTGAAGTTCGCTACAAAATGAGCGCTACGAATTTTTTTGTACATGATTGTTTTAGATGTCAACGTCAAGTTTATTTTATGACCAAGTGAAAAGTGATTTTGGAAATCTGAAAGAGGTTTTTATTCAGCACTGGTTGCTGGCTTGAGGGGTCCTTACCTAGGTTCGAAGTTTAAGGTTTGCCAACAAAGCCCTATACTACTGGCCCTTTCGGCAATGACCTACTTGTGCAGACCAAGGTATCACCCGAAGAAGTATGGGAGGGTGATGGAACCAGGTTTCTACACCTTGAGAGAGAGTAGGTAATTCAAGGCAGATCTGCATTATAACTTACTAGGTTTGCACAGAATGAGTCTATTTGCAACCCTTTTAATAGTGTAATTAGCATATAACCAGAACACATCTATCATATCTAATCAATTATAGTCGCATCCACGTGCACATCACTAAATATCATAACAGATTACTATAATCATATCCAATACTAGATCACAAATATACTTATGCTAATTCCAGAACAAAAATACATTCATAGCTCAAATAGGCGTCACAGATGTGCTTCAATAGTAACATAACCAATTCATATAACACATAGATACTTCAAAAATACTTCACATTCATTAACATTTAGATCCACTTAAAACCAAAACACAACCCACGCACACAGCCTAACGGGGTCCGCACATAGCAGGACTAAGGATCTCCATGCACACAGCCAACAGGAGTCCTTACCCAAAACAACCCAAAATAGATCTAACAGTTTGCACGTATCATCAGTCTTAATTCATGCCTACCTCTAGACTCAAACTATTCATCTATTTATATAAATGTAGCCTACACTATCCTGTGGTCCGCAAACCACAGGATAACGTAGTGGGGCCTTGACCCATCCAAAAACCCCAGCGTTAGACTAATTAATACAAAAAAATATAAAAAATTCCTAGCTTAGGGAGCCCCATTCCAACAGGCTCCCAACACAATCTTGTGACTCGTCCCGAGTCACTGTGGCTGTGGGTTTTGCATCTTCGCCTGAAGCTGCTTGATCGCATCAACTAGTGGGGGAAGCACTCCTTCACTTTGCACAACAGCATTTTGGGCTATCTCCACCAACTTCTGTGAAATTGGGCCTTCTTTAGCAGCAGTGACGCTCTCCAAAGTTTGGTTAAGTTCCTTAACTGCGACGTTGACATCCTGAGACAGCTTGAGGACCTCATCTACCCATGGCTTGAGGTGATCACTCAAAGTCTTCTTCCACTTCCAGAGAGCTTCCATGTCATCTCGGAGCGCATGGTTGGTGCACAGTCGGGCCAAGCGCTGAGTAGGGACTAGAGTGGTCAGCATAGCCTCCATTTTGTCAAACTCTTCTTCCTTTTGGCGCAGCTCTTGGTTGATTTCGCGTAGGAGAGGGTCACGCTACACCTTGGTCCAAAACTGCATAGCTGTTTCCAATAGTTCTGCACCCTAAGTGATTTGACCTATAATGGCATTGGTGACCTCTATAACCAGTGCAACTCGTTGGGCCCTTACCTCTAGTGGCATTTCTGGCTGTAACTTGGCCTGCAAGGCCGCAATTTGTTGTTCCATCTCCATCTTGACTGCCTGGATCTCAATCCTTGAGGCCTTTAGCGCTGCAACCAACCTCTCAATATTGGCCTGAGGGGTGGTAGAAGTCAGGATATCTTTGGTGACGTCTTCGTAGAGCCTACTAATTAAGTGCTCCAACTCTGTCTTCTATGCGACGGTGAGGGTACATGCAACTTGTGCCTGAGATACTTCAGCGGTTTTTTCCTCAATTATCTGCTCAGCTATGGTGAACTACTGGTGCGCTTGGTGATATCTATGTTGAATTTATTCAAACATGGATGCATGGAGGATTTGCAATAGTTCTTGTGGAAGGCGGGCGAGATCCAATTGCAATTTTGTGCAGGACTTGACTTGTGCTCCTAATTCAGGTGGATTCAGCATGAGGGTTGCACCTGGGAGAGGGCAGAGGTGGCTTTCTGGCGTTTTGATTACTGCACTTCTCTTTGCTGGGGTCGATCTTGCTTGAATCATACTTTCTTGCAAGGTATCATTATTGAGCTGCAGAGCCCGGAGCTCAGCCTAGAGTGTATCAACTGTGGCTTTTTTTTGTTATTCTAGAGCTAGCCATTTGTCTTCTACATCCAGGGTGACTGCATCTACGATCTGCTCTATGTCCTATTTTGTCAGCGTAATTCATGTGTCGTGTTTCGTCTGTGGAGCCCATTTATTCTTCCGTGGCCCTTTAACAGGGTCACTAGTCTGCTTCGTACCTCGAGGGGATTCAGCACCTCCCGCATCCAGACCTTCTGAGCCCAGATCCTGCTGCGAATCCTTATGGGATATTGATCCCGCACCCTTCCCAGTACTCTTGCCCTGCTATGAACCCTTCTGCGATCCCAGGTCCACTTCCTTCCTAGTACCTTTACCCTGTCCTCAAGTTTCTTTGGTGGTGTCAAGCAGGGTGATCTTCATGGTGCTCGACTCTGCAGTGTATTTCATACCTAATTTCAAGCCAAGGTTCTAGTGTAGAGGCCAACCAGCAATAATGCGGTCAATCTCCTCATCCACGACCATGTGTGGGAGTGACACCCATGCTAGATTCTTGCAACCACTGATGTCCACATTGTGCATTTTTACTTGAAAGGCTGTGATTCTCTTGTACTTATCATAAATTTCTGGTGACAAGTGTGGCTGAGAATTGATAGCAGCTGCAAGCCCGCTCTAAAATAGGACCCAGAAGACTTGATTATCCTCAATACACTGCACGTCCTTGGAATCCCACAAGTTCGAGTATCGCGCTCCCTCACACATACCTGGCTTGAGCTCAAGAAGAATTGAGTCTTCAGGGGCTTCCCATGTGACCAACGCAATGAGGAGTAGTAGCCATGAGTAGCAGAATTATTTTCCCTTGTCTTGGGCCTTGCACACATTCTCCCAAAATTCGTTGCACAAACATTGGGACCAGTTGTAGCATACTCATTTTTTGCATCGGCCTACCAGTTGCATTACATATGCATGAACCATGGCAACCTGGCACTTTCACATCATCTTGCATGTTAACAATAAGGTGCCCATGTGTGCACTAGGGTCCCTGATAGTGCTGATCATGAATCACCGAGAGTTCCGCTCCACATGGTAGTCCTCACACACCTTCTCAGCGATTTGTTGCGCATACTTTTTACCGACGCACAGCATAGGGTCTGGACCTTCCATGGGGAGACCAGTAATACGGTGAATAAGCGCGGCATCAATGGGAATTTGAACATGGATCCACAAGCTACCATCATGGACCAGGGCAAGCAGCTGGCACACAAGTCAAATTGTGCCATTGTAGTGGCCAAAATGAGGCATCCTCAATGGGTATAAGAGCCCAGAACTAGCCAATCCACGCGCCCATGGCATGGGAACTACCTTCAGCATGTCATCCTCCAATACCCTTTCAAGATATAGCTTAGGTGATAGTTCTGGGAAGGCGTCTAAATTTTCCAGGTCATGGTCATTGAATTTTACCAAGTGAATTTTTCCAAAGTAATCGCCAATTATGGGGACCTCTCCTAGAATCAGTGAAATTTGCAGGTATGTGCATAGGCCATCAAGATTCTTAGGTGTGCACATCGAGGGCCTGTGAGGCCAGACATAGGGCGGCAGCCAGTTGATTGGTTCAGGGATCCGGGCCTCTTCCTGAGCAAACAGAGGCCACTTCAAAGGGTTAGGCGAACGTGCCTGGGGCACTGTTCGGGGGGATTTCACATTCTAAGGGGATGTGCGGGGCTTCCCTCCAGCCCACTTCATAGGTTTCCCCGACCCTTGGACTTTTTCCTTCCCTTTCTTCTTTCCCTTGGTCGGTGTGGATATAACCTCCTCGACTTCAGGGTGAACTTCCAGCACTTCCTTAGATTCTCTCTACATCGAGGCCACAGTCTAGGAAGATTCATTGGGATTAGATGCAGTCATTCTGGTGTGAAAAATAAACTTAGGGTGGCTACTATCTGAGGGGGAAGCATGCTCACACATGAACAAGACGCAATAGTCACAGACTCGTACAAAACACAAACTACTCAAGATACACGGAACCCTCTTCTGAGCTATCCTTCTTCTTTTATAGCCTTGGAGATCAACCAATGGTTGGGTGAAACTTATCATGAACTTACCATCAAGTAAACGGTAAAGTATCTTCATAAATTGCCTCATTAATTGTCGACCGCCCGCTCCTTTCAACAGTAAAATTTTCTTTTACCCAGTTTTATTGTTCCAACGACTAGTTTTCACAGTTGTAGATTACCCCTGCACTTCCAGCACACCTTCTGTGATCTGAGCGCACCCCTACACTCCCATCGCACGTCCTGTGCTCTGAACACACCCATGCACTCCTAGCGCACCTCTCCGAGCCTCCAAAATGGCAATCAATCCCTACGCGTACCACGATACTGCCTGAAATTGCCTCCTATTGTGCGCATAATATGCCCCATGCAGCTACTCTGAAGATATAGTCATTTGATCCGATATGATTTGAGCTAGCTACCATTTACATATCCTAGTACCATATCACCACACAGTGTGGCTAACCGGACCGCTCCTCCATCAGTAATTTCCTTTACCATATAGTGACCTAGCCAGTGCTGACAGAACTTCGCTAGGTGCTTCGAAAACTGCCTATCGTATAGCAGGACCAATTCTCCCTCCGCAAATGTCTTTTCCGAATATGTCGATCGTGCCATGCTTTATCCCAGGCCTTTTGAACTTTTTGATGGAAGTTAGCAATGAAATGATCTTCCTCCAAGGCCAGAAGTTGTGCTAACCATTCCTCCATGATATCAGACTCCGCCATATAGGTAAAGTCTTCGATGAGTAGGCTAGGAACAATATACTCCATGGACATAATGGCCTCCTTGTCATAAACCATCCTAAACGGTGTCTTCACCGTCAACTTCTTGCAGGTGGTTCGATAGGCCCAAATAACTGATGAGATGTGCATGTCCTAATTGCTGCGATCGGCATTACAAACCTTGGTGAGTGCCTGCTCCAAGATCTTATTAAAAGCTTCTATAGATCCATTTTCCTATGTATGATACTGGGTGCTTTTCACATGGTGGATCCGAAATTCTTCAGTGAAGGCCTGTATTTTTTCATTCACAAAATCCGTACCTCTATCGCTCAATGAGATCTTCAGACAACAAAACTTGGTCAGAATCTACTCAAAAATGAAGTGTGTAGCAATATATGTAGTGCAATCCTTCACAGCTTGTACTTCGGCCCATTTGGTTACATAATCAGTTGTACTGATGATGTAGCACACACTTGTCTTCTTTCCGGGTGGGTTGATGGGCCCAACGAAGTTGATGGCCCATTTTTCAAACGCTTGTAGGGCCATTTACAGTTGCAGGGGCATTTCGTCTTTGTGCGATGGCCTTCCAGTCCGTTGGCACGTATCGCAGGCTTTGAAATAGTCGTGAGAGTCACTATGCAGTGTACGCCACCATAGCCCAGCTCTCAAGATCATTTGCGTCGTTTCTTTCCCTGTTTAGTGACCTCTTGCTATAACCCCGTGACCTTCTGCTAGGATAGTGTGCCTTTCATGTTCCAAAATGTATCTTTGCAGCACTTCGTCAGCTCACAGCTTATATAGATGGCCTACGATGATGTTAAAATCTATTGTGTGGGTTACCAACTCTTTCTTTTGTTGTACCAAATACTTTGCAGGTGTCATCCCCGTAGTAAAGAAGTGAATGATGTCGACGAAGTGCGCATCAACTACCCGGTAGTGAAAATTTGTGCATCATACAATCCTTCTTCTAGGTTGGTCGATTCTTAACCACTATCAATTCAGGATAAGTGGTCCAGCCCATCATTCAACCTCCCCAGCTTGACAATGATCTCAAATTCATATTATCAGAACAACAGCAACCACTGGGAGATTTTCCCCAACAAAACAGGCTTATTCACTAGGTACTTCAAAGCCGAGTGATCTGTAAACATCTTGAAGTGCCCTCATAAGAGATAATGCTAGTATTTTTGTAGTGTGTAGACCATGGCCAACCCCTCATGCTCCGTAGTGGAATAGTTGCGCTCCGCACAAGAAATTTTCCTACTAGAAAATGAAATTGGATGGTCAATATCTCTGTCTCCAGGCTGTGTAAGGACAACTCCCAGAGTGATCCCCGACGCATCTATGTGAACATGGAAAGCCTTTGCCCAGTCAGGAAATATGAGAATAGGCGTAGACACCATATTCTCCTTGAGTAGCTCAAAGCTCTTCTGACATTCCTCGTCCCAAAAAACCGAAACGTCCTTCTTTAGAAATTTTTCCATAGGTGTTCTGATCAACGCGTACGCTTGAATGAAATTCATGTAGTAGCTTGTGTGTCCGAGGATAGAGCGCATCTATTTCTTAGTTGTAGGTACTGCCAATATTATGATAACTGCTACTTTGGTGGGGTCAACCATCAATCCTTGTCGACAAACTATGTGACCGAGAAAGATCCTAAAGGGTACACAGAATATGCACTTCTTGATATTCAAGTAAATTTGGTGTTTTGGACAGCCATCCAACATCGTATGCAGGTTTGAGACATGCTTCTTTACCAACCCGAAGATATTCCAATCATCAAAATATACCTCCAAAAACTTGTGGATGAAATCTTTGAACATTGTGACCACCACCTGTGAAAATATGGCAGGGGCATTCTTGAGCCCAAACGGCATGACAGTGTACTGAAAAGATCCCCATTCAGTGGAGAACATGTTTTTGATGCGATATTTAGGTACAATCCTGATCTGATGGTGACCTGAGAATCTGTCCGTGAACGAATATGATTCCTGCCCTCCCACATTGTCAAGGATTTCATCTGAGAAAGGTGTAGGGAAGGGATCATGTACATAGGCATCATTCAATTTGCACAAGTCAACACAGATCCATATCTCTCCCTTAGTTTTTTTTCTCCTGAACCACCATAGGAGTTATCCAATCTGATTGTTCGACTGGTTCGATGATACCTACAGCTAACATTTTGTCGATTTCTTCCTTGACCTTTTGTTTCTACTTAGGGTTCAACCGGTAAGGGCGCTACTTCACAGGGCTTGCATCTGGTTTTAAAGTGATGCGCATGACCTCTAGGTCCCCTGTAATCCCTTTGAGTTCCGATAATTGTTTCAAGAATAAGTCCTGGTATTCTGTAAGGAGTTCTGCAACTTTTCCTATAGTATCATCATCCCAGTAGTCCCCAACTTTATCCAGCTTAGGTTGCACCTTTATTCCAATGTTGACTTCTCGCATCTTCAGAGGCTTAGTGACAACGACGGTCTGCAGTGGGGGTCCAGCAACTGCGTGCTCTCCCTATGACTCTAGGATAGATACATTTCGCGGGTCTTCATCACACTCTTCTATTGCTAAATTGCAGTAGTTGAAAATATCCTGCATCTGTGTTTCCCATGTTGGTGCCCCTTGTGTTGTGCAATGGTGTGATTCATCAAATACTAAGGCATCTATATCCTGCAGAGCTTCATCACGTGCCTCCGTTCCACCTACCAACCCAAATTTCCCTACAAACTCGTCCTTCAATGTTTCTGACTGGCGGGTGCGCTGGTGTAGTTCTGCATCTAAATACCATGCAGTGGGGATTGTCCCTGTTGTGGCTCATTTGCAATATCCTTTATTTTTAATTTTCAAAAACAAAAAATAAAATAGAAAACTATCAAAATATATGTTAGAGTATCAAAATTCATGTACTTTAGCATTAAAATATATCTTCTCGTTATATTAAAGTTTAAAGTTTAAATACTTTAAGTCTTTATGGAAGCAGGTCCCAGTTCAAAGATTAAATATCGAACACTTTACGGAGCGGGATTCAATGATTTATCAAATGGATAGTAAGAGGATCAACCCGTGGGCACTTTCAGCACATGGGTTAACACGGAGGGTGCCTTCATAGTTTACCCTATTGACTGCGGGGGTAATCCAGTTGAACGGTCGAGATTCACTACGGAGACATAAGCCAAATGAGTTCTCCATACCTCGAGGCCTCCTACAGTGACATATCCGGCCAAGTGGGTGACAGTTGCAATCCATGTCGGGTTTTCTTAATGGTCTTTTGGTGCGTCTTGTCAGCATTTAATTTTAAAGTCTGCGCCACCTATTTAAGGAGGATTCTCATTTTTTTGAAGCTATTATTTTTATTTTAAGTTTGAATTTTGCATGCGCTGTGTTTTTCTCAGTTATCTATCATCTTGTCAATTATTTGTCATCCTGTCGAGTGTCTTCTATCCTAAAGTTGAATTATGGCTAAACGCTCATCCTTTTCAGGTTCTTCCAGTCACTTCCCTCTCATGGACACCGAGAGGGATATCCAGGACACAAATTGTTCCCTTGACCACCTTTATTTTTATTAGTAGGTCCTCCTAAGCGATCAAACTTCTCTAATTTACACCGCCATGGAAAAAACTGGTGTGTTGTCTACCTGTATCCCAAGAACTCACCTTCATCCTGAATTTGTGTATTGGTTAGTGTCTATTATGTACCCTGGGAAATGTTTCGTAATGAATTGTCAAGGGGAAAATGTTCTGCAAGTCTCAAACCAATTAATTCATCAAGCTCTTTGTTATCCTGAGTCAAAGTTGTATGTCCAACTCACTGATGATTCCTTGATAGCGCATTATGAAAGCCTTCCAGGTCAGGAGTTTAATCAGTTTATTCATTTTTTGAAGCCAAATACACCACAATATGTACCTAACAGTATATAATTCCACATGGAGGTTTTTGATATAGAAGTCAGACCAGTGCTGAGCTGCATTGCAAATATTTTGGAAAAGGATGATGACAGTACATTGGACAAGTCAGTTCTAGGAATGTTCGCCATGATGATGAAGCCAGGAGTGGTGCTGGATATTCCATCTTATTGGAATGAAGCTATTAATTCTCAACTCATGAGATTATCATTGACAGGATAATTCAGGTTTCCATCTCTTATTTTTTAACTATTTTTATATCAAAATGTAGAATAATTCATGCATTTGGGGTTAAAAATTATGGATGTGAATAAGAAAAGACAATCAGTAGTATTTTGGACAGACATAGTGAGGAAAGAACAGAATGAGGCTAGTTTGTTTGATTTTTCTGGTCATTTTATGTCTACTGCATATAAAGTTTTGAATGGAGTTTCTCCCCCCTGCTTTCTTCCCAAACCTCAAGAGTTCTTGTATCTGGGAACAAATTGTAAGTTTGGTGATTTGTTTGTCTTTGAAGATTATTCTAAAATTGGACTTTATGGAGATCGTGTAGAACCTTATAGGCTTCCTGTATTTGTGCCTATGAGATTATTCGCTCTGGAGTTCATTAGGAAAAGTTTAAAAATTTACCAAATACACTTTGTGCCTATGAAGAAAGGTCATATGTTAAAACTTCCAATGACTGTGGGTCCCTTTATAGTTAATATGAGACAACCAATTGATGAAGCCACTAAGATGTTAGATAAAATTCACCTACTATTAGAAGAGAAGTGGGCTTATGACCCTCATAGTGTCTTTTCCAATAGGAGAATTGAAAATGGATATTCAACATTCATTCATGAGAGCAGACCTGATCTAGAAAAAGTGGCAAGTAAAGGCGTTGTAGGTTCAGTGAGCTCAAATGTTCAGACTCCTGTCATATCAAAAAAATCAAATAAGAGAGGTAAAGAGGAAATGATTGATTCAGAGGATGGAGAATAGAGGATTCAGAAGAGAACAAAGTTCAATGAAGATTTTGTAGATGCTCAAACTTGTTTCTCATTACAATTGGGAGATGAAAAAAATGTCCCTACTTCACATAGAAGACATGAAAGCACTCAGGAACAAATGCCCCTATTTAAAAAAATGTTTTCCCATATTGGAGAGAGAAATCAGAAGATGAAGACAAGCATGGAGGCTCAAGTTGAGTACTAGATAGCCCCAGATCAAACAAGACTTCTAACTGCAATGGATCTTGAAAAATATCAATTCAAGATTTCTCTTTCACATCCCTCTGATATGTCTATTGGTTCATCTAATAATTTTAACACTGTGAATTTGACTTTAGATGTGAAGAAAAATCCATTGCTGGAAAAGTGAATCTACACATGCAAATAGGTCAAATAATTGTGAGTGACCTAACAAAAACGAATGTTGTGGCAGTGAAGACTGAAAATATGCTTGGAAAAGTGATCAAGCAGTTGAAGTTAGAGAAATCCAATTCCAGGGCTTTGACAATCCAGAATGAGGAACTAAAAAATATTATAGTGAAGATTGGAGTAGATCCTAATGACAAGTCTGTTGTATAGAAGCTTCTACAAAGTCCTAAATCATAAATCTCTGTACTGAACGAAAAAATGAAATTTCCTATAGGAGAACACTCCATGGTAGGAGAAGTTGCAGAGATAGAGAATGAGAAAGAAAAAATTCTTCAACAGCTCCTGCAAAAGGAAGAATAAATCACCAAATTAAAGCAAAATAAATTGTCATTGCATAATCATATTGAATCTCATACTTGCAGTTTTGTTTTTCCATAAGGTAGTGAAGATCATTAGAAAAAATATCTCAATTAACCACTGAATTGAAGATGAAAGAGAGAGATCGAAAAAGGGCACAAGCTGATTTAGAAACAACAACAAATATTATAAAAGTCACTGAGGGAGAAGTCAGTAAATACAAAATGGACTGCCAAACTCCTGATGCTGAGATTAAAAATATCAAAGAAAAATTGAAGGGAAATATATCCTTAATACAGGCTAAGGATATCATCTGGAATGATATTATTGCATAAATTAAGACAATCTAGGATTTTCTGACTGTGGTTGCAGAAGAAAAAAGTATTATCAAGGATTTTAAAGAACAAGTCATGGCAGACAAGCAGAAGACAGTTAATACCATTTGGGAAAGAAATTTATTAATTTCATTGATTCCAAAATAGATCAGGAATTAGAAGAAAATGAAATTAAAGACAGGATTTTATATGCCGTGGAAATTAATAAAATGATTGCAGGAAGTCTATGGAAAAGAAGTTGATTGAGCTTAAGGAAGCAGTGAGCCAGTTTGATAAATTATTTGACAAAATAGCAAGAGTAGGTTTACCATCATGTTGGGGTCTTGAAGGTGTTCTGTTATCATGGAATTATTATGAACCCTTACTAGTGTTGGAAAAAAGTAAGGTAGACAGTACTCATGAAAAGACTCGGGTTCTTAAAGGAGCACTAGTAATCAATTTCCTTCAAAGAAATTTTTAGCTACTGTGGTTAGTGAAAACTTTATTTGCAGAAAAGCCATCTTTCAATAGAATTACTACTTTTAGATTGGAGTATCACAAGTTGGTTCATTCACTCAAGACAAACATTGAGATATGGAAGAAATGCAGAGCCTGGATGACAGATTTACCAAAGGATCCCTTGACTTCAAAGAAGGATAAAGTAGCCAGTCAATGAAATGAAGTAGAATCGTCATCAATTCACATTCAACATATAGATTAGGATTTTAATTTCATGTTAATTTCCTCTTTTAAAGAGAATGTAATTATAATAAGACATTTTGAGGAGATGTAATGGATACTTGGCGTAGTACTAAGTAGTTGAAGTAGTTAGGATCAGTTACAACAGTTACAAACTAATTTCTATTGTATTTAATGAGATGGACAAGAAAGAGAAAGGTTCAGAGTTTTGGACCTTCAGAATGCAATTTTTGTACTCATATTTCAAATGATTAATGAATGAAAATAAATTTTCTGGCATTTGTTGATGTTGATGTGTATTCTAGTTTACATTGTGTACTTTCCATCTTTGAATAAAATGAAGTAATGAAGTTGCAAGTCTCTTTTTATTTGTGTGAATAGGAGTTAAAATCCTTAATAGGAACTCCTTCATTTTAACTGTTTCTGTTCTTATAATTCTTATGGAGATTGAGGTGATATATTCTGTACAATAGCATATCAATTTGGGCTTCTTTCTTTCATATTCTTCTGATCATTCCATTCTACATCAGCAGATAATATCATTGTGAGACATTCATTGTATTTGATCTTTGAGGGTTTAATGATAAATATTTGAAGGTGGTTAAACAAAGACCAATATTTTTGTGACATAACTATATAAATGTCTTAAGCATGGATTCCTTATCACAACTAAGGGATTGTCTCTTAAGGTACAACATTTTTTGGCAATGTTTCCAGGGATGAACAAGAGAAGTTATTTCCATAGGTTTTGTTCATATTTCTTCTGGTTTTTCAGTGAGGAGGAAATGTCAGGCTGTGTTTTTATTTCATAATTATAGCGTATAAAAGGCCACATACAAGGTCAGATAACTCTCAATAGAATTCTCCTATTCTTTCAGATCCTGAAAATCTGGTTTCTAAAAAAAGACAGAAAACAAGAACGCTTTCTACACCTAATGCTGCAGGAACTGCAATAGGTAGCAGTTCCTGTTGTGATTCCTATGATTTGACAGATTTGGCAATACCAAATGACAAGACAACATCAAACCACTTTGGGATCTCAGGATCTTGCCCTCCTGGATCTAGAGAGGGATATCTCTATAAAGGTAAAGAAATGTATATCTTTAAGGTCAGTTTATGGTATTAGGCTTGTTATGAAGCACAGGGGTTTTTGATTTGTTTATTTGGTTGGAGATCATCAACTGAGAAGGTCATGTGAAATGAAGAAGGAAGATAATAGCAAGATGTTTCAGCAAGGGAAGATAGATCAAAAGAAGTGCCAATCCATTGGGCTATGGAGTCATAAAAGGGTTTATTTGCATAACAACTATCCAAGGGTTTCCATAGGGAAATTCATCTATACCAAAGGATCTCTTTAGATAGGTGGTGAGATGGAACATTAAGAAATGGGTGAAATAAGGAAACCAAAGTGCAGCCTAAGATCAGGTAAGGACTTTGAACCTATCCTGCTTTTGACATACTCACAAAGGAAACTCTCAGTGAAGACACAAAGGGTAGCTTAAGATCAGGTCAGATGTCATTTAAATCCAGGCCTGCTTTCAACATACTCTTAAGGAAAACAATCCAGAAGTCCTCATAACTGCCTTTAGAAAGTAGAAAACATTTAAGCTTAAACACAGAGCAAGGTCTAAGATCAGAGAAATAATTTTAACCTTCACTTCTTTTGACACTAACTCAAAGGGATCTTAGAAAGGCGGTCTGTTGGAAAAGAAATCTAGTGGGACAGGGCTAAACTCTAATCCCCTAGTTTCCTAATTATTTCAGCTGAAACCAAACAAGAACATGTAAGATACAAACTCTAAATTCATACATCAGAAATCATGGACAAACCAACTTCTATATTGGTTAAATTATTTTGAATTTGTTCTTAGATACACGATCAGAGGAAAACATAAAGATAAATATTTATAGTGAGACTTAGGGTACTTCCAACAGTATGTCCTAATCTATGATTGCTGTTCTTTATCAGAGAATAATGGAAAGTATGGAAAAACATGAAAAGAGACAATTACAGTAAGGAAAACATCACCAATAATATAGACCAGGATCCTGTGAATCTGCTTGTTCAATTGATGTGAAAAACTAGTCACATACTCATGATTTTAATGGCTCTTACAGTCCAGAATTTTATTCCCAGCCTACTATATTACAAACTACTTAGCTACTTCCCCTCAATAATAGTTCTAACATTCAATAAAATCCCAACCCTTTACAATGAATTTTCAATGAATACTTATAGGTGAATGAGGAGGTGGAGTAGTAGATATGAACTTAAATGATCCATTAAGACAGTGAGGAGGAAGCATTTGAATGCCTACTCTACTTAATGGCTCTGAATTAATATGTTGGTACCCTTTAGGCTCGTTTATAAGTCTTTTTTAGGTTGTCAATAACTTCAGGTATGCTCTTCGAAGTACTCTCTGGCTGCTGGTGCTATGTTCTATCTTCTAAGGTAAGTAAGGTGACTGAAGGTCCCTCAGGTCTTCCATGCCTTCATAACTAATTCACTAACAGTTCCAAGAGCTTTCTGTTAGAATAATAACTACTCTAGAGCTTGATGAATAATAGAGAATGGGTAGTAGTGATCTTGGTCCTTCCTTCAGTAAAAGGAATGTCCTGCTGATGTGCTGTCTGCGCTGGTGCGATCAATGATTTGAATTTAATCTGTGCAGATTGTGGATTATGCTTCTTAATCTTCAATATTATGCCTTTAATCCTTTAATTTCTTCTTTAGTGATCTTCTGCTCTGTGATGGTCTTTTACCATGGCTGTGACTATGAAAACAGTGTGAATTCACCACCTGTAAACCCTGCAAAACACGATAAACATGTTATAAAAACCAGTGGGAGTGGGGAAATATTTCTTCAGAGGCTCATGGGGATGGAGGTGCAATGAGGAAAAGAGTGAGTGTAGCAGAAAAATAGTGAAAAAAAACTGGCAGAGCAGCTAACCAAGTGCTTTGGAAGTTTGGGCGCAAGGATAAACTGCGACCGTTAGATCAGGATGATCTACGGCGGAGATTGCCTGATGAATTCATTGGAGAGGTTAGATGAATAGATAATGAAATGAAAATGTGATATAATATGGACCGTTAGATTAGGAAAAATAACGGTGGAGATCTTTCGATGGGTTCATATGAAAGATCGGAGGAATGGAGAGCAGACAAGGAGAGATTAAATCAGAACTGTCTGATTACGACAATCGACAGCGGGGATCGCCCAATGGAACCATTTGGAAGGATAGGTAAAAAGAAAAAGAGCGGGGTTGTGATATGATAAGAGTCGTCCGATCTCAGAGATCGACGACTGATATTAACTATGGAAATGATGTTGCGGAGGGTAGTAAGGCGGAAAACCGGAATGGTTTTAGATTTTTTCCAAAAAAACGTGATATCATACACTTGCTGGCACCTTTCCCTCCCAATACCTCCCAATTTTCATTTTTCTTTGGGATTAAATTGTGGGTGCAGAAAAAACGAGAAACACATTTCTATCTGTCGGATGTGGAGCGCCAGATCGGACGGTTGTGGGAAAACGCGATAGGAAGCAATGTGCGCGGGCGGAACATATGGGTAGGGTCGATGGTGGTTTAAATCCTGACAGTGGGATCTTGGGAACGGACGGTCGAGATCTGTTGACGGGGGAGAATGAGAAGGGAGGGGTTTGAATATTGGGAGTAATGTGGACCGTCTGATATAACCTTATCAATGGTGGAGATTTAATCGAAGGTTTGGATGGTGAAGGATCATGAGCAGAGCGCGACGAGATCCTAGCCGTTGGTTCTTGTGGATTCAACGGTCCATATCGAATCAGCGGATGCAATGACGGGGGGCTGCAAATGGGGTGCGATTGAATCCTGACCATTGGTTCTTGTGGATTCAACGGCTAAGATTAAATTGGAGGGCACGAGTTATGAGAGAAGCGAAGAACGAATGGGGTAATGTGATTGAGCGTTGATCGTCAGATCTGAAGACATCGACGGTCCAGATCAAATCGACAATCTGAGGAGAAGGGGCTGATCACATCGGAAGATTGGAAGAACAATGGAAAAGTCGAGAAAATAAAACTCCAATTGCGATTAGCGATAAGGGCTAGTGCCTGGTTATGGCTCCGGGTCATATGCGGAAAAAGGGCTAGCACTAAGGCCGAAAGGGGCTTAAAGCCTTAGTGTAAAAATGGGTTTTTTAGGCCAAAAATGAAGGATTTTTAAGCCAAATGAGGCGTTCTGGTAGGCAAAGAAGGGATTTTTAAACCAAATAAAGGGAAATTATAAGGTTTAAAGGGGTTTTAGGAAGATCTAGTGCTCAAATGAAGGGTTATAGAGAAATTTTGTGAAGGGAATAAGGGTGATAAATGGGGAATGTTCTGGGAGTAAAAAGGAGAAAATGGAGGCCTTTTTGAGAGCAGCTTCTTTCACAAACAGTAGGGTTCATCAATGGAAACAGCAGTTGTTAGTATGAATCTTTCGTCGTAAAAGATCACTTTAGCTACGCATAACAAATAGCCCTAACATCGATTATGGCTGCAAAATATCTTTAAGTCTGCTGCATAAATCCAGATCTAAGCACAAAATACATTAAGCAGATAAAATATAATATGGCTCCATGCATCCAATAGACAAGACAAGAACAATGTATTTAAAAGAATTTTATATTATATTAAAGAATGGGGCACCTGAGAGGAAAGCAAGAAAGGTGTTTTCCGGTTCTCCTCAATGGGATAGGTTCTTGAAAGTCCTCAGTGTTTTAGATCTAAAATTCCTCTCTCTTATTCGTGTGGAAAACCCAGACAAACATAGAACTCAATGGGAGCTCATAAAGAAAAAATGGAAAATGGTGACCAAGAGTAGATCCAGAGTGATCTAATGCAATGGAGGTGACTAATGAATGGGGAAAGCCCTTCTATTTATAACAAAATATTGGGGTTTTATAGAACTCGGTGCATGAATAAAATATTATTAATCAAATTCTAGAATCACCCTTTAGGAGTATTTTATTATATTTGTTGGAGGGAAAAGGTCTTGTGACTTGGGTCAATTCCTTTATTTATAAACAATAAATAAATAAATGATTTATTTAATTATTTAAAAATGATTTAGCCGAATTTAACTAGGAATATTATTTAAATAATGATTTAAATAACTTATTCCTAGGAAATAATTATATAAATAATGATTTATTTAATTAATTTCCTTGTTTTAGGTTAAATATGACCAGGAAATATAGACAAATGTTATTTCATATGGTGAAAGAAATTTTACTTAGGGTAAAATTGGTCTTACATGGTGTACTTGGGTTCAACTAATGATAGTAGGTTAGATGACCAAAAAAAGGCTGTAACAGTAGTGAACATTATTTGAAGGATAGAAGACACATGGAGGCTTCAAGAATGATAGATTTACAAAGTAAATGTTTCTCTTGAAGACTCAGAAACATATTTAGCCACATGTTTGATATGACAAAAATTATAGGTGGCTAATAGTGGCTCCACATGGGGATGTCATCTTCTTGAAGATGTCAAGAATCTCAAAAATAATCTTTGGAAGTAGGCCAGATGCCTAGTACTTGACCATATTTATTTTCTTTTTGATCAGCTGCTACACAAGTGAAAGCAATATATCAGCAACAATACTCCCCAAACAATTTACCTACCCATCCTACTGTCCTAACATTTTTTCTTCAAGGTGCATTTGGACTTGCAGACCTTTCACATCATCATTATTTTGCAAACAGGAAAATAAACCTATCTACTACTACCCCTAATTATCCATGAGACCAGATTAAATAGTTGGTCTCGCAGCTTCTCTACCTAACTAATATCTGCCAAAATTATACTTTCTGACATATCTGCATTCTCTACATTCTAAAACAGAAATTGAAACACAACCAAAATAGGATTAGACTGTCTGATTTGCTATGGGTCCATGGCATAAAGACAAGCTACATATGGATTGAACTTTGCAGAAATTAAAATCAACTAACTACATGCTCACAGGCTGAGCTTTATTGAAATACTCCTACCTACCCTACTCTAACTTGGAAATCTCTGTTGTTTCATATGATACAATAGTGCCAGTGTAGCCAGTTAAGCAGTAACAAAAATGGGTAGGAAAACTGACTGCCTGTCAGAGATAACCGTAGGGTACTTTGAATGTGGGTCCTCAAAACCAAGGCCACCATCGGTGGTGACCACTCCTAATGTATCTGGCTCCTACAAAGGGTCAATGCTTGGGAACTTGAGCCAATCAGGGCCTCCATATATTCTGCCATAGGATCAGCAAAAACATGATATAAACTTTCTTATTTAAGGCCTTCCATGATTGGTAGGCTATCTACATCCTTGACAGCTTTGATCATTGCATCTATAGTGTGGCTCTTGAAATCACGATCATCCTTTTCCTGGTTGGGAGTATTTGGCAGGTAAGTATCAACCAGGATTAATCCTTCTTCCACTGGACCAAGAAAAATATTTCTTTGAGAAAGAAAATCTTCCTCATCTTCATTGCAACCTAAACTAGAGGACTCATCATATTTGGCAATGTTGTCCTCTGGTAACCCTGATAGGTTCTGCTTGAGTGGATTGAACTCTGTGAAAAGACAAACATATTCTTGAGCAGGGGTTTCTTTGATTACCTTAACCCTTTCAAGAGAAGGTTCTGGGTATTCAACTTTACCAAGAGTTTCTTCATTGCTTTCCTCCTCATCCTCTGAGCTAAAAGGTTGTTGACTTCCATCCTCATGGAAATTAATACTGATGATCTGATATATAACAAAGCGAAGATTCAATTAATCTTCGTCTACTATAAAGCTTTCAACACTTTCTTCATCAATATCATAGATAGCCTGCATTGGCTCATCACTTTCTTGAAGTTAATGGTCATGATATTCCTCCCATAAATCTACTAATGATGGTCCTGCAGGCTTAGCTTCCCTTTGGAAAAAATCATCATCACACAGATCAATATTAGAAAAATCATAATTATGAGAAATGTTACCAGTCAAATCCACTGGATTCTCAGTAAGCCTTTCTTCAAAATAATATGCAAGTTCATTTTCCGATTTAAACTCTTGCTTATCATACATGCTTTACTTGTCTTGTAGTGATTTGGTTTTTTTTTCCTGAGGACAAGGTGTGGGTCTTTTCGGATGAGCATTTCTAGTTCCAAACTCATATTCTTCCTCTTTTATGTTCAGCAAGTTGTTGGCTGTCTCTCTCAATTTTTCCAACTTGGTTTCTAAAGAGATCAACCTTTTTTTCTCTGCTTGCTCCTTCTTTATTGCATTCAATTTTTTCTCCTTGTGCCATATGTTGTATTCGACAACAATTGCTATGTTTTGCATTTTTTCCAGGCTTGAAGGCTCTCTTTCTCTTATATGGAATTCCACCTCAGGGTCAAAAGAACTCGGATAGTGTAGTAAGACCCATCCCAAGGGTGGTTTTATCTCAGTAGGTATTGCATTGTATATCTTATTGAACTTGGCAGAAAAGTTTTGTACTGTCCCCCCTGGTTGTCTTTTCAAATTCTAGTATTCTTCTAGGATGAGGAAGACATTTCTCGGGACTACCCATCTATCAAGGAGAACTTGAGAAAACTGATGAAAATTGATCATGCTTGCATTTGGAAGGTCTTTAAACCAACTCTTAACATTTCCTTGTAATGACAAGGCAAACATTATAATATGCACATCATCTTCTTCTATTTCATATAAGTCAAGTAAATCATCCAGATTCTGAACATGATGCTCAGTAGCGATCTTTGTATTTTCTCCATCAAAAAGGGGCAGCTTATTTGTAAGTCCTGGAAGAAGGGATTGGAAGATAAGAGGCAAAACCAGAGGCTTATATCTTTTCATGACCTTTGTGGGTCTAGGTAGTGCAACAGGAGACCTATGACTGCTTGAAGTTTTATTAGAGGTAAGAGATATAGCATGAGGCTCTGGTTTCACTAGGTTTTTCACAGGTGTATCGGTCTGCTCATGGGCTGAAAACTTAGGCTTGAGATATTTCCCATAATCAAGGTGGATCTCATCTTTGTACACTTGATCAGGCTTAAAGTAGGACATAACGTATTTGTAGATAAAAACAATGAGTTCTTTAAACCAAATCCAGCCTGAATGTTCTATCCTTCTAGATTGTCTGCTTATATCTCAGGTTGTTCCTCCAGTGGAGGCTTAAGGTCTATTAGTAGTTGTGGAGTTTCTAGCTGGAGGATTCTCAATGTTTTAATGAGGGTTTTTTTCCACCATCAGCAATTATACCAAATCGAGGCTAATTTGGTCTTCTTCCCCAGCGAAGTCGCCATTATGTTGTGGTTCTTGTGATTTGGTAGATTTGGCAATACCAAATGACAAGACATAATCAAACCACTTTGGGATCTTAGGATATAGCCCTCCTGGATCCAGAGAGGGATCTCTCTATAAAGGTAAATAAATGTATATCTTTAAGTTCGGTTTATGGTAGGCTAGTTATGAAGCATAGGGGTTTTTGATTTGTTTATTTGGTTGGAGATCATCAACTGAGAAGGTCATGTGGAATGAAGAAGGAACAAAATAGCAGGATGTTTCAGCAAGGGAAGATAGGTCAAGAGAAGTGTCAATCCATTGGGCTATGGAGTCATAAAAGGGTTTACTTTCATAACAACTATCCAAGGGTTTCCATAGGAAAATTCATCTATACCAAAGGATCTCTTTAGATAGGTGGTGAGATGGAACATTAAGAAATGGGTGAAAGAAAGAAACCAAAGTGTAGCCTAAGATCAGGTAAGGACTTTGAACCTATCCTGCTTTTGACATACTCACAAAGGAAACTCTCATTCAAGACACAAAGTGTAGCTTAAGATTAGGTCAGATGTCATTTAAATCCAGGCCTGCTTTCAACATACTATTAAGGAAATCATTCCATCAGTCCTCATAACCGCCTTCAGAAAGTAGAAATCATTTAAGGTTAAAGATAGAACAAGGTCTAAGATCAGAGAAAGACTTTTAACCTTCACTGCTTTTGACACTAACTCAAAGGGATCTTAGAAAGGCGGTCTGTAGGAAAAAGAACCTAGTGGGACAGGGCTAAACTCTAATCCCCCATTTTCCCAATTCTTTTAGCTGAAACCAGACAAGAACATCTAAGAGACAAACTCTAAATTCATACATCAGTAAGCATGGAAAAACCAACTTCTATACTGGTTAAATTATATTGAATTTGTTATTAGATACACGATCAGAGGAAAACATAAAGATAAAGATTTAGAGTGAGACTTAGGGTACTTCCAACAATATGTCCTAATCTATGCTTGTTGTAATTTATCAGAGAATAATGGACAGTATGGAAAAACATGAAAGGAGACAATTACAGTAAGGAAAACATCACCAATAATATAGACCATGATCCTGTGAATCTGCTTGTTCAATTGATGTGAAAAACCAGTCACATACTCAAATTTTAATGGCTCTTACAGTCCAGACTTTTCTTCCTGGCCTACTATATTACAAACTACTCAGCTACTTCCCCTCAATAACAGTTCAAACAGTCAATAAAATTCCAACCCTTTACAATGAATTTTCAATGAATACTTATAGGTGAATGAGGAGGTGGAGTAGTAGATATGAACTTAAATGATCCAATAAGAGATAGGGGAGGAAGTATTCGAATGCCCACTCTGCTTAATGGCTCTGCATTAATATTTTGGTACCCTTTAGGCTGGTTTAGAATTCTTTGTCAGGTTGTCAATAACTTCAGGTATGTTCTTTGAAGTACTCTTTGGCTGCTGGTACTCTGTTCTGTCTTCTGAGGTAAGTAAGGTGACTGAAGGTCCCTCAGGTCTTCCATGCCTTCATAACTAATTCACTGACAGTTCCAGGAGCTTTCTGTCAGAATAATAACTACTCTAGAGTTAGATGAATAATAGAGAATGGGTAGTAGTGATCTTGGTCCTTCCTTCAGTAAAAGGAATGTCTTATTGATGTGTCCTCTGTGCTGCTGCAATCAATGTTTTGCATTTAATCTATGCAAATTGTGGATTATGATTCTTAATCTTCAATATTATGCCTTTAATCCTTTAATTTATTCTTCAGTGATCTTCGTCTCTGCGATGGTATTTTACCATGGTTGTGACTGTGAGAACAGTGTGAATTCACCACCTGTAAACCCTCCAAAACACGATAAACATGTTATAAAAACCAGCGGGAGTGAGGAAAGATTGCTTCAGAGGCTTGTGGGGATGGAGGTGCAATGAGGAAAAGAGTGAGCATAGCAGAAAAATGGTGAAAAAACACTGGCAGAGCAACTAACCAGGTGCTTTGGAAGTTTGGGCGTGAGGATAAATTGGGACCGTTAGATCAGGATGATCTATGGTGGAGATTTCCCAATGAAGTCGTTGGAGAGGTTAGATGAATGGATAATGAAATGAAAATGTGATATAATGTGGACCATTAGATTAGGACAAATAATGGTGGAGATCTTTCAATGGGTTCATTTGAAAGATCGAATGAATGGAGAGCGGACGGGGCGAGATTAAATAAGAACCGTCTGATTAGGATAATCAACGGCGAGGATCGCCCGATGGAACCATTTGGAAGGATAGGTAAAAATAAAAAGAACGGGGTTGTGATATGATAAGAGTCGTCCGATCTCAGAGATCGATGGCTGAGATTAACTATGGAAACGATGTTGCGGAGGGCGGTAAGGCGGAAAACTGGAATGGTTTTCGCATAGCATTCAAGCGGTTTTAGATTTTGGACAAAAAAACGTGAGATCATACACTTTCTGACACTTGTACCTCCCAATACCACCCATTTCATATTTTTATTTGGGATTAAACTGTGGGTGCAGAAAAAATGTGAAACACATTTCTGTCCGTCAGATGTGGAGTGCCAGATAGGACAGTTGTGGGAAAACATGATAGGAAGCAATGTGCACGGGCAGAAGATATGGTTAGGGTCAATGGAAGTTTAAATCTTGACCGTGTGATCTTGGGAACAGACGGTCGAGATCTGTCGATGGGGGAGAATGAGAAGGGAAGGCTTTGAATATCAAGAGTAATGTGGACCATCCGATCTAATGTGATCAATGGTGGAGATTTAATCGGAGGTCAGGATGGCAAAGGATCATGAGCGGAGCACGACGAGATCCCGACCGTTGGTTCTTGTGGATTCAATGGTCCAGATCGAATCATTGGATGCAATGATGGGGGGCTGCGAATGGGGCGCGATTGAATCCTGACTGTTGGTTCTTGTGGATTCAACGGGTGAGATAAAATTGGTGGGCGTGGGTTATGAGTGAAGCAAAGAACCAATGGGGCGATGTTATTGAGCGTTGGCTGTTGGATCTGAAGACATCAATGGTGCAGATAAAATCAGTGATTGGAGGAGAAGGGGCTAATCGCATGGGAAGATTGGAAGAACAAAGGAAAATTCAGGAAAAGTGAACTCCGATTGTGATTAGCGATAAGGGCTAGCGCCTAATTATGGCTCCGGGTCATATGCAGAAAAGGGGCTAGGACTAAGGCCGAAAGGGGCTTAAGGCCTTGGTGTAAAAATGGGTTTTTTAGGCCAATATGTTGTTTCATATGATACAATAGTGCCAGTGCAGCTAGTTAAGCAGTAACAAAAATGGGTAGGAAACCTGACTACCTGTCAGAGATAACCGTAGGGTACTTTGAATGTGGGTCCTCAAAACCAAGGCCACCACTGGTGGTGACCACTCCTGATGTATCTGGCTCTTGCAAAGGTTCAATTCTTGGGAACTTGAGCCAATCAGGGCCTCCATATATTCTGCCATAGGATCAGCAAAAACATGATATAAAATTTCTTCTTTAAGGCCTTCCATGACTGGTAGGCTATCTGCATCCTTGACAGCTTTGATCACTTCATCTACAGTGTGCCTCCTGAAAGCACAATCATCCTTTTCCTGGTTGGGATTATTTGGTAGGTAAGTATCAACCAGGATCAATCCTTCTTCCACTGGACCAAGAAAAATATTTCTTTGAGAAAGAAAATCTTCCTCATCTTCATTTCAACCTGAACTGGAGGACTCATCATATTTGGCAGTGTTGCCCTCTGGTAACCCTGATAGGTTCTTCTTGAGTGGACTGAACTTTGTGAAAAGAAAAGCATATTCTTGAGCAGGTGTTTCTTTGATTACCTTAACCCTTTCAGGAGAAGGTTCGGGGTATTCAACTTGCTCAAAATTTTCTTCATTTCTTTCCTCCTCATCCTCTGAGCTAAAAGGCTGCTGACTTCCATCCTCATGGAAATTATTACTGATGATCTGATATATAACAGAGTGAATATTCATTGAATCTTCATCTGCTATCCAGCTTTCAACACTTTCTTCATCAGTATCATAGAGAGCCTGCATTGGCTCATCACTTTCTTGAAGTTGATGGTCATGATCTTCCTCCCATAAATCTACTGATGATGGTCCTGCAGGCTTAGCTTCCCTTTAGAAAAAATCATCATCAGAGAGATCAATATTAGAAAACTCATAATTATGAGCAATGTTACCAATCAAATCCACTGGATTCTCAGCAAGTCTTTCTTCAAAATAATATGCAAGTTCATTTTCTGATTTAAACTCTTGCTTATCATACATGCTTTGCATGTCTTGCAGTGATTTGGTTTGTTTTTACTGAGGACAAGGTGTGGGTATTTTCGGATGAGAATTTCTAGTTCCAACCTCATATTCTTCCTCTTTTATGTTCAACAAGTTGTTGGTTGTCTCTCTAAATTTTTCCAGCTTGGTTTCTAAAGAGATCAGCCTTTTTTGCTCTGCTTGGTCCTTCTTTATTGCATTCAATTTTTTCTCCTTGTGCCATATGTTGTATTCGACAACAATTTATATGCTTTTAATTTCTTCTAGGCTTGAAGCCTCTCTTTCTCTTATATGGAATTCCACCTCAGGGTCAAAAGAACTCGAATATTGTACTAAGTCCCATCCCAAGGGTGGTTTTATCTCAGTAGGTATTGCATTGTATATCTTATTGAACCTGGCCGAAAATTTTTGTACTGTCTCCCCTGGTTGTCTTTTCAAATTCTGGTATTCTTCTAGGATGAGGAAGACATTTCCCGGGACTACCCATCTATCATGGAAAACTTGAGAAAACCGATGAAAATTGATAATGCTTGTAGCTGGAAGGTCTTTAAACCAACACTTAACATTTCCTTGTAATGATAAGGCAAACATTATAATACGCACATCATCTTCTTCTATTTCATATAAGTCAAGTAAATCCTCCACATTCTGAATGTGTTGCTCAGCAGTGATCTTTGTATTTTCTCCATCAAAAGGGGGCAGCTTATTTGTAAGTCCTGCAGGAAGGGATTGGAAGATAAGAGGCAAAACCAAAGGCTTAGCTATTTCCATGACCTTTGTGGGTGTAGGTAGTGCAACAGGAGACCTATGACTGCTTTAATTTTCATTAGAGGTAAGAGATATAGCATGAGGCTCTGGCTTCACTAGGTTTTTCACAGGTGTATCGGTCTGCTCATGGGCTAAAAACTGAGGCTTGAGATCTTTCCCATAATCAAGGTGGATCTCATCTTTTTACACTTGATCAGGCTTAAAGTAGGATAGAACGTAGTTCTAGATAAAAACAATGAGTTCTGTTAGCCCCCTTATGGAATTCTTGACAAGCAAGCTGGGGGGCTATGCCATTTTGGAGACCTTCAAGGAATGTATCTCCCTTTAAGACACATCATCCTTGAGGTCTCTCTGTGCTTTGCCTTATCCAAACCCCCTCTGCTTTTTCCCTAGCTCAAAGCCTTCATTTACCTCTTGTACCCCTGCAAAATTTCCCTTTCCCCCTTCTCTCCTCCTTCTGTTAAAATACCTCTGTTCCCCTCTATTTCCCCCTATCAACCCTCTAAACCCCTCCAAAATCCCCTTCAAATTTTTCCCACACCCTTTTTTTCCCCATTATTCCCCTTCATCTCCCTATCGTTACCCTTTGGAGGCCTCAAAATACATTAAAATGGCATAAAAACCCATTTTCGACCATATAATAGGCCTAAGCCCCTTTCTCCTCTAGCCCCACGCTCCTTTATCCTCCACGTGACCCGATGCTATGACCATAGCCTAGTTTTGAAAGGCGCTTATCACAGATCCATTTCGGGCGCAACCTCAGCCGTAGATCTCACCCGATCAAATGACTATTATTTACTACAGGGGGTCGCTCCAAAATTCCCGTGCCCGTACACCTTGGCCACCCCGTAGTTCATCTCCGCCATCCGTTAAACACCGGATCCAACGGCACGGAGCGCACCCGGAATGGTGGTCCCCACTCCACGCACTGTTTTCCAAAACCCGTCGGTATTTTCTGCACCACCGTTGGGCGCCAAGAGGTTTTCCCCGGAGACCTAGCGATTCCACTCATCTTCTGCCGCGTGTCCGAGTGTACTATTTCAAATCCACACTACATCCATTTCCCCGTCCATGCTTTCTCTTCACAGGTTTCAGGTTTTGCAGGGTTTTCAACAGGGAATGATCGCCATGTTGCACGATCTCTGTCACAGTGACGAGGTGATCGTAGAAAACCATGTGCAGAGGTTGTATTGAGAACCTGATGTTACAGGAAACGTTTGGAGGTGCTTGCACCATAAATTCATCAAAGAACGGAGTTTAAACTCTACCAACCCTCCGGCACCATTGAAGCTCGGAATGCACAGACAGAGACAGTACACGAGCAACAGAGAGCTCGAGGCAAGAAATGGAAGACTTATGAGCTTCTGCATGGATTTTTAGAAGGCAAAGGTACAATTAGAAGACCCCAAGGATCGAACAGGAGATCCATTGCACAGAGAGATAATCTTGTCAGGGTTTCTGTATCAGCAGAGCGTTCTTCCATGGAAGGACATGGTTCACATCATTTTTCCAGTCTACATTGCGCCCAAATAAAGATTTACACCCTTTCAGAAGTCCTGTACTGTCAAAAGCATTTGTTACACGGTATGGGGACCCTAACATCATTATTTCACAAGTTATCCAGTCAACAGAGAATGGCATTAATACTGCAGCCAGACTGCCAGAGGTAGATGCACAGATTTAAGGCAGTATGGGTTGTGGCCTTCCTCTTTTCTGAGAGATTAATTCTTCATTTAACTCTTCACCTACCTCTTCTGCTCTGTTTTTCCTATAAGAATCTAGAAGAACACGTTGTAAAGGTTGTTGTTAAGTTATTCAGCTGTTGCTGTTAGAGGGATTTAGCTTGACTGTTAGAACAGTCTTGGGAGGGAGTTACAGAGTAGTTTTATGTAATAGGTTGGGAGGAGAAAGTTTGGATTGTATTAGCCATTAAGCTTACATTACATGACTGGTTTTGCACCAATTAATCAAATAATATTTCACAGGATCCTGGTCTATTACTATTGGTGATGTTTTTCCTAACTCTGTTTATTACATTTTTATACTGTTTCATGTTCTTCTGGTAGGCAACAGAAGTATAGCATAGGATTCACCCTTGTTAGGTGCCCTATGTTCCTGCTCTTCCTACCTTTAATGTTTTCTGCTTTATGTGTATCTAAGAGTGAGTTCATGTGGTTTAACCAGCACAGTGGATGTTATTGCCTACTGGCTGATGTATGAACTTAGGGGTTTGCTGCTTGGATGTTTCTTTGTCAAATCTATCTCTGTTTTTTCCCTTGGATTTGCTAAAGCAGACCTGGAGTTAAATGACCTCTGGTCCGATCTATAAGCAGCCTCTTTGTCCCTCTTTGAGAACTGCCTCTGAGTATGTCCAAGCAGGTCTGGAGTTAAATGACCTCTGACCTGATCCATAGATAGAAACTGGGTCGTTTTCCTTCTCTCACCTTCAATCCTTAATGTTACATCCCATCATCTATCTAAAAGATCCATTAGTATAGATGACTTGCCCTCTGAAAGCCTTGGCTAGTTGTTGCAAGTAATTCTCCTTTCATGACTCCATAGCCCAATGGATGGAATTTTCTTGGCCTATCCCCTTTGCTGAAATATCCTGCTGCCTTGTTCCTTTTCTCCCATTACCTTCTCAGTTTATGGTCTCCTAACCAGCCCAACAACCAACCAACCAAATCATTTAAAACCCCCCTTCGTGCTTCATACCTAGCCTAACATCTCATTTTGGGCTCTCAAAGATACATCATTCTTTTCTTTATTGGAGAGATCCCTCTCTGGGTCTAGGAGGGATAGATCCTAGGGCCTAAAAGTGGTTCTGATGTTGTCTCATCTTTTGGTCTTGCCAATCTGGCTAAAACATGGGAACCCCAACAAGTTCTTTAAACCAAATCCAGCCTGAATGTTCTATCCTTCTAGAATGTCTCGCCATATTTCAGGTTCTTCCTCTAGTAGAGTCTTAAGGTCTATTAGGATTTTTGGAGTCGCTAGGTGGAGGATTCTCAATTTTTTAATGAGGTTTGCTCTTCACCATCAGCAATTATACCAAATCGAGGCTAATTTGGTCTTCTTCCCCAGCGGAGTCGCCATTATGTTGTCGTTCCTGTGATTTGGCAGATTTGGCAATACCAAATGACAAGACAACATCAAACCACTTTTAGATCTTAGCATCTATCCCTCCTGGGCCCAAAGAGGGATCTCTTTATAAAGGTAAATTAACGTATTATCTTTCCTATGCCAAAATGAACTCCGATTGCGATTAGCGATAAGGGCTAGCACCTAGTTATGGCTCCGGGTCATATGCAGAAAAGGGGCTAGGTGAACAAGGAGGTGGAGTAGTAGATATGAACTTAAATGATCCATTAAGACAGAGGGGAGGAATTATTCGAATGCCAACTCTTCTTAATGGCTCCGCATTAATATGTTGGTACCCTTTAGGCTGGTTTAGAAGTCTTTTTCAGGTTTTCAATAACTTCAGGTATGTTCTTTGAAGTACTCTCTGGCTGCTGGTACTCTGTTCTGTCTTCTAAGGTAAGTAAGGTGACTAAAGGTCCCTCAGGTCTTCCATGCCTTCATAAATAATGCACTGATAGTTCCAAGAGCTTTCTGTAAGAATAGTAACTACTCTGGAGCTCGATGAATAATAGAGAATGGGTAGTAGTGATCTTGGTCCTTCCTTTAGTAAAAGGAATGTCCTACTGATGTGTCCTTTGTGCTGCTGCGATCAATGATTTTCATTTAATCTATGCAAATCGTGGATTATGCTTCTTAATCTTCAATTTTATGCCTTTAATCCTTTAATTTCTTCTTCAGTGATCTTCGGCTCTACGATGGTCTTTTACCATGGCTGTGACTGTGAAAAAATTGTGAATTCACCACCTGCAAACCCTGCAAAACACGGTAAACATGTTATTAAAACCAGCGGGAGTGAGGAAATATTGCTTCAGAGGCTTGTGGGGAAGGAGCTGCAATGAGGAAAAGAGTGAGAATAGCAAAAAAATGGTGAAAAAACACTGGCAGAGCAGCTAACTAGGTGCTTTGGAAGTTTGGCCACGAGGATAAACTGGGACCGTTAGATCAGGATGATCTACAGTGGAGATTGCCTGATGAAGTCGTTGGAGAGGTTAGATGAATGGAGAATGAAATGAAAATTCGATATAATGTGGACCATTAGATTAGAAAAATTAACGGTGGAGATTTTTCGATGGGTTCATTTGAAAGATCAAATGAATGGAGAGCGGATGGGGCGAGATTAAATCAGAACCATCCAATTAGGACAATCGATGGTGGGGATCGCCCGATGGAACCATTTGGAAGGATAGGTAAAAAGAAAAAGAACGCGGTTGTGATATGATAAGAGTCGTCTGATCTCAGAGATTGACGACTAAGATTAACTATGGAAACGATGTTGTGAAGGGCGGTAAGGCAGAAAACCAAAATGGTTTTCACATAGCGTTCAAGTGGTTTTAGATTTTGGCCAAAAAAATGCGATATCATACACTTGCTGACACCTGTCCCTCCCAATATCGCCATTTCACATTTTTCTTTGGGATTAAACTACGGGTGCAGAAAAAATGCGAAACACCTTTCTTTCCATCGGATGTGGAGTGCCAGATCGGACGGTTGTGGGAAATCATGATAGGAAGCAATGTGCGCCAGTGAAACATATGGGTAGGGTCAATGGTGGTTTAAATCCTGACCGTGGGATCTTGGGAATGGACGGTTGAGATCTGTCGATGGGGGAGAATGAGAAGGGCGGGGTTTGAATAGCAAGAGTAATCTGGACCATCCGATATAACTTGATTAACGGTGGAGATTCAATCAGAGGTCGGGATGGTGAAGGATCATGAGCGGAGTACGACGAGATCCCAGCCGTTGGTTCTTGTGGATTCAACGGTCCAGATCGAATCGACGGATGCAATGACGGGGGCCTGCGAACGAGGCACGATTGAATCCTGACCGTTGGTTCTTGTGGATTTAATGGTTGAGATTAAATTGGCAGGTGCGGGTTATGAGTGAAGTGAAAAACCAATTGGGCGATGTGATTTAGCACTGGCCGTCGGATTTGAAGAATTCGACGGTCCAGATCAAATCTGTGATCGGAGGAGAAGGGGCCGATCGCATCGGAATATTGGAAGAACAAAGGAAAAGTTGGGAAAAGTGAAATCCAATTGCGATTAGCGATAAGGGCTAGCACCTGGTTATGGCTCCAGGTCATATGCAGAAAAGGGGCTGGGACTAAGGCTGAAAGGGGCTTAAGGCCTTAGTGTAAAAATGGGTTTTTTAGGCCAAAAATGAAGGATTTTTAAGCCAAATGAGGGGTTCCGGTAGGCAAAGAAGGGATTTTGAAACCAAATAAAGGGAAATTATAAGGTTTAAATGGGTTTTAGGAAGATCGAGAGGTCAAATGAAGGGTTATAGAGAAATTTTGTGAAGGGAATAAGGGTGATAAATGGGGAATGTTGTGGGAGTAAAAACGAGAAAATGGAGGCCTTTTTGAGAGCAGCTTCTTTCACAAACAGCAAGGTTCATCAATGGAAACAGCAGTGAAGATTCTTTAAAGGATAGAAGACACATGGAGGCTTCAAGAATGATAGATTTACAAAGGAAATTTTTCTCTTGAAGACTCAGAAACATATTTAGCCACCTGTTTGCTATGCCAAAAATTATAGGTGCCTAACAGCTCCCATACCCTTTCATCTAAGGATATTTCCCAGAAACTCCTTTTCTCTTAACAAGAATCCTTGTCCCCATCTATTCATTTCCAAGAACCCAAGTTAGAAGAACAATTTTTTGAGTCTATTTCATTTACATTTACAAAAACTCAACCTAATAAATTTTCCAGTTCCTCTGCTATTTTTCATCAACCCCTTCCCATATCAGTTGTTTCACCTCATCCATCCACATCTACAACTAGTATACAAACCCCACTTACTCAAGGAGAAGTTAATCAAGGCATAAACATGGCAAAGTTAATCAAGGCATAAACATGGCAGCCCCTATTCCTGCTTTCTTGATGAATAAATATGCATCATTAAATCTCCCACAACCAATGAATGCAATGCCTCAGGAATACCTTAAATTTCTTCCTATATTTACTGGTGAAGATGAAATAACTGCAGAACAACACTTGCCTTTGTTTTGCACTTTTGCTGAAAATTTAAATGTTGAACATCTTGATGTAGTAATGAGACTTTTTGTACAGTCTCTGAATGGTGACGCCAAAAAATGGTTTAAAGTATTACCAAATTTCTCAATTAATAATTGGGACAAATTAGAAAGATAATTCATCCAAAGATGGGGTGAAAAGAGAGATCATGGTTATTCATTGATAGATTTTAATTCTATTAAGAAAAACTCTAATGAAAGCATTAATGATTTCATTAAAAGATTTAATAAATTGTATAATAGTTTTCCCGCAGAAATGAAACCCCCTCTTATTGGAGCAAGAGTTGTTTTTGCTGGAGCATTTGTATCAAATTTTAGTTTCACTTTGAGAAAGATAAGGTTTTCTACTCTTGAACAAATCCAAACAGATGCTTTATAGATTGAAGAAAACATGACTGCTGCTGGAAAAGCACATGAAAAGCAGATAGTTCAAGATAAAGGTAAGGCTAAAGAAGATTCATATTAGGATCATAGGATTGATGACATGACTAAGGTCATCAAGAATTTTTCAAATAAATTAGTGAAGTTGGAATTGGATAATAATAAACCTGCACGAAAAAATAGTGTTTTTAATCCATAGTTTAGAAAGCAACCCTTGCAGATTTTTCAGAGGGAAAGAAGAGACCTGGATCAAGTTCAAGCACCCTTATATATAGAAGAAACACCTTCACAGTCTGCTGAGGATGATCAGAAAGATGTTGAAGATCAAATATTTGTTGTTTATATGGAAGATGATGATGAAGAAGAGAAATGTGAAGAAGAATCCACAGAATCTAGTGTATCATTTGATCAGGAAGATATTTATGACTATTATAAACAATTCACTAATTTTATGCAAGCATAGTTCCATAAGAAGTATGACTTAAGTTCAAAAAAGAGATTGAGAACTCAGGATGATGAGGAAAAAGAACCAGAGTCAGTTCCTTCTCTAATGGCGACTCCACAACCAATGAACTCAGTAAAACAATCATACAAGGGGAAACATCTTATGAATTTAGTGAGTAAAAATGAAAAACAAGTTGAGGCTTCCCAGAATAAGTCAATTGAATCAAATATTTTGGAGAGTATTATTATTGTACCTAAGAAAAATACTAATTCTAACAAGAATCAAGAAGAACCTGAAAATATTATTAAACATAATCAAGCTTTTAGTTTTCCCAAAGAATTAGAAAAGATCAAAATTTAAGTACCTTTGCTTGAATTAGCTAAGGCACCTGGTTACAAGAAGGAAATTGCAGAATTTCTTAATCTTTCTCAATCTTATAATATTGGTGACACTGTGAATTTTCAAGTAGAAATTCCAGGAGTCACTTTTGGACCACATGTTGAAGAGGTAGATTCTTCTGTTCCTCCACTTTATATATCGGTGTTGCTTCATGATTTCATTCTGCATAATTGTATGTTACATTCTAGTGCATCACATAACCTTATACCATTATATGTGATGAAAGAATTAGATTTAGAAAGCACTAAGCCCTATAGAGATATTTATTCATTTGATTAAAAAAGGGTGAAGTTTTTTGGGCTTATCAAAGACATGGTGGTATCCTTGGCTCAAATTCCAACCAAGAGTATCATGATGGAAGTAGTAATTGCAGATATCCCAACAAAATTTGGTATGTTGTTGTCCAAATATTGGGGGACAAAGCTTGGAGGTGTCTTAAAAATGGACTTTACATATGCAATCATTCCTATATTCAATGGGGAAGAAAGAAGGTTATACAGAGAAACTAGATTTGTTAAGACTACCATAAAGATAGATGCAAGAAATTCCCCTACCTATGGTCAAGAGAAGGAGGATCTCTCTTGTTTCATGCTGCATGAAGATGCAGAATTTGTTGAAGACTCACAGAAGAAACTCTCTTCAGCAATTGTACATAAGGACTTGGATTCAAATAAAATTTGGAAGTGTTATTTCGATGGTGCCTACTCAAAGGATGGCACAGGAGTTGGGTTTTTATTCATATCTCCAGAAAGTAATCTTTTACCTTTTTCTTTTAAACTTGAATTTGAATCAACCAATAATGTAGCTGAGTACGAAGCATTGATTTTGAGCCTTCAAACTGCTAAAAAAATGGGAATTCAATTTATTTCCATTTTTTGTGATTCTAAATTAATTATAAGACAAATTAAGAATTTGTGTCAAACCAAGCATCCCAGATTGATTTCTTATAGAATGAAGAATGGGACCTGATTGAAATTTTTTTTTAAGCCTTGACTCTTTAATTTATTCCAAGACAAGAAAAAAGAATGGCAGATTCACTGGCAGTTGCATCTAGTACATTTAAGCCACCCATTAATCCAAGACTGAGATATGAGATTGAGTTGAGGCATAGATCTTCAATTCCTGATAATGTAAAGCATTGGCAGGTTTTTGACCATGATGATCAGATCAATTATTTTCTAACAATGATTGGAAATTTTGAAGACAGTGAAATTGATCAAGAAAGTGAACAAACTTATCAGAATGATATCCTGAAAAACCTGAAACAGTCAATAGGTGATCAGAAGATAATTTAGTTGAAAGATAATACATTTCCTAGAGGTTTGGTTCCTCTTGAAAGACTATTTGATGCAAATGATGTAGCAGTAAACCAAGGAAAAGTATCTCAGGATGGCGAAATGGAAGACTGTAATTTATGAACTCAAGCCCAAGATGGTTAAGTTGTTCAAAGGAGTTCCTAAGGATTATAAAGAAAGGTATGTTGATCTTTTCAAGAAGTATATGGATGTGTTTGCATGGTCCTATGAAGATTTAAAGACATGTTATTTAGATATTATTTATCATAAAATACCATTAAAAGATGGGGTTAAGCCTCACAGACAAAAGCTTAGGCATATTAATCCACTGTTACTTGCTCCAATTGAAAAAGAAGTGAAGAAATTTCTGCAAGAAAAAATCATAGTCCCAATTAGATACTCAGACTGTGTTTCTAATCTGGTTCCTATCAGGAAGAAGAATCGAGAGATAAGGTTATGTGTTGATTTTAGAAACTTGAATGGAGCTTCCCTGAAGGATAATTATCCTTTGCCAAAAATGGATTATTTTCTACAGAAAGTGACTGGAGCTCATAGGTTATCCATGGTTGATGGTTTCTCTGGGTACAACCAAGTAGCTGTTGAAAATTAAGATCAGAAGAAAACAAATTTTACCACACCTTGGGGAACGTCCATGTATGCCAAGATGCCATTCGGTCTCATGAACGCAGGGGCTACTTTCCAGAGGGCAATGGATATAGCATTTGTGGGTGACAAATTTGTAGTCATATATTTGGATCATGTGACTATTCTTTTAGGTTTTGATGATGAGAACTTGGAGCATCTGCAGAAGGCTTTCCTAAAATGTAGGAAGTTTGGGCTATCATTGAATCCTAAGAAATATTTGTTTGTTTTGGAGGAAGGTAAGTTGCTGGGACATATAGTTTCAAATCAGGGGGTGAAAATTGATCTAGCAAGAGTTGAGGCTATACAAACAATCCCATTTCCTAGAAGTAAGAAAGATATCCAAAGATTTCTAGGGAAAATTAATTTTCTGAGGACATTTGTCCCAAATTATGCTAGCATTGTCAGAAGAATAACAGATATGCTGAAGAAAAATGTTGAAGTGAAATGGGACAAAGATGAAAGAGAATCCTTTGCCAGGATTAAAGAGGCTCTTCAAGAAGCTCCATTTTTTATCAGCCCAGATTATCAAAAGCCTTTCCAAGTCTTTTCATTTTCATCACCTTCTACCATTGCTACTGTGTTGTTGTAGAAGAACGAAGAAGGAAAAGAGAAACCTGTAGCATTTTTCAATAAAGTTCTCAGAGATTCAGAACTAAAATACAATATTTTGGAGAAAAAGGTATATGCTTTAGTTAAATCATTGAAATCTTTCCAGACTTATGTACTTCATTCTCAAATAGTAGCATATGTACCCAAATCAGCTGTAAAAGATGTCCTAGTTAAAAGTGATGTGGAGGGAAAAAGAGGAAAATGGATCGCCAAAATTCAAGAATGTGATTTAGATATTAACCCTACTAAGTTGGTAAAAGGACAGGGCTTGGAAAAATTGCTGACAGAGTCTAATTTTCAGGCTCTGGGAATTAATCTACTTGCACCCTTGGATGAAGTTGTTGATGAACAAGTCAAAGTAGCACAAAATCAACAACCAAGTACAAATTTCTTTGCTCTGATTGGTATAAGGATATTATTCACTATTTTTGCTTATTCTCTTGTCCTCCCTTAATAAACAAAAGAAAGCACAGAGCTATTAAACTCAAAGCTCAACCTTATGTTATAATTGATGCTAAATTATATTGGAAGGATCCTCCTGGTGTTTTGTTGTTGTGTTTGAAAGAAGGAGAATCAATGGAAGTTATTAAAGAGTGCCATGAATGTCTGTGTGGGGGCCATTATAGCTGGAAAGTTACTACTCATAAAATCCTCAAATCAGGCTTTTACTAGCCTTCCTTATTTGCTGATGTATACAGAGTGGTTAGAAGTTTCCAGAAATGTCAATTATTTGCAGAAAAGAATAAGTTAGCTCCTCTACCCCTTCTCCCTGTATTTGTTGAAGAACCCTTTAGACAATGGGGATTATATTTCATTGGAGAAATTAATCCACCATCAAGTGGGCAGTTCAAGTGGATTCTAACTGCCACTGATCATTTTACAAAGTGGGTGGAGGCAATACCTACCAAAAAAGCAAATGATCTGGTAGTAATGAAGTTCCTAGAAGAGAATATCTTCAGCATATTTGGAAGTCCAATGAAGATTGTAACAGAAAATGATCAAGTATTCAATTCAGTCAGATTTATAATTTTTTGTCAAACATATAATGTCATTTTTTCTCATTCTAGAGCATATCATCCTCAAGGGAATGGGCTAGTTGAATCTTCCAACAAGACATTGGTTAATATTTTGAAGAAAAAAATTAATGAGAATCAGAAGAACTGGGATTCAAACTTGACATTTGCTGTCTGGGCAGTGAGAATGACTACTAGAAGATCCACTGGTAAGTCCCCTTATGAATTAGCATATGGTACTCAAGATGTTTTTCCTACTCAACTAGCTAGACCAGTGATTTCCTTTCTTCAAGAAGCACAGGAAGAACCTAATGCATTGATAAAAAGACTGAATAAGGTGATAGAATTGAGTGAGAGAAAGAATAAAGTCAGGGAAAACTTAGTCACATATCAACAAAAGATGAATTCCATTTTTGATAGAAAGGAAAAGCATATTATTTTCAAAACTGGAGATTTGGTATTAATATGGGATACCAGAAGAGAAGAAAAAGGAAAGCATGGTAATTTTGACCCTCTCTGGTATGGCCCATACAGGATTATAGAAGCGAGATCAAATAACACTTTTATGCTGGAGAATCTTGATGGAGAAACAGTAGAGATCCCCGTGAATGGGTAGTATCTGAAACATTATTTCTAACATTCAAATTTGATGGTTCACCATTGTACATATTCAGTTTCTTTCATTGTACATTTTTCATCAAACAATATTTGACTCCATGCCCAAGGTGAAGGCACTAATCTACGGTTCTTAGTGTTTCGTGGCAAAAAAAACTATCCCCAAGTGGAGTCAGATGTTGTGGCTCATTTGCAATATCCTTTACTTTTAATTTTCAAAAATTAAAAAAAAAAATAGAAAACTATCAAAAGATATGTTAAAGTATCAAAATTCATGTAATTTAGCATAAAAATATATCTGCTCTTTATATTAAAGTTTAAATTTTAAATACTTTAAGTCTTTATGGAAGTAGGTCCCAGTTAAAATATTAAATATCAAACACATTATGGAGTGGGATTCGATGATTTATCAAATGGGGAGTAAGAGGCTCAACCCGCAGGCACTTTCAGCGCATGGGTTAACACAGAGGGTGCCTCCACAATTGACCCTGTTGACTGCGGGGATAGTCCAGATGAACGATCGAGATTCACTGCGGGGGCATAATCCAAATGAGTTCTTCGTACCTCGAGGCCTCCCATAGTGATGTATGCGGCCAAGTGGGTGACAGTTGTAATCCACGTCAGGTTTTCTTAACAGTCTTTTGGTGCATCTTGTCAGCATTTAATTTTAAAGCCCGTGCCACCTATTTATGGAGGATTCTCATTTTTCTGAAGCTATTATTGTTATTTTGAGTTTAAAGTATGCATGCACTGTGTATTTCTCAGTTATCTGCCATCCCGTCAATTATTTGTCATCCTGTCGATTGTCTGTTATCCTAAAGTTGAATTATGGATAAACTCTCATCCCTGTCAGGTTCTTCCAGTCACATCCCTCTCATGGACACCGAGAGGGATATCCAAGACACAGATTTTTCCCTTGACTACCTTTCTTTTTATCAGCAGGTCCTCCTAAACAATAAAACTTCTCCAATTTACACCACCATGGCAAAAACTGGTGTGTTGTTTTCATGCATCCCAATAACTCACCTTTTTCCCGAATTTGTGTATTGGTTAGTGTCTGTTATGTACCCTAAGAAATGTTTCGTAATGAATTGTCAAGGGGGAAATGTTCTGCAAGTCTCAACCCAATTAATTCATCAAGCTCTGTGTTATCTTGAGTCAGAGTCATATATCCAATTCACTGATGATTCCTTGATAATGCATTATGAAAGCCTTGCAGGTCAAGAGTTTAATCATTTTATTCATTTTCTGAAGCCAAATAGACAAAAATGTGTACCTGACAGTAAATAATTCCCCATGGAGGTTTTTGATATAGAATTTAGACCAATTCTGAGCTACATTGCAAAGATTTTGGGAAAGGATGATGACAGTACAGTGAACAAGTCAGTTCTGGGCATGTTGGCCATCATGATGAAGCCAGGAGTGGTGCTAGATATTCCATCTTATTGGCAAGAAGCTGTTAATTGTCATCTCATGGGCTTATCATTGACAGGCTCATTCAGGTTTCCCTCTCTTATTGTTTACCTATTTTTATATCAAAATGTAGAAGAATTCATGCATATGGTGTTAAACATTATGGATGTGAATAGGAAAAGACAATCAATAGTATTTTCGACAAACATAGTGAGGAAAGAACAGAATGAGGCTGGTTTGTTTGATTTTTCTGGGCATTTTATGTCTACTACATATAATTTTTTGAATGGAGTTTCTCCCCCCTACTTTCTTCCTAAAGCTCAAGATTTCTTGCATCTGGGAACAAATTGTAAGTTTGGTGATTGGTTTGTCTTTGAAGATTATTTTGAAATTAGACTTTATGGAGCTAGTGTAGAACCTTATAAGCTTCATGTATTTGTGCCTATGAGATTATTCGCTCTAGAGCTCATTAGGAAAAGTTTAAACGTTGACCAAATACACTTTGTGCCTATGAAGAATGGTCATATGTTCAAATTTCCAATGATTATGGTTCCCTTTATAGTTAATATGAGAAAAGAAATTGATGAAGCCACTAAGATGTTAGATGAAATTCACCTACTATTAGGAGAGAAGTGGGCTTATGACCCTCACATTTTCATTTCCAATAGGAGAATTGAAAATGGATATTAATCATTCATTCATGAGAGCAGACTTGATCTAGAAAAGGTAGCAAGTAAACGTGTTGTAGGTTCAGTGAGCTCAAATGTTCAGACTCCTGTCATATCAGAAAAATAAAATAAGAGAGGTAAAGAGGTATTGATTGATTCAGAGGACTGAGAAGAGAACAAAGTTTAATGAAGATTTTGTAGATTCTCAACCTGGTTTCTCATTACAATTGGGAGATGAACAAAATGTCCCTAATTCACCTAGGAGACATGAAGGCACTCAGGAATAAGTGCCCCTAATTAAACAAATGTTTTCCCAGATTGCAGAGAGAATTTATAAGATGAAGGCAAGCATGGTGGCTCAAGCTGAGTACCAGATACAAGACTTCTAACTGCAATGGATCTTGAAAATGATCAATTCAATATTGCTATTTCACATCCCTCTGATATGTCTACTGGTCCATCTAATAATTTTAACACTATGAATTTGATGATATATGTGAATAAAATTTCATTACTAGACAAAATGAATCTACACATGCAAACAGGTCAACTAATTATGAATGACCTAACCAAAACGAATGCTGTGAAACTGAAGGCTGAAAATATTCTTGGAAAAGTGATCAAGCAGTTGAAGTTAGAGAAAGCCAATTCCAGGGCTTTGACAATCCAGAATGAGGAACTCAAAAATATTATAGTGAATATTGGAGTATATCCTAATGATAGGTTTGTTGTACATAAGCTTATACAAAGTGTTGAATAAGAAATCTTTGTATTGAAGAAAAAATTGAAATTGCCTACAAGAGAACACTCCATGGCAGCAGAAGTTGCAGAGATAGAAAATGAGAAATAAAATCTTCTTCAATAGCTCCTGCAAAAGGAATAAGAAATCACCAAATTAAAGAAAAATGCATTGTCATTGCAGAATCATATTGAATCTCATACTTGCACTTTTCTTTTTCCATCAGGTAGTGAAGATCCATTAGCAAAAATATCATAATTAACCACTAAATTGCAGATGGAAGAGAGAGATCGAGAAAGGGCACAAGCTGATTTAGAAATAGCAACAAAGATTATAAAAGCCACTGAGGGAGAAGTCAATAAATACAAAATGGACTCCTAAACTGTTGATGCTGAGATTAAAAGTCTTAAGGAAAAATTGAAGGGAAATATATCCTTAATACAGGCTAAGGATATCATCTGGAATGATATTATTGTAGAAATGAAGACAATATGGGATTTTTTTACTGTGGTTACAGAAGAAAAAAGTATTATCAAGGAGTTTGAAGAACAAGTCATGGTAGACAAGCATAAGACAATTAATAGGGCCATTTGGGCAAGAAAGTTTATTAATTTCTTTGATTCCAAAACAGATCAGGAATTGGAAGAAAATGAAATTAAATACAGTATTTTATATACTGTGGAAATTAATAAAATGATTGTCAAAAATGATTGCAGGAAGTCTACAGAAAAGAAGTTGATTGAGGTTAAGGAAGCAGTGAACCAGTTTGATAAATTATTTGATAAAATAGCAAGAGCAGGTTTACCATAATGTTGGGGTCTTGGAGGTGGATTGTTATCATGGAATTCTTATTAACCCTTACTAGTCTTGGCAAAAAGTAAGGTAGACAGTACTCATGAAAAGACTCAGGTTCTTAAAGGAGCTACAGTAATCAATTTCTTTCAAACACATTTTCAGCTGTTGTGGTTAGTGAAAAATTTCTTTGCGTAAAAGCCATCTTTCAACAGAATTACTGATTTCAGATTGGATTATCACAAGTTGGTTCATTCACCCAAGACAAACATTGAGATATGGAGGAAATGCAAAGTTTGGATGACAGATTTACCAAAGGATCCCTTAGCTTCAAATATGGATAAACTAGCCAATCAAGGAAATGCAGCAACATCGTCATCAATTCACATTCAACATATAGATTAGGATTTTAATTTCATTTTAATTTCCTCTTTTAAAGATAATGTAATTATAATAAGACATTTTTAGGAAATGTAATAGATAGTTGACGAATTTATAAGTATTTGAAGTAGTTAGGATCAGTTACAATAGTTACAAACTACTTTCTATTGTATTTAATGAGATGGAAAAGAAAGATAAAGGTTCTGAGTTTTGGACCTTTAGACTGCAATTTTTGTACTTAGATTTCAAATGATTAATGAATGAAAAGCAATTTTCTAGAATTTTTTGATGTTGATGTGTCTTCTAGTTTACATTGTGTACTTTCCATCTTTGAATAAAATGACGTAATGAAGTTGCAGGTTTCTTTTTACTTGTGTGAATAAGAGTTAAAATCCTTAATAGGCGCTCCTTCATTTTAATTGTTTCTATTCTTATACTTCTTCTGGAGTTTGAGGTGATATATTATGTACAACAACATATCAGTTTGGGCTTCTTTCTTTCATATTCTTCTGATCATTCCATTCTATATCCACAGATAATAACATTGTGAGACATTCATTGTATTTGGTCATTTAGGATTTAATGATAAATATTTGAAGGTGTTTAAACAAAGACCAATATTTCTGTAACAAAACTATATAAATGTCTTAAGCACGGGTTCCTTATCACAGCTAAGGGATTGTCTATTAAGGTACAACAGTCCCCAAGGCATGAACGAATAGGTGAACTCATCCCTCCGTAGTTCATTCGCACCATTTCTCCATCCATGCAGACAAGTGCTCGCGTGGGTCCCCTGGGCCAAGGAAAGTCTTTACGTGCAAGTGAAGTGGAGGTTCAAACCGTAAAACCATCATGTCGTGACACTCCTCCCAATCCTAAAATTTCCCCTTATGCGTGTCCCACCACCTCGCAGGGGTTGCACACATGGCTAGATTAAGGCCTATAGCCTTCGTTCCCTTGGAACTTCAACTTCAAATGCTCAGAAAATTTCTCTAATACTACCAAAACCATCAAATTAGGGCAGTTCTCTTACCTCTGAGGATATACACCGAAATTTATTTATGATTCTAAGGCATCACAGTGCAGATACATCATGTAACCAATTTTGCCAATTTTCTATCTCCCCTTTGGAGTCAGATAAGCATTCACTGTCCTTTTCCCAGCAAAGCACACCATCAACCATAGGATTGATACAATCTTCATCCCAGGTGGTTAACTTATAGATGTGATCCACATCATATTCTTCATGCACTGGTTCTATATACCGCTCTCCTTCCGCAGTGTCTAGGGGGACTATCACCCTTGTACCCTCATTATCAAACACCATGCTTCTTTTCTTTAAGTTGATAATACCTCCCATGTCTATTGTCCAATCCAAGCCTAGGAACACAGGATAGGGGTCTGCATTTTCCACAATCGAATGACCTCAAATTCGACACGGACCTTAACTCCTATGATATCTACCGTAATTTTGGACAGTCTTCCCAACAGTATGATATTCTACTGGTTGGCCCTGCATAGTTGGATAGTGGACCATTCCAACTTAGGTTCTCCCATTCACTACCAAGTTTTCTTGGGCAGTAAATTCGCATATGACCTTAGGTCCAAAATAACCTAATCCATTTCATAGCCGCCAATCTGCACTGTTAGCCACATTTCCCGACCAGTGCATTTCTTATGCTTGTAAAGTTTTTACACATCCTTAACTTCTGGGGGCGGGTTAGTCCTCTCTACACAGCTGTCTGTTAGTGCTTGTAGATTTCATATTGCCTTCTGGTTGCATAGCAGCTTCCTACATGCCTGTAGAAATGGTTTAACTTCATCATCTATTTTCAGGTTTGTTGGAGCTTTTGAAGTAGGCGCCTCATCCTTAGTAAAGTCCTTGCAAGCTACAACGAAGGTTTTCTTTTCCTTCTGTAGGTCAAATCTTTCTTGTTTGATCGTTGCTTTCTGGATAAGAGGTTTAGCTTCAGCTTTCTCCTCAGCTCCTCCAGTAGCCATGCCATTACGTTTTATGACATTAATACTTGGTCCTTCATCACCTGGTTTTTCCTTAACCCTTTGTAAGTTCTGTGTAGGTATCTATTGTTTTTCCTTCATTTTTGCTATTATATTGGGCAATCTTCAATCACATGGTCTAGTTGTCTACAATAACAACAAGATTGTCGCATAGGGTTCAGACAGTCCCTCGCAAAGTGCCCTATCTCCCCATAGTTGTAACATATCAATTTTCCTCTTCCCTAACCTGTGCCTTCACCCTTTCCCCCTCCCCTGCCCCTAGCTGGGGAGCCTCCTCTGCTTGAGGGAGATAGTGGTGAAGAAGGGTCAACTGTACCCTGTATAGGTTTCCTCGATCTATCATCAAGTCATAGGTCCAAAAATTATGCTAGTCATGCCCCATAGAGGAGAAGAATCAACACCATTGTTGCTTCAATTTCAGAACATAAGCACCAAGACAGGGACAGTGGTTAGTATCATGTAGCCCAACGATGCGACAATTAGCGCACCATAACGTTGGACCACTTGGTCCCGCAGCCTCCTTAGGAGGCAATGGTCTAGGTCTCCCAACCTGCATGTAATTTTCCAGTAGAGGACACTGATTCTTGGTATGGTTGAACACCCTGCATCTCATGCACCATATGTCTGGACTAGCCTCTTTCCCCATTATTTTCGCAGCTTTTGTATTTTAAGGTGCATTGCCTCCAACTACCCCTGGATTTGTTGTCCCCTAAACTGAGCATTGTCCCTCGACGCAACCTCTATTTTCATAGCAGTCTCCAAGGCCTTCTCTTTCATTGCGATTGATTTCTGGCCCATAGGTCTGCGCAGGTGAGGCGGCAACATAGCGATAAACCATTCCTTGTGCTGTCTATCACCATACTGAAATTCCCCATATCTGATAACCTTTTTACGCTATTGATCAGCTTCTCATACCAATTAAGTTGGTCCTTGTCTAAAGCCTTTCAAGTTGACCACTATCTGAGGGTAGGACTTAGGCTTTTGAAATTTTTATTTTAATGTTGTCTTAATTTTCAGAATAGATGGATTTGCGTTTTGTCCTACATACCCGATACACCAATCCAAGGCCCTTCCTTCTGAAAGGCGAGTGATAGTTGTGCTCTCTTTACCACGTTGGTCGCCACATTCTACACAGCCCATATTGATTCTGTGACAAACCAAAATCGGTCCATATCTTCATCCCCTACACCCTTGAAGGTAGGTAGCTTCATGTGCGTGGCCATATCGTCCTCTGGTGGTGGTGGAGGTATGGGTGATTTCTTACCCTTATGCTGACTTGAAGGTGGTGTAGTTGGAGAGCTATGCATAGCCGATTCTCTTAATGGACTATAGACAGGTCTATCTCCTTCTTTATTATTTTGGTAGTACTGACAACCTCGTGTTGTGCTCTCGCTCAGATCAGAGGTCATTCACTCGGTGTGGTTGCACAAAACACCCTTTTCGCATAGTAATATTTTGATTAACAAAGGAAATGTTTTCAAAAATTTACCACGGAAACCCTTGAAGAACCTTTTCTCTGCCTCAGAGTAGGACACAAACTAATCGACTACGAATTTTGTCACAAATCTGCCTAGCACGCTATCTACCTAGTGATCTATAGTATGGATGATTTGTATTAGCTGTTGAATAAATTATGGTGTCTACTGTATTAACTGATCATCCTTCTAGGACGTCTAAAATTATATGAGCCTTGCCAATCACTCCTAAAGCTCATGCACAAAGGTTACAAATTAAATTTCATATACTTCAGTGAAGATGTACTTGTTCTTCCACTTCTCAGTCGTCAACTTTGTGCTATGATTCTCCTTTACAGCAAACTCCTGAATCTGTCTTTCAAACCAATATTCAATTTCCACCCTCTCAGGTCTTTAAGGACCTCATGGCATTACCCGATCTCTCTCTCAAAATTCTCCTGGTCCCGACAACATAACCATTTATTGGCTTGAGGGGTCCTGACCTAGGTTCGGAGGTTAACGTTTGCCAAAAAACCCCTATAATACTTGCCCTTTCGGCAATGATCTAATTGTGGAGGCTAAGGTCTCACCTGAAGCAGTATGGGAGGGTGTTGGAACCATGTTTTTGCACCCTGAGAGAGAGTAGGTAATTTGAGGTAGATCTATATTATAACTCACTAGGTTCGCACAGAATGAGTCTATTCGCAGCCCTTTTAATAGCGTAATTAGCATATAACCAGAAAATAGCTATAATATATAATAAATTACAGTCGCATCCATGTGTGCATCACCAAATATCATAACATATTACTATAATCACAGCCAATACTAGATCACAAATATACTTATGCTAATTCCAGAACACAGATACATTCACAACTCAAATAGGCATCACAGTTTTGCTTCAATAGTAACTTAACCAATTTCGATAACACGCAGGTTATTCAATAATACCTCGCATTCATTAACATTCAGATCCACTTACAACCAAAACACAACCCGCACACACATCCTAGCAGGGTCCGTACACATCAAGACTGAGGATCTCTGTGCACACAGCCAGTAGGAGTCCTTACACAAAACGACCTAAAATATATCTAACAGTTTTCACGTAGCATCAGTCTTGATTCATGCCTACCTCTATACTCAAACTATTCACCTATTTATATCGATGTAGCCTACGCTATCATGTGGTCCTCAAACAGTGGTTTGTGGACTCTAGGTCTACCCTTTGACCCTTGACAATGTGTTCAGGGCCTTGACCCGCCCCAAAACCCCTACATTAAACTAATCAATACAAAAATATATAAAATTTGTAGCTTAGGGAGCCCCATTCCAAAACTAGCCCATGTACAAAAACCTCTCTCATTTTCTGATAATCCATCAAGGTTTCAAAATTCTATACTCATCTTTGAAGCCTATTTTTCAAAATTTTCATTAACCAGATTTATGAAAAAATTGTAAAATTTGACTTGGAGGAAGTCCAACTCATCATCCATGTGGAATAATGACACATAAACACTCCATTACACTCAAAACATTAGTTGGTTGCAGTTCATAAGGGTTTGTAAATGGATTTTTTTAATTATTTGATGAAAGAAGAGTCCTTTTTGTATTCAAATTCTGTAAAACAGAAATATCCCTAAGAAGTCTCCAAGTGATGTAATCCTTTTTGAAATAGGTCTCTGAGGTGGGAATTCAGAGCTATAAAGGTGGAAAATCATTTTTATAAGTCCTAACTCTATAAATGAGAGATTTTTAGAGTTATAAACAACTTGAGAATTCTATTTGACACTACCACTATTGTAAATTTTTATGATCAGTAATAGACAGTGACTGTGTTTCTGGTTCACTTGAAATTCTTGGGATGTTTCAATGAGTTTATATATTATGTTTCCATTTATCTTTCTTCCAGTATCTTGATGTTAAATTACTCAGAATTCATGTTATGCATGCTCTGACTTCCTTTTAGCATTGAACTATTTATTATTTCTATGTGTTATTATTTTCCATTCATTAAAACCTAAAAAGAATCAGTTTCCATAAGAAGATACACTTGTCATTGAATTCCTTCTTGTTGACTCCATGAGCCCAATGGTAGTGAAACATATTCCATTTCTCACCCACAATAAAATACAATAAGACACTAATAAAAGAGTTAGCCATCTCATTTAAAACCTAATTGACCAAATGATTAGTTAAAGTGAGATATCCCTCTGAGACTGAAGAGGCTAATCCTCAGACAAAGCTGGTTTGAAAGAGTTACTCTAAGTTTTTTGTTGGAGTGGTTCATCAGTACCAATTTAGAGATAACATAATGAACCATTTACGAATAATTTCATCAGGTAACTTGGTTCTTACCAACCTCTTGCAATCATGCCACTCATGAATATGATCAAAAATGAGTGTGGCATAATATTGTTTGAAGTTAGAAAAAAGGTTAGAGTTAATATCATACTCAGTAGGTAACTAGAAATGTTTTAGGAAATTTTGAGCTAGAGGAAAAATCACTGTAGGACGCAATATATAACTCGATGTACCACTTGACAAAATCCCTAGTTAACATTCTTTGAAATAGAATAAGTTTAATAAAATCAACCACTAACAAATTATATGAGCACCATAGATGGTAGGTGGTGATGTGGGTGGACGGATTCTCCCCAGGCTTCCCTTCGAAGTTTGGAATATCATATGGTAATTTGGCGAGCATAGGCGGCCACCAGGGATCATGAAGAATGGGGTCATTAGTCAATTTATCTAAATCCAGTAAATCGAGAGAGGATAGAAAAGGATTGTGAATTTGACTAAATCGGTCATAGGCAGGAGAAGCCCCTGACCAACCTTGTGGTCCCCCCATAAATCGATTATATGGATGTTTTTGTTGGTGGTGAAAAGGGTTCTCCCCTATAAAAGGTTGATGTCGGCCAGCATAACTGGTAGATGGATGTTTCCCCCCAGGGTAAAAAAATCTATAGAGAAATGGACGCCCAAAAGTAGGACTACTAATGGGGTTGTACCCATGGTGAAAATAAGGACCACTCTGTGCAGTAAGACTGACATATCGAGAATGACCTAAGTGGCACATGGTACTAACAACGAGGTTTCCCCCTGGTAAATTAACCCCTCTAGTAAAAGTACTGGTAGGCGACACCTCTCCAAAGAGATAAATATACCAAGCTTGGGACATACTAGAAGCTACATTTCCCACAAGATGACTAAGGAAAACTGGAAATCCCTCCCACATATTCCCATAAGTAAGCATGCCAAACCGAGGAACAATAATGGTTAGTTGGGTAAAGATTAGTGAATAGATTCATGGACCTACCACGTTACGGAGGTACCATAGTTTTCATAGAATATGGGGTGGGCATGGAAACATTCATAAAATAGTAGGAGCCATGAATGAGACTAGTGGAAAGCCCCAAGAAGAGGTTAGAGGCATTGATGGAGGAGTAGGAATGGGCACACTAAGGGGAGGAAATGTTAGCGTGGGAGCTAAGACTACTGATGCAAAAGGTAATGAGGTATTAGAATTCACCATATGGTAAATATTGTACAAAATCACGTGAGTATAGGCTGGTTTGGAACCATCCAGGTTCAACCGCAATAAGTAGGTCCTAATGGATCAGTTAAAGGTGAATTGGCAAGAGCGTCAAATTCATCCACCAAAGTCTCAATAGATACTAGACCACTATCAATGGGACAAAACACAAATTCCAATATTATGTTATTTTCTAAGTCTCGAGTGCCGAGAGGCACTCCCTGTGCAAGAGAAATGAGTCCACTTTGTTCGGGAAGTAAAACTTGAAGACGACATGACCATCGATGAAACAATTTAGCCAGGGTGGTAATAATTAAAATACAATTATGTTAGTGCAAACACCTTACGACCGAAACTATGGAATTAGACCAAAAAACACACTATAAACTCCCTAAAAGAGATCACACGCAAACAAAGTATAAAGAAGTTGGTGGTGGAATAGCTATACTAGTGACCTGCTTCCTAGCCCTTTTAGCTGTGAACTTGGCACAAGTTCCCTCACAAGGTGTGGAACAACCCCCAAGAGGACTGAGAGAGTATGCCTAATATTTTTCTTAAGAATAGAGAAGACCACCCCCAATCTGCACCTGTGTATGAGCCTTAGAAAGAAATGCCACTATGGTCAACACGTAAAATAACATGTCCTGGGGGGACATTCGTAGGAAAAATCAACATGCATGGGTAGGAAACTTAACCTGAAATAGGAGCCAAGACCGAAATCCCCTTGAGAATTACCTCCCAAGTGGTCCCCAAGTGATAAAATACCATTTGTATGCTTTCCAATTCCACTATATCACACCACTAAAAACTAATAGAAATGGGTCATGTTACCCCGCTTACCCCAAGTGTGACCTTGTGCTTAACCCTTTTGTGAGGAGGGATTCCCATAACACAATACTACAAATGGATTTTACTCCCTACCACAAGCTGCTAAGTTGATTTCGTGGCCTTAGAGCAGTTAACTCACAGTCTTATCACCAAGACCCTACCCTAAACTAGTGTTGGTATACTACGAGTAAAAATGAAATACGAATATAGTTAATTTTATTATCGCACTAATTTTAGTGGCTTTTGTTTACACAAGTAGGAAGCGACATGAAACTATGATGGTGTGTAGGACTCTTAGTTAGTCACCCTAATGCAACTATATGCAATTTTCATTTTCATGTCGATGAATGCTAGCTACGAAAGGGCAAGAGGTTATCTAAAAAACCAATGCCTACTATGACGCACTTTTCACTAAATCTTCCTAAATGAAAAATATCCCAAGAAATTGTGAATCAATGACCCAAAAATAAACCAGAAAACAAACATAAAAGGAGACCAAAGCAAGTCTCCCAAGCAAGAACGAAAAACACTCCAGAAGCGAAATACTTAGGGAAACAAAGCACAATCAAAGACACTCAAAGAAATGAAAATGAAATCCAAAGTGGAACCAAAAGAAGGCAATATCAATCAAGCTAGGGTTGCAGCACAATGGCACAACTACAACCAATATTCTATAAAGGACTAAACTGAAACCTAGAGGAAAAGAGGCCTAAAAAATATCTTAATGAAAGTGAAACAACCGTGACAAGACACTTTTTAAAGAACTTGATCAGATGATAGCTGCACAATGGGTCACAACACCATAGTTTGTGACAATAACGACCAAAAAATCTAAGAGATCACTCATAATATGAAGGAAAATTTTAAATCAGGTCTAAACAATTGTTGAATACAACCCACCAAAACTAATGATGAATTCAAGAGAAAAAACTCAAAACTCAATCCAGGGCACCCAATCAAAACTCAAGAAGAAATCCAAGAACCAATTAATAAGGGAATACATTGAATAAACTTATCAAATTAGATCATAAAAGGGACATACAACAGTTGATCAACTACAACAAATGATATCCCAAACAAATTTTAAAAATATCGGCAAGCAACAAAAAGATTGACGCCTAATGAAAGAGAAAAAGTCCTCTAAAGAGGAACTTAACTAATCCAAAGAAAAAATGTTAAACAATATAGATATGGATAAGATCCAACATGCACACACGAAGCTCAAACTATAAAAGGAAAAAAAAATAGACTGAAAGAAAGGCTTTTCCAAGGGCTAAAAGCCTCACCCGTAGGCACAAATCTTCTTGGGAGGGGCTGACCACAGGCATAGGCTTTCCATATCGTGGATAAGGATCCCTAGTTGTAGGCACATGCTTTTAAGGTAGTGGCTAGGGACAAAAATCAGTTAGCGAGCTTCAATCGACTATAAAATCCTCTTACGAAGTCCATTTTCAGTGATTTTATTTTTTGGACAAAATTCTAAGAGGAATCCAGTTCAATGATCATTTACATCGAATTTTGTACATAAAATTACATAATTGGATTTTAAATGCACAATCTATTATTCTCTCATATAAAACATAAAAAAAAACTCCAAATTTAAGATCAACTCATATCAGAAGCAAATAAAACCAATGGGGATCAAAATGAATCCCAAAAACTACAGAGAACTAGATGGGAGAGAAAGAAAGAGAGAAATTGATCAAAATCGAAGGCAAAGCGGACACAAAGAAAATATGATCTCATTGAAAGCACCAATACTGTAACATTATAAATTGCAAGTTAAAGAAAACCTAGTTAGGGTAACCAAAATGTAGCCATCGACTTATGGTTGAGCCAAGGCTTATGGCTCAACATGTTTTGAAATACTAACATGGTATAGTTGGTTATGGCACAAATAGTTATGGTTTGAGATATGCCTCAAATAGTGGAGTACTGTTGCAGGGATATTTATTCAATTCAGGCTTCATTATGATTTCTTCAACGAGTAGAAAGTATACATTTGTCGCACTCAATATTGAAAAGGGCGAGTATATTGCAGCTTGGTTTGCAAGTTGAGAAGTAGTATGGATTCAGAAAAGTCTTGGAGGATAGTTTCATCAAGTGCGGGTGATGACCATGAAGACATGTCAACGCATATTGATATCTAGTACCAATACATGGCACAAAAAGAAGCAACGTATCTCTAGTACAATTCTATAGTCAAGCAGATTATTGATAGAGCCTCTCTCCCAACATGAAGTTTGTATACTTCGAGGAAAATCTTGGAGTGATTGAGCATGTGTCTCTCTCAGTAAGAGGGAATGATGAAATTACAACATCAAGGGTAGACCAAGATTAGGGAGAATGGTCCAAAGTGTTGATATTAGGGACATACATTCTCCTTGTGTTAAGTGTGTTGGTCGAATTAGGGTGAATGTTCTAATAGACGAAAATCATTCTTCTACTATCAAGTATGTTGAAAGAAATTAGGAAGAATGGTCCTACAAGCCCAAAATCACTCAATTGAGTCAGTTCCTTTTAGCATCAGGATGAGACTCTCTAGATAGGTTCATTGAACATTTAGAATTAGGCACGAAATTACTCATGGAGTGTGAGGCCTTTGGAGACACACCATCCGTAAAATATATTAACCAGGACTAGTATGTATACCATTTGTCAAAAGGACCGAAATTATGGTGACTAGTTGATGCTAATTATGTACCATTTGTGAGGAGTACTGACCAGGAATATGGTGCACCATATGTCAGAGGTACTGTATGGAATTATGATAACTAGTTGATGTTGTTGATTTACTATGGGTCAGAGTTGTTGACCAGGACTATGATAATTGAATGATGAATTTCTATAACATTTTCTTAGTTAAATGTTTTAACATGCGAGTATATTGATAATAATTATGAATACCTCCCTATGTAAGAGGGAGTTTTGAATAATGTAGCTATGGTAGGTATTCATAATTAATATTTTAGCCCTTAATGTATATGTAATAATATATTTTGGATGTTTTCTTCATGTTTATTTCAAAAGAAAGAATTTTTAATTTTTGAAATATTGAATTTTTGGCTTGAACTAATAAATTTAACCCTTTAAGAAGTCAATTGGGCATGCCCCTTTGGTCACACCTATTCAAGCTCCTAGAAAATTATAAATAAAGGCTTTGATTTCCTCCAACAGAGAAATTTGATCATAATATATATAGGAAATTCATAGTATTTGATGCAAATAAGAAGGACTCAATATGAGGCTAAATGGATGGATGAAATCTAAGGAAGAATAAAATATATAAGGTAGAAAATAGTCATTTTATGAGTAGACAAAATATTTGAGGAAAATGAGTTCTTGGGTAGAGGACCAAATTTGAGCATACTCATTTCTTACGCAGATGACCAAATTATGTGCATACCTATATCAGTTCAGTTTGACCAAGTTTGACCATAGTAGTATTTTTGCTCAAGTTGACCTTTTTCTTGGATAAAATATTTAGATGTATCTTTGTTGAACTTAATGATTTCTGTAAGAAAAAGTTTGTTCATTTTTCCCCTATGTGGGTTTTCCCAAGCTTAATTCTTATGTCTCTTGTTTGGTTATCTCTTTATGATCCTACTATCATTTTTTTTCTATTGTTGTGATATTTTGTGTAATCACTTTATGATGAATTTGAATTCAAGAAAATATTATAGTAAGAAATCGTAAGAATCAATTATTAGTTAGAAAATCCTATGAAAAATCATCATTCTCAGGGAAATCCATGTGCCCAAGCTCAGTCTTAGGATGTTGCACCCATCTTCCATTCTTCCACCCCTCCTAAAATTTCTGAGGAAATATGCCAACCTAAAGCTTAAACCAACAATGAATGGCATGCTTATTTTGATTTATAAATTCAATTTGTGGTAGCCAATTAGGTTCACGACACTGTCCATACCAAGGGAGTAAAAATCCAATACCTAAACCCTTTCACTCTCCATTGGAAAATGAAAATACGTTTCGATAGGGCCTTGAAGGAGAAACATGAATACCACAATGATATAATATCTTCTTTGAATGAAATGAAACTAGTGCAAAATTATCAATGCACATGTCTGCCTAGTTTGGATGCCCAACTTATTCATCTTGAAAATAATATTTAATGTGACCTCCTACTATAGCTAGAAAAAGCATTGAAGACTAAGCTCCAGTCACCTCTTTAGACTCTTGATGATATGTTTTACATCCGAACAGTTGTTTTCTTTCTTTATGTAGCCTAGTCTATGGGGGTTGTCAAAATTTTCTCAGTGTTATATGCTTTTATATTGAATTACCAGAACTATGGTCAATCGTCAACATATATGGTTTCCTTAGAGGTAGATTAAGACCAAAAATTGTATGAACAATAATATTTTTCTATTGTATGATGAAATTATGAGGAAATACAATTTAAATTCACAATTGTTTTTTGACAAAACCATGATTATATGGTCGTCTATGTGCACACTCTTACACTTGTTTTTGACATGTTTTATGCTTCTTTAATTTAATTTAATATGATATGAATAACATTGATTATTTATAGAAATATTGAGTGTGCACATTGATTACGGAGAGAAGACTTACAAAAAAAAGGAATTTGGTAAGAGTTAAGTTCTTATAACTTTATTAATTAAATTTAAATACAAAATTCTAAGATATAATTTATATGGTAAAACCAACATTAGTTAATATTTATATTATATATATACCTCACATTTTAGATAGATAATTTTTTTTCTAATTATATGTTCATTAATTAAATTTATCAATTTTTATATAATTATTAATCATATATTCTAAAATATTTATGAATGTACATCATTATTTTTTAAATTTATTTTAATATCATATGTATTTTATGAGTTTTTCTAAGAAAAATGTTTGTAATTTTTTTAATAAAAATAAATTATTACAAACTAAACAAAATTTATTTATTATTACATTTTAAATCAATTCAACTATATTATTATTATTATTATTTTAATTTAAAATTTCATATATAATGCATCACTGTATTATAGAGAACCTAAAAATGTAATAACAAATATTTATAATTTTATTAAATCACAAAAATTTAAAATAATCGTTTGATAAATATATTTATTTTTTGCATTATGGGTCTAGAGTTGTCCTTGATGGAAACCTATATTTATGTCTACCCTATCTTGTATTTGATGCTTTCATGCATTATATGGATTGATATGCATATATGACATTGATGTGATTGATCAAAACATGATTTTATGGTTGATAAAAAAATTCCGATCAGTATGTCTACACATAGAACTATTTTTTCATCTATTGTCTATATGTCTACTTGATGGCCAATGTATGAAAGATGTGAGTTAGAATAAAATTGATGATTGGTATGCATGTTTGAGGTTTGGATTGATGCTACATAGGCTTCAGATATGTACATAGGTTCTAAAGAACATGAGGAATAAATTGGGCAAGTTGTAGACGAAAAAAAGTCATCTTACCTAGTCCAAAACCCACTTCCATGGAGGAAAGCTTAAGGGTGCAGCTAGAATGCCCTATCCGTGTGGAGGAAGGATTGTGGGTGCATCCATAGGTGTAATATCCACATGGAACAGAGCCTCTAGGTGAAAATGGGCATGTAGGGTGAAAAAATTAAAAACCTTTGCATGAAACCAGGCTTTCACCCATAAGAATTCGTGTGTGAAATGGGATTGATTTGGTCAATGATTACTATGGTTAGTTTTTATTGTGGTATGTTATATACATTTGTAATTACCTAAGGAATTTGAGGAACTCAAAGACTATATAAAGAAGAGAAAAAAAAAAAATTAGTGTGTATAGTTGAAGAAATATTTTGTAATTTTGAGCAAGAGGATAAGAGAGCGTTGGAGGAGACTCGTATCTTAAAGATATGAAGATCATTTGAATATTCAATGATTGATATGTTTTATTCTTGATAATATGAGTTACTAACATTTTGGAAGATATATTTTGGATGAGGATTAGTGTTATACAATGATCTATGATTTTGGGAAAGTGAAATGTTTGAATCTACCTATGCTACTGATTTACAATGGTATTAACTATGGATATGAATGACTTATTTTCTGGTTTGCACAGGGTGATCTAGAGAACCATTATTAGAGGAGTATGTTTTTTTTATTATGTCAATATTTATAATGTGAATGAATATTGTGTTTGTATAGATCTGATATGATTGCGGAAGAAATTTGAAAATCGATCTATGCATATGTTTACAGTGATTTTTGATTAATTGTAAGCTTCATTGACTAGTGAGCTAGTTTCTAATTGTATTATGTCTTAATATAGTGGTTCTAACAAAATGTATGCAGATATCTGATCACATATATTAATGTGGCTTCTTATTTATATATGTGGAGAAGAAAAATTGTTTTGAGGGGAAATCATTTTTGTTTTCTTGATGATAGTAACAAATTCAGAATGTTTCTCCTTGATGAGGTTTTGGTTGCTTGAGTTGAGAGAGACACTTCTTGTCTTACCTTTATATGGTGGAAGATAATATCCATAGTAGTGTCTGGATGGAAAAAACCTATATGATTGATCACTCTTTTGGAAATGTGGTTTTTCTTATGATATGCATTGACAAACTTGTATAGATGTTGCTACTCCCAATTATGTCCTTTTCTTAGGGCTTGATGAAGAATTTTCAACATGATTAATCTTGGTATATCTATGAATTTATTTTTTCAATGAATTCTCCTTAGTATTTTAGTGATTATTATATGGAGAATATTGAAATATCTAGTGAAATATTGTTGAATCTCATAGTTATATATTGGGAAAAGGATCATATGCTTGAATCATAATTATGTTTCTTGTCTTTCGAAGTTATTTATCCTCTACACAGTTGGTAAAAATTATTGGTCCTTTTTGTTGCTTAATATGTGACAGAAATATGGCTTTATGATCTATGAAAAATATCCCTATGACAGATTAATGTGATGACTTATTCAAACATGATGCTAGAGATATTGCATTCAGATTGAGTATTGAAATCTTGTGAATTAACAAATGATAGTGGATATGATGATGTCGTTTTTCATTTTACTATTAGGGCTTGATGAGCACACTTAGTTTATTTGAATGCACATTGTTGATCTATTTGAAGATTGGTATATTGACTTGGCTTAGCATAAAAAATTGACTAGGTGAATTATAGATATGGTACATGACAATAGTTGAATTGAATATTGACAATTATATTTAGATAATTTGATCTATATGTTGTTGCTTTTCCTTATATCATGTTGCATGATGGTGATTTAGAAATTGTATGACAGTGTTATGGTTGAAACTTGAAAATGGTGATTTGTCTTTGTTAACACTGTAAAATCGTACAGTAGAAGATGACATCAATTAATGTCGAGCCCAAGGATTTATAGGACAGGAATACATTATGGAATCAAGAAGTATTTAAAATCTCTAAGGTTTTGAGAAAATCAGATTTGAACTAGTCATAAATGCTCAAATGCGCACTTTTTCCTTTGAGAAGAGTGCCTTCTGTGTGCCTTTTTGCCTGATAACCGCACATTCCTGGAAATGGAAAAAAATCATTTTCTGAGACCACAACAAGCAAGGGATAGTTACTCCTTATGTGAAATCCGCCTAAGGACAGCCACCAGCACCTCCTTAAACATTATGTGAGCACAGAAAAGAATATTTGAGAACACAATGGAATCACACCTTTCCCTTGGGTCACCATCCATCATGTACCAAGGGAGGGAAGGAGGATTTAAAGCTCACCTATATAAACCCACCAAGAGATGAAAAAATGGTGATCACAAGGTTATGCTGCCCAAAGTTGCCCCACGCAACACCAGCATTGTGCGTGACCCGGAGCTGGAGCTAAAGAGGACTCGATAGTTGGCCACCCAACATCTTAGTCCACCACAGCAGAGAGAGAGAGTGTGAGACTCCATCAGAGGCAGAGCTTGGAAGGCAACATCCTTGCATCGAGACCTAGAGCCATTGCCTAGGTTCCCTTTGGCAAGTGGGTAAAATTTCTTCTCCATTTCAAATGTTTAATAAGAAGAGGCCATTGAGCCATCATTTGCAATATTATCATTTGGAACTCTCTATATAGCTTCTATATATTTGTGTTTTTAGTTTTAGTTTAATCAGAGCATACTTCAAAATACTATTTCCATTAAGTTTTATGCTTTTGAGCTCCCCCCACTTTCTGCATGTTACCAATAGTTTAGAGGGTAGACCAGACTCTCTAAGCTTATGTGATTTATTACACCCGTGTGACTAATCCACTACAACAAGATTGGCGACTCCACTGACGTGTTCCAAGATTATGTGGTTGTGCCATATTTTGCAGGAGACCCTTTGTCTATGCTGGAGTGGAGCTGACAGTCCTCTGACCCATCTTGTAGTCCCTAGACTCACTAAGCTGACAGATTGAAGAAGGCAGCTCCTAATATTTTTACTTGCAGGATTTTTGCACACAGTTTTTCCTCATAGAGGCGCATTGCGCGCGTTCAGGAGTGACCTGCACGCAAGAAGGCGCACCTGTCAAGGGATTTTTTGTGCAAATTGTAGAGAGATTTTTTCTCCCTATTTTCTGCATTTTTTCTGCTTGTAAGTGTGTTGGGAAGCCCCTAATGTATCTTCCAACACCTGTTTTGATACCCCACAGCTTTTGAGGACTCACTTTTTGCTGCTTTCTGTAGGCATTTAGTTAGTTTTCATTTAAGTTGGTTTTTGTAAAAAGTGATCACATAGTTTAAGTAGGCGGCGAATTAACCATTACTTTCTGAACAATTTATGTTTTTTTCATGTTCTGGTATGCACACTTAGTTTAACTAGTCCAAGTAAGTGGCTCATGACCACACATGCATAAGCTAGTGTAGAAATTGTTTAGTTTAAATTCAATTTTTGCATCTAGGAAATTGCGGGACTAGGATTAAATCTCCAATTAGAGAAAGTAATGTTTGTTGTCTTTGCACCATTTGGTGACCCTAGACAAGCATATGAATGCTCTACATTTTTGATTCACCATCTCCCTTTATTCACTCACATAGACTAACTCGGAGGATTTGGAAGCGGCCCATTATCCGCAAATGCTTTCTATTTGAGCAAGGAACAACGTCACATATTTTAACTAGGGGATTTTTGTAAAGGATCACCGATATCCATATGTTCAAATTATGAGATTTTTCACCATACACTGACACAAATTCACCCACTAACAAAAGAAAGCCACCTAAAAATAACTTAAACTAACTCACAAAATTCTCCCCACAGGGACCACAAGAGAATTTATAGATTAAGTTAGGATCAAGGGGGTAGGCATCCAATAAGCCACCTTGATCACACTTCACATTGAAACATAGAATTTGTGTATTTAGGGAGCTTTTAAATCCACCTATCAGCCCACGGAAAAGAAAACCCGAGCGCGGCATACACCTGATTCATAGGGGGTTAGGCTTAGGCGCAGTGCATGCGGTATCAATTGGGGCTATCTGACCCGGCTGATACTCGGTACTGTTAGCTGAATACCAAGAAGCCCAAGACTCGAACACTCACGTGGGATGGTGGTTCTTAGTGGCCAAAACTAGGGCATCCTTTACCCTATAGGTGACAGTGCAAGCAAGCGCCAGACCCTCTACCCTTACCTTGGTTGATTCTCTTCAGCTGACTAGAGGAGTCACCAGCTCTTACGGGACATTGTGCCAGAACTCGCAAGAAATCCTCTCAATGCCCAATTACTTTTGTGTGTGTAAGGACGTATTAGGTCTTCTAGGATTTTGAGTATCATGCGCAAACAAACAAAACCATTTTTTTCTTGATTGATCACATAGATTAAGTTAAAGGAAAATTCATTTCATTTTCTCTTTGTTTTATGTATGTGGCCATAAATTTTTCATGATCATAGACTCGATCCCCTAAAAAAATTTCCAAAACCTATCCTGGTCGACATTCAAATGGTTTCAATAGAACCTCGTCGATCCAGGCATCTTTTGGACCTCCCCCCATTGTTGGGAGGGTTTCTAGGTCTTTCATCGTTTAGGCGTCAAAGATAGAACATTGTCACAGTGGTTGGTTCCTCCTTTCTTGGAGCAACCTTAGTTGGGAACCCTAGTCGGTCTCCCAACACCACACTGCACACCACTACCCCCTCGTCCCCTAAGGGGCAGAGGAGCACATCCCATACAGGAAGCCAGCTGAATTCACAATAGGGTACGTCACAGACTAACCCTCGTTCTAACCAGAACTTCATGTCTTCACACGTTGCCATGGCGTCAACCTCCCAGTCACCCTTCTTAGCAGCGTTGAATCTACCAAATTTGACCAAGCTCACCAATGACCCCATCGCAGATGACCCCAATTGGCCTCCCATGCCCATGAAGCTCCCTTTAGACATACCAAATTTTGAAGGCAAGCAAGCAGAAGACCCAGGAAATCATATAATAACCTTTCACCTATGGTGCTCATCGAATAGCATCATTGATGATACTATTCAGTTGAGGCTATTTCAATGCACTCTTATGGGAGCGGCCGAGAAATGGTACATGGAGCAATCTCCTGCTTCACATGGAACCTTTAGCGCCCTCGCTACCGCATTCCTCACATACTTTCAGTTTCCCATTCACCACCATTCGGGAATGGAATTACTGACTCATTTCAGACAATCCCCCTCTACCCATATTTCAGAGCATCTCCATGAGTGGAGGTCGCGTCGCATTTTATGTAAAGCACAACTCGATGACCGATTCATTTTAGATTTATTCTTGAAAACTCTGATGATGGAGATTTCAAAGGATGTGGTGCAACGTAACCCCACATCCGAAGAGGACGCAATCAGTAAAGCCCAACAGCTTGAACTGATATATACACAATTAGGATACATATACAATATCCTGCCCAACACCCCACGCTTGCAATCTTATCAAGAATTTCCAGGCACGTCTAACTCTACAGACGGACTTATTAGGTCAATGACCCAAGGGCACCTAGGCAGCAGCAGTCAGAATCCCGGTTACACACATGGGTCTACCTAGAACATGTCTCAACCCGAATTTCAAAGTCATCACATGCAGCAGCCGAATTTTACTAATAGGGCACAAGCTTATAACCAAGGAGGACCTTATCCTTTGGCTGAGGGGACCCAGTACGCAGGAAGAAAAACTAATGGAAGAAATCCCCCACAATGGCCAGGTGAAAACATGGGATAGCAATATTCTCAGTCCCAGGCACATAACCCACCTACGCAAAACAATGCACAGGTGAACTTTGTGCAGCCATCCCAAAATCAACCACACCAGTCCGATCAAGAGAATTATCCTCCTAACATGGTTAAGAGAAAGGTAAAAAACAAGCGTAAAGGGAACCTTGGACAGGGGGGCAGCAACCAACAGTGTCCACTGTGATCCCAAGCTAGAGGTAACTCCAACTAGAATCAAAACCAGGAGCCAAGCAATGCCCAAAGGCAAGGCAAAAGGCCACCTTTATGAACAAACCATTCTTGTTCAATATGTGGTGAGTACGGGCACTATACTCACCACTGTCCCGAAATCCTTGAGCTTAAAAAGCTTCAGAGTAACCAAGGACAGGGAAGATCTTCCGAGACAACTATGATTATGCAAGAAGCCTTCCCCCATCAAGGAACGGTCAGCACTTAGCAGCAAAACCCTGACGATTCTGGGAAAAACAACCATGAAATTTACATGGACGGGGAAGAAATGTTCTTCCAAACTTAGAATCGTAGCTACGAAACCCCACTAGACACAAGTATGTCAGGGGCTAGTACGAGCATGCCAACTTCACCTTTAACCATTCCAAAGATTCCTTTGGAACCCTTGCCAAAAATGGTAAAAGGGCCTAATCGGAGAGTAGGTAATTACTCCAAAGCGGCCCACAATTATAGCATCGTATAAGATTTATCTCAATCACCTGCTTCTATGTTAGCATTGGAAGTACTGCAATCGTGCCCAAAGCAACGGAAATCCCTACTTTCTACATTAGGCACTGTCGACCCGACCGACACACGGATGATGGATTTTGACTTAGACAAAGCCACCCCTAGGCTTCCCTCCATGGTCGCCTTCCAGATACCAGTATCAGTATAGAATATCACTATTCACCAATGTGTCATTGACGAGGGTGCATCCACATGCATCATGTCAAAGAATGTATGGCATAAGTTAGGATCCTCCGAACTCAAACCTTCCATCATCACACTCAGAGCATATGACGGTCGCCCCTTGACCCCTGTCGCCCTCTTCCAAAATGTACTGGTCTGCTTAGCTGACAAGACAATCCACATAGACATCGAAGTCTTGGATGCTCACTTGGATTACAATATACTCCTTGGGCGGTGTTACATATACGCCATGTCTGCCATAGCATCCTCCGTTTTCCACATCATGATGTTCCCCCACGAGGATCGGATCATAACAGTAGACCAGCTGACGCACATAAAAAAGTGTCCCTTGACAAACACGGATGTAATTGTACCCTATGTAGATACAGCCGAAGACGGTCTTTCACGATATCAAGAATATGGCCCTGGCCAATTCAAACTATCATCCGTCCTAGGGTCATTCCTAGGAGATCCTCCCATCATCCCTGAGTAATCACCCGATGCCATAGGGGCCCCGGTATGCATGATGTCCACATCAAGCACCGAGGTTAGTTAGGACACGGACTCAAGAAGTAAAGACACTGAGGAATTAGCTACTGCAGCCTCCCTAGTCTACACCACCTCCCAAACTCCTTTCCTCTACCCACCTCTTGGATTCACTCCCAGTAGGTCTTGGCAACAATGGTATTACCCAATATATCATTGGCATTCCCAGTGTGGTATTTAGTTTCCTCTCCAGGAACAACATCTACCAATGTTACTGCATTTGGGTTAATGCCCCCCGGTTCCAAGGAACCCCAGCCTACCTAAGTAGCAGTCCAAACCTCCCCCGCAAGGGAAATTCACATTGCAAAACCAGTTACCGTGGCCAAGAAAATCAACAAGAGGGGAAAGAAAGCGATGACCCCCACCATGCAAAGGGAGTCATCAGCCTGCGCTATATGTGATGTCATAGGACACCCTACCCACTCCTTGGCTGCGAGACAGGCACCTCGAAATAGTGTTCCCATAAAAAGGAACTTGCCACCAAAAGTACAAGCAAACTGTTGTGTAGCAATCATGCATGCGCTCTCAGTGACACCTATGGGCATTATACCCACCATTTTCTAGAAATACCATGGTATAGGGACGCCTTACATGCGATCGAGCGATCCTATCAAGAGGATCCTCCATCCAGTCTACCAATGACAAGCTGCGTACCATCCTATACTTACAAGAGGAGCATAGATTCATAGAAATACCCCTGGTAATGCTGATTATATGTTGTATGCTATGCGATGAACGTGGCCACTACCTCGAAGAGTGTGCCGCATTGAAACTCATTCAAAGATGGTATCCAATCGAAAGGGTTTACTACGTGTGGCTATGGGCAGCACAATTCACGCCCACTATGTGCCGATAATCACCTATTGGAAGATTCTCACTACATACCTCACTTCCGGCTAGCCCTTTCTAGCCTCCACTCAGCCATAGTCCGTCTTTCCTGAGAAGACGATATGGATGTCGAATCCATCAGTAGCTCCATGACCCAAGCGGAGGAGATGAGCAGGTCCATAATGTTCTTATCAGCCGAAGAATAGCCAAGTGGGGAACCCCTAGTTACCCCTAAAGGCATCTCACGAAACCCAACTGCATGCACGCTATGCAAGAAGACGGACCATATAGTCGTCCACGTCCCTCACTTAGCAACATTGCAACGTTGGTACCCCGCCTGGCCTCAGACCAAGCATGATGGGACCCGCATATCATGGATATTTTTCTTGATATGTCAGGGTAATCATTATGACTGACATTTTACCTATGTCTTACAGATCCGTCCCACTATCAACATGATTAATGCCGTAGAAAAGAGGACGAGTGATCTCCAATAATGGCATAAGAGATACATCATCGACCCAATGTCCCCACCACCGTAGTGGTGTGTCAAGCCTAATAAAACCACACACCACCACGTATACCCAGACCAAGCCTAGGATAACATGTAGCCTATGTGATCTAAACGATCACTGAATCAACCAATGTAGAGAACTCAAACCCCTTATGAATAGTTTCTGCATAATATCGCCTCTTCCTCAAAAACTTCTCTCTAATCAAGAGAAGATCACACAGACTTACTATCAAATTTGCTCACACTTTCATCATACGTTTAAGTGTACGCATCTCCCCAAGCTAAGAGCAGCTAGAGCGGCATTAAGTCAACCACCCACCAAAAAGGGAGGCAAGTCTCAACCTACGATGCAAAAATGGAAGCAGAAGATGAACTGGTCCACAACTGACCCTTTCCAAGCGTCCACATTAGGAACATCGAGTATTGTAGAATATCACACTATCTACTCTGTCAGTGCTGTGATACCCCACACCATTTGCACCAGTCATAATCATGCGCCAGAGGAATGCCTGCTACTACAAGTGTTCAGGCACCTCTATGATAAAAACAACTTCCACCTACCGGAAATTGACTATCCTAGTGGGAAAGCCAACCGTCAGCTCACACAGGACTCTGTTACTGAGAACCTTCCCCTGCTACATGCCATCGACACAATTCATCACATATGACTTATGTCATCGCATGCCCGAGACAAGATTACAACCATCTCCTCGTGACAGGAATTTCGCTTTATTCCTATCACAAAAGACCAAGGCACCTTATGCCTTTGCATAGATTTGCACAAGATCCCAAACTTGCATACCACCATCAAACTCCTTGATGACACCCAGCCTCTTGAACAATTCCTAGTACAACTAGAGCTAGTTGACGAAAGCAGGCGACAATCACTACAACACAATGAGGCCCATAAAAAAATGGTAAAAGCATCATTCGACCGCCACATCACCCCTCGCTCATTTACGGAGGGATAGTTAGCCCTTCTCTATGATGTCGCAAAAGAGGCCTTAGGGCCAGGAAAGTTCAAAACCTTGTGGAAAGGGCCCTATATCATCAAACATTGTCTCCAGCAGGGGGCATACATCTTGACGGAACCGGACGGGACCTACCTCACTAACCCTGTCAACGGCCTTTACCTCAAGAAGTTCTATCCATAAGGGCCCTAGTAGCCCTTATCCCCTAGAGTTAGAGTACACAAAAATCCCGATACCAAAATATTTTTGACCCAAAGACCTAAACATGCTCAAAGTGCCACCATGGATCACCAACTTGAACCCTATTTCGGATTTGCTGATGGAGCATCACAATGGTCTCAAAGCTTAGCTGCAACCGCCTGGATCATCTACCACCCTGACCGAACACCATTATGTTCAAATAACGTGTGCATCGGATCAGTAACCAACAATCAGGTAGAGTATGACGTCGTTAATGGACTTATGTGCATGGCCCTCCATCAAGGCATTCACCATATGCATGTCTACCTAGATTCCTAGTTAGTGGTGTCACAGTTAAACCAAACATTTGAAACCAAAGACACAAACCTGTTTAGAAAATATGTGCATGCCAAAAGATTAAGTACACAATTTGATTACATTACATTCTCACATGTATCAAGGAATCAAAACCAAGCAGCTGATCGCATAGCTAACAATATTATTGACTGGAATGCATCACGAATAAACCACCATACATGAAAAATAAAAAAACATAGATATCCATCAACATAACACAAAATCAATAAACCGAAATAGATAGCACACCATGTAGAGCCGCAAAAATATCTCTCATATATATATATATATATATATATATATATATATATATATATATATATATATATATATATATATATATATATATATATATATATATATCAAAAAATATGTGTATCGGAGTACAAAAATAATATCACTGTCCCATTGACCAGCCCAAAAATACAAGGGTCATCAAAAATAAGGGAAGCATCCTCATGATGGGTGCTTTTCCTACGTACAAAGCTACTCTAGGGGGGTGCCCCCTCAAGAGGAGCACCTGGGCCCACCACTGCTCTTGGTGCCAGCACCAGAGCTGTTGTCGCCACTACAACAGCTACCCGTCATAGAGTGGGACAGTACTCACTCTTGCAGGCCATCACCATCTCTAGCCAAACCTCCTCGAGATCATCCATAAAACCTCAGGTAGGCACCATGTGGTTCAAATGGTCCACACGACCCCAAAAGTCCTCTAGAGCGGCCACCTGAGCCGTAAGTTTTGCGATGCGCGCCTTAGCCACATTTGCATGAGCTCTCTTGGCTACTACCTCAGCTACAACCGAGTTGTTACCCTCACCATAAGGGCTAGTACCATCCCTGCCAAGTCCACCAGCACCACCCGGTCAACCTGCAGCACCTCCTCCCCGACCACCCGGTGGTCGTGGTAGAGGATCATGACCCACCAGTCAGGCCACTAGGTGTCCCACCTTGCTAACATCTACACGAGTAACCAAAATAATGTCAGTTTCAATAAAAAAAATACTCAAGTACTTAAAAACTTGATCAAATGGAGAAATGAAACACATATTTGTGGGACCCCAAACATAACTGAAAGGGAGACCGATATCTGGATCACCCTGAAAGTCCATCCCCATGTACGGGTATGGTAAAAACATCTATCGATTGGCCTCGACCCAGGCCTCCGTCGTGTCATTCCAATAACAACCCACCATACCACCACCACCGTGTGGCATCACTGGAGCCCACCTCCTCATGCGTGGCTCCTTCGGCCCCACAATAGGCACAGCCACAACGGGCCTCTGTAGCACAACCCTCTCATACATAATACTACACAAGGTGCTAGTGTACGCAAATGATTTGGATCCACGTTGGACCCTGTTCAGTTGTGACACCATACCATCAAAATAGAAACTAGCAAAATCGAAAAAATTCCCATTCCTCAAGCCGCATAAAACCCCTACCTGTAGGCCTGATGCCCGATGTGGAGCAAAGGACCCTGCTAGTCGCACAATAATGGCCAGAGCACACTGCTCGGCCACATCTATTACTGATGCAATATTGATGCACCCCTCAGTAAGAGGCGCACCACCACAATGCCTCCTCCGGAACTTGTCCATGTTCACTTGCCTAGCAGGGAGTGGATACCTCAGTTCCTTGCCCTAAGGCTATAATCCAGTCACAAAGTATATATCTATCTTTGTATGGATAATCAAGTTAATCCCCCTCAGGACGAACATATTGTGCCTCCTGCACCAATGTTGTATCATATAATGTAGCAATTGGTCATGTGACCGAAGGAACTCATTCTCAACAAATTTCAGAAGTCCCCATGCGGACAACTGATGGCGCACCCCACCATCAGCAGCCAGAGTAGTCCGGATCTCGGTCCAATCTCACTCTCTCCACAACAACCTGACAAGCAACAGGCACCCATCAGTATAGAGGAGAAACATCAAAAGGGATAACAAAAACCCAAGTTTTTACAAAAATCCTGCCCTTGTGCGCCTGTCTTTCAGATAGGCGTGCCCTTATGTGCGTGTTTTGTGCACAAGTGCACCCTTGCATGCAAAAAGGGGGAACAACATTCCTTCGTGTGGTTTTCCCTCTAAAATAAGCGCAAGGGGGGCACCTTCTTTCCTATATCTCCCGCACAATCTAAGCCAAAAAACCCCTTTCATGCCATAAAAACCTAATTTGTACGGCCCCCGACATCACCAAACTAAAAAAATTGAAATGCAGGACATCATGGAAGTTACCTTGGCATAATATCACTAGTCCCCAGTATGCAGACTGACCGCAATGACAAGAAAAGGCTCTGCAATCACCTCTGATCTCCCAACACTCAACAAGTACAAATGAATAGGATTAGGGCCCTAATCTCATATTTATCGCCCTTTTATAGGATTTCAGAGGTCCATAAAAGGAGATCAGAAGGCCCGTTCTGCAAACCATAAGTTGCACCATCATCGGTATACCATGATGAATGAAAGTGATGCCCCACATTCGCTTTCCACAAAAATATTTTTTCAAGCACCAATAGGTATGCACCCTCCCATCTTCCTTTCCAAAATTCATGTTTTTCAATAATATTGGATGAAAAGAAGATACTTTCACTTGAGGTAGTTGCTTTTGCAAGAAGAACCTACAAACCATTCACAGCACCATCCAATCAAAGTTCTGGAGTAGGTATCATTTTACCCTCAACATGATAGAGTCCCAAAGAACTTTTCATATCCTAACATCATTTCTCCATTATAAATAAACCATAGGGTCCTCATACCCGACCACATTTATCATCACCTCACCCTGCATATGATAAACGCCCGCGTTGGTCGGTAGAGCCTCCCCTCCATGACGATCATCATCCAAAGTAGACCATACATCACCCCACAAGTGACGCCATGGCCATACCATTTTAGTCCTGGAATCACCTCATGCCCATCCATATATCATGCATAGGGTCAAGTTCACCATTAAAACTCAACCCCCTTCCCAGATGATCAGGTTGTACAAGCAGAATGAAAGCGCACCTCCGCGCACCGCATTTGGTCTGCCATACCTCCATCGACATAAACCCATCTGCGACATCTTCTGCTTCATCAACCCCGCACATGAGACCAACCAATGGGACCCTTACCCCCAGCAAAACACCATCCTCACACCTTCAGTGAGCGACCCTCTTTCATGTTTTGGGGTACCCATCTCTGTGTTTTGTACAAACCAAACCCCATTATTTTATTCTTTTGGTAAGTGTACAAAGACCGCAAATGATTCCCTTCGCCACTTCACCCTCATATTTCACATTTTCTCCCATGGCAGAAGTCCCCAATCTCCCTTGATTGAAGTATTTCACCCCTCATGCACACACCATTACGACAATCATAGCTAGTCCACACCCGCCCTAGAAGTCCTACCGACTCCAGGGATTTTTCCTTCAAAAATACCTATGACTGTCGTCGAGCTGCTCAAATATACTTCGATCTCGGGCCACTAAATCCCCATCATCCATTTTTAGTCACCACTCACCAACATTTCTATGTTAAACCCATCATATCTCGATCCCTAACCCCTCGGGTCAGTAACTCATGGTTTAGTTAAGGCTTCCTTTTTGTCGACCTCAACACCTCTTTTCCAAAAAGGAAGCGGTACCTTGGATGACCCCTCCCCATGCAAAGGGGTATCCTCGAATGGCACTGTGGGAGACACCATTATCCACAGATGTCGTTGATCCTATTGACATTCAACTACAGCAAAATATTTCATGTCACGATGGTATCATACCTTACAAACATTGCACTTTTATCAAGATCCGTCGAAGACTCGTGCCTTCATAAGCGTCTCTCACAACAATGCTTAAACGAAAAGGTCCCAGTTGGTACATATGCATACATGGCACAGTGATATTCCATACCAATATTACGCATATGGGTACCACATTCCACCTATCATCAAATAAAAAACACCCCTGAGGGCGTCAGCAGTCGTTGTCAACAACCACCAACATCACTACCACAGTAGTGGCATAGACAACACATGTGCCTGTCAATTTTGTTTAATTAGCCTTAACATCGCGAGCATGGGACATGCCCGCCTCGTTGAAATTTTGTAAATATGTTGTATATTTTTTCTTCTTGCAGTCCCTTAGTCCATGGTTATCTCGGAAACGGTGCAAGGTGTTGTCAATTCCAAAATACATGTAGACCTCTCTCTCTCTCTCTCTCTCTCTCTCTCTCTCTCTCTATGTACGATACAGAAAAGAAACTATAATGTATTTCAGCTATACAGTTCTTCCTAGACCTCACACATTAGGGGGCAATTGTTAACACTAGAAAATCATACAGCAGAAGACGAGATCAATTAATGTCGAGCCCAAGGATTTACAGGATAGGAATACATTATGGAATCAAGAAGTATTTAAAATCTCTAAGGTTTTGAGAAAATCAGATTTGAACTATTCATAAATGCTTAAATGTGCACTTTTTCCTTTGAGAAGAGCGCCTTCTGCACGCCTTTTTTCCCGATAAGTGTGCATTCCTAGAAATGGAAAAAAGTCATTTTCCGAGACCACAAGTAAAGGATAGTTAATCTTTATGTGAAAGCCACCTAAGGAAAGCCACTAGCGCCTCCTTAGACATTATGTGAGCACAAAAAAGAATATTTGAGCACACAAGGGAATCACACCTCTCCCTTGGGTCACCATCCATCATGTACCAAGGGAGGGAAGGATGATTTGAAGCTCACCTATATAAACCCACCAAGAGATGAACAAATGGTGATCACAAGGTTATGTTGTTCAAAGTTTCCCCAAGCAACACCAGCATTGTGTGTGACTCAGAGCTGGAGCTAAAGAGGACTCAATAGTTGGCCACCCAACATCTTAGTCCAACACAGCAAAGAGAGAAAGTGAGACTGCATCAGAGGCAGAGCTTGGAAGGCAACATCCTTGCATCGGGACCTAGAGCCATTGCCTAGGTGACCTTTGGCAAGTGGGTAAAATTTCTTCTCCATTTCGAACGTTTAATAAGAAGAGGCCATCAAGCCATCGTTTGCATTATTATCATTTGGAACTCTCTATATAGCTTCCATATATATATTTTTTTTAGTTTTAGTTTAATCAAAGCATACTTCAACATACTATTTCCATTAAGTTTTATGCTTTTGAGCTCCCCCCACATTCTGCCTGTTACCAATAGTTTAGAGAGTAGACCACACTCTCTAAGCTTGTGCGATTTCGTACACTCGTGCGACTAATCCACTACAATAGTATTCACTTGTGTTAGGTCCCTATAATACTAGCGTATCCACTTATTTTTGTTAATGTAGCCCCCTTATTGTTATTATTGTGCCCTTACATTATTATTGTTAGGTTGACTAGGATTATATTGTGACCCCATGGACTCCTATATATAGAAAGGAGGCTTTGTCATTTGTATCATCCAAGAATTGTTCATTTATGTAATGTATATAAGGTTGCCCCTCGAAGTGGTTTATTTCTAAGACATTGATCTCTCTGTCTCCTCTATTGTTTGAGTTGGTTTCATAACATTTGGTATCAGATCTTTCGATTTTAGGGGTTCGCTGCTCCAAACAGGTCAGTGTGGAATTTTCTATATAACGTTTTTTCTACGAAGGTTCAGAAGATGAAATTTTTACCACGTGAAGCCGAAATCCTGAGGAAAGTCATCTAAAAAATGCATATCTAGTTTGAAATATCTGCAGAGATATGATCTGTGGAAGTTAGGGTTTTTGCAGGCTCCCGAATTTCATCTAAAAGAGGTGATCTTGGGAAAATCTTCATAACTCTCTCTTTGAGCATCAAATTGGAATTTTGTAAAAAGTGAATGAAATTAAACATACTATAGTTTCATGTGTATCAATTTCAGAGCTGAAGTAGGAAACAATGACACGTGGCATGTCGTACAAGTTCGCTCTACTGAACTAATCCATGGGGTCACAATATATTCATAGCCGACCTAACAATAATAATGTAAGGGAACAATAATAACAATATGGGGGATAAAGGGGCACAATAATAATAAAAAGGGGGATACACTAGTATTATAGGGACCTAACAACTTGGTCTATGAAAATATTGATTTGAGTTGAGTTAATGAGAGGATTTTCTTTGGTTTTCACTAATTGACATTTAGTGATTGATGGTATTTTGTGCTTCAGTAATCATTTTTCTTATGTGATTCAATTTGTATTAAATGTTTTGGTATTCAATATTATTATTTAGATGACTTAGTGATTCAGTGGTTGGCACATTGGTATTGGTATTGGTCTTTAGCATTGGACTTAAGTAATAAAATTTGGCATTCCGTTGGTATATTCATTTGAGCTTATTGTTGTTGTGGATCCAGTTTGAAAATACGATGAAAAGTGGACTACAATTTGGTTGATGGTTGATTTACAGGAAGATATTGTATGAAAATTCTGAAACGTGGTCCACAAGATGTTGCTAAGGGTTGGAGCTTTTAGTGAGGGAGTTGAAGCGTCCTTCTGGTAGGAGATATTAAACTTGATTAGGGGGTTGTAGCTCCCTTCCAGTGGGTGTTGGAGAATGAGTGGAGGTTGTAGCATACTACAGGTAGGATCCTACGTGTGGGAAAGAGTCTTCTCTAGTAAAAATTATAGGAAGATTTAATTTATAATAAGAGAAGAAGACACAATGACAACAATGGTGGTTTTCTCCCATATTGGTTTCCACCTAAAATTTCGGTGCCCTTATGTGTTGATGTGTTCACTTATTTTTCAGAACTATGTTTTACATGTTGTGATTATTAATGTTTCTCAAGGTTTATAACACAATAACTTGCTGATAAAGTAATAGTTCAAGATAATTGTGAAATGAATGCATAAATTAAGTAAATTTTAATTGGGAATGAAATATTGATTCATCCCCTCCCCACACCCCGCCCCCTCTAGTATTTCTAACAATTAGTATTAGATCCAAGTTCCTTAGAAAACGCTTGATCACCTAAAGGGAGATCTATCAATATGAGTTGTCAAGATGGATTATTTTATAGCAAGCCACCCTTGTTTAATGGAGCTAACTTTATTTTTTGGAAGATCAAAATGAGATCGCATTTGCAATCACTTAGAGTCGATGTATGGAAAATTTTTGAAGGTGGATATCAATGTCCAACCTCCATTCCTATATATGAAGCGGGAAAGAAGTGATATGTGAGCAATGTAAATGAATTTAATGTTATCTTGTGAGGATTAGTAGAATTTGAATTCGTGAAAGTGACATAGTTGAACATCGCAAAGGAAATATGGGTAAGATTGTGTGGAGTTATGAAGGTGATACTAAGGTAAAAAGTTCCAAACTTCAATCATATAGAATTCGATATGAGTGTCTTAGAATTCATGATGATCAAATCATTGCAAGATTTTTTCTTAGAGTAGACGATATTACTAACACTATGAAAGGGCTTGGGGACAAGGTAGACGATTCTTCTATTATTGAAGACATTTTGAGATCACTAACCCAAAATTTTGATACCAAAGTGTTTTCCATTGAATAAATGCAAGACTTAAAGATTCTTACTCTATAACAACTCCATGGGATCTTGATAGATTACAAGATGAAAACACAATGGAATACATCGGAGATTAGAGAAGTTAATTTCAAAACCACATATCAAGGAAAATAGAAGGATGAACATAAATATTCCAGTTATATATCATATGAAGAAGAGGCGAATTTTGTATGGAATTTTTAAGTGGGAACTGGTAAGTTCAAAGGTAAAATTCCATTTAAATGTTTTGCATGTGGAAGAGTAAGTCACTATGAAACTAAAAGGAAAGGAAGTGTCCAAGAAATATATAAAAAGGAAATTATCTATGAATAAAATTTTCTATTCTAAAGACAATAAATAATCATTTGATCATCAAGTACACTAAAATTTTGATTCTAACACTAGTTACGGAATTATTATGGCTCAAGAAGATGAATTCACTAGTGAATCAGATAGTTGTGAAGAAGAATATTTAATGAAATCATTGAGAGAAATTGATAGACTCAGTAATGAAAACAAAGAACTGTAAAAAAAAATGAAGTAGTATTTTCAATTAAATTAACTTGCTAAAGTCTCAATTAGAAGCAACTGATAGAATAGCATAAGTCTTAGCAAAACAAATTTAATAAAATGGAAGGCATTCTAAAAAATTAGAATAAGGAATTGTGCCTTCAAGGAAATATTATCAGAAAATAAACAATGGGTAAAGGAATTTGAGTAAGTAGACAAGATTATTAATGAACAACACCCTCCTCTAATTAAGATAGGTATTGGATAAAATCACAAGATTTCATATCCACAATATGATGACAAGAACCCATAAAAGATTGATTCAAGTCACTCATTAGAAATTAATCCTTCAATAACAAAGAAACATGTATCAAGTCCATCAATAATAGTTCCCAAGTATCAAATAAAATTTTATGGATGTTGTTCCATGTGTAACTCATTTTGGCATACGCGGGATGCCAATTTCAGGTCAAGCGGATGGAATGGAAGTACACATTGGATTCTAGCTACATGAGATGGTATAAATGTCACAATTTTGAGTACATGATCATAAATTGAAAACAAGTTTGGAGGAATAAGGAAAAAAAATTAAAGACATAGGGAATACACTCCCTACTACAGTCCATTGTACTTAATTCATACTTCTAATGAGGATGCATAAGTAAATGTGAGGTTCATAGCCTCATATGACAATCATTTCCACAAGATCAGTGATGGATAATCTTAGGGGGGAGCCTTGTATTGTTGATGGTTATCTTTATTTGAGTATGTATTCTATTAATGCTATATATTTGATGTACACAAGAAGATATGTCATGTTTAGGGGGGAATACTAATTTTATTCCAACACCTCATTATTTCCATTACTGTTATGATTGTTATTTGAATTGGCACAGGTTCAAAGGGAGCATCCTCTATATGGTTTATTATTAGTTCATTATAATGAATTTTTATTGTTATTTATAGTCTTACTACATTTATTTCTATTTGAAGAGAAATATTTTTATCAGTATGGCTTAATTGATGATTGATTATTGTTTTTTATTGGTCTTATTGCACTACTTATTGTTGATTCACATCTTCTTGATTATTATGCCATGCTATTGGGGTTGTTGTTATATCTATCATTTTTTATCAATATGATGATACGTGGATATGGAAATTTCAGATGCTATGTCTTTTTTTATGATGGATGTTTACTAGTTATGTGCTAAATGGATTAGGATACATATGTTGAACACCTTTCATTCTATTTGTTGATGGAAAAGACTATTTCAGATGCTTGCAAGCACTTGAATTACATAACTGGTTGATATACTTCTTCACATATATTGTCGATCAAACTGATATCATATGATACTATTGATGGATTTCATAATGATGATGAAGTGAAAAAGTGAGAATGGTATTATGACACTACTTGTTGATGGATTCATGTTCCTTCTACTTTTGGAGATGAATGGTTGCGTTATTCAGTGATGGGGGTCAGTTCTTTTATTTAATATCTCTAGAGGATCCAATATATGTTTAGGGGGAGCACAACCAATTCAACTCCTTGCTTCACATCAAAAGGTCAATTATTCTAATGATATGGGTATTTATTCTCCCAGTTTGGTACAATCCTTTTCACTTGATGTTAAATGGGGGGAGAGACTTCGTGTGTTCTAGAATGTTAACATCTAGTCTAAAGGGGGATATTATTGGCATTATGGCTCTGTTTTTTTCCTTGATGGAAACCTACACTGATGTCTACCCTATCTTGTTTTCTATGCTATCATGGATTATATGGATTTATTTTCATATATGAGAGTGATGTGCTTGATCATAACAAGATTTTATGGTTGATTCAAAATGTCCTAGCAGTATGTCCACGTGGAAAACTATATGTTCATCTATTGTCTATATGTCTACTTGATGGTTAATGTATGCAAGATGTGAGTCAATACAAAATTGATGATTTGTATGCATACTTTAGGTTTGAATTGATGCCACATATTATTTATAGATGTATAGAGGTGCCAAAGAACATGAGGGAGAAATTAGGAAAGTTCTAGACCAGAGAAACGTGCTTTACCTAGTCCAAAACCCAGTGGCATGGAGGAAAGCTTAAGGGTGTGGTTAGAATGACCCAGATGCATGGAGAAAGGCATAAAAGTGTGTCCATAGGCTTCCCTACCACATGGAAGGGAACATATGGGTGTGGTTGGGCATGTAGGGTGCAAAAATTAAAAACCTCTACACGAAACTAGGTTTTGACCCACAAGAATTCATACCACCAATGGGATTAATTTGGTCAATGATTAGTATGGTTTATTTTTCCTATGTATGGTGAATACATTGGAGATTAAATTAGGTATTGGAGGATCTAAAATCATATATAAATAAGAGAAAAATAAATAAATCAAGGTGTGTAATTGAAGATATATTTTATGAATTTGACTAGGAGCATAAGAGAGCACTAGAGGAGACTCAAATATCATAGATATGAATATGATTTGAATATTAAATGATTGATATGTTTTATTCCTGATAATATGAGTTACTAATATTATATAGAATCAAGAATAGATGAGGATTAGTGTTATATAATGATATATGACGGAATATTATGTTTCCAAGGTCAGAAGTTTATGTTTTGGGACAATGAAATGTTTGAATCTTCCTATGGTACTGATTTACAATGATATAAATTATGCATATGAATACTTTTTTTCTCATTTTCACATAGTGACCTAAAGAAAAATTACTAGAGGAGTATGTTTGTTGTCTTATGCAAAGATTTATAATGTGATTGAAATCTATGTTTGCAGAGATCTAATATGATCGCAAAAGACATTTTAAAATATATATATGCCTATGTCTAAAGGGATTTTTGACTGATTGTATAATTAATTGAAGAGTGATCTAGTTGCATAGTGTATTATCTCTTAATAAAATGGTTCTAACACAATATATGCAGAGATGTGATCATAGATATTAGTATTTCTTCCTATTCTATATGTAGATATGAGAAAGTGTTTTGAAGGCAATTCATATTTTTTTTCTTGACGAAAGTGACAAATTCAGAAGTCTTTTCCTTAATGAGTTTTTGGTTGCTTAAGCTGATAGAGAGACTTCTTCTATTTCCTTTATATGATTGCAGAGAATTCCCATAGCAGTGAATGGATTTAAAAATCCTATATGATTGATTACTCTTTTGTAAAATTGGTTTTTCCTCTGATATGCATTGAAAAACTTGCTTAAATGTTGCTACTCTAAATTATGTCCTTTTCTTAGGGCTTGATGAATAATTTTTAGTGTGATGAATCTTGGAGGATCTATAAGTTTATGTTGTAAATGATTTCTCCTTAGTATTTCAATGATTTTTATATGGAGATTATTAAAATATCTAGTGAAGTACTGATGAATCTCATAGTGATCTATTGGGAAAAGGATTATAGGTAGACTCATAATTCTATTGCTTGTCTTCTAAAGTTGATTTTCCTCTACACATTTGGTAAAAATTATTCTATCTTTTTGCTGCTTAATATGTGACAAATACATGGCTTTAGGATCTATGGCATATATCCTTATTAAATATGTATGTGATGACTTATTGAGACATGATGCTAGAGATATTGCATTTAGATTGAGTATTTACATCTTCTGACTTGAAAAATGTCAATGGATAGGATGATGTGGTTTGGAATTTTACTATCAAGGCTTGATGAACAGACCTAGTTGACTTTATTGCACAATTTTGATCTATTTGAGGCTTGTATATTGAATTGGATTGGAATCCAACAAGGACTATATGAATTACTGATATGTTATATGACAATAGTTGGCTTGATTATTGACAATGATATTCATAGAATTTGATCTATATGCTATTTTTTGTCCTTATCTCATGTTGTATGATAGTGATTTAGAATTAATATGAAAATATTATGGTTGGAACTTGACGATGCTGATTTGGCTTGGCTTGATCTATGAAAATATTAATTTGACTTGAGTTAATGAGAGGGTTGGATTCGTTTCTAACTAATTGATATTCGATTATTGATGGTATTAAATCCTTCAATATATCAATTTTCCACAGTGATTTACTTGGTATTCAATTTTTTGGTATTTACATGGATTAGTGGTTCAATGGTGGGTGTTTAACGAAAAATTCCCTCCATGAACAAAAGTGATCTCCTGAGATCTAATGTGTAATGCCGTCCTCCCACATTTACCAAAACTAATCAGTCCACTATTGTAATCATGTTATGAGAGGCCACTATGACGGGATTAAACTTCCCATGTATAGTTAAGGAAGTGGAATCAACAAACAAAAAAAAATCTGACCTTCCTTAGGAGCTATAGATCCTTCAAGAGGAAACCAACCATTCGAGGTGCTTAACCTCTAAGAAAACTTATCATTTTACTGGTCTAAACCCTCAATCACTCCGATGAAAATCTATGCATGTGACTAAGGCCTTCCATTTTCTTCCACAACAAGGCATGCCAATGAATGTGGACTTTTTCAAGTAGTTCTTAGCTATTGAACTCATATTCTTAGCCACTTTTTTAGGGCTAGGTCTCAAGCCACTTCCCGGAAATTCATGAAACTTACAGAAATGATGAATAACATGATGACAAGGTTAATATTTAAAGACTTTAACAATTAACTAATCTGATAAGGACTAGACATGACAACCATTTTGTCAAACATATCATAAACATGTAATCTATAGGTCATAACAATAAATATGAGCATAGGGATCTCATACTTATATGATAATAGAAAAGGAGGACCAATATCTCCTCCTGATAGCTACATTATTACTTATTAGTTCATTCATTCATTAACATTTGACATACTAACCAAAACATGATGAGTTCCATAACTCAAGTTTATCATAAACCATGCTTATAATCCGCATATAACCAACAAAATAACAATTTTATAACAACCATCAAGATCACATACTAAAAAATAAATTTTATCATCAAATACATAAGGAAAATAGATCATATTAACCTATGCAAGATGCCACCATGTCTGGTGCTTTCACATACCACCCGACCATAAATAGTGCTGAACCAAATATTTCTTTTAGCCAATCATCTCTATCCCATGTTCCAGGCATGAATATTGGATCTCATCGAATAAACCAAACCAAGGCTTCCAAAGGAAAAACCACCTCAACTCTCAACCAATGATTACACCTCACGATCATAAATCAATAACCATCACTATACTATTGACTACTCAAGCTATCTAGGGCTCCAAAGAATTTGTTCCAACCAGGACCTCCAGGACTAGTAACTCAACCCATAACTATCGTTGGGCTTCCAGAGTGTTTTTCCAACCAGAGCTTCTAGGAATAGTAACTCAACCCACCAAGGGCTTCCATATTGTTTTTCTAGCCAAGGCCTCTAGGACTAGTAACTCAACCTAAGTTGTTAGAGGGCTTCCAAAGCATTTTCCCAACCAAGCCTTCTAGGAACTAGTAACTCAAGAAAAATCTAAGTGTCCAAGACTGTGAGAGAGAATAGAAGAGAGAGCTCCAAGCTAAAACTAACAAAATTTTGAACTAACAAAATACATGAATTGGTCCTCATAAGATATTTTATTAATGAGGCTTATATTTTCTTCATTTTCTATTATTTTTCTTTATTTTCCTCCTCACATGCAACTTGCGACCTTTCACCTTATTTTTCTCCTACTTTCTGTTATTTTCATAATTAAATATCAAGAAATGCCACTTTACTTTCCAAATACTTTGCTATTGCCTTCGTCATATTCCCCTTAGCCATAATAAATTAAAGTGACACCCACTAGGATGTTTTCCCACCATTTAGCTTAAAATATGTGTCCCATGAATTTTTTTATTATTTTTCCTTTATTAACTTTATTACATGGATTTTTTACCAGGGTTGTTACATAGTGGCTTGATAAAGAAACAAAACACATAAAATACTTGTGCTTTCCTTAGAGAAATTAGAGCATGGAGGAAATAATTAACTTGATTCCAACGTAGGTTATCCTCTTCTCCCTGCTTGTGAACTTTACCTCCACCTCCAAATGCTATAAATGGAACCTAGAAAAAAACTATAAAAAACATGAGAACTAAAAGATACAAATAACATAGACTAATATCTAAAATAAATGATTCAAGAAGGCATGGAAATACATATGCATCAAATGGACATAAGCATAGGAAAACAAATCATTTTGTATTAACAAAATGTAGGAGAATATTACAACCCTTTTATAGATCTTGACCATGTAGATGTCCCCCACCTAAATTTTCCTTCCTTAACTACAAATTAGGCCTTCAATCACAACTCAAGGATGGTAATGGATCCTTAGGAAAAAAGAAACAACATCACAACATAACTAAGAGTCTCCAAAATTCAACCTAGACTCTATGGGAGGCAGTGAATTTATACAGTAATTAGGGTAGTTCGGTTTTACCAATATAGAACTTAGATCCACATATGAGGGAGGATAAGTTATCGGGATAAGAGATAAGACCTCTAGGATAGGAATTCGAGATCTCAATCAATAGTGAATTGATAAAAGTTCCTTAGAAGCTTCTGGAAAGAGAAGATTTGAAATTATTTTTTATTTCTCCATAAATCCTAGAACCATCGTACCTGCAGTGAAGGTGACATGTGTTGGTTAGTGTAGTTTCTCAGTTATGCAAAATACAACAATTCATGTTGCCAGAAGATAAAGTGTGATAATTCTTAAGTTTTTTGAAACTTGGACTTATGGAGAGATAAACTAAAGGCTTTGGAGAGATAAAGATGGTTAACCCATAAAAATTGGACTTTTTGGAGAGATAATGCTTAAGAATTTGCAAAGGGATGATTGCAAGGTGTCAAGGATGTTGATTGATTTGGTTTCCAGCCAATTTGAGTAGATGTGTCAAAATGACATCTATCAGTTGGTACATTGATATTCAATATTGGTCTTTAGCGATACAATTTATGATTTAGTTGGTATATTTGTTTGAGATTATTGCTGGTGTGGGTCTAGTTTGAAAATACAATGAAAGGTGGCCTAAAGTAATATGGTCCATCAGATGTTGCTAAGGGTTCGAATCTTCAGTGAGGGAGTTGAAGTTTCCTTCCTGTAGGAGCCGGTAAACTTGATTAGATGTTGTAGCTCCTTTCAAGTGGGTGCTGGAGAACGAGTGGAGGTTGTAGCCTCGTACAGGTAGGAGCCTATGTTCTGAAAATATTTTGCGAGAGTACGAAATTGGAAGAATATTTTCTTTATAGTAAGAGAATAAAACATAACAACAACAATAATGGTTTTCTCCCACATTAGGTTTCCACCTAAAATACTAGTGTCCTTATGTGTCGACATGTTAACTTGTTTTGCATACCTTATATGGTTTGCATGTTCTTATTCTTAATGTTTCTCGTATTTTAAAACAAAATAAATTGATAATCAAGTAATGTTTCAAGATAACAATGAAATTAAAGCATAAATTAAGTAAAGTTTAATTGGGAATGAAATATTGATTCACCCCTCTGCCCATCTCTCAATATTTCTAACAATCCTTATAATGCAAATCATATTTTAAAATTAAAATATATAATATAATAAATTTTATTAGATGAAGATGAATAATAATTTAAATTTATATTGACATTTGAGTGTAAATATTCAGTGTTACACCAATTTTTGGTCATCTAACCATTTACAATTAGATGGATTGAAATACGCCATGTAAGGCCAATTTTACCATAGTAAAATTTCTTTCACTATAAGAAATAATTTAATAAACCATATTTTATTAAGTTATTTTTGGTTCAAACATGAAACCCCATGAATAATAGTTAAATAAATCCTATTTATTTGATTTTCCTCTAGGAATAATTAATTAAAACACTGTTTAAATAATATTCCTGGTCATATTTAACCCAATTAATGAGAAATAATTAGATAAATCATTATTTTTCTTATTTTTCTCTAGGAATAATTAATTAAATAATTATTTAATTAATACTCCTTGTTAACTTTGACTAAATAATTTAGTAATAATAAAATAAATCATTATTTTTTAAAGTATCCCTTAACCCCATCCTTGAAATGATAAATAAATCATTTATTTATCTATTGTTTCTAAAATAAAGGGATTTAACCAATTTAAATTCCTTTTCCCTTCAACAAGATATAATAAAATATTCCAAGCAGTTAGATCTAGATCTTGGTTAATAATATTTTATTATGCACCATTATCAAGGATAACTCAAGATTTTTTTTTATAAAAAGGAGGGTTTTCCATTCATTATTTACCTTTGATCATTTTATCAAGGTTAGACTTTGATCCTTTAATCATTTTCATACTTTGATTATTTCTATTATTTTGCTTCTTGACCTCCCATAGAGTTCAACACGTCTTGGGTTTCCTACACCATTGTGAGAGAGAAACTTTGGATCTGAAGCATTGAGGATAGCCAGGAACCCATACCATTGAGGGGGACCGATAACATCACACTTTATGCCCTTCCCAAGTGCTAACATAATATAAAATTATTTATATATATTTCCTTGTCCATTGGATAATTTGGAGAAACTCTTATTTCATTTTACTATTTAGCTACCTTTACTGCATATACCAACATTTCTTCTGCATTTGTTTCGACTATCTATTGTGAAAATAAGGAAGTTAGACAACCATATTTGTTGTTAGGGATGTTTGTCATGTGCATCTAAACTAATCTCTTTTCGTACACTTGCATTAAGAATTAATTCTAACAGTTGGTGACTCAACTGGATTTTATTCAGATTCCTATGTGACCAGCTGCTTCAGTAACTAAGATTTTTCTTCAACAATTTTTATTCTCTTAATGTTGTTTTTTACATGTTATGCCCTAAAACAATAAACTTATTATAACTTTCGAGTGTTTCTGGGTGTTTTCTGCAGGTAACAGGTATCAGTCACGCCAGAGACGAAAATTTTCTCTATAACCTGCTGCCCTAGACTCTTTGAACTACAACTCACACTTTTTAGCCCTGAAGCTATGAGCTCAGGCTCAGGTCACACTTGTTGGGCCAAAAACTATGATTTCATTAGCCTACAGGTCAATACCTTCAAGATGCAACTTTTTTCAGTATTTTTTTTCTATTACAATCAGGCTTTGTGCAAGCACTGTTTAGGGTTGTCTAACCTCTGTCTCAACCCGTCTAAGCTTGGATATGCTCAGTTTGTCTCCTTGAAGTAGGACCAAGTCCCTTAGGGTTTCAGTAAGACTCCACCTTTTTAGGAGGGGTTTAACTGAGTAGGTAGTCTGAGATTTTGTAGCACTTTTAGTCATTGTTTAGGGTCTGATATATCCTTCTTTCAGATCCTTTTATATCAGTTACTATTCCATAAAAAAACCCCTCTTGATTTTTTTTTGGTCTCTCCCTTAGGGTTCCCATTGTTTTCCTTACGGTTTTAACCTTTTGCCTCCCATTTTGTAGTAGTTTTCCCTATGGTTTCTTATTGTTTTCTACACATTTTCCAATCAATATGAGTCATTAGATATTTGTCCCTTAGACCTTAGATATTTTTGACGCTTTATGTGTTTTAAGTCAATTTTTCCCACCTCTTAGAACAATTGTTTGGGAACCCTTATTTGTGGGTTGAACTTATGCATCTTTAGTTGTTTATTTTACTGTCGTTTCAGTTCTATTTATAGTTAAACAACATTTTTTCTCTTTCTTTATACAAAACCATATGGGCTTAGTTAAAATTAACACACAACTTGCACACACACACATATAAAGCGAAGAGAGCTTGGTTTACACCGCCAAGCCAAGACATAAACATCATAGTTAAATTATCTGCCCCTTTGAGCCTTTGTTTATTAGTCTTCCATGTTATCTGGGTATCTTTGTCTTGTCATCATTGCACCCCCAAGGCGCTTATCCTGGAGACTCATAGGCCTTCATCGTTATTTTTCGTTAGGAATACTTACTCCAAAGTGTCGAGTCTGAGTTAGTCCTCCACTGAGTCCTCATACCAACTCTGATTATGTTCGAACAGGCCCTCCCTCTGATTCTAAACCTGGTTCTTCTCCACCTCATTCTGTCACCATGTTGGGTGCCAATGTAGGTGTTGGTCCTCAAGTTGGTGGTAGCCTTGGCCCTAATTGTGGAGTTGCCACTAGTGTTCTACTAGTGGAACCACTACTGGAACCATTCTGGATACTCCTTTTCTACCTTTTATGGTAGGTTTAAGCCTCCCCGATTTCAGCCAATTAATTAATGACCCTATACACCATGATCCAAGTTGGCCTCTTATGCCAACTAAGCTTCCTTCTGACATCCCTATGTTTGAAGGAAATGTTGGAGAAGACCCTACTAATCACGTCCACTCCTTTCACATGTGGTGTTCATCCAATTATATCACTAATGACTCCATCCATCTTCAGTTATTCCAGTGTATGGTCACTGGAGATGCTGCAAAGTGGTATGTGGACTAGACCTCTACCTCACATTCCACTTTTGCGACTCTTTCTAAAGATTTGTTTTCCTACTTACAGTTATCTCTCTGATATGATACCAGTACCAAGTTGTTGACCGCATTTTGTCAAACTTCTTCAACCCGCCTTTCTGACCATGTCCAAGAATGGTGTAGAAGGAGGAGCTTATGTCAAGATCCCAAATTCAACGATCATGTCTATATGGATTGGTTTCTCAGAACTATTTTTCCTTCTATTGGTAAATATTTCACATCTCACTTTCCTGAGAAAGAGGAAGAAGCTCTCCAAATCACGTTGAAATATGACAATATCTATGCCCAATCTAGTTTTGTTTATACCTTTTTACCATATCTTCCTAGACCTGGTGGTGCCAACTCATCGGGGGTATCTAACGCCGTCGACGGTATCCTTTGATCTCTTTCACATCCGTATACTCATCCTCCCATGGGTTATGGTTTCCCTCTGGGAGGGGCCAACTTCTCTAGCACTTATCCCCCTCCCATCAACATGTATCTAGGACAAAGCACATTTTCCTCATTGCATCACCCAATGCCAAGGCCTGTTGTCGCTGAACCTATTTACCCCAATGTTTATCAACCTCCTTTCTATCCTTATTTGCAGCCCGATGCTCCATCTTCTACAACATCCTCACCCCAACCTCCCATGCCTTCTCAACCTCCGCCATAACAGCCACTTCCCCCTTAGAGCTAGGTGTATGCACAACAGAGTGCAAGTAATCCTCCTAATTCCAATAAAAAGAGGAAAAAAAACCAAAATCAACCAGCAAAAGGTAATCAAGGGTGCTAAGCTAATCATTTGAACGCACCCCAAGGAAACAACCCAACACTAAAAACCAACAATAGGGAAATCAACCCAAGCACAACAGGCCTCTTCGTACGAACAATCCTTTTTCTTGTTTTTGTGTCCATGGCCATTATAACCATGATTTTCCCCTTATACCCTAGATGCGCCAGTTGTTGGAAGCACAAGCAACATCTAGAGGACCGCAAGCCACTGCTTCAGCTCCTCCAAATACTATGCCAGTTCAACCAATTGTTTTCACTAATCCTTTTCCTCAACAAGGATATGTGGCCACCCAACCCCCTCAAGGTCAGGTCACCTCTCAACCTTCCCAATCTATTACCCCTGAATAATTGATTCTCATGATGAATTGTGAAGAGGTTAGCACTGTTGATGTCAACCTTCAAACTCGATTGTGCCCATATGGCAAGCCACCTTCTTCATCTGCAACCGAGTCCCAAACCAAATTTTCCACAGATTCCTGTTCAAAACTGAATTCTCCTTTACAGATCCCTCTGCCATGGGCAGAGATCATTCCCAAGATCCCCAAAGTTCCATTACACCAAACTGTTGCTTCTGCCAAAGCCACCCACAATTAAAACATAGTAGATGACTTGGCACAATCCCCTATTTCCATGTCTATCCTAGAAGTCCTCCAGTCATGCCCTTCACAACGTAAAGTTCTATTATCTACCCTGGACACTCTGGATCCTTCATATGATCATTTTATCATCTTTTATGTGGACCAGTCAAAACATCCCCCCATACATTCATCCGTCGCCTTCCAAATACCAGTCAAGATTCATAATGCTCTTGTCTCGCGTTGTATCATTGACGAAGGCGCATCCACCTGCGTGATGTTTGCCTATGTTTGGAATAAACTTATATCTCTGGATTTAGCCACATCCACCATCACCTTGCATGTTTGGGACGATCTCCCTTCTCTTCCCCTTGGCATGTACCGCAATTTTCCTGTCACTCTTGCAGGAAATACTGTTTGTATTGAAATTGATGTCATTGATGCCCCCTTGGATTAAAATATCCTTTTGGGTTGTATCTATACCTATGTGATGTCTATTGTTGCATATGCAGTTCACCATAAGATTTTATTTCCTCAAAATGGAAAGATCGTTACCATTAATAAGTTGAAATATTACAAGCCGAAGTCTCATACCTCCCCCGAGTCTATAATATCTTCAGTGGGCAATAAGCAATCATTCGCACCTCTTACCAGTGTTTCAACTGGATTATTTAATGATTCCACCTTGCTTGGTGCATTCCATGTTCTCCCCCCTCTTATCGATGACCCCAGCTCATCGAATGTTTGCATGATGTAATCGTCTCGGACTAGCCACAAGTGGTCTCGTTCAATTAGCCAGAAGCTAGCACCTTTGAAACCTGCTAGTGGTCACTCGACGGAGCCTTTAGGAACTTCTCCCTCTGCTAGTGTCTCTTCCACTCCGTTTCAACCAATTATAGTTCCCCCTATCCTTAACTAGTTGGGAGCCATTCCGCCAGGACATTACACTTCTAGTCAGATATGGTTTCTCACTCCCCCCTTTGGAGGGTCCATGTTATGGCTAAGTTGAGCCTTCCCAATTTGACCACTAGGATCCCATTCTGGTACATTGATCCCCAGGCCAAAACCCCGCCTGGTCAACTCAAAACTTATACCACTTTCATACCGGTCCAACTGGTCACTATGACCCCTCCCTTAGCTTCAATGCCTCAACTACCTCAACAGGAATCTACTCCTATTGCAAAAGCTTCTGGAGAGGGGGCCAAAGCCAGAAAGAACGAACATTAGGATAAGGTTTCCTAAACAAATTATTCTCCTTCTAAGCCTTCGAAGTGGTCACCTCCGTGCACTTTTTGTGATGTTGTTGGGAATGCCACCGAAAATTGTCATGAGCTTCCTCGTCTCAAACCTATGGTCAAAGAGGTGTTTCCTAAATCTGATATCCTAGAGGTCCATGTTACCTTACCTGATTCAGCTAAGAAACTCAAATCGTTGCGCACGAATTTCCCTTATGCTTTGTGTGATCTTTATGGCCACTATTCTCACCTTTTTCCCCATCCCGACGATTTCTGTGACACCCTTAAGTTCTTCCTCTGAATCGAGGCTTAATGTAATGGATCCTCTACTCCTCTACTCGTGTGTTTGGCTCAGGGAGAACGAGATGAAATTTCCACACCTATTGTGATACCTCCCCCTGATGTCGAGATAACAAAAAATTTGGCCACTATCCTCTATCTATCATCATCCATGAGATCCTTGGTGGAAAACCCCTCTGGGGCATTCCCTTCTATTTCGATTAAACCTCCTTTGGCAATCACCTTGGGCTCAACATCAATATATGTTTCATCTACTATCTCTTCGTCTACCCTCTGTATCGATGTGTATGTGAACCATATCTCTCATGATGATTCGTGAGGTAGCCTTATGTGGTATTTCTTCTCCCAGTCCCCCCATATTTCATTCTTATGAAGACATTATGGAAGCAATGACCACCCCTGACTTTCCTTGGGATGATATGCACCACCGTGCATACTTCCTTCTGCAGTAGTCTCATGACCAGTATGTTGTGGAGTCTAAACACTTCATCTCTAATGAGGTCGATTAGTTTATAAATCCCATTCCTACAACCCAATTCTTTCGAAGAAGGAAATATGACCAATATCTCTCCTACCATTAAAATTAACATTTCCGATAAACCAAGGATAGAAGAAAACATTTCCTTGGGAGCACATTTCACCCTAGAAGAAATTGAAGCTTACATCAAGCTGTTCAAGGAATTCCATGATGTTTTTTCCTCATCCTATTCAAATATGCCCAGACTTGATCTCACCATTTTCAAACGCCATATCGATACATGGCCCGATGCCAATCCTGTTCGTGAAAAGTTGAGACCCATTAATCCTTCCAGACGAGAGTCTATCAAAGATGAAATCAACAAGCTCAAGCAAGCTGGTCTTACCTATCCCATTCTCAAGAAATCAAGCACCATCCGTGTCTCTATGGACTTTCGTGACCTAAAACAATCATGTCCCAAAGACAACTTCCCCACACCATTTATTGACCTTATCTTTAATAGGTGTGTGGGGCATGGAAATGTTACCCATAACATCCCTCATCATTGTGAGTGTTTTATTTATACCATGCATTCAGGTTGCTTGAATTGTTCATCATCTCATTTTTTGTATTAAGTCTCCTTTCAAAAGGATACATCATCCACATTGTATATCGGCTATGCTAACGGTGCAAGTCACTACTCACAGAATATAGCCTTGGTGGCCTGGGCCATTTTTACCCCCATGCATTCATTATTCCTCTCCAACGGCGTATGGATTGGATCTACCACCAATAATCAGGTCGAATATCATGCAATGATAGGTCTTTCAGTCGATGCCCTTGAACATCTCATCCTTCATCTTCATGTTCGTTTCGATTCCCTATTGCTTTTCATGCAATTGAATGGTGTGTATCGTGTGAATAACCATGTTCTTTTTAGGATATATTTACTAGTGAAGTTCTTAGTACGTGAATTTGAAACCATTACATTCAATAATATACCTAGAGCCGAGAATCACTATGTAGATATAAATAAAAAAAATATTCTAGATTGGAACTTAACACATGCATTTAACACAAGAAAATAATCATAAACAAATGGAAAGCCATATACTCGTCATATATAAAAGATGCATATCCATAATATGTTTCCACAAAATCATAAATGTTTTGGAGTCCTCTACTTTAATACATCTGACATGCCCATAGCATGTTACAAAAATAAAAAGTGGGGGCATCACATGCCCCTACATATAATCACTATCTAGAGGGTCCCAAGCTAATGGCTCAGCTCCTACAACCCGCATATCCCGCATACCCTTCGTGACCATCACCATGTGCCGCATGTCCCCTCATCGCTCCGAGGGTAGCCCAACACACGCCTCAATGTAGCAGTCATCTAGATCGTGACAGCCATTCTCTGATACCCCAGTCATCAATAGATCAAATATGTGGCAGACATCCTCTAGTAGTGCCTCTAAATCCACTTTATCAGCTCCTCTAACTGTGCTAGACTTTGCAACCCCTGGCATTGCGGGTCATCCCATATACCCATACGCTTTCACCATTGTTATATTTGCATACCAAAAGTAACGAATCAATACCATATACATAATTCTAAAATTTTAAATGCACCATGAAATATACATATTATCACTTACCATCTGATGCCCATGCTTGACTGAGCGGAACGGGAAGGTCTAGGTCCCCCTAATAATTCATCCCACTATATGGATAGTTATCTATATACAGTGGCATCTGGTCCTAATGTGCAAAAAACGCGGGTCGGAACACTCATCCGACTCCCTCGCCTCCTCCTCTCTGCAGTAGCTTCCTCGCGGCGCATCCTAAGCTCTTGCGGGCCCCCATCCTAGATCTGCACATGTGGTTGAAGTGTATGGATCTTCTCACAGAAGAACGAGCATAACACTGTACCAAAAACATATTTATGGTTCACTTTTCGCTTGCATAGAAATATTTGTCATATCAACGATGTCAGCATCATCTAGGCCCACCCATAGTAGGTCCTACTCTACACACTCTCAACCAGCATCATCTGCCCTCCGATGATGTGGTGGAATGCCTCGTTACCCAAGATCCACAACAGTTCTAAGGAAACAACTCAAGTCTCTAGCCTCTCTAGATCTCTAATCGGACCACCTTTCAGTACGGAATTGACCTTATTATTTTGATAGGCCTTAATACTCTCTATCATCTTGATGCACCCTTGCATACTAAATTTACCAGATTGAGGCACCATGTGAGAATTTTATATCATCAGGATATGCCACCTCACCCATCGGATGGATGAGCGACTTCTAACTTCTCCCCTTGGAACCATGCCATTGACATGAACATCTAGTCTGCAATGGCATTCGAAAAACTGAGATATATTCCACCTCCGTGGTAATACTGGCTAGGTAATTCCCACCACCACTAGTGGTGTGATACTGGTCAAGAAATATACGTCCTGAATAGTCACCTCAATTTGGTACCCCTACATGATAGAGACCTCCAACTCTGGGTCCCAATAGCTCACTATCCTTGATAGCAGGGACTCCCCTGCCCTCATTAATGGGTTCTCAACTAACTTGAGCACGATATCTCACCAGTGCGCCTCTGACCACCTAATCCCCATAGATATCGGAATGAGGCGCATCCAAATATCTCTCTCTCCATTTGATCTTCACCTTTGCCATACTTAAATAAACCCAACAATTTGTGAGTCAGAGGAAGAAAAACTGCATTAAAAACATCAAGCCCCAGTTCCCAGCCAAGAACAAGACAAAAAAAAACTTTTTGGAAGCTCATACTTTTCCAGCTCTGTCCTTGTGAGGTTGTAGTTTTTCCCTCTAAAATTTCCAACCCAACTTGTAGAATAGGCCCCAGGAAGTGTGAACCGACTATGAGGAGGGGAAGAGTGTTGCTCCCGGGCTTTGAGTACGTAATCTGAAATTCTAAACCACTAAAACTGGAGAGTAAGGTTAGGCCACCTACCTGCAACTAAAAAATCTCGATTCCAATAGTCAATTTGTCTCATACGAATGCCACAATATTTAGGGCCTTCTCCTCTTCTCCACATTCACCACATCTCCACTAGAAAATGAACCAAATTGGACGGAAATCGCCCTATTAAAAGAGAAACACTAAATTTTATTTTTCCAATTGTGACCAAAAAGTAGTTCCATTTGACGAACCGTCAACACCATTGGAAAGATCTCATCGAGATCTAAAATGGGTATCCTTTTGTTTTTTGGGATTTTATACTTCAACCAGAAGACTTTTTTCCAAGAAAGGCCACTTCGCCACCTCTCAAAATCAAATTTCTACACCTGTGCCACCTATAGTTGGTGCACCACATAGCTTCATAATTTTCAACGCATGTGTCTATTTTCGTCACGAGTAACATATTTTTCTCATGTTTTTATGGTCCCCAGCGGGCCTATTCTGTGTGGAAAAATCATCGAGTCACGCTTGATCAGAACATCCGAGTTCAATCATCATTGCATTCATGGAATCTGCCTTGAGTCCCTTTGCGTCTTGTTATAGTATTCCATCCATTCACTCCTTTTCCCTCTCTTGTGTAGCTGATTTTGGCCTCTAGATCCACTTTCCCCCATCCACTCAGGAGTCAATTCAGTGGCTGCAAGGCCATCCATGCTTTATATGCTCTGACAAGGGAAGTCATCCATTTTCTACTCTGTATCCCCCATTCCATCATCATTCCTGGTGTCATTCAATCAATTGCTCTATTATTATCTCTCATGCCTTAGTTGAGGACCCTCATTGCCTCACCTATGGCGGACCTCCTTCTGTCTACATCAGCACATTCATTCAAGAAGATAGGTCTAAAGGGAGGTGTATCTTGGTTCCAACTTCCACTGTTGTTTGGTGCCTCGGATCAGGCAAAGGGACTCCTTATTTCCCTTTGACTTCATTTTTTCTCATCCGCTCCACTTCAGCATGATCGAGATTCGTATACTTGATATTTCAGTGATCCATCATATTGATCCAGTGATTCCCGGGCATGTGTGATATGTTTCAGACCTCATGAATGGGATTCCCTTCAGGTATCTCCCCCACATGCCCAGATGACCTCATTTTATGCTACAGCCTCACATGCAACTCTACAGATTTGAAGGGTTCAGTTCCAGTCATTTGCAACACCTATAGCATGCAGGTATCACTGAGATGATCCATTCATATTTTTAGAGCCCTTTCCTATTTAGCAGGGCTTATTTGGTTGTTATTATATCTCAAGTACTCAGATATTATTGTATTCAGTCATGGTTGTTGTCCCAGGCGCAATATGTATGTGGGATCCATTATATTTTTGTTTGGACCATTTTATGACATCATATCATGTATTTTATATCACAGTCTCATTTTTTTGGGCGCACCATTATTATTTGTACTTTGTCATCTCGGCGGGCATAGGTATGCCTCCCCTGCCTCACTAAGAACAGGTACCTAAACATTAAAGTATACTTATATCATTTGTAGGTCTCGCACCTTCAAGTTTTTGTCCTCTCTTGCTTCACTCTGTCTATGCATGTTTCTCTCTATGAATCCCCTTTGGTGTCTAGTGATTATGTTCATACAACGTACTTCGGTCATACGATTAGCTCCTAACGCTCGCATGTTGGGGGGAAATCTATTACACCAATTTTTGGTCATCTAACCATTTACAATTAGATGGATCGAAATACACCATGTAAGACCAATTTTACCATAGTAAAATTTCTTTCACTATAAGAAATAATTTAATATAACATATTCTATTAAGCTGTTTTTGGTCCAAATAGGAAACCCCATGAGGAATAATTAAATAAATCCTTATTTATTTGATTTCCCTATAGGAATAATTAATTAAACCACTATTTAAATAATATTCCTCGTCATATCTAACCAAATTAATGAGAAATAATTATATAAAGCATTATTTATATTATTATTTTATGGGAATAATTAATTAAATAATTATTTAATTAATATTCCTTCTTAAATTTGACTAAATCATGTAGGAATAATAAAATAAATCATTATTTATTAAATTACTCCTTAACCCCATCCCTAAAATGATAAACAAGTCATTTATTTATTTATTGTTTCTAAAATAAAAGGATTTAACCAATTTAAATTCCTTTTCCCTCCAACAAAATATAATAAAATATTCCAAGTAGTTAGATCTAGATCTTGGTTAACAATAGTTTATTATGCACCATTATCAATGATAACTCAACATTTTGTTATAAATAGGAGGGTTTTCCATTCATTATTTACCTTTGATCCTTTTATCATGGTCAGACTTTGATCCTTTTATCATTTTCATACTTTGATCATTTTTATTATTTTTCTTCTTGAGCTCCCATAGAGTTCAACACATCTTGGGGTTTCTACACCATTGAGAGAGAGAAACTTTGGATCTGAAACCTTAAGGACAGCCAAGAACCCATCCCTTTCAGGGGGACTCATAACATCACACTTTCTTCCCTTCCCAGGTGTCAACATAATATAAAATTCTTTATATATATATATATATATATATATATATATATATATATATATATATATATATATTTCCATTGGATATTTGGTGAAAGTCTTATTTCATTTTACTGTTTAGCTACTTTTACTGCATAGATTTGGGTTTCTATTGCATTTTTTTTTACTATATATTGCAGATCTAAGGAAGTTAGACCTCCATATTTTTTTTAGGGTTGTTTTTCATGTGCATCTAAAGTGATCTCTTTTCATACACTTTCATTAAGAATTCATTCTAATATTAAGTATGTTCAACAAAATAAATGTACATACACAAATTCATACTTTTAATATAATTTGGTTTATAACAACTAAAGATCGATTATGTCAATCAATATTTAAATGAGATACAGTTAGTCAAAAATAATCTATGTGACTAATGTTATAAGTCTGAATAAGATGATGATCTTTAATTAAAAATTTGTGTTGCAACAGTAACTTCCAGGTGGTTTCTAGTGTGTAGAATTGGAAAACCATACCTAGTTTATTGTTTCAATATGATTATTTATTTAGTGCTAACATTGGAGGAAAATGTAATTTCTACTTACTATTATGTTACCAAAATATCTCTATAAACTTTATGTTGTTCCTGAACATTATTGTTGAGAGCATAGAGATTTTTTTTTTCAAAGGAAAATATCATATATATTCATATAAGGAATATATACATCTTGCTGAGAGACAATACACTCTTCAATGTGTAACAAAATCATCAAAAAATGATGGGCTTCCACCATATTTTTCTATATCCCTCTCATACTTCCCTTCAAACCAAATTAAAAAAATTCCCTTCAAATTTTGAAGCAAACTATTGTTATCAACATGAATGAGAGAATTTCCTCCATGCACTCCACCCCAACCCTATTAATAAATTTGTAAATTCCAACAAGTCTAGTAGGAAGAGAAAGAATTTCTTTGGACAAAGCATCAAAGTCCTCATCTAATTCTTGGAGGATATGGCAGTAAAAAAACAACTCAAAATATTGAGATACATTTTTTTTGTCATGCACAATAGGATCTAAACCAACATTTCTAACAGAATCTTTGTGGTTTTTCCAATCAATGATTTATTTGTAATTTTTTTTGGATATTCCATTGGATAGCTTGTCATAAGAGATCTGATAAAACTATATTTAAAAATATGAAATGTACACAATTAGGGTTTTATTTTTTCTTTAAATTTTGGATATGTAGATAATTGTTATTTACATATACATGAAAATTAAAATTGTGCAGAAAATAGAGAACAATAAAATAAAAAATCACAAACCATGATTGACACAAGATATGACATGGGAATCCATTTTGGGAGAAAACCCAACTGGATGGTGAGGACACTATTCTCTATTTCTCTGAATAGAAAATAGTTGTGAGTACAAATAAGTATGAATTGTGGTCCATGGGATACTGGAGTGCACAAATCCTTTGTGTGTGTTCTATATCCTATCCTTCTTAGATATTTTTTCTCATCTATGGAACTAAATGCACTCAAAAGAAATGGAACCCCTTTTCCTCCTACTACTCTGGTTAGAACAAAACTCAATAGCCTACTGGTGGTTAGGTTTGACTACCTCAACTATTAACCAAAGTTACAATATCGACTCTTCTATAGTACTTTTCGGCATAATAATGTGGCTATCCCCTTTTCCATGAATAATGGTGGTTTATATGGCATCCTCTATAATTATGGTGGTGAAAAATCAAAGGTCAAATTTTGAGTCGCAAAACTTCCATATATAGAATCTGCTTGAGGCGATTATTGTGGCATTGGAAAGGTATTTGTGTGTAGAACATGAAAAAAAAAACGCAATACTAAAGAGGGAAATTTTGACCCCAAAAAACCCTCATTTTTTTCCTCAAAATTCTTTATGAAGGTTTCAAACCTTAATTTTAGAATCTAAGTCTCATCGATAAAAATGGTCTCCTCAGTTGATTCCTCCACCTTTTCCACTATAAGAGAATCAAGATGAATGAAAAACAATGTAATGATCCAATCCGAATCACACCTCCTTGTTTTGGGAGGATTTGGTCTAAAAAATATTTTACTGAATGAGGTGAGGGAAATTTTCCTTCACCTTCTCTTGGGTGTACCATTTAGCTTTGCATGGAAGTTGTCCTTTCAACCCAATCTACCAAATTTTTTCCCCTATGTTGTAGATATAGACCTCTTCTACAAATTTTATCCTCTTTCAACTCTGCCTGAGAATCTGGTGCCAAATCCGTCAAAGAAGGTAGGACCTATTCCTATTCTTGATCTCACATAAAAGACTCATAGAGCTTTATATTCTCCACATTCATAACTAAGTAAATGAACATGTATGGGGGTAGACTAAGTCTATATGAATTATCTCCCACCTTTTCTAGTATCTCAAAAAGACCATATACCAGAGCCTTGATTTTCTTACCAGGACCTTGTAGCCTCTCCTTCTTCAAATGTAATGATATTTTGTCTCCTACCTTCAAAAACTTCTTTTTTCTTTGGTGATCACACCTAGTCTTTTATCTTTCCTATGACTTCTACAGTGTCTTATGTACCTGAATATGGATCTACCTAATATTCTCGATGAATTGTTTAGCCCTTAAGGCATCCCTTGTAATATCTTCCATCACTCCTCTATGCTTCCCATATGCAACCTATCTAACGCTTCCAACAAATCATAGACTAAAAAAAATATTGGTATGTGGTGAAGATCTTCCCTCCTCAAGCTCCAATGGAAGAGATGAGAGATGGAGGATTTAGCACACTGTTTTGAGATTTTATAAGCTACTGAATATAAAATGGAAAGAGATTAACTACTGCAACATGAAATAAAACACAAGTACATAATAGATCATGATGCCAATGGATTTGGCCCTAACCCACAAACTTAACTCCTTGAAACTAAATCAGTGGATAAGAAATGAAATGCTCATTTTATTTCATAACCAGTCTTGTACATAACATATGAAAGTTATAAATGTCTAATAAAAGAGCTAAGAGTGCTCTAGCAACATCCAAAAATCGAATCCTAGTGTGCTCTTGCTTTGGCATATTTATCCTAGAGGGTAGCTACCAACATCTCCCTAAAAATTAGGTGTTTTTCCCTTAGGACTCAAGAGAAGTGGAGCTTGGCTCCCCTTGATCTTCCACTTTCTTGGTTGTCTCTAATTTCGAGTTATTGGAGGAGAATCTTGAGGAGATATTGGCTACCTTTAGGAGTTAAGGAGGTGGTCAACCCTCATACAACCAATCCTTGTTGTCTACTTTGAGCCCTGATTGTGCAATCTTACACAAAAATGGCATATTCTCCTAATTTTCCTACATTTAAATCACATTAGGCTTCGAAGTAAGACAACCCTTAATACACCTTCTTCACTAAGAAAAATATGACAATAATGCAATTAAATGTGAGAAATAGAGAATAATTATGTTAAAAAGGTGAAAATTAACCCCTTAACATGTATCTAATGATGGTGCTCATCATCACCCCCTACCAAATGGTTGTCCATCCTTTGAGCAACTTAGTCATATTTCTGCATTTCTTTTAGTGCCCTTTTCGCATCTCTGACATCCCAAGGAATCATGGAAGCAGATCCATGAGGAGGGTAGAATCCTGCATTCTTTTTGCTTCCTCCAATTCCTTGTTCTCTTAAACTTGATATTTTCCTTCACCCAGTCCCAGTAGTAAAGGTTGACTGAGTTTTAATCCAAGCCATTGGATCTTCATTCTCAGCATGGCCCTCTTGTACTAAGGTGCCTTTTCTAGGGTAGCTCTCAATATTTCTATAGTATGATACTCCATGTTTCTTAGGCTAAGTGGGAGGCCATTCCATCTTCTCATATATGCCATCACACACTCCTCTCCCAACATTCTAGAAATGTCATCATATTGTACAATTTCATGTTCTTGGTTGTTGAGGTATTTATCTGCAAGGTTGGCATCATTGGATATCATTATGTGAATTTGTATGACCCCTCTAGGGTTGAATAGCTCTGCCTTGATATGGAGAGGCTCTTTTCCTTCCCTCCTCTTCCCCTTTTTGACCTCCTCTGCCCTAGCCTCTTCATTGGTCATCCAAGAGGCTAGGGCCATCAGTTTCATATTCCCCAACCTAGAGTTAGGGTCCCAAATTTTTAGATAATTCAATATAAGATTATGCATATAAAATTATGCCAATTTTTCCTTATCCTCTATGGTAGACTGATTGAAAAAATCAATAAATTGCGTATAATTTTGGAAAGGGAATGACCCATATGAGGCTATTTTTTTGATATGAAACTATAGCCATTGTTACTTCAGGTAGATGGCGTAAGAGTTGGAGTCATGCATGTGTTGTATTTCCTCCATGCACAGGTCTTCCATTGTGGAAATATGAATGTCCTTCTGCTGCAATTGAACATTTAATATTGATTTTTTTGCTTGTGCCTCTTTAAGATTATCCTTTAGAACTTCCTACCTAAGTTTGGCATCATCCAAATCTCTCCCCATTTCAGTGAGTTTCCGTTCCATGATCCCTACATCTTTCACATCTTTGGTTTTGGAAATTTTCATCTAATGACGTGTGTATGCTCTTTGTTTTTCTAGCTCATAGAACAGGGGGACTGAGATATTTTGAGGGATCATCCTTCCTCCTTCAATGAATTTCTAATAAGAGCTTGGCTTTGGCCATGGGCTAGGATGTGGAACTTCTGTAATGTCTTTTAGGACATTTTTTTGGAAAGGTGGGCTCTTCCTTTAGCTCTTCTTCTTTCTTTCCTTTGGCATCATGTCCTTCAATTTCTACCTATTTTTCATCACCTTCGGCCTCCTTCCCTTCCAAGAGTGTCTTGTTCTCTTAATTAATGAATTTCTGCTCTTCCTATTCACATTTTTTGTTTCTTGTACCACTTTTTGAGTTCCCTTTAGCAAATTCTATCTTTCCTGTAGCAAACCCTCTTTTCATTGCTACCCCTTCCTTTATTCTCTAGAAGGTCTGTGGGGTTTCGTACTTGTTTGAGGGATGCTAGCCTTGAGGAGTGTCTTCTTATATAGGTCACATGTGTATTTTTAGGTGAAGTGACCTCTTGAATATTTCCATCCTCTGGCCGTATTTTTTCTTTCTTATTGGCTGATTCTTCAATTATGATTAGGCTCTTGGTTGGAATTTTACGTCTCCCTTGTTTCACCCTAGCACTCTTGTTGGTCCTCAAGTACATGGGGGTCTATATTTTTCTCTTTTCCTTCACAATGTGTACTTAGAGAGGAAAGAGGTGGAAGCCACTTCCTTTTCAGTGGTTCCTGGTGAAAGGCTGGTTTGTTGAGGAGAGATATTAGTGCTCAGCTTGGGGTCTACTATGTCCTCCTCTTTCTCCTTCCCTTCCTTTTCTTCTTCTTTCTCTTCCTCCTCATTTTCATACTCTTCTCCTTTTTCATCCTTCTTTTCCTCCTCCTATTTCCCTTCATCTTCTTTTATATTTTCTATGGGTTCTTCCTCTATTTCCACTTCCTCTTCTTCCTCTTATTCCTCTATATTTTCAGTCTCATCATCTTATTATCTCATACCCCTTTCTCCAAGGCTAGAGGCAGGGGTCTGTCTAGGACTGATATGTTGTGTCCTAATGAATTATTTTGTTTCCATGTCGATGAAGGTGGACCAAGCTATAGGGATGTTGAGTATGTTGAGAGCATCTTCCACTATGATTTTAATGAGACCAGGTTGAGCTAGGTTTTGATACTTTCTCTCCCTTACCCTCTGGCTCATATGCATGATTGAATGGAGGAGGAAGTATGGGATATTTAGTCCCTATTCTAGGGGCATATCTCCCTTGAGTCTAAGCTCATGCAATAATATGAAATGATATCCATGGACCACACTTAGTCTTCCATCAAAAGAAATATATTTAATTATATGATATGCTACCTCATCCCATGGTTAAGGGAGACTTTCACTTCTCACCTCATTCTTATCTTCAATGTATTCTTAAATAGGAAAGAAGAAACTCTTCTTAGAGGCAGTGCTAGAGACTTTTTCCTTTATTTTCCACTTAACTCCTAGAGGTAAGGTTGTGATTGTGCTAATAAGCTAAGGGGTTATGGTAATTTCTTGCCCGATAGCCACTATGGTGGCCCTATCATATGCTTGGGAGTCCAAGGCTACTGCAAATCCTTGAGCCACTTCATCATCAAATAATTTGAGGAGCTCGAAGAAACCTAGCCACTGGTGATTTCTAAATTTGTCAACCACGTGAGGGGGTAGTCTAATTATTTTTATGTTTGTGGGCTCCCTTATATTAAAATCTCCCCCCATATTGTGATTGTGTTAGAGATGAAGGATAATTAAAAAAATACACATAAAAATACCAAATACATTAACAAACCAGACATGGAGGGAAAGGCTCGAGATCCTCACTGTATTCCTCTCACATTCTCATTATTCAAATAATCATTATGATACAAATATAAATACATGAGGAGATTTGTCTCAAGATATTGCGTCTATCTTGGACACTTTGGTTGAGAAAATAACTCAATGACACACTAATCTAGGAGCCTAGCTAGTTGGAGAGAATATCTCAACCAACTAGATCTAAATAGAATCCTATATATGAGGAAAAATCCCAATCTAGAAAAGTAGGAATTAAATCTGACTTTCATGATTTAATTAATTTTATTATTTTGGAATTATAATTGTTTTCATGGGATGGGAGTGAGGCTAACATCCACCCCCGCTTCAATCATAAGTCCAAAATAAGAACTAGGAAGTATATCCAAGTCCTCATGCTGAAATTATTGATCCTTAATGAAAATCACTACCTGAAAAACTGCCAAAGCTAGAGACCGAAAAACTCCAATAGGAAGAGAACATGAATCAACTACAAGTCTTATTCATATTTTCTTGGCATCTCCATCAAGTTAAAAACTACATAAGGATCAATCTGTCCTTTTATTTCAATCAACATCATAATTTCTTGTCCACTGAAAAAAATTTGTTAACACCCACTACTGAATTGATGATGTCGAAACTGCCTACTAGCTACTTTGATGTTGATCACCCATCGGCTTCTTTGATTATGACCACCCACTGGCTTCTTTGATTTTGACCGCCCACTAGCTGATTTGATGTTGATCACCCACTGGTTGCTGATGATCACCCACTATATGTTGATGTGGCTTTTGTCGAAACTACACACTGTTTCTTTTGTTGATGTTTTCGAAACTTTCAGTATGAAAACCACCTTCAATTTCATTATCATTTCACCCCTTTTGTCAGTTGAAAGGAGACACAATATACATTTTATTTTTGAATTCTGGCCCTTCAGGTGTAGGATATTTTCACTATTTTACTCCTTCTTTCAGGTGCATGAGAGTACCATATTCATTTGACTATTGGCTGCAATAGGTGATATTGAATTTTGTTGTAAAATTTGTACAATTGTTTTACTATTGACGACCATTCCCAAAGACCAATCGATGCATAATTGATCTTCAATATGACTGGTTGGTTTTGTTTGCAACATTTTTATGATGAGTGATTCTTCTTGCCACAATGTTGACAAGGATGGAGATCAAAACAATGATCTTCCATATCACCCGTTCTTTGACAATGTTTTTATTTTGGTTTGTCTTCAAGTTTCTCATGGATTTCTGATGTTACTTGATTAAGAAACCATGCACTAATTAATTTGATATGCTTTGAATAATTTGAGATATGCAAGTTGTTTTCATCTTTGTCATATCCTAATCCCCTTTTATTTCTATTGCTTTGGATTTATTCCCATGACTTGATGATTGGCTTGGAAAAAGAAATTTGAACTTGATCATGGAAAAATTCTACACTTGAAGTTGTTTGGATGAGTGACTTAAAATCATCATCTTTATCTTCATCTGTATGGTTGAATGACTTGGACACATAAATATTCTTTTGCATCTCATCTCGTTATATTTGTGACTCCAATTGAAGAAACTCAATTGTCTCATGTGCCTTTTGTAGATGAATTTGAATAGTAGTAAGAGTTTCTTTACTAATTTTCACCATGTCTTCAGCAATGGATAGGATGAGAGTGTTAGGAACCTGTAACAACTGAATTTTTTTCTCCATGTGAATTCTCTTGAACTCACACTCGCTTGATCTATTTTATCATGCTCGCTTGCTTTTGAATTTTATTTATCTCACTAACTTTCTTGATTAAATTTGGTTTGCTTGATTCACACTCACTTGAATAATTAAATACTAGAACTCACGCTCTCTTGTTTTAGATTTAATCTTACTGGATTGTTGTGTGAATATCACGTTTTCTTTCTTTCGACTCACTTGACTTAATTTACTCCCTATCAATTAAAATATTGGGTGTTAGTTTCAAACGAGAATGCACCCTTTAAAATCAACTCAAATTAATTTGAATTTTTTTATAAGTTAACTTAAAAATTATCATTTGCAAGTTAAAAATTTTTATGGAGTGGACTCCTACAAAAAAATTTCAAGTTCTTTGTCCAAAAGTCGATGTTGGATTAATGCAAATGTTTTTTATGTAGATGACAACTGAATTAACATGATTTTCATGAGTTAATGATGTTGAATTGCATGTTGATGTAGAATCGTCTTTGAAGGTTGGTGTTGACAACTTGATATCATTGATTATGTGTTGCAACTTCTTGATTACTTGTAATTTTTTTATGTATTCTTGATTACATGAGCTTGAAGAGAATTTATTATGTGCATGCAATTCCTTAATTTTTTGTACACTCTATGTGTATCTTTTTACAAATGATAGTGTCAAAACTAGACACAAAAAATAAGCAACATCAAGAGTCGAAAAAAGCATGGGCCATAATAAACATACTCATGGTGTACCTAAGATCCCCTTATTAAATTTCAGGTGGATATAGGACACAATGACCAAAAAAAGAATGATATATTTATTATGCTTGATATAATGTTCGATTTTCTTTTTCAACAACCTTTGTCATGAATTACTCTAATTTTCATACATAACCACTTATACATCAAAGACTAAATTTATCTTGACTTTGGATAATGACTCCTTATAACTAAAAAGTAAAAAAATTAATGCATTTTATTTCATGTATTTTAGACTTGAAAACAATTCACTATAGTATCACCTTCTACAAAAAAATATTTGACTTGTAAATTTTCCTTTCTGACATTCCTATTCCTTCAACCAAAGAGACCTTCAAAAAATAAATTCACTCACCATATACATAGATCATGGAAATCAAACCCAAAAATTTATGTTAGAAATCAACACTATGAGCTCTTTCCCTACGGATACACTTTACAAGATGAACATCCTTGTTATGAATGGTTTATACATTTGTATCTTCAAATGTTATATTTCACAACCAGTAAATATAAATCCTCCACTACTTTCCAAAGCATTGAAAACATATAGTTAAACATTTTAACTTTGATGGATTTCTAAAATCTCACAAACATACTAATGTGGATTTTTGTCTTTTTCTTCAAAAATAATTAAAACGTGGACTTCTTGTGAACTCTTTCTTCACACAATTATTTCATAGATGAAAAGAAGAATTGATACCTACACAATTTAAGCCAAGAAGGTGGTACTTATCTAGGCCATTGTAGCATGGGTGTCACTTCCACGAGTTTTTCAAATTATCAGTTGGCTTTTGCGACAAAGAGAATAACGTTTGCACTTCAGACCAATTTGAACGGGAAATAGAAGTAGTTTTAAGATCTGTGCAAGGCTTTGAGTTCCTATGGTAGTGGTGGACTTATTACAGATGGAGGCACCAACAACAAAATTTCCAAAGCTCTATTGAAGGAAAGGTTCAAAGTGTTTAATATCAAATTTGAAGAGCTTTACCAATGGCAAACTCAATGAAATGTTCCTGACAAGGACATACGTGAGTCTCTACGTTTTGTAGTCGCTAAGGTTCTCTTACCATCTTATTGTCAATTTCTTAAAATGCTTTGGATCATTGTGATACAACAAATAAAATACCCAGAAGTACATAAAATATACTCCTGAAGATTTTTATAGGATACTAAGTTAACTTTTTGAAGGAAAACCAAGGGGAAATCCCAGACGGTAGGTGGAATTCTTGAATTTTTGTATAAATAAGTACCAAGTCATTACCACCATCACCCTCAACATTGTTAACCCACAGCAGTGATGCAACTTCATTCAAGTTCTCAACGTTGTCGCTCAGACTACTCTAGAGAGGCAAGTTGCGTTTAGGTGACTCACTGCATAGTCGATCTCACTGTCGAAGCAACATTTTCCTTGGATTGAACCCGCGAGTTCTGGTGCCTCTGTTCTATGCTAGGGATGTAGGTACTGATATTTATTTTTTTCGTATTTATATCTCTTGAAAAGAGTACATAGATGACTCCACACTTATCACATATTTTGGAGAAGAAATGTCCTTGCTCCAAATTTTTAACTCCCGAACAAAATCCGTGCTAAATTACAGTTTATACCTCTTTGAGGATCTAGATCTGAGATTGTAAAAAATTCTCACTTTTGAATCAAGGTAACATCATTGTGGTTTCAGATCAAATGTAATGTGAACCAAAACTTTAAAATTCTCCCTTTAACAAAAAAAAAAAAAAAAACTCTAAGGAAATGATCATTGGTATCCTCCAGCTCCACAGCGTGATGCTGCTTCAATACACAACTTCTTCACACTCACTACCACAATATGCACTTCCATTCTCACCAGGAAGGAGAATGCCAATTATTTCTTTATCAGATGGGTCAAATGAGATTTCTCGACATCCTTATCTGATTCCACATGAAGGATAGTTAAATAAACACACACTAAATTATTAGAGACATAAAAAAGGAGATGTGGCAGAAAATCCTGAAAGCCTCACTATATTCCTCTCACATTCTCATTATTCAAATAATGTTTATGATACAAATATAAATACATGAGTATATTTTTCCCAAGATAGTGTGTTTATCTTGGAAACTTTGGTTGAGAAAATAACTCAACCACACACTAATATAGGAGCCTACCTAGTTGGAGATAATCTCTCAACCATCTACACCTAAACAGACTCCTGTATATGAGGAACAAACCCAATCTAGCAAAGTAGGAATTAAATCCAACTTTCATGATTTAATTAATTTTATTATTTTGGACTTACAATTGTTTTTATGAGATGAGAGTGAGGCTAACAAGAGAGATAGTTTTCTGGCTTGTGTCTAAAAAAATTTGTGATATGGGAACCCAAATGTTTAAACTTAACACAAACTATAATTTTCTTACCCCTACTTCTCTGAATAGGCTCTTAAATTTCCGAATTATGGCTTCACTATTTGTAAATTTTCATGAAAAAATTGGTGGGGTGATGTCCACATACCTATGAAACTCTGATGATTTATTGCTTGAAGGATAGTTTTGGGGTGTCAATACACTCTGAGGGTGGCTTTCATGACACTTTCTATCAATGTTTGACCTCCCTGGAAACTTCCTATAGCACCAATAGACTTTCCTATAGCATGGGCTTTCATGCAAAATGCGACCTTGGATCGAAGCTCCTTGGTGGCTCCTGTCTCTTTCCCGCTCTAACTAATCTCTGAATGCATAATAGAATGCAGTAAAATGAGCCAAATTACACCTTTTATTAAAAATTTAGTGGACTTGGATTGTAGTTGTGATGTGGATTTGGCACGAGGTTTCCTCATTTGGATTGTTGGTACCGCGATGAGTTCCATCATTAGACATATTTGGAGGGGTTAATGGTCACCCTTTTGCCTTCTTAGATCTCTTTTTCTTTCATTTTTATTATTATTTAGTTTTATGATGCTAGTAAAGGTGGTGATTAAGGCTAACATACTTTGGGTGCCTAATATAAGGTTGAGTTGAGAAAATCATGAATTATTAGCATTTTATAAGGATTTTATCATAAAGACTTGGAGGAGACAACAAAGAGAAACTATAGAAGTATTGTCCACCCTCCTTAACTATCAAAGGAAGCCGAAGGATCCCAAATATGCTCTCCATCAATTTGAAGTCCAAATGCAGCCGAAGGATCCCCAAGGATTCTCTCCAACAATTTGAATTCTAGAGGCAGCCAATAAACTCAAAGAGGATTGCACCCAATCTTTGTTTACTTGGATTCAAGTGGACTCAATCACCATTTTCTAGGGAGCTGTTGGTAGCTACCCTGTAGAATAAATAGAGTAGAGATAGATCTAGGAAGGGGTCGATTATAGTCAGAACTTTGTTGCAAGCTATTGAGATTTTTATTATTTTACTGAGTGATCAACTTTTATAAATGTATGAGGCTATTCTTTTATGAAATGAGCAGATTGATTTAAATTTATTGATTTAAGTTTCAGAGAGCTAGGCTCATGGGTTAGGGCCCAATCCATGTGCCTCAACCTCTTTGTTATATTTGTTCTCTGCTTTCTATCATTCAATTAGTTTTTCTTCTGATAGTTTCATTGTTGTTTATTTTTTCTTTCAGTGTGCTACTGTAGGTTTCATTTTCTTTTGAGTAATAGAATAGAGGAGAAAAGCCAAATATATGTGGATCAAGACCCCCTTCTCATCTCTTTCAATAGAGCTTGAGGAGGGTGAATTGTCCCGCGAACCCAAAAACAGATTTATGTTCACTATTCTAAGATTAAAAGTAGAGTTTCATTACCATTTTTCAGTCTTCCTTTGCACTGTATTTTTACATATTTGTTTGTTTTTTTGCACATAATTTAGCATGGTGATTGCAGGAATTATTGCTAAAATCCCAGATCAGCTCCTTGGTGCTTCCCGTTTCATTCTCCATCTCTATTTTCATGCTTCCAACCACCTCGACTATGCTCTATTCCCTCTTTCTTTCATTGTAGATGTTGCTATTTTTATTCACAAAATGCTAAAAACCTTTAAAGTTTGACCTCTGCTTTTCCTCCTCGAAATTCCTACTATCACATTTCTCACTTCGCAACTTTTCCTAGACAAAATTTCTGCTACCCCTCAAACATTTTGATATTGTGAGTTGCGATATCAAAATTCACATTTCGCAACTTTTACCACATCACAAATCACAAATTTTAACCCATCACACTTCACACTTTGCAGTTCATCACAATTCACACTCCGCAACTTTTATCGCATCACATTTTTCACTTCGCAACCTTTAGCCTTTTCGCATTTTGCACTTCGCAACCTTGTCCTTTTTCTTTAAGACTTAGCACTCCTTTTTGTCGATTGCAATAAATACGCCGCATCACACTTCGCATCGTTTTCCTTTTTTTCTTTACGACTTACCTCTCCTTTTCGGCGATTGAGATAACTTCGCCACATCACACATCACACTTTGCATCATTTTCCCTTTTTATTTAAGACTTGCCGCTCCTTTTCGCTAATTGTGATACTGTCATCGCACTCTGCCGCCGGTCCCATCACCATGTCACCCATCACACTTCACACTTCACAATTTTTCCTGAACAACACTTCCGCTATCCCTCCAACTTTGCGATATTGCGATTGCAAAATCACATTTCGCACTTCGCAGTTTTTATCCTGTTGCATTTCGCACTTTGCAATTTGCCCCATCGCACTTCACAAATTGAAATAATTATTTTTCTCCTTTAACACTTACCGCTCATGTCTGCCTATTGTGATATTGCCCCATACTCTGCCACCGGTCCCACCTCCACGTCATCCACACATTGCAAATCGCACTTTTTATTTTATTCCTATTAACCTTTACCGCTCCAAACACCGATTTCGATCACCCTCCATCACAACTCTGTTATCAGAATTTTTAAAGCATTCCGCTCCAAAGCCTTTTTGTGCCATAATAAAGCTTTAGTAAGGTTTAAACCCGCTCTTTTCACTTCTAATCCTAGTTTCATGTGTTTATCCCTCCATTAGCACCTTTATCCCTTTCTTCTCCAAGCTAAAAATCAACACTTTTTAAATTACAATTAATTCCTCGATAGCTTAGCTACATGGACAAAAAAATGGTAGATAGAACATAAGATAAGTAGGGTGTGTTTAGCCATTTGGCCAAGTTGAGTGTGGTTTAGATTAGTTTCCTTTCAGCAATTTAAGTTTAGTTTCCTTCCCGTCATTTCTTTTCAGCAATTTAATTTAGTTTCTTTTTTTCATTTCCTTTCTTCACATTAAATTAGTTTCATTTCCATCATTTCCTTTCTACAAATTGAGTTAGTTTCCTTTCTGCCATTTCCTTCCAGAAATTTACTTTTGATTTTTTATCATATTTTAAGAAGTAGAACCCTTTCATAAAGTAGAAGAGGATGAAATGAACATAATGCATCTGTTGTGTATATAGCATTGTCACCTCCAAGTTTGTACAAACCCTGGGTTGATAAAGTAAATTAGGGTAGCCCCTGGGAGCTGCAGCACTCTTTGTGCAATATCGGGGCTCACCACTTTTTGGCGTCATCTCCGGGGAGGTACCTAGTAGATGTTTTGATTTTGTTTTAGCATTATTTTCTTCTTTCTTTTATTTTGATGTCATTTCATAGATATTAACAAAATACAAAAATATTTTATTTTCATGCCTTGTAGGTGTAGGAATAATCAAAGACAAATCTTACCTAAAACCCCCACATTACCTCCTAGCCACCCTTCACTCTTCTTCAGTGGCAGTGAGATTGAACCCCCTATAGGAGATCCTTCTTAATATTTTTAGGATCCTGTTGGGGAAGAAGAAGAAGACCTTGTTTCAACTAAGGGACCTGCTTCACCTATCTTAACCATGGCTAGGATCCAGAGATCCTTTCCCATAAGAGAGGTATATGGGGAAACTAAGATGAAAACGTCAGCCCCTCAGCACTTCCACACTTCCATGGACTTACCTTTAAGGAACCTGACACATTCATGTTTGAATTTTTTGTTGTTTGGACTTATGACTACACTTCTGATGATCACAAGTTTAAGCTATTCCCATCCACCCTTAAATATGCAGCCTTGCGCTAGTTCATGGGTATGCCTGGGGATAGCATCACTACCTGGGCACAGATGAAAGATACCTTAAAAAAAAATACAGAGACTACTGTATGTCCAAGAAACTAAGGATGAAATATTTAGGATGACTCTAGGACCTGATGAATCCCTAGAAGACTATGAAGAGAGGTTTCAATTAAAATATAAGAGAGCCAATTGTACTCTTGATCCTACATCACTTAAACTTGTACTTCTTCGAGCGAATATTGAAGAGATGATAGAAAACTTGAATATGATATTAGGAGGAGATATATACCAACATCCCTATGAAACAATCAAAACAATCTTTCGGAACCATTCTAGGGCATTTAGGAAGAAGGGCAGAGCTAGCCAAATTACATCCAATACCACTTCCTCTTCCACCTTCATAAAACATGAGATCAGAAACATTATAGAGGACTTAAATAGTGACATGATTCACACCTTTTATTTTCAAATGGACACAATGCAGGTCAAAAGGAAGAAGGAGGAAATAGAGAGATCCCTAGCCATATTTTGTCCTAGATGTACCAGGAAGCACCCAAGAAAAGAATTTCCACTGAATATCATAGAGGTTTGCTTAGTCTGTGAGGCGAATCATGCCATAGAAAAATGTCCCTCCTTACCTAGCCTTAACATTGTATATCAAGGTGGGGAAGCAATGCCAGAGCAACTCTTTTTCATCAACCAGAGAAGGATTCAAGGCCCTAGGCCATATCAACAAGGTATGCCAGGTGCACGTTACTCTTATTATGAAAAAAATCAGATCGCACCCATGCAACCTTGGTACACCCCCACTCCATCCTGGTCTACACCTCCTACTTGTCCTTACAACCCTTCATATCATCCTCATCCAGTAAACCAACCATTTCAGCGATATGTTCCACAACAACCTCAGTGGAACAAACCGTCCCAAGGGTGGACGCCTCAACAAAGTCAACCACCTGCTCTAATGCCTCCACCCCAACCTCAACCTTAGCTCACTCATGCTACTCCACCTATGCTACCTATACCTGCACAACCCAATCTGAACCTAAACAACAGACAAGCACAACAGGCTCCCAGTGGAAAAACATCCTATCCATCATATGTTGTGGAGATACAAGAGGTTAATCTTAGGTCAGGAAGAGTACTCCCAAACAACCATCCTCCATCTACCTGTATAGGTTGAGGAGGAAAAGGAAGAAGGTAACACTTAGATCCAACAACCTCCTTTTCCTGAGCACTTGATCCACCCTAGTCAGCACACCACATTGGAGACTGAACTCCCAGAGAATTAGAAATTTTTTGTGTAAAGATACCACTTCTCCAAGCCATTAAGGATTTCCCTATGTACAATAGACTCATCAAAGAAAAGTACTACAAGAAACCTGAGAGAAGGAAGAAAGATATGCCCACCATCGATGTGGTAGGACAACTGTCTGACCTAATGTTGGGGAAGGTGGTATTTCCAAAGTACCTGGACCATGGTAGTCCAGTTGTTTATGTGCATATAGATGGTGTCATAGTCCCCAACACTCTAATTGATCTAGGGGCTGCCATCAATATCATGACCAAGGAAACTATGTTGAAACATAACCTCCAAGGGACTTTAAGGAAAACCACAATAGTTATGCAACTTACAAATCAATCCAAAGTAACTCTGAAAGGAATTATTGAGGATGTTATGGTTACCATTGACTCTTGGGAGTATCCTACGGATTTCCTGGTCCTGTAGCCAAATACCAAGTTTAATGGTTAACCCCTCATCTTAGGGAGACCTTGGTTAGCCACTGTAGATGCTTATATTAGTTGTCGGGCTGGAACCATGACTATCAAAAATGGACTTGTGTATAAACAAACAGTGTCATATCCTCTATCCCAGCCTTCCATTGATCATGGTCTCCCTATATGGTTGGAGGATGAATAAGATGAGTTATATAACACTGCCCCTATGTGTACCATAGATGATATTCTTAGAGGGGGCATCTTTATGAAGATGAACTCATTGACCATGTCATTCAAAACTAGTCCTCCACTAACATTCCTCTCGAAACCTTAGTCAAAGAGTCATAAAGCCAACCTTGGATGGAAGTGAAATAGGTTGAGTCAACCTCTAAATCCATGAAGGATATTGAGTTTGGCCCATAAAAATATCTGAAAATCAACCCAAACTTCTCGAATGAAGAAGAGAAGCAGCTATTCCAACTTTTGAAAGAGAATCTAGAAGCATTTTCTTGGGATAACAAGGACATGAAAGGGGTGAATCCTTCAGTGTGCAAAAATCATATTTACATCAAAGAAGGATGTAAGCATGCGAGACAACCCCAAATAAGGATGAACCTGGCTCTGAAGGACATAGTCAAAGAAGAGATGCAGAAACTATTGGATGCAGGGTTCATATATCCTATTTTCGACAGTGAGTGGTTATCTCCTCTTTCCCTAGTCCCAAAGAAGAATGGGAAGTGGTGAATTTGTGTTGATTGTTGAAAACTTAACAAAGCCACCAAGAAAGACCATTTCCCTTTGCCCTTTATAGACCAAGTCCTGGATGGCCTTGAGGGGAAGAAATTATTTTCTTTCTTAGATGGGTTCAGTGGGTACAATCGGATTCAAATCAGCCCTGAAGACTAGGATAAGAATACTTTCACTTGCCCTTGGGGTACATTCTCTTATATATTCCTAACCTTTAGGTTCTACAATACCCCAGCTACCTTCTAAAGAGCTCTCTTGAGCATATTTTCTGAGTTAGTCGATGACTCTGTCGGAATCTACATGGATTATTTCACACCATATGGGGATGAATTCCAGGAAGCTCTCTCCAATTTCTGTGAAGTACTAAGAAGGTGCATTGAGATGCTTCTCTCCTTGAGCCCAGAAAAGTGTGAATTCCTAAAGAAAGTAGGGGTTGTATTAGGACACTCCATATCCCAAGAAGGAATAGAGGTAGACCTGAAAAAAATTACTATCATCAAAAGGGTACCTACTCCTCAAAAGCATAAGGATGTCAAGAGTTTCTTAGGCTTAGTTGGTTACTATAGAAGATTCATCAAAGATTTCAGCAAGATGGCTTCTCTATTATTTGAGTTACTCGCTAAAGATTCTGAGTTTATTTGGTCGGGTCCTTGTAAAAAGGCTTTCAATCTCATTAAGGAAAAGTTGAATACTGCCCCCATCCTCCGAGGTCCAAATTGCACTCTGCCTTTCCACATCCACGTTGATGCATCCGACAAAGTTGTAGGGGTAGCATCAGGACAATTAGAGGACAAAATCCCTTATGCCATTTATTTCATCAACAAGTACTTGTCCAAGGCTAAACTGAATTATACTGTTACTGTGAAGGAGATGTTAGCCATTTTCCATTCTTTGAAAAAATTCAGGCATTATGTAACTGGATATCATACCTTTTTTCACACTGACCATGCAATCATCAAGTATTTAATGAAAAAATCAGATGTTAATGCTAGGACAATTAGATGGTTGTTACTTTTGCAGAAATTTGATTTGACTATTGTTCATAAATTCAATAAGAAAATTCCATGGGAAAAAACCTATCCGAGGCACCCAAGGCAAGTTTGTGGGTTGAAAACCTCAATGGAGGAAGCCCACTTTCTTTAAAAAACAAAAAAACAAAAAAATTGCATCTGCATCTATGTGTTTTGTTTGTTTACTGTTCTGTAGGTTATTAATTGTTTCTGGAAACACTGGGAAGCATTCATCTTCTCTCCCCTTCTATTTACCATCCATCCCATCATTCACACCATTCATTTCCATAACTCCTTCCATCACCTCCATACACCATATTCCTCGATTCTTGAGAACAATGTAGTAAAAGAAAGCAAGCCACAAACTGCTACAAACATCAATAAGTTCCTTCAAAAACAAAGTTGTTCACGGACTGCAAAGTAAAACAAGAAGGAGTTGATAAAGGAGACCCCAGGAAAGAAAGGAGTGCCACCCATGGCATATAGATCACCCCCATGCAGCATCTACAACAGGAATAAACAACAGGAAAGATCATCTGCTCACTTATAGAGTTTCTCATTCAGCAATCTCCTCACTCATAAAATAGGAAAATAAGGAAGAACGTAGCCTATAAGAGGCTTTTCTCCAAATTCCAGCTACTGCAAACACCTTGAAAACAACAAGTAAAATCAGGTATAGCTTCTCACCCCTCGCTATACATCCATAATAACCAGAAATAATTAAATTTGTAGACTTCAATTTTAAGGGGCAGAAAGGTGGCTAGTTAGCTTGGCCACCATCGTGAAGTATGACTGGGGAGAACTGAAAGGTCACGCCACCTAGGCATGAAAAATAAAAAATTTAAATCAAGTGAAGTAGAGGAGAACGAGGGGAGGAAACGTACAGTCCATCATGAATTAACAGAGAGAAGGAAACAACGGTTTCTATCGAAAAATAGAGATGAGGCCGAGCTACATAAGCGCTCTAAAACTAGTTGCACAATATAATAAAAAGCGATATTGTCTCATCCAAACCAGTGAATTGATAATTTTTGAGGGAAAGAGACCAAAGGGATCCCGAATCACAACAGTACTGAGATTGGGCTGTGTATTTGAACAACGTGCAGTAGTAGCAAAAGCAGAAAAACATCACCAACAGTCAAGCTAGCTTCTCAAGTATACCACATATTAGACACAATAGCAAGGGACCAAGGGAAGCTTTTATAACAACCCAAACAAGGAAGAATTCTACTCCTAAACTTAGAGAAGAAGAACCAAAAGAAGAACTGGATGAAGGAGAGGAAGATACAAAGGGCCAAGGAAAAACAGAAGAGATGGTAATAGAAGTCATAGAGGTAGCAGAAAGTGAGCAAGAATCAAACTCACAACACAACACCACATACTCTCAAGACAAAGAGGTAGTTACCACCTTAGCTCCTCGGAGCGAAAAGAGGAAAAGCTAGACCTCTATGTATTTTAGAGCTGACAAGAGTCATAGGATAATTTAGAGAGAGCCAAAAGCTCCTCCCACAAGCCCGATTATCATTGAAGAATCATCAAGGGAGGAGGAAAGAATCAGAGAAAAATTTCTGAAGGAGAAGATGCAGAAGGCTCACGCAGAGAATGTAGAACTGAAGGAGCAATTGTAGCAAAAGGGGAAAAAAGTAGCCACCATGGCATACTTATGCATACAAGCTCTTCAGCACAGATTCCCTTCTGACTCATATGCCATGTACCTCAAGGAGAAATGCCTCCTATTTCAAATCAAAACTCTAGCCTCCCATGGATCTCTACCTTTCCAATATTGTAGGAAATTCATGGATTTCTACAAGTAAGCTAACATGGTTGATCAGGAAAAAATGGTAGAGTTTTATGTGCATAGCCTTGTGCTTACAAATCTGGATAATTGGGACCCAAATTCCACAATGGGGGGTATGCATCAAATGTCTCTAGCATCTTGGATAATGAATGAGGACACTAGAACAAAAGAAATATGGGGGGTCATGGCAAGAAGAACTAGAGAACCCATATATATCAAACCAAAATTGTTCAGCCCAAGAGGATTCATCCTTAACCATCGAGAGATTGAAAGGGACCCTACACTAGTTGAATGCTACCTTCAAACTGAAACACAGGTAATAGGAAACTTTGATGATGTTTCTAGGTAGATAGAAGATGAGTGCATTATGGCCAGCCAGAGGATATGGAACAACCTCCATCACAACCTCAAGAACAGGGAGTACCATACTCCAGAAAGAATGAGCGATGTATTGGAAAGGGAACCATTATACAAGAGGGCCATGCAGGCCAAAAAGATCCAATGGTTGGGACTAAAACTCAACCCACCTTTGTTGTTGGGTTGAATGATGAAAAGGAAATAGATGCACAAGATAGAGAATGGGAGAATGCAGAATAGAATAATTGTTTTTACCCCCTTGGGGAAACTCCCACACTTCTTCCTCGGGAAATCATGGGGGTTGTCAAAGCCTTGAAGGAAATGCAGGAGGAGGATTAGTTGCTCATAGGATGAGCAACCATTCAATAGGGGGGTGATGATGAGATCCATCATTAGACATATTTGGAGGAGTTAATGGTCACCTTTTTTCCTTCTTATATCATGTTTTCTTGCATTTTTATTATTATTTGGTTTTATGATTCTAGTATAGGTGGAGATTAAGGCTAACATACTTTGAGTGCCTAATACGAGGTTGAGTGCAGAAATCATGAATTATTAGAATTTTATAAGGATTTTATCATGAAGACTTGGAGGAGACAATAAAGAGAAATTATAGGAGGATTTCCCACCGTCCTTAACTCTCAATGGTAGCCAAAGGATCCCAAATATTATCTCCATCAATTTTAATTCCAAAGGCAGTCAAAGGATCCCCAAGGATTCTCTCCAGAAATTCAAATTCCAAAGGCAGCAAACCAACTCAAAGAGGAGTGCACCCAATATTTGTTTACTTGGACTCAAGTGGACTCAATCACCATTTTCTAGGGAGTTGTTTGTAGCCGCCCTGTAGAATAAATAGAGTATAGATAGAGCTAAAAAGGGATCGATTCTAGTCAGAACTTTGTTGCAAGCTATTGAGATTTTTATTATTTTACTCAGTGATTAATTTTCAGAAATGTATGAGGCTATTATTTTATGAAATGAGCATATTGATTTCACTTTACTGATTTAAGTTTTACAAAGCTAGGCTCGTGGTTTAGGACCCAATCCATGTGCCTTAGCCTCTATGTTGTATTTGTTCTCTACTTTCTTTCATTCAGTTAGTTCTAATTATGATATTTTCATTGTTGTTTCTTTTTTCTTTCAGTGTGTTATTGTAGGTTTCATTTGCTTGTGAGTAATAGTATAGAGAAGAAAAACCAAAAATATGTGGATCAAGAACCCCTTCTCATCTCTTTCAATAGACCTAAAGGAGGGAGAATCGTCCAACTAACCCAAAAATGCATTACTGTTCACTGTTCTAAGATTAAAGGTAGAGTTGCATTACCATTTTTTGGTCTTCATTTGCACTATATGTTTACACATTTGTTTGTTTCTTTGCACATAAGTTAGCAGGGTGATTGCAAGAATTATTGCTAAAATCCCAGAGCAGCTCTGTGGTGCTTCCCGTTTCATTCTCCATCTCTGTTTTCATGCTTCCAACCATTTCGGTTACGCTCTATTCCATTCTTATTTCGTTGCATCTATCACTCTTTTTATTCACAAAATCCTTGAAAAACCTTTAAATTTTTTCCTCCACCTTTCCTCCTCGAAATTATCGCTATCGCATTTCGCACTTCGCAAATTTTCTTAGACAACATTTCCGCTACCCCTCGAACTTTGCGATATTGGGAATTGCGATATCACATTTCACAAATTTTACCACATCGCAAATCACAAATCGCAACTTTTTCCCCACCCCACTTTGCACTTCGCAGTTCATCGCACTTCATACTGTGCAACTTTTACTCCATCACATTTCGCACTTCGCAACCTTTGGCCTTTTCACATTTCGCACTTCCCAACCTTTTCCTTTTTATTTAAGACTTACCGCTCCTTTTTTCCGATTGTGATAAATCCACCACATCGCACTTCGCATCATTTTCCTTTTTTCTTTAACACTTACCGCTCCTTTTCGCCGATTGAGATAACTCCGCCGCATCGCACTTCGCATCGTTTTCCCCTTTTCTTTAAGACTTACCGCTCCTTTTCGCCAATTGAGATACTTTCATCGCACTCCACTGCCGTCCCACCACCACGTCACCCATCCACTACAAGAAAAAAGCACATTGGTGAGGGATTGGTGACGGACCTTAAAGGTCCGTCACAAGCATGACCCTCACCAATGTGCTTTTTTCTTGTAGTGATCGCACTTCTCACTTCGTAAATTTTCCTTAAAAACACTTCCGTTATCCCTCCAACTTTGAGATATTGCGATTGCAATATTGAATTTCGCATTTTTTATCTCATTGCATTTCGTACTTCGCAATTTTTTCCCCATCGCACTTTGCAAATGGCCCATTTTATTTATTCCTTCAATAATTACTGCTCTTGTCTACCGATTATGATTTCACCTCGTACTCTACCACCAGTCCCACTGCCACATCATCCGCCGCATCGCACATTGCAAATCACACTTTTTATTCTATTCCTTTTAACATTTACCACTCCAAATGCCAATTACGATCACCCTCCATTGCAACTACACTGTCGCACTTTTTAAATCATTCCTCTCCAAAGCCTTTTTGTGCCATAATAAAGGTTTAATAAGGTTTAAACCCGCTCTTTTCACTTCTAAGCCTGGTTTCATGTGTTTATCCCTCCATTAGCACCTTGACCCCTTTCTTCTCCAAGCTGCAAATAAACACTTTTTCAATTAGAATTAAGTCCTCGATAGCTTAGTTGCATGGATAGAAGCATGGTAGATAGCACATAAGATAAGTAGGGATTGTTTATCCAGTTGGCCAAGTTTAGTGTGGTTTGAATTAGCTTTCTTTCAACTATTTAAGTTTAGTTTCCTTCCTGACATTTCTTTTCATCAATTTAATTTAGTTTCTTTCTGTCATTTCCTTTCAGCACCTTAAATTAGTTTCATTTTCATCATTTCCTTTCTACAAATTAAGTTAGTTTCCTTTCTACCATTTCCTTCCAGAAATTTACTCTTCAGTTTTTATCATAGTTTAATAAATAGCACCCTTTCGTAAAGAAGAAGTGGATTACATGAAAATAATTCATCTACTATGTATATAGCATTGTCACCTCCAAGATTGTAAGAACTCGGGGTTGATAAAGTAAAGTAGGGCAACCCCTGGGAGTTGCAGCACTCTTGGTGCAATACCAGGGCTCACCAGTACCACTCGAGACAATCATTCCTATCTACCTCAGAATCAACTCCAAATCCTTTTGACCTATCCCTTAAGTAATTTGATACCTCCATGTGGCATGAAAACCCCACTAACTCTTTCCTTTAACTCTTCAAGGGTGGCCAAGTTAATTGGCCACTTTTTTCCTATTAAACTCTTTATTCTCGACATTAAATTATTTTAGCCAAATGATGCATAGCGAGAGGGTGAGGGAACCATATATGAGCCTACTTGATGTTGATGAGTGGCATCATCCTTTGATGTAGGGATCTAGAATATGGTGATGGCCATCAATGGTTTTTTTTCATTGCTGTGTTTTTTTATTTTCTGAGTGAGCTTCTTATTTTCTGAGTGAGATGATTATTGCTTTTTTTATATTCTTTTTTAGGTTCTGCTACTGGTGTGGCTTCCCTTCTGGAGTCCTCTGGTTATCATCTAGAGCCATCTTCATTAGTTACCTCATGCTTAATTGATGTGTTGATTGCATGTACAAAATTTTTATAGGAAGTGATCATCTTCCTGTAACAATCCCGTTATTGAATTTTTGGAGCTCCACTAAGTAGAGGAATGAAGAAAAGTGATGTAGGGATGTTATGGATGGTGTTAGGAATTGAATTGACTATTGAAGTGGAGGAGGATATGAGAGGAGAGGCCTCATTTGAGGACTTATATAAACAAGCTCATAGTGGCGACATATAGGGTTTAGTAATTGAATATTTATGCATGGAGTGAATTTATGATTAGGAGTGGTAGGTATAGGTAAAAAAAATTACTTTTCATGTCTTATTAAGGGTTAGGTGGCCTTGGGGGAGCTTATCACTCCTCGAATGACTTTCCTGTAGAGTTACAGGGTTTCTTGTAGCACTACAAGAAATCCTATAGTATTTTAGGACATCCTATAGCACTATAGAGAGTAAGAAAAACATGGAATTTTTCCTCACCTGGAGGGAGAAATAGATGAAAGATGCATACTAGGATTGTGCATGGAGTGGATAGGTAGAATAAAAAGATAAATATAGAAGGGATGCTTCCCCCTTTTCCTAAATTGTCCTTGATCAGAAACCTATAAAAAAGAAGAAAGCTAATATTTTATTTCTCTATTTATCTCTCTTTTTGTTTTTTCTTTAGGATCGCCTCGTGGAGGTTTTCAACCTAGGAGTTCACCTTATATGGCTCAGAATGTTTTTCACCCAAGCCTCTTTATTTTTTATTTTTTATTATTTCTATAGGAAGGTGAGGGGCTGGAAACTATGCAGTTCCAATGACATCCACCTCACTCTTTATTGAATTGATAAATTCAGCCTTAGATAGTGGCTTCTTATACCTTTTTGGCCTGTAACCATTGACAAGAAGAGGGACCCCCTCCTCATCTATGGTTGTGATCTAAACATCCCCATTGTCATGGAATTTCTACACTTGATAGGGTCCTAGCCACATGGTTATTAGCTTTCCCTTGAAGTTCTTGAATCTAGATTCATAGAGTATCCCAATCTCCTTTCCGAAATGTCCTTTCTTTGATGTTCTTTTCATGCCAAACTTTCCTTTACAGTTGGATTGCCTCTATGTGAAATAAGGCATGAATTATGGATTCATCCAAACCATATAGCTACACCAACCTTTATTGTTGTGCCTTTGTGATATCCAAGTCCAACTGAGCTACCATCACTAGGGTGTTATACTCAAAATCAATGGAAAGCAAAGATTTCTTCTCATAAACTAGATCATATCTATTGAACCTTGTAGTTGTCTTCCAGGTGGTATTGTAAGCCCAAGTGGATTATACTAATATGTCTACCCAATCTTTCCTGTTGTTGCTCACAACATTGGTGAGGACTTTTTCCGAGGCTCTATTTTTCACTTCCACCTAACCATTTTCTTGAGGATGATAAGTAGTGGAAGTCTTGTGCTTTATCTTGTGCTGCCTCATGAGGTTCTCAATGAGATGATATGTAAATAAAACCCCCTCATTAGTGACTACCTATTTGGGGTATCCAAAATTGTATGACATGTTATTTGTCAAAAACTCAGCTAATTTCTCCTATGTGGTTTCCTTCACAGTGCTTTTTTCAACCAACTTGGTCAAGTAATCGATGCAGACTATGTTATACCTATTCTGCCTAGATGGTGGGTTAGTGGGCCCAATGAAGTCCATGCCCCACTTGTTAGAAGGATCTAAATATGCTTGATGTTGCAAAGGAATTTCATCCCTCAGTTTAGTTATCCCAATCCTTTTACATTCATCACATCTACTGGTGTATCGCTTGGCATCCTGGTGGAGGGTAGGCCAATAGTAGCCTACCTGCAAAGCTTTGAAGGTTGTCCTCCTAGCAACAAAATGACCCCCACAGGGACCAACATGACATTCTAAGAGGATGTCAAATATATCCTCTTCAATCACACATATTCTAATAGTTTTATTGAGACCAAATTTTAATATATTTCCACCAATCCAAGTGAAATGGGTGATTTTCCTAATAATCTTGCTCTTTTCTTTGGATGAAAGGTTTGGAGGAAACCTCTCAGTGACCAACTAGTAAGCTATGTCAGCAAACTAAGGAGAGAGTGTTGATATAGAAAATATATGTTCATCCGGAAGCTTATCATCCACTACTCCTTCCTCATATGCCGATAAATTTAGTGTAGATAATAAATATGCAACAATATTTTCCTTTCCTGGTTTATCAACAACTGTCAAATCAAACTGCTGCAATAACAATAACCATTTAATGATTCTTGCATTAACATCTATTTTACCCATTAAGTACTTGATGGTTGCATGGTCAGTATTTACAAATGTCCAACAACAAGTAATATAATTCCTGAACTTATTTAAGGAAAAGACAATGGCCAAGAGCTCCTTTTCAGTGAAAGTATAGTTAAGTTAATATTTTGAGAGACTCTTGCTAATGAAATAAATGGCATAGGGTAATATGTCTTCTAATTTCCCTAAGGCTGCCCCCACAACTTTATCTGATGCATATGTGTGGATGTGTAAGGGCAGAGCCCAATTGGGACCTCTAAGAATGGGGATAATGGTTAGATTTTCCTTGATGAGATCAAAAGCCTCCCGACGGAGAATAGACCAGAATAACTCAGAATATTTGGCCAAAAATATAAATAATGGCGAGACCACTTTGTTGAAGGCCTTAATTAATCTAAATTCATGAATGTATATAATGGCTAAAGTATATGAAAATATATGTAATAAAATTCTAACTTATATTAACCAATCCCCAATATTTGCAATAGGTTGATGTGTCTCTTTCTAAACAAATGTAGTGTAAGCATAAATATGAGAAGCTCGAGAGAATAAATTGCAAAATCCCAAGAATTTAGTGTGAAAATTCCAACATATATAGTTGAAATTTAAATTCATAATTAGATAATGTACAAGTAAAGGCACAATATTGACCTTGCATCACAAGTTAATGTCGACTGGTGTATATTAAAGTAGAATTTTAAAAGACATATTTTTGTGAAATTTTAAAACCCTAGAAATTTGGAATTTGATAACCCTACTATTTTGGAATTTGAAAATCTTAGTTGGTGGCTAAGGTTTCCTATTTGGGTGGATTCCCTATCAAGGATTTGGTGAGTCTCACTTGTATCGACTAGTACTAAGCTATGGTGGTTAAGGCCAATTGTGGAAAACTTAGTTCACAGCTAAGGTCAGGTGTGGATAATCTCATTTTGTCCTAACAATTCAACATAAGCTTCCTGTTTAAGAAATTTCATTGGGATGTTATATTTTTTCATTATATTTATGAATCCATGAACTAATTAAATGTTATATATATCGTATGTTTTACGACCAATGTGACTAGTTCATCCCCAATGAACCATACGAGATTCCCATAAGTAACGAACTTAAGCAACACACATAAGTGGCATAATCAAGTGATGTCCCATAAGCATTGTACATAAGTGATATTCTTCAAAGTGAGACACATAGTCAACATGATATAAGGTACCTACCATAAATAACATAGCTAAGCATCAATGGACTAAAGAAATGTGCACAAGCCATGATTCCAAATTCACTTATTTATATTCATTTTTTCCAACTAAATAATTTCATAGAAAATGGAAACATATTTCCAACATACATAATGGCTACTCATGCCCAACAATGATATAATGTAAATTAGTGCCCTAGACATCAAATGGAATCTTGTGTCGAAAATGCCACATCATGATTGATGTACATAATGGCTCTCTCAATCATCATTTCCACCCTTGGTACTCCTTGGTGAATATCCAAAATAAATCTTCCTCCTCTTCAATATGGTGGAACCTCGGGCCTTCTTTGGTCTTGTAGCACTACACTTCTTTGGGCTCTAGAAAGGAGAAAACAAATTATCAGTTAATTTTCCCATTGTTCAATCAATTACAACACATAATACATACCATTAGTATTCAAATATTAAAATATCACCTCATAAATGAATGTAAATGGTTGGGGGGGTTGTCCTCCTCCATAATCAAAGCCCCTTAGCAATGTCTCCTTGCAATAATTACAACAATAAATTAATTAAAAAAATAAAATGTGTAAAATAAATTTAAATGATGGCCTTGATCATATTTTCATCAAATAATTAATCTTACCATGAATATTTGAGGAAATGGAAAATATTTCCCTTCCTGGCTCACAAGTAAATAACTTGGATGGACAATTGCTTCAAGGTAACGATGGGGTTTGGGAAGGATGTAGTTACAATAATAATAGATGTAAGCATAGTATAATAGCTATAGTAGATGCAATATTTGTTTCCACGGTAGTGGATAGAATAATAATAGGTTTAGCACTTGGTTGGAAAACATTTTCCAAGGCATGTATGGGGGGGTTTGGGAGGATTTAGTTGTAGCAACTATAGATGAAACCACTATAGGTGTAGCTACAATATTTATAATAATATTTGTTGTGAAAATTAATGAAGTGATAGGAGGGGTCTAACTACAAAGTGGTTATGTTTAATGGATGCCGTAATGGTTGAAGGGTGTAAAGGAAAAGGTATTGGGTGTTCTATGTGATGAACCTGCACTAACTATACAATAGATGGAAGCACACTAGGGGAGGAAATGGGAATGATAAACATTGGGAAGAGTGGGGGGTGGGGGACACAATGATCATACTTGGCATATGATTTGGATTAAATGGTATTGATGAAGTATGGAATTAGATGGGTATAAAAGGGGAGGAACTAGAAATAGTGGCACATGCATAAATGTTGGAAATACTGAGAGGGGGGTGAATCAATATTTCCTTCAATTTCATGATTGGTTAGTTATTTTAAAAATTCAGAGAATTAAAAACAGACACGTGACTCATCATCTCATAAATTAATAGTACACATAAATTGTGTCTCCAACAAATCTTGTGTTATGTATTATGTACATACAAATTTATCAGGTAAATATGCAAGTACAAGACTCCCCAAGGGTTTTACCAGCAAGCTAGAAGGAAGAAAATGCTCCTTGAATGGTTTGGGCTCATGTACCAGGGATAATAGGACAACTACAATCATCATGTAGCCTCATCTTCTACACTTCACTAACATTTTTTTCCACTACTACCACTTTTCCAATTGTTTCTCCAATTGTCCACTACTCCCACTATTGGGACCGTTTCCACTGCTACTATCATTGCCTGTTACTCATGCTCCAACTACTACTGTTTTTGCTACGACTATTGTTGCTACTCATTACTGTTGTTCCACATGTTTCTACATGTTGTTGTACTCACAAGGTCATTGTTATGTAAGATTATTGTTACATCAAGGATCACTGTAATGCTAACACTCTCATAGGATGAATATCAGTATGAGCTTCAACAAGCTATACCGGTATCATCGTCAAGCTCCCATGCCTTAAACTCAAATGTATAATGATAAATTAACAACCTGATCACTGTTACAACTTCATCAACTTCTGCACAGACCCTAGTAGTATACGTTAGGTATGCTAGTCAACACCAATCACACCAACCTTTGTAAAACCATTGCATTCACAACACCATGAAAAATAAGTTAATGTATTTATCTAGAAACCATGTTCTATTCAAAAATTTTCCTTAATAAACTGACACTGCATACAAATGATGAAAAATGTTTGCTCAAGCCTATGTTGCACATTAGATTTGATCATATGAGGAAAAAAAACTATAATGTTTAAATATTAAACAAAGGAAAAATCAAGCCCTATCACAAAAGCAAATTTTCAGTAAATAAGAATTTTTACTCTTCTGTTACGAGGTTAGAAACAATACTCTTCTGCTTAATCTTATGGAAATATATCAAATATTTTGCAGATATCATTGTCTCATTGTCACTGTCTCACTATCATATGTTTCCATAAAAATGTTGTTGCAATGGCTATATGAACATAGTCATGCCTTCAAGCTCACTATATTATTGTCAACAAGTTCATTCAATCCTACAACATCACTATCAACGAGATACAACATCACTTTTAATTTTAGGTCACTATCATTAGGTGATTTCAAGGGGTTACTTCCATACAAAATTTTTAACATAACAAGGATTACCAACATATCAAGTTTCTTAGTCATATACAAGGAAATTTTGTCACTTTCAGGTAGATCACTATAAGGTCATAGCCATATGAGATTCAATGTCATCTTACAAGCTACTATGTCTTTGTTCACTCATCATCAAAGGAATGTGCCTGTTCAAATAAATGGAAACATGTCTTCAGTTCTACAATGTAACCGCGTCAAATATATTAACCACTATATGTGAATCCCTTCATAATGTATTGTAGAGATGATGCCTATCTACAAATATAAAAAAACTCATATACTCAGAAATTTATTAATTAAAATCCCATATGCAATACAAATATTATAAGTGTTCCATGACTTCACTGATGCTTGAAAGATATAGGTCTTGGTAAAATAGGTTGGTTGCAAAATTATAGTCCAGGTTTCCTTTTTCATTCCTTTCTTTCAGTTACATGACCTTGCCCTAAAGAGGGTCTAATCTCAGGGATGAATGCAACAAATATATAGAAAACAATATTCATAAATAATACCACATGTTGGATAAAATTCAAAAATGCACTTATCATATTGTTTTGTAAATCACTTTCTAACTATTGTATCTACATCTAATCCCTCTCTGTAATGTTGCTTCAATACTTTCAAAACTGGGCTTATATTTCCTTGGATACATCCACATTGAATAAGAAAAACCAACATTGTTTTAACCAACCACTGACAATACAATACTATTGTATATGGTTCCAAAAATTATTCAAGACCAAGATAATATTTGTGCTAGGGTCATAGTTTTATGATTCAGGTGCATGGGAATACAAAGCTCTTACGCTATTCAAAAAAGTTATTTCCTAGTCACGAAAGATTATTATACCATTTAAGAATTGTTTTCAACCAAAATATCTCCTCACAGATCATCACAATCAGGGGAACTCATAAATATGGTTGTGATCATTATGGTCATCAATATCAAAGAGTAATATGTTTGGCATTTCCACTTCAGGGAATGTGAGTCACCCCAAATAATTGGACTTAGCATTAAAGAGATTCTACTATCAACACAGAGACGAACATCACTCGCACAAGGTAACCCTAAAATCACACTTGAGTGTAGGATCAATGTGGTTTGGTCATTAAATTATAACGCCCTTATTTTATTTTCCCTAATTCTTGGACCAATCACATCCTACTTGATTTATTATCTATAGTGGTGAAGGTTGCAAATCATTCATAGTCACAAATTTGAAAGGTTGTCCTTATGCCACCATTACAAAGATAATTCTTGGAGAGATAGCAACTTTAGAGCCTTTATCCAAGAATTATTCACTTACAAATTCATATCAATTATGTTATTGTCAATGCACAACACTACAAGAAAAAATAACATTGGTGACGGTCAAAAGAGCTTTTGTCACCAAAAACTAAAAGTCGCCAATAGTATAGGTGTTTTGGTGACATTCAAGGTTCATCACCAACAATGGTTTATAATGATGGATAGTGGTTTTCACCATTTCATATGAGAAATGGTGATGGACCTTAGCTTGTGTCATCAAAAAAATGAGCATCACCAAAGGTGGTGTCGCCAAAAGTGTAGTTTTTGTAGTGACATTCAAGATCTATCATAAATAATGATTTATAATGACGGATAGCGGCATGGTCAAAAGAGATTTTGTCACCAAAAACTAAACCTCACCAAAGGTGGAATCACCAAAAGTATAGGTGTTGTAGTGACATTCCAAGTCTATCACCAATAATGATTATAATGACGAACAATGAATTTCACCATTTCATATGAGAAATGGTGATGAACCTTAGCCTCTGTCATAAAAAAATGAGCGTCACCAAAGGTGATGTCGCAAAAATTCTAGGTGTTGTGGTGATATTCAAGGTCTGTCACAAATAATGATTATAATGACGGATGTTGACCATCACCATTTCATATAAACAACAATGATTTATTGTGGTCAACCTTTCATGGTTGTCACCATTGATGCATATATATGGAGACGTTGATTGACCGTCACCATTTTATATTTTGGGGAGGGTCGAAAAATGTCAACATAAGTTCATTAGTGATGGTTAAAAGAAACTCTGTCACAAAAAATTGAACATCACCAAAAGTACAAGTGTTGTGGTGACATTCAAAGTCTATCATGAATAATTATTATAATGACATGTGGTCACCGTCACCATTTCATATGAACAAAAAAAATTTACGGTGATGGACCTTTCATGGTCGTCACTATTTATCATGGAAAATTCTAGGGGCTAATATTCGCAGGTGGGCTAATTTTCTATGGTTTTTTCAAAAAAAAGATTCGCCAATTTCCAATTTTTTATAAAAATGATTCACCCAAATTTTACAATATAGAATTATTTTACCTTAAAAATCACCAACATTATATAAAAAATATATATAATATCATTATAAATTTGAATAATTTTACAAATACATCAATAAACATTTTATACTTTGCATATTAGCAACTAGTGAGATTTGCCAATTTTTTAAACTTCAAAATAATTTTCCATAAAATTTTCCCTGTTGTTTATGCATATATATGGTGACGTTCATTTACCATCACCATTTCATATTTTGGTGAGGGTCTAAAAATGTCACCGTAAGTTCATTGGTGATGTTCAAAATAGCCTCTGTCACCAAAACCTTATCATCAGCATTCCATATGAATATCAGGGTATGATGGAATCGAACTACCAACCTCCTGCTTGTAAAGCAGGTGATATTACATTGAGCTAGCACCCTTTAAAGAAATAGAAATTGAAAAAATAGACCTTGAAACTTTATAAATTCTAAATTATAAACATTTCAATAAATTATAAAACTTTGTAAATTCTTGGAAAATCTTTTACTAAAAAAGAAAAATAACATCAAAGTTGGAGGTCCCTATGTAATGGTTATGGAAGCTATGAAAAGTGGGTGGAGGGAAAAATAGTTACATATAAGATAATCAATATGTTCAATTGAATACTCAATTAGAAGTGAAAAATTGAAAACATTTATAAGCTATAAATGACCTATAATTATCAAACATAAAATCTGTGTTCACAACAAAGAATGATTTCTCACCTTGTGAATCATACAAATTTGTTGTGACAACATAAAAATATGCCTCTAAAAAATTGATTTGCATGCTAGAAAGTAAAAAATAGTGAAAATGTATGATGAAATTATGAATAATGAGATAAATGTTTGAATCCTATTGGATATGGGGTCTATAAAGCTAATTGGGAGTGTTCCTTGTTATTAATTAATTCAAAATGTCAAAATAAAATGATCAATAAAAAATATCCTGAAATGTAACCACTAAAGAGATGTTGTAATTGTAAGTACAAGCTTGGCTAATATCTGTTACACCAAAAAAATATCCAAGGGGAATTCAAACACTTCCAAATCCACACAAATCACAAGTATTGAAAGATGTAATTGTATGGATAAAAGTAAATCACTTTCCACCTCTCAAGGATAGATATGTCCTCCCATAAGTAATTCAACTAGTAAAGGGGTGTGAAGACAAGAACCTCAAAGAAAAAAGAACTACACAACACAAAAATGCACTTCATTCCCCCTCTACCTTTATAGAATAGATCTAGGGGAATAATATAAAGATCCATGGAGAATAGGATTAGAGTGGGAAAAATAAATATGATAAGAAAAAAAATAATGAGTACCAAAATATACTAATTTGAACATGTGTCCACATGTACTCAAATATTAGAGAAAACAAAATAACCCATCATGATTGATTATGCACTTGATATAATGGCATCTACTTCTTTAGTAAAAAGGAAGAAAATCCCAACCTCTTTTATATTTTCCTCTGAAATAAATCCTCTACATATGGCATTGGGGTTTTGCGATACACTCTATGTTTACTCTCCAACATTAATATAAGAGTTTCCAAAAAAAATTCTACATATGTTTGATTTGTTTGATTTTGGGCCAAACCTAATCAAATCTTGTCAAGTTCGGTGAATATGAAATGAGCTTAATTATGTTTGCCTAATTTACTCAACAAGCTAGACCCAGGATTTTGAAAAGGAAGTTTGATAGAGATGAATGCTTTCACATATTTTGACAAATTTCCCCTTTCTATATGTCTCAAAGAGAGAATCTGAACCAGACTCCTCTTACCACAATGTGGCTAGATAAGCAAGACAAATAAAAACTAATAGTATCCACTAAGACATTGCAAGCCGAGGGCATTTTGTTAGGTCCCTATATTAATAGTGTAGTCCATTATTATGTCAGTGTAGCCCCCCTTATTGTTATTGTTGTACCCCTGTAACCCCAATATTGTTACTATTGTGCCCTTAAATTATTATTGTTAGGTCGGCTAGGATTACATTGTGGCCCCATGGACTCCTATATATATAGAAGGAGGTTTTGGTCATTTGTATCATCCAAGAATGGTTCATTTATGTAACGTATTGGAGGTTTCCCCCTCGAAGTGGCTTATTTCTAAGGCGTTGATATCTCTTTTCTTCTATTTTTGGAGCTAGTTTCAAAAAAATTAGTATCAGAGCTTTGGATTCTAGGGTTTCGCTACTCTAAACAGGCCATCGTGGCATTTTCATTATAACGTTTTTTCTACGAAGGTTCAGAATCTGAAATTTTTAGGGCGTGAAGCCGAAATCCTGAGGAAACTCGCCGCACAATTTCAAAGCATGGTTCACAATATTTTCGGAGATATGATCTGTGGAAGCTAGTGCTTTTCCAGGCTCCCAAATTTCATTTCAAAGAGGTGATCGTGGGAAAATATTCATAACTCTCTCTCTGAGCATCAGATTGGAGTGTCATAAAAATTGGTCGCAACTACATGGACTGTAGTTTCTTTTCTATCAATTTCATAGCTGAAGGACGAAACAATGACACGTGGAAAGTTGTACAAGTTCACTCTACTGAACCAGTCCATAATTAGGTCATTGTGGGAGATTGGACATAAATTTGCCTTCGAGAATCCAAATCAATTTAGACCTGCAGCATTCGAAATATAATTCATAGGGCTACCTCAATGCCAAATTTCAGATATTAAAGTGCCACAATCATAGAGATAATCTAATTTCAATATCGAGCTCCTCAAAAGAAAGAAAAAGGTGTGTATTTTTTTTCCCGAATTACATAAGTCTTGTTTGAAGAATCAATTTGAATTGATTACAAGGGCGTATTATAGAATATATATCATTATTGTGTTCTAAAAAATTCCTCATAAAAATAATTCAACACCCATTAAGCCTTCATCAGGCTCTACTATGACTCATGAAGATGAAGAATTGCAACATGCTGCATCAAAATTACAAGAGAAAATGCACCAAATTTCGCTCTCGCAAAGAGCAACAAAAAATGAAATGGAATTTTTGAAGAAAGGCATGGAAGCAAAGATGGATGGTTTGAAGAAAGGTGTGGAATATAAGATAGATGGCATGGAAGCTGGCATGGAATCTAAGATGGATGACATGGAAGCTAAGATCGATGAAAAAATGGAAAACATGAAGAATGATCTAAAAGAAGACATGGAAGGTTTGACAAAGTTGAGTACAATAAATGTTTCCTAATGGTGAAAGATAGTAGAGAACCAAGATGAGAAAAAAATAAATGTTAATTTGTAGATTTCAAAATCTAATGTTGGCATGAAGAACCACTCATATTCCAAAATGATATATTTTGATGAAAGAACTTTAACATGGATACTGTGAGCATATAATATTTTGATCTCCATAATGTGCAAAACACACAAAAGGTACGCATTGCAACTTTACATTTAGAACAAAATACATTTGTATGGTATCATTGGCTTTGCTCCCGTAAAAAAATTGTCACTTGGTCAATTTTTACGGAGGAAATGATAGCACATTATGAGGATACAAAGAGCAACACCTTCTTTACCCAATTGATAAATCTCAAACAAAAGGGTTTAGTGGGGCAGCACATTGAGGACTTCCAAAAATTGAATATAAGGGTAACCGATATTCCAGAGGAACACAGGATTGATCTCTTCATAGGCACTTTAAAGGATAACATCCAACATGAAGTTCGCGTTTTGGAACCTGATTCATTGGAGAAGGCATTCAGGTTGGCAAGAAAAATTGAATGTAAAATTATGGCGACAAGGAAGCCTGCCACTCACTTCTATAAAGAAGGAAGTGTTTCTACGCCTAGATTTCCACAACCTACAAGGTTGACACCACAACAATTGGAAGAAAAAAGAGCAAAAGGGCTTCGCTACAGTTGTGATAGCAAATACACTAAAGGTCATAAGTGTGCTGAGAAGAAATTATTTTACATAGATTGTGAAGAGGAAGAAGAAAATGAATAAGAAGAGGATATACACCTAGAACAAGCCCTAGAAGAGGAAGAAATGAATCTGACCATATCGTGTAATGCACTGGCAGGAATTACCACTCCTCAAACTCTCAAGATACAAGGACAAATCAAGAAGAAAAAGGTAATAGTGTTGATTGATTCAGGTAGCACCCATAATTTTATTCATTGTAAGGTAGCCAAGGAATGAAATTGTTTCCTATACCCAGCACCAGAATGTCAAGTGATGGTTGCAAATGGAGGAACTATAAATTGCTCTGGAAAATGCCATAATATCAAGCTAACCATGGGGGAATATGTGTTGACTAGTCCAATGCTTTCCATTCCTATGAGAGGTGTTGATGTTGTACTAGGAGTACAATGGTTACAATCTTTGGGGACGGTAGCTTTTAATTTTCAAGAACTTTTCTTGAAATTTTTTTCAGAAGGAAAGGAAGTCGAATTACAGGGTATTGAAGGGAAGACGGGAAGGATAATAAGCTCTAATGTCATGACAAAGCTTCTAAAGAAAGAACAACGGGGCGTAATTGCACAATTATGCTCACTAGAAGTTCCGACATCAAAATCATCTATTTCTGCAGATCTCCAACAAGTCTTGGACAATCATTCCAAGGTGTTTGAAACTCCCAAAGGACTCCCACCCATTCGTGATCATGATCATGCTATTCATTTGATTCCAGGAAGTGTTCCTCCAAACATCAGGCCTTATAGATATCCTTACTTCCAAAAGAGCTAAATTGAACGTATGATTGCAGAAATGTTAGAGGCGGGTATAATTCAACCTAGTCAAAGTTCTTTCTCTGCTCCTGTAGTATTGGTACACAAGAAGGATGGATCATGGCGAATGTGTCCGGATTATAGGGAGCTCAATAAGCTCACAATTAAAGATAAATTTCCCATTCCTGTGATTGATGAATTATTGGATGAATTACATGGAGCAATTTATTTTACCAAGTTGGATCTTCGTTCAGGATATCATCAAATTAGAATGAAGACTGAAGATATTCCAAAAACAGCATTTCGAGCTCATGAGGGTCATTATGAATTTTTGGTCATGCCTTTTGGCTTTACCAATGCACCTTCTACATTTCAAGGGTTGATGAATTCCATTTTCAAACCCTTCCTTAGAAAATTTGTGCTAGTATTTTTCGATGATATACTAATCTATAGCAGGTCTTGGAATGATCATGTTGAACATGTTGATAGGGTGCTCAAACTATTGCAGGAGAAACAATTATATGCAAAAACATCCAAATGTTTCTTTGGAGTACAAGAGGTGGAATATCTGGGTCATATTATATCTCACGAGGGTGTTATAGTAGACCCTAACAAAATTAAAGCCATTAAGGAATGGAAAGTCCCCAAGACAATAAAGCAGTTGCGAGGATTTCTCGGGTTAACAGGCTATTATCGCAAGTTTGTTAAGAATTATGGGAGAATAGCAGCACCTCTAACAACATTATTGAAGAAATATGTATTTTCATGGACTCCTGAAGCAACTAAGGCCTTTGAACATCTTAAAGAGGCAATGTGCCTAGCACCGGTCTTAGCTACGCCAGACTTCACAAAAACCTTTATTGTGGAATGTGATGCCTCAGGAAATGGAATTGGTGCAGTTTTAATGCAGGAAGGAAGACCCATTGCTTTTGGAAGTCGTCCAATCAAAGGAAAGTATTTACAGAAACCTATTTATGAGAAGGAAATGTTAGCAATACTGCATGCACTAAAGAAATGGAGAACTTACCTAATGGGAAGACACTTCAAGGTAAAAATCGATCATGATAGTCTTAAACACTTTTTGGAACAAAGACTATCGTCAGAAGAGCAGCAAAAATGGGTCACAAAGATGTTGGGTTATGACTTTGAAATAATCTACAAAAAAGGAAAGCTTAATGTTGTTGCAGATGCACTCTCAAGAAAGAATGCAGAGGTGGAAGCATTGCTTTGTGCCATTTCTATTATCCAACCAGATTGGATAACCGAAGCAAGAGATGAATGGAAGAAGGACAAAGATGTATGGACACTCATTCAAAAGTTGCAGCAAGATCCTAGTACATCTGATATATTTAGTTGGAAAAATGATTCCTTATGGTACAAAGATCGCTTATATATTTGCAAGAATTCCAAACTAAAACAAAAGATTCTTTTGGAATTGCACACTTCTCCTTTAGGAGGACACTCGGGATTTTTAAAAACTTACCATAGGGTAAAGAAAGAATTTTTTTGGGATGGCCTTAAATATGATATTCAAAAGTTTGTGGCAGAATGTTTGTTTGCCATAAAAATAAAGTTGAGACAATTAAGACCCCAGGTCTTCTAAAACCTTTATCCATTCCAAGTCAACATTGGGAGGATATTTCAATGGATTTTATCATTGGTTTACCTAAGTCTGAAGGAAGGAGCGTCATCATGGTGGTAGTTGATAGACTTACCAAGTATGCACACTTTTGTGCATTATCTCATACATTTAAAGCAAGTACAATTGCTACTGCATTTATGGAAACAATTCAAAAGCTACATGGAAACCCGAAGATTATTGTAAGTGACAGAGATCCCATTTTTACAGGAAATTTTTGGACGGAATTATTTTCTTGTTTGGGTAATCAACTAGCTCATAGCTCATCTTATCATCCTCAATCCGATGGTCAAACAGAGATGGTGAATACATTTTTGGAAGGATATCTTCGTTGTTTTGTATCTGATAATCAAGCACAATGGGTCAAGTGGTTACCTCTCGCTGAATGGTGGTATAACACTTCCTTCCATACTGCAGCAAAAATGACCCCATTTATGGCACTTTATGGATATCATCCACCATCCATCACATCTTATTTAAGGGAAAATTCTAGGGTACAAGAAGTGGAGGATCACATTGAACATCAACAAGAAGTTCTCCAACTCTTAAAGGATAACCTAAATTTGGCACAAAATTGAATGAAACAACAGGCATATCAACATTGCAGTGAGAGAAGTTTTGATGTGGGAGACTAGTATTTTTACGGCTACAACCATACAAACAATTTTCCCTCAAGCAATATAATAAGGATAATAAATTATCGCCAAAGTACTATGGTCCTCATAAGGTTTTGCAAAAGATTGGCACTATTACATACAAATTGGAGCTTCCTACTTCTTCGTGAGTGCATCCATTTTTCCATGTTTCATGCTTAAAAAAGGTTATAGGGGACAAAATTCCACTTCAAAAAATATTTCCAGAACTTGATGAGGAAGGAAAAACCATATTCGAACCTGAAGCAGTCACGGAGACAAGAACTCGACAACTATGAAATCGATCAATTTCAAAGTATCTCATCAAATGGAAGAACTTACCCACTGAAGATTCTACATGGGAGGATGAGAATTTTATACAAAAGCACCCGGAGCTACTAAAGCATTGAGGACAACACTTTTTTGAAGGAGAGGGGCATGTTAGGTCCATATATTAATAGTGCAATCCCTTATTATGTTAGTGTAGCCCCCCTTATTGTTATTGTTGTACCCCTATAACCCCAATATTGTTATTATTGTGCCCTTAAATTATTATTGTTAGGTCGGCGAGGATTACATTGTGGCCGCATGGACTCCTATATATATATATATATATATATATATATATATATATAAGGAGGTTTTAGTCATTTGTATCATCCAAGAATGGTTCATTTATGTAATGTATTAGAGGTTTCCCCCTCGAAGTGGCTTATTTCTAAGGCATTGATATCTCTTTTCTTCTATTTTTGGAGTTGGTTTCACAACACATTTATTCTTGAAAAACATGCTTAGAACTTGCATCTGACTCTGGCCATTGTTTTTTGCACCACTGCATCCTTAAGCATAAAAGAAATTTTTTCATCAAACAGGCTTGAACATTGATATGGGCTATTTTAGCACCTCACTTTTACCAACTAGGCAAGCCACTATTTCAGAATTTATTTTAATTGTGGATTTTTATGCCAATTATCTATTGGGCAATCCAAATCAATCTTATTTTTTTAACTTTGCCCAACATTTACTAGGTCCATGTCTTCTGAATGTGCTCTCCACCGGGATATAAAATTTTGAAAACTCATCTCTTTGAATCAAAAACTTGTATCATAATATAAATAGGCAACCTGTGTCTTTCAATTTAAAGGTTACCCTAATTGAACATCCTTATCTTCATTTTGGCACAAATATGAAGGTGTACATTTTAAATAGGATTGGTCATAGAGTTTACAATAGTTGAGAAGAGTTTTAAAGGATGTTCCCAATTTTAATTCATAGGGAAGATATTTAGTTCGTTCATCACTGAAAGTTAATGTTTCTGGCATGTAAATAAATTAATGCTAAATCTATTTTTATAATTTGGCATATGTTCAAGAAAATAGTAACTTCTATAAATACTAAGTACTAAGTATGAAGTACTTCATTCTATCAAGTTTCATGTTGTTGAATCAAGCAATGGAAATTATAGGAATTACACTCAAGATATCTAATTTTGCACAAGAGTGATGAGATAGGTACCATAGAAAATTTGGTGGATGCTTCATAAATTCAAATGGCCATTGTTTAATACTGGATAATTTAATCTAATATTATTCTCTTCTCTGCCATGCATTTTAATACAAAGTTATTATATTTAAATCCCCTTCATAGACAAACCAACATCTATGGAAGTGAAACCTTGGTTGGTTCAAATTATCATCTTACACATTGTTACTTCTTTTTCTTTCTAGAGTTAATTTTCTACATGGTTGGTTCCTTTCCCGTGTCTAATTTCAAAACCAATCCAAAAAAAACTAAGAGGATATCGGTCAAGTTTTTTTTATACAACTTCAATACCCCCACTTGAAATATCCCCAATTGCGGCTACGTCATTCTATGCAGATAAAACTTGGCCACCTCAAATGACTTGTTTGGTGCTTCATAAGGGCACAAAGTACTACTTCTTCTGGATACCTCTGGTCTTGTAACATTACCATGTTTAGTTACCTATGAGAGAGATGAACCCTTAACCACTCAAAACTATTTTAAGTGAATTAACTTCAAAATAACTTCAAAATGGAATCAATTGCTTAAGAGTTGTAAACAAAAAAAAATTGTAGTCATAAAAAATTCCCTTCCCTTCCCTTCATAATTAGAGAAACTAGATAGTTACAATAGTTGATAGAAATGTGAGGATAAATCCATAAGGAAACCTATCCCTTCTTATATACCTCCATATCAACTCAATTATTAATCCTTCTCTATACTTTCTTTGGAAATTGAAAAAGATGCCTAAAAATTGTTGGTTACCCATTTTATGGTTGCATCACTAGGATATTTTATGTAATATTCCCAATTAGTCCCAAGCTAATGGGAATATTCAATTTTGTTTTGATTTTCTGTTTCATGAATAAATTGTAAAGGAGGATCATAAAACTCCTAAAAATAGTAAATAAATCAAAGCCACATGTGAACAAAGATAAATATGGGCTATGTAAATGAGCACCCTTAGGTGTGAAAGGGGCTGAAAATTTTGACTGGGTCAACCATGACCAAATCAACAACGATGTCTTGAAGTAGTGGCCATCAATGATGCACAACACAATTTTAGAGGGAGGTGGTTCATGGGAAAGGAGCCATTTAAATGAATGCGGTTTAGGGTTTGCAAGCTCTCAACTTATAAAAGGAAGAGGATGGCAGCATGAGAAGGTTGTTAATGTGATTACATTTTTCAGAGTACATTGTCTGTTTATACATATCTCATTCTCGTTGTTGTTTAGCAGAGAATAGTGTTGTTTAGCACAAGGATTTCCTGTTTAGGAATCCCATCTCTTTCCTTGAGAGGCCTCTTAGAAGATTCTGGCTTTTCTTGTCCACTATCAGGTTGAAGGCCAAGCTTCTTCTTCCAACTACAACGCAGATCCTATTGAGGGTTTTCTTGTCTTTGTAAGCTGCAACAAGTGGAGGCTAGATCTACTCATATCTAGGCAAATATAGTGCCTCTTTTTAGTGGGAAATTCTTCTATTCCATTGGAAAGAGAGTATTGGATCATTGGAGCATCATATCCAGATCTTGGCATCAGGCCAAACTTATCTTAAACCCTACAACGTAGTTTTGCTTCAAAATCTGCATTTTTCTATAGGTGTTGTTGTAGGGACTTTTGGCATAAAATTTTGGAGGTGTGATTTTCATGTGTTGGGGATCTTCCCTTCACCTTTGAGATCCATTTCAGAGGGTCATTGTCTTGTATATATCAAATCAGATCTGAACATTACTGAATATCTAAAGATTTCTACAGATCTGCAGCTTTTAGATCTCAGATCTACTCCATGTGCTTCATGTTTTGTTGAAAACCCCAAGGGGTGTTTTAAGAAGAGTATTTATAGTGTATGGATCTGTCATAGATCTGAATTTTCATGCATTATTTTGCTCTAGATCTAAGTTTTAATCAACAAATATTGCATCCTAATAAAAATAATGTTGTCAAGGCAGTTTCTGTTCATATGTATGGTTGTTGCACCTCTTTTTGAGGATTTTTCTTCATTGGAGACTTCCATTTATTCTTGTACATATTACGGGCTTCATTTTACATCTGATTTTCTGTTATAAATGTTAAATAAGGGTCTCCATATTGGCCTCCTGCTCTTACTTAGCTGAACTACGTTATTTCTCTGCAGTATTGTTTAATATTGTTGCTATTTCTCTTTTGGGATATTAGAGTGGTATCAGAGAGATCATATTGGCACAACCTATGCTTTTCTTTCTAAGAAGCCAATATGTATTTTCAAGAAAGGGAAAGACGGAAGAATTTTTATTACACTGAAGACAAAGAAGACAAGGGTAAAACCCCTTTATCTGGAAGAATGAAAGGGAAAGATTTCTCAAAAAATCTGTTCCAAAATATGCATGATATGAAAAGAGAAATCAGGGGAATGAGGAGGGAAATACATGCAGATCCCTCAAGAAGAATTGCACATGAAGAAAGCCCCAGTTCTTCATATTATGTGTGTGAGAATTCAGCCACACAATCAGATTTACATTGTTGTAGCATGCCTACATTCCTAGCAAGAGAAGAAGCAGAAGGAGAGACACCAAAAGAGGAGACTCTTGGTGACTATCTCCAAGAATATGAATCTCAGTCTAAAAGATTCAAAGAGAACCTAATATTCCCAGAGTTTTTTCAACTTAAAGAAGAGATAAGATCCATCATATAAAAGAGAAGAAGAGGGTGCGTGCAGCACACCTTGGGTAGGAATTTTCTACCTACATTTGATGGATCACCTGAGAGCTTATCCAAGTCTTGGGTAAATGAGCTAGACACATATTTCCAGTTGCATCAAGTTTCAGAAGAAGAATCCATAAGAGTAGCAGCGCTGCACCTCCAAGGTAAGGCTTATGCCTGGTGGTTATTTGAATCTTCTTCATTGAAAAATGTAAATATCTCTACTTATGCAAATTTCACTAGGAGGTTAGTGAAAACATTTGATTTTAAGCCATCTGAAACTTCTTTGGGTGAAAAAAATAAACCCAAGAATTCAGAACCTTTGCATCATATGGAAGGATACATGAGGATAACTCCATTCCAGAAAATTATTGAAGGGGTTAAAGATCTGCTACATGATTTCCCAAGGGCAAAGGCCCCACTTCAGCAAGAACATTCTTCTCAAGAAGAAGACATGAGGGTTCCGTTTTCAAGAGAAGATTAAGAGAAAGGATCTCTTAATGAGGAGGCATTCTCCATTGATGAGGAGAAGGAAAAATAAGAGCTAGAAAGATACTCCAGCGCTGTGACAATAGGAGGAGATCTATTTTTATTGCGAGATGGAGGTGAAGCAATTTCTTCCACTAGGAGAACTCTTGTATCTTTGCAAGAAGCCCCCAAGGATCCTACACATGGAGATAATGTGCAGCATGTGTCTATGATGATAGACAATGAGACAAAACAATGGAGGGAATGTGTTTCAACATTGCATACATTTTTGGGAACACACACTATGACGTATCAGTCCTTTATGCTCAAGACTCTTGACACCAAGGAGATGTTGGGTGTTCATGAGTTAACTACATCTAAAGGAATCACCTTATACTGTGAGAACTTCTAGAATGTAGAAGAAGAAGAACGGAGGAAGGATCATAGTGATGTCATGATAGGAGGTGATCCACTATTACATGGAGGAAAACATGGGTAAATCACTCCAATAAAAAGCACTATTGCATCCATAAGAGTGATACCCCATTATCATGAGACTTCCACACAGAAATCAGAGATGGGTTTGCACAGTGGAGGTAGTCATAAGATATTCCCATATGTTTTTGACATGGTAATGAGCCATGAGACATCATTATGTTGTGATAAACCACCTGGGAGACCACCTGATTCAGATTTGGTGAAATATGTTTCATGCATAGATTATCCTTTCATAGATCCAAGGAGGAAGGGAGCACTAGAAGACCATACTAAAACATTGAGAGTATAGGGAAAGCTCAAGAGGAGGGAAAGTATTTTTCCCTTATCACCATTATCCATTCTCTCATCTCATACTGCGTTGAGAAAAGATGTTGTAAGGATGAAGAATGACACCATCATGGAGCAAGCAAGGCAATCCTTGATTATGAAGGATCAGGATACAAACTCATTTTGAGAGCAATATTCCATACATGATAGGAGATGGTGGTCACACATGCATACTTTTGAAAAACCAAGGAGGTTTTGGATAGATGATAGCCTTCCATGGGAGGCTAACTTCCAAGAAATTCCATTTTCTTTTGAGCATGTGCATATGCAAGAACGACAGCAAGGAAGGAATAGCAACCTTCCATCTTATACCTTTGGCATGGGAGATGTCAAGGAGGAGAGAAATGGGAGGCATGGCCTTCCAACATACACCTTGGTGTTACACAGCATTTTGTCACCGTCTCTGCAATCCCTTGTCCCGTACATTGGAGGACTATTCCCGTGACCTGTGAACAGTAAAATGTCCTGAAAACACCTTGATGGTATCCTTCTACATAAGGACAAGAATTATCATCAAGAACATTTCCTCTGGAAAACGCTAAAAACCCATGTTTTGGCATTGGCGCGGGTAGCCAGTTCATCCCTCGCGCCAATGGGGAAAATACACACTAGTGGGCGTGCCAGGTGGCGCTATGTCCCTGTGTTTCACTCGTGAAAATACTATTAAGGAATGTTTTTTAAAAATAAATGGCGGAAGTTTGATTCTAACAACTTCATAATGAATCATGAAAAATGATTTGGGTTGTTTGGCTCCAGATCTCCTTGTTTAGGAAGTGGTTTTCCACCTCTCATGGAACCTTCCTAAGAGATAGGACTCTATCCCGTGATTATAGGGATCCCAACTTCTCTTCCTCCCTCTATAGAAGCCTACCCTCTCTATTTGCTAGCTAGCTGAACATTTGGGAAAAAAACTATAGCTGAGCGACTATTGAAAGCAGAGCTAAAGAGAACCCCGAAAGAGAGAGAGCCTTGTCTAAATTCCCGACGAGCTTTGTGAGACACGCTCTGCTGGAAGCCCTGCCAAAGGAAGAGCGCGACGTCAGAACTCGGTTGTAATCTTTATTTCACATTTTAATATATGCTCGACTACGTTATTGGTTCCACTGTTGTATTGCTTATCTGTGTAATGCAATATTGGTTCCACTGTTGTATTGCTTATCTGTGTAATGCAATTTAGTTCAATCCTTTCCGACTGATTGACAGCTACATGTTTGAATTATTACGTTCTATGCCATCATTTATTCTCTGCATGTGTACAGGTGTCCAGACACGGTGACCGAAAGGATTGTGATCTGTCAAGCTAGGAACGGGAAGCAACACTTCTTCTTCGATGACAACAGCATAGGACTTGAGGTAGACTATCTATCGTAGCTTTATCCTTTGTAACTAGGAATCGATATCGTAGCATGTTTTGTTTGTTGCTAGACCCACTCTTGGGCTAGTGGGATCGCCTCTGTCCACAGAGGGGATTTATCTCTCCAACAAATTGGCGACTCCACTAGGGATCAGTGGGAGTTGGTCCTTCCTCCATTGGTTTTTTTTTGGATTTTCGTTTGGTTATTCTTCTTTTCTGGTTCACCTTCCTTGGAGTTAAACCCTTGTTCAGCCCCAGAAGACCAGATCTAGCCTCTGTTTGTCCATTTTAATAAGTTTCTAGGGTAAACTTGATTTGCGCAGTTATACCTCTGATAATCGGCCAACTGGCGCTAGTTGCTAGTTAGGAACCCACACCATCCCCTGTTTGGCATAGATTACAGCCAAACAGAGGCGCCAACCCTGCTTGGTTTTAGGGTTTTCCTGTTCTTGGGCTCTCTAAGATTGAATTTTGGTCCTGGTTCATTTTTTCTGATTGATTGAGTGCTTTGAAGTCATTTTTTACTATGTTTAGCCCTTGTTCTCCAGTTGTTTGCCCTTTTATGTCAATTTTTCATTTTAGCCCTAGGGCTTCTAGGTGCTTTAGTGTGTTGAGCCTCCCGTGAAAGTTTTGGGTCTTCGCTTTCCTGGTCAACTTTGTTTCTACTTCTTTGCATTCATCTTGCTGTTTCCCATTGAATCATTGCATTTATTGAGTGATTGTTCTCTTTTTCATTCAATTTTGCTTTGTGTTGCTCCAAGATGAGATCACACGGTTTGTTTGAGTCTCTTTCAAAATTCTTCTTTGCTTTGAGGAATTTCGTCATCGGTTTGAGTCTTGATTGTGCTTGTATGAGTTGCATGAATTTGTTTTGCTTCAGCTCTCTCTTTATCGTTCTCAAATTGATATTTTCATTAGTTTTTTCATTTATTTAGTGCATTTGCTCTAATATATTAAAAAAGACAAAAAAAAAATATTTTGCATTTTGATTGGGATAGTGAAAATTGAAAACTTCTTCGCATTACTAGCATTGTATAATTTTAGAGAAAAATTTTCTAGTTTCATAAGCTTGCATTGAAAACAGTAGTGGATTTTTTTGTGTGTTCATTTTTCTATCATTTGAAAGCTCTCAACTCTCCCGTAGATGGCTCTTCATTAAACAAAATGATATTTTTTGTCATGTAGTTTGCATCTAGAGGTTTTATGAGATCCAACATTCGATAGGTCCTTGAAATCGAAACGTAAATTGAAGATCAACTTTAAAATTTACTGAATTAACCTAAGGCAACATTGAAACTTAACGAAACAGCTAGTAGTCTAAGGTAGAGACGTGCTCCGGCGTCTTTAAGCCTAGTAGCTATCACTCGCCATGTGGCTACAGACAGCGCTAGTACGGACTTGTGCTCCCCGTACCGTCGTGTATATAAAGGGAGACCCCATTAGGTTGCAAATCCTTTATCCATAGGAAGTCGAGTCTGCCACCTTTTACCCGTGATACACCAGACACAGCATTCAGAGAGATTACCTACACATACGTTAAGTCCTTGGTTGATTTCTCTTTCATTTTTACCAAGGTGTATATGGCAGTTCACGGATATCTGGTACACCCATCTACCTAGATTACCAAAGCAGTCATTTTGATCTTTACTGACTCCCTAAATTTGAAAAGATCATCAAGTGCTTGTCCTTTCATGCTTGTTTCCAAACTGAAAGAGATGGAGTCATCTTTTAATCATTTCTAGACTCTTAAAACATGAAACAGTAAAATTTCCAGTTTCATGGTGGTAAAATTAATCACCTATGATCACACGCCCATTTAGAGATTGATTTTTTCGGCCTGTTTTTGTTTGCCTTGGTTTTTTCCCATGTGTCTTTGTTTTTGATCTCATCCTCTTTTTTGCTATAGTCACATTGGTGGAACCATCAATTTCATCTACTGGTATTCCTTATATAGATGATTCATCAGAGGTGTCTCAGTCCTCTGCTGAGTATCAGCAGCCCTTTGTATCCTAGTTTCTCGACTGGGGACCAGTTATATCTGAACTTCCCTTTGGAGGACCAGTTGAGTTCAATTGGCCCTTGTCCAACGCTTGGTTTGGATTTGGAGTAGGGGAACACTTCCCTCCTCTTACATCAGGATCACCTTTTTTGGATACTGTTATACCTCCTAGTCCCCGTCGCCTTTTAGAAGATCTTATGGCAGGGTCAGATATGGATTCATCCAGTCCTACTCCTAGTGAGGGAATTCCTACTTCTGGTGAATATTACCAGCTTTTCCCCGAAGACATCCCCGAACCTTCTATTTTGTCTTCACCTGGTCCATCACTCCCAGTTGGATATAGGTCTTTAAGTCAGGCCATGGCCACTATTGCCTCTATGGGAGTATTGACTCCGTCCACGAAACCGACCATTCCCTCATTAGGGATGTTGCCATTGACACCTCTCACGGCATCCCCTTTTGTCACATTGGCACCAGTTAGACCTACTGTCTGCGTGGCTACATCTGTGCGTGTTGTCACTACTCAGTCAACTAGGACCTTGTCAGTTCCTAAAAATGTTTATATATCTTCTACCATTCCAGAGAACATTTCTCTCGAGGAGTACCATATGTCTTTACAGCCGCAGATCTCTAAGTTTGGTCAATCCTCTCAGGATCTTAATCATCCTTACTTTTCCCATTATGGAGCGGATGGTGCCCTGATCTATGTATTTCCATATCAATATGATGAGCAGGGAAACCCCCTTCATTTCCCTACTCCTGAGGCTTATCAGTATATTAACAGTTTTTTATCTACCCACCCTGTGCAACCTTCTAATCAACAAGGGCAACCCTTTCAGGGAAAACCTTTGTTTCAGTAAGGATATGCTTCTGGACCCCAAGGAAAACCCTTCTAGGGACAACCTTCAACCTAGATATGGTATGCGTACAACCCGCAAGGACAACCCTTACAGGGACAACCTTCGGTCCAGTAGGGATTATTGTACGGCCCGCAAGGTTAGTTTTACAATCCTCAAGGTCAACCTCTATAGCCTCACCCTGTGGTCCAAATAGGGAAACCTCAAGGACCGGCAGGGAAACCGGGGTATCAGCCTAGACCTCCTTACAGTCCTGGGGGGCAAACCCATCCTTCTCAATCCTTGGTGCAACCTCAGCAACCTCATTTTCCAATTGTTCAAAATGTTGCACAGCCAAGGCCATCTTATGGTCCTGTCACAGGTCAACCTGGTGCACTCTAGCCATCAGGCCAACCTGCCCAACCAGGGAAAACTGGTGTCCCTCATCAGCTAGGTCAACCTGTTCAACCAGGAAAACCTACACAGCGAGGTCAACCTATTCAACTAGGAAAACCTGCACACCCTATTAACCCTGCTCAACCGCCGATCTATTTTACGCCACAGCCGAATACACCTGTGCACCCTACTTATCCGACTCAACAGGGCCCCACTTACTAGCAGCCCGTTCGACCCCAAGGCAACTATTACCTTCAAGGTCAGTCTCGACCGGTTTACAACCCGACTCAAGGTTCTGGTTATTACCTTCAACAGCCAGGCTATACTTATACTCTGCAGAAAAATCCATACACTGCTCAATCGGGGCCCACATATAATCAGAATCAGTACCCTGGTTATCAACCCCCATATCCTAGTTTTCAGCCGCCATATCAACCTAATTATTTTTCTTATACCCCCTATGGTCAGAATCCTTTAGGACAGAACCAATGGGGATAAATTTATGCTCAACCAGGATGGAGTACAGGAACAGGTCCTTATCGGGGACCTGGCATGCCTTTTAACCCTCAATTACCTTTTCTCGCCACGTTGGAGTTACTAGACGTGTCCAAATTGACCAATGATTTGATTCTTCATAATCCATATTGGCCTCTAGTTCCGATGAAGGTGCCTGGTGATTGTCCTAAGTTTGAGGGTAAATCTGGGGAAGACCCCCAAGCACATGTCATGACATACCACTTGTGGTGTTCTTCAAATTATTGGGTAGATGACTCGATTCATCTACGTCTTTTCCAACACACTCTCACTAGGGCTGCTACTAAATGGTACATAGAACTGCCCCGTGGTATTTTTCAATATTTTAATACTCTAGCTATGGCATTCCTGACGCATTTCCAATTACCGAATCGTTACGAAGCTGAGACGCATCTCCTGACATCTCTGAAATAGGACAAAGCCACTCATATTCTAGATCACATTGACGAGTGGAGACGTCATCGTCATCTGATCAAGTTTGAAATTCCTGATCAGCTTCTAACTCACTAGTTCACTGCCTCCTTTGGCAATAAGATTGCACAAGACATTGCTATGGGGGCATGTGTAACCGAGGAACAAGCCATTACTCGTGCCCAGTACCTCGATTTAGTGTAATCCCAGCCCAGCACGTTATACAACATCTTGACTGATGCCCTGCGACCAAGGACCTATAAAGTGTCGGCTACCCCATCAGTAGATGGTGTTATTGTTTTCATCTGTCAGACTTCTCGCAAGTCTTCAAATGGGAAGCAGAAATAGAATTCTTCCAAAAATTCTACTACTTTGGCTACTCCAGGTTCTAGTAAGACCACGGAGGTCAACACCGTCCAGGCCAATCCTGCGGACAAGACTTCCAAAGGGAAGAAGAAGGGTAAAGACAAAGCCAAATCCGATACCCCAAAACTAGCATCATCCAAACCACGTGCTGACGATGGTTCATAGAAAAAATCGAAGTACCCTTGCCTGATTTTTGATGAAGACCACTACACCAAAGATTTTCCTAGACGATCCGAGGTTAGTAAAATTCTTAAGGGCTCTAAGGGAACTCCGGGAGTTCTTAAGGAACCTTTTCCATCTCAACAGACCCAGATGGTTGAGCAGCCTTCACCATCTGCACCGTTTGGGTCTCAGGTTTTCATGATGAATGCTGCTGCACCTATTTCTATTGCCACTCGGTCGAAGGATTATGCCGGATCATGCCAGGCAGCTGGGAAGGAAGTCATTGATGGCCCTCCTCCCCCACTTACCTCTAGTCCTCTTGAGATTGAGAGGTCCAGCGCTGAACTCGTTGTACGACTACCTTCCAAAGGTGTTCTCCAAAAGTCTTCCTATAATCTGAACGTTGTGCTGCTCAGCATTACAGCATTGTTCAGGACTTGGCACAAGCGCCTTCTGCGATGTCTGCGTTGGAAGTACTTCAGAGCTATCCGTCTCAACGAAAAGCTTTGTTATCTGCAATCGACGGAATTTCCCTTGCCGATTCTAGCCTCCTCACCTTCGATCTTGAGAATTTTGTCCCCCGACTTTTGCACCAGATTGTGCTTGTTATACAAGTTGGCATTAATGGCCTCAATATTCACAGAGCCGTTGTGGAAAAATTTGCCTCTACCTGCGTTATGTCATCTGCTTGCTGGAAAGCCATTGGCTCTCCAACCCTCACTTCATCTTCCAATGCCCTTGAGGCATTCGATGGAAAGGAATCAAAACCCTTGGGTGTTCTCACGAGTCTACCTATTACATTGCAAGGTAAGACAGTCAACGTCAAAGTGGAAGTTTTTGATGCCAAAATCAACTAAAATCTTCTACTCGGTCGCAATTGGACCCACGCCATGTTGTGTGTTCCGTCCACCCACTTTCAACTTTTGAATTTTCCAAATGTGAGCAAGATTATTACTGTCGATCAGTTTTCATTCTTTACCCCGTCCTCCGAGAAAAACGTGCCATACGTGGATCAAATTCCTAATCTCCTCGACAGTATAGGACCGGATCTTTTCAAGTACCCTATTCTCATGGGTATTTTCCCCCTTCCACCACCAAACATCATTCAAGTCAACATGATCTTTAGGTCAGATGACCCATGGATCATCCCTTCTCTTGAACAGGTTGCCTCTTTTAGAGAATCAATGCCTCTGAACCCGGTTGAAATCATTTATTGTGAGATCATTGCCGCATCGGATCCTCCTCCTACTAATAATGCTCCTTTGAGAATGGCTTGTGATGTTTATTCTCAATTCCCTTGGCTCGGTGATGCAGATTCACCCGATCCTTTGAGAGAATTTTTTCCATCTGACAAAGCCATCGTAGAGACTATGTCTCTCTAAGATCTGTCGTGGAGCAATGGGAATCATCGTTCCTTGTTTATGCCTGGCCTAGGGGAAATTTCTAATTGTCTCAAGCGTTTTGCATCTCAGGTTCCCTCTCCGCTGCTCCAAACACCCATATTGACTCATGAAGTTTTCTCGGAAGGAAATTTGAGTAATATTACCCAAACGATGCCTATCGAAATCTCCCTTAAACCAAGGGTCGTCAAGAACATCCATGTGGGACTCACTTGTTCTCCCAATGAGATTCAAGTGTACACTAGTCTCTTCCGTGAATTCTGTGATGTTTTCACTTGGTCTTATGAAGAGATTCCTGCAATCAATCCTAGTGTTAGCCACCTATAAAAATTTTCATATCAAATGGTGGCTAAAACATTTTTCGGAGCCTTCAAGGAACAAAATTTTATTGCTAAAAAGTGTTGGCTCTTGAAGACTCTTCAAGGCGTCATGCGTCTTTCAAAAATATTCACTGTTGTTTCCTTTCCCAAACTCAGAAATTTCTGCTGATTCCATTAAGAAGAAATTTTTGCAAAGGCCATTTTTCCCTCCTCCCACTTCAAAACTTACCTTCATTTCGCTCCCTTTTTCTCCATAAAACTCTTCTATTTTCATGATTCCTCTTCTTCCATTCATGAAAATCATTTTTACAAGGTTAAGAACTCACATTTCAACCTTTCCGAAGCCCTCAAATTCCTTTGAAAACCATTAAAAATATATAAAAAACCTCCTTTTTTTATTACAGACTTAAGCCCCCTTGGGATAAGTCCTAAACCACTTCCCCCGCATGCCCATGCCCTACAAACTAGGTGCTATGCCCATCGGGCGCTTATCGCATCGGAAGTAATCAATGAGCGCAAGTATTTGGCTTTCATAAAAGCCTCCGATGCGATTAGCTTTGTTTTATAAACCCCCCACCCCTCTCTGCTTCACTCCATATAACCTATGCCCCGGAACCAAGTGTCAAAATCTCAAAGCGCATACATCGCATCGGAAGTTTTTACAATGGGTTGATTGAAAAACCTTACTCCGAAGTTCCGATGTGATAGGCCCTTTTCATACATAAGACCTGGGCCTATCGTTTCCCATAGACCCTTGGCTCTGCAAACGAGCGCCAGCCATTTCATACATATATATTCCGCCACCAAAACCTTTGTTTTATTTATATTTTTTGGTTTTCATACATTATAAAGAGTTTCCGCCAGCTCTCTTTCAAAAGCAATCTCCGCCGTTGATCATGGACCGATCAACGGCCAGTGCTCAATCGCATCAGTGATTTCCATTTGCGCAATTTAAATCGTTTATTTGCCACCCCCCGATTGTCGATCCCCCGATTGGTTGTCCACCATTGATTTCCTCCCCGCCTTCCTCAGATCCGACGGCTCTAATTCGCTCTGATCATTAAACCTTCATCCGCCTTTTTGAAACCCTCCGATTCATTCCCCACTATTGATCTAATCCTCAGATCAATTATTAACGTGAAATCACATCGCCCTCCCCGATCACGCAGTCACATCAGCGATTTCCATCGCACCCTTGTTCACTCCCCGCCGATTGCGATCCTCCGATTGCATCTAGACCATCCACATGTCCAGATCGGACGGTCCAGATCGCATTTTACGCCTTTGGTAAAATCATGTGCCCCGTGTTCTAAATGTTTTAAAACCAAATCCTGACCGTTGATCTCTACAGATCAACGACCCTTATTAACCCATCCTCCTCCATTGTATTATTTCCATTAACCCTCGGATTTAATCCTAGTCGCTCATCTTTTCAATCCAATGGCCAAGCTTCTCCCCGCACCCTCCGAAGCAGTAAAACCAAATAAATGCAGGATTTCCTTAACCTTTTTGTGCATTGTGCAGGTTCAAATGAATTGCAAAATTTTTAGAAAAGAAAAGATAAAGCCAAGGGTGACGATCCTCATAGCCTTGTTTATTTAAAGAGGGAAAGACCATTCATAGGGTTCAAACGCCATGTTTCGTCAATGCTTCATGAGGCATTGATGCCATACGAGCCCTGCGCGGCTTGCACATCAAAAAGACACTGTGATTTTAAATCAAAATTAAAAGAGTATCAGTGTTGAAGGCAGAATACAGCAGAACAGAAGATTGAAGACAAATTTGGGGATTACGGCTAAGATTGATTATCAAAATCCTAATCCCCCAAATTAAAACATAGTTAAAAGAAAATCATTAATGTTCAATAGACAAAAAGGCCTCCATCGCCGCATCTGAGGCAAATTGATTATTTCCAGCTACCATAGTGCCACCTGTACTTCAAAGCATTCAAACAGAGGCCGAAGTTATTGAGAAAAATCAGATATTTGCCTCAAGGCAGCTGGAGAGTTACTTCTGCAAGGAACTTAATGCAAAAAATATCTGCAGAGTTACTCCAACATGACACAAAGCCTCAAAGGTCAAAAAAAGCTCCCACCGAGCTTAATCTTAAATGTAAAATAGTTAATACAGACAGAACGTTTGTAAAATTCTTCATCGATCCCCTCAAAGGCCAAGAAGTCATTACTCTATATTAATTTCCTTGGGAGATCTTTTATCAGATCTCACCTCCTCTTTCTTCTATAAATACTTATGTAGAAGAAGAGAGGTTGTTGGTTGGTCACTAGTTGTAATACTGGAAACTCTTTGAAATAATACATAGTCTGTTGAAGTTTGAAGAAGAAATTGAAGTCTTGGAAGTTGGATGATGTTGTGGCATGCTTGTTCTTGAGAAGGCTCTACTATTGGATTAATGAGCTTGGCTATTGGTGATGTATTCTAAACTGTCTGTTGTTTTTCCTGTTTTCATTATGTTTCATAATTTCTTACTATAGTAGGATAGAAATTTTTAGGCTAAGAAATGACTCCTAGAAGCACCTTAGACCTGTTCATCCTTCACTATTTTATGTTTTCTTCTGTTGAGGTATTTTAGAGTCTTCAATCTCTCTCTTTAGTCCTCATGCTTGTTTATTTCTATAATAGCGCAAATAGTTGGTTTCAGCATGATTTATGGTTCTCCCTACTTGTCTGCTATCACTTGAAAGTTGTTATTGAAGTCTCCCTTTGAAGTACCATTGTTTTAAGTTAATCAAAGAGGTTTGTTTTGATCTTGCACTTTGTCATTACTTGAACAGTTGTTTTGAAGGTCTTTATATTTGTGATCATAGATGTTTTTAGGTGTTCCCTCTTCTATGACTGCAATTATCAGTGAATCTTTTATGTTTTCTAACTCCTTTGAAATAAAATATTTGAGGAAATAGGGTGTTCCCCGAATCTTAGATTTAATTTTAAAAGTTGTCTTAAAGTCATCATTTTCTTAAAGTGTGGTTTGTAGAATTTATGGTTAGCCCTATCTATCAAATACCTCTTTATGTTCAAATTATGTTTTTAAGTTCCCTTTGTCGAGAATTAAACTTCTCTTTTCCAAACCATTAATGTCCATCTCATTCACAAACTAAAGGATCATGTGGCCAAGTTAGATTTTCCCTTTGATATCCCATATCCACTTATGAGCCTGTTACAAACTTCATTTTGACTCCATTGCCCAATGGAATTGACACTCCTTCTTTCTATCTATCTTTTCCTAGACCTTCCATGTTCTGCAGTACCAATCCAACCAAACAAACACTTGCACTTAATAACTAGTCTAAAAACAATACTTTAAAGCAATCAAGACATATCTTTGCTAAAATATTTGAGATATCCCTCTCTGAGAATAGGAGGACTAGATCCTATAACTCTAAAGATTGGTTCTGATGGTGCCTTGTCTTTTGATTTTCCAAACTATCAAAACACGAGACACCAACATAATTGTGATCACGGTGGGACCATTGAGTTCATAGTTTCCTAGCAAGCTCTTATAAACTCATTAGTCTTTCAAACAACCATAGAAACTCATAAAAACCCAAAATATTTAGTTTGGCTTCATAACAAACATGGTGGTGGAACCATAAAACATTTTACCTTTACAAAAGCTAAATATTTTCCACCGGGTGACTACACGGGCCTCCAAAAGGCCTATTACCCTTCCAGTCCTTGTAAGCTCTCCTGGGAATGCATTGAGAAAACCCAATCATGTTGTTGGTGGATAGAAAACATCAAAATCTTCCACCTGGCGACTCCACAATTCCAAAAAACCTAATGACTCCACTAGCAGAAGACTCTAAACTGGTTGAAAAGATACAGTGACCTCTGATTACAAACATGGATCCAAGTATGGACAAGGAAGCTAAACTAAACACATTATCAGACCTAATTGGAAAAATAATGTACATACTTGATAAAATATTGGATAGGCATGAGGTTGATATAGATGTTGATTATCCAGAGCTACCTATGTTTTTCCCAGATCAGACACAAACTCAACCATTACAAGACCTATACAATGAGCAATACGTAGATGATGATGAAGACTTTATAGAAGAAGGTGAGCAAGACTATAGAGAAAACAATAAAGAAAAATTGCTGGTCATGATGGAAAAAATAGTGTATATGCTTGGGAAAATAATTGAATGGAATGAGGCTAATTTGAATATTGATGATCTAGAGCAGCCCATTCTCCTTTCAAATCAAGAACAAATCCGAACATTACAAAATATGTGTGATGAACAAGATTACAAAGAAATCAATGAAAAAGGTTGTCGCGAAATTCTTGATTATCTACCTATATCTTGTACCATGCTATTAAGAGAACTTCATGACCAGATTGCGAAAACTAATAGTGAGCAGTACCTTGAGGAAAACATAAGCCATTTTGAACCCACAAAATCTGAAATAGGAGAAGAGAAAAAACACCCAGAGTCTCTGCCTTTATGTCATGGCTCATTTCAGATGATTAAAGAAGAATGGCATCCTGATAATCTATTAGAAACAACTCCCAAATCCCATATTTTAGATAAATGTCACAAAAATCATGAGGAGTTGTTAAAAAATAAGATAGACCAGGAAAAACAAGAGAAACCTCAAAGTTCCCCTGCAAACTCAAATGGAGATCCATTAGAAGAGGCTCATGAAGATCGTTATACTTTTGTCCTAAGCAAAAAGATAATTCCTTCTCTCTTAACAGAAGAAGAGATTGATCTAATATTAAACATACAGCCAACCTCCAAACCTCCATTTGAACAAAACACTTCTGCTCATATACTTACTGAATCTTGTTGTCTTGAAACAGAAAATAAACTTGTAGATCAGCTAAAGGAACAAACTGATAACCCAATATGCTTGATTGGTGAAATTGTTTATACTAATGATTTTTTAACTTCTGATCAATCTGATGATGATGATGAGCTCCAAATAGAAACTAATCATGCAGGGAAACTAGCAGTCTATTGGTGTCATGAATTTCATTATAATTAGCTTGAAAGCTGCAATCAGCCAATCCAATTCATCAAAAACAACTTTCACATAACTGGGAATCAACAACCTATTAGTTGTTAGGTTGAGATTAAAAAGGAAGAGAAATTTCTCGAGCAGGATGAAGATAAGGAGCCTCCTCCTGAAAGGATTCAGGTAATAAAGGATACCCCTACTCAAGAACATGATGATATCTTCACAAAGCACAGTCCACTGAATCAGAGCATACTAGGACTACAAGAGGACAACACCGCAATATATTATGAATCCTCTAGTTCAGATAATAATGAAGATGAGGAAGTTTTTCTTTCTCATAAGAATCTTTGCCTTAATCCAGTGGAGAAAAAAGAGATAATCCTAGTTGAAACACATCTTCCAAATACTCTTAACCAGGCACTATTTCAAGATCCCTATGCTCACTTCTTGAAGGCATCTGAAGAAGGGATCAAGGTAATTAGGAGAAGTGTATTGCCAAAATGAAGAATATTATTTAGCCATTAGGGGAATTTTGAGGTCTAAAATGGGCCTCCTAAGGAAATTATAAAATAATAGTGGAAAAGCTCAAATAAGATTTGATGACATCATCAAATTTTAGAGGAAAAAATGAAAAAAACTACTTTTTCAACTCATATTTTCAACTTATCTCCTAAATTTTTTACTCAAATTTCGAGTGGTAGTACTCTTTGGATGCAAAATTTAATTCCTCATCCAAGGAGTACCCATGTTGCATACTTTCGATGGAGCCTAATACACAAAAATTGAGAAATACATAAAAAAACGTGATTACAATCACGTTTATATTAAGATTACATAGGACCCATCAGTATGCAGAATACGGGTACCTTGGATGAGTGGAAGAAAATTTTGCATCCAACGAGAAATCCTTGACCATATTATAAACAATTTGGGAGATAAGTTGAAATGATGAAGAAAAAAAGTAGTTTTATTATTTTATTATTTTTTAATATTTACCCTTTTTACTAGTAGAATCATCCTCATATTATTAATTCATCATCTTGAATCCTATTGGTTCTTATAAAGTTTATTTTTGTTGTACATTTTTCTTAGGAGGCCCATTTTAGACCTCAAAATTCCCCTCATGCACTGCTGCTAAAAAACAAAAGGAATGGGAGTGGCCCTGTTTGTCCAGCATGCCCACGGAAATGAAGAAGGACCAATCATGGAATCATTTACTGGATTGGTTGTACTGGAAAAGAGAGTTCATTAGCTAAAACATGTAAATATTCCAAGTTAGAGTAGGTTATATAGGAATGCCAACAAAGCTCAGCTTTGAGCATTTAGTTAGTTTTTGATTTTTTGTCTTTGAAAGAAAAAGAAAAATCTAAAAACAATAGAAAAATAAAAGAGGGCAGATTGTAAAACAAGAAAGGTACAACCCCATACCAAAAGAGAAACAAAAATCTGAAAGTGTGCAAGCTTAAATGCCGCTCCTAAAGAACACACTTCTAGTTAGTCAAATAGTCTAATCTTGACTAATTAGTTTTAAATTTTCTGTTGATAGGATAGTGAATTTGATTTGCCAAACTGTTTAATCTTGGCTTATCAGTAGATAGATTAGGATAGAAATTAAAGGTTCAAATATGCTCAAAATCTGAACCGAAGTTTCCAAAAGAGAATGACTCAAATCTATTTCAAATTCAGAGTAAAAAAAGATGTAAATATAGTTCTAATCAGCTCAAAATCTGAACCAATCAACAAAGAAAAATAGCTCAAACGAGAGTCAAAACAGAGCTAAAGAAAAGATGAAGGAAGTGCTTTGAAATTTCGGATCTTAAGCCTTCCATTTTGATTTAATTTTCTGCAAAATAATATCTATGTGTAGCTTTTATTTCATGCCATAGATCACAGCAAGTCAAACAGCTTAATCTTGACTTGAATGTTTTTAAATTTCTGTTATAGAATTTACAAAAATAAAAATCTGTTGGATAGTTTAATCCCAACAGATGGTATATTAGGTAGAGAATCATATGGACTCAACTGTTTAATCTGAGTCCATGGAGAAATAAAAGGTAGAATTAGATTAGTTTCTTACTTTCAAAAGAATAAAATGTTGTAAGAGAGTTTTCCAATCCAAGTGCACTCTAATGAAGAAAAAATGTTAGATCAGTAGGATTGGTTAGGTAGAAAGCTTGAGTTGATGAAAGATCTGTTGTTTTTTCATGGCTGCTAATATGTTTCAGAGCAAAGAAGATCATTCAATCAAATAAATGCAGCCCAATGGATGAGGCACTGATTAGCCTCCCAGAGAATGAAAGTCTGAAGTTCTTGATGCCTTCAAGAAGGCACCATCCCCAAGTGGAGCCACTGTTAGCCACCTATAAAATTTGTCATATCAAATGGTGGCTAAAACATTTTTCGGAGCCTTCAAGGAACAAAATTTTATTGCTAAAAAGTGTTGGCTCTTGAGGACTCTTTAAGGCCTCATGCCTCTTTCCAAAATCTTCACTGTTGTTTCCTTGCCCAAACTCAGAAATTTCTGTTGATTCCATTAAGAAGAAACTGCTGCAAAAGGCCATTTTTCCCTCCTCCCACTTCAAAACTAACCTTCATTTTGCTCCCTTTTTCTCCATAAAACTCCTCTATTTTCATGATTCCTCTTCTTCCATTCATGAAAATCATTTTTACAAGGTTAAGAACTCACTTTTTAACCTTGCCGAAGCCCTCAAATTCCTTTGAAAACCATTGAAAATCTATAAAAAAAAACCCATTTTTGTATTACAGACTTAAGCCCCCTTGGGCTAAGTCTTAAACCACTTCCCCCACATGCCCACGCCCTACAAACCAGGCGCTATGCCCATCGGGCACTTATCGCATCAGAAGTAATCAGTGAGCGCAAGTCTTTGGCTTTCATAAAAGCCTCCGATGCGATTAGCTCTGTTTTATAAACTCCCCACCCCTCTCTGCTTCACTCCATATAACCTATGCCCCGAAACCAAGTGTTGAAATCCCAAAGTGCATACATCGCATCGGAATTTTTTACAATGGGTTGATTGAAAAGCCTTACTCCGAAGTTCTGATGCGATAGGCCCTTTTCATACATAAGACTTGGGCCTATCGTTTCCCATAGACCCATGGCTCCATAGACGGGCGCCAGCCATTTCATACATATATATTCTGCCAGCAAAACCTTTGTTTTATATATATTTTTGGGTTTTCATACATTATAAAGAGTTTCCTCCAGCTCGCTTTCAAAAGCAATCTCCGCCGTTGATCGTGGACCAATCAACGACCAGCGCTCAATCGCATCGGCGATTTCCATTTGCATAGTTTAAATCATTTATTTTCCACCCCCCAATTGCCGATCCCATGATTGGTTGTCCACCGTTGATTTCCTCCCCGCCTTCCTCAGATCCGACGGCTCTAATTCGCTCCGATCATTAAACCTTCCTCCTTCTTTTTGAAACCCTCTGATTCATTCCCCACTGTTGATCTAATCCTCAGATCAATGATTAACACGAAATCGCATCGCCCTCCCCGATCACGCAATCGCATCGGAAATTTCCATCGCACCCTGTTCTCTCCCCGTCGATTTCGATCCTCCGATTGCATCTAGACCATCCACGTGTCCAGATCGGACGGTCTAGATCACATTTTACGCCTTTGGTAAAATCATGTGCCCCGTGTTCTAAATGTTTTAAAACAAAATCCCAACCGTTGATCTCTGCAGATCAACGACCCTTATTAACCCATCCTCCTCCATTTTATTATTTCCATTAACCCTCGGATTTAATCCTAGCCGCTCATCTTTTCAATCCAACGGCCACGCTTCTCCCCGCACCCTCTGAAGCAGTAAAACCAAATAAATGCAGGATTTCCTTAACCTTTTTTTCCATTGTGTAGGTTCAAATGAATTTCAAAATTTTTAAAAAAGAAAAGATAAAGCCGAGGGTGACGATCCTCATAGCCTTGTTTATTTAAAGAGGGAAAGACCATTCATAGGGTTCAAACGCCACGTCTCGTCAATGCTTCATGAGGCATTGATGCCATACGAGCCCTGCGCGGTCTGCACATCAACAAGACACTATGATTTTAAATCACAATTAAAATAGTATTAGTGTTGAAAATAGAATACAACAGAACAGAAGATTGAAGACAAATTTGGGGATTACGACTAAGATTGATTATCAAAAGCCTAATCCCCCAAATTAAAACACAGTTAAAAGAAAATCATAAATGTTCAATAGACAGAAAGGCCTCCACCCACACATTTGAAAAAAATTGATTCCTACCAGCTACCATAGTGCCACCTGTACTTCAAAGCATTCAAACAGAGGCCGAAGTTATTGAGAAAAATCAGATATTTGCCTCAACGCAGCCGGAGAGTTACTTCTACAAGGAACTTAATGCAAAAAATATCTGCAGAGTTACTCCAACATGACACAAAGCCTCAAAGGTCAACAAAAGCTCCCACCGAGCTTAATCTTAAATGTAAAACAGTTAATACAGACAGAACATTTGTAAACTTCTTCATCGAGCCCCTCAAAGGTTGAGAAGTCATTACTCTGTATTAATTTCCTTGGGAGATCTTTTATCAGATCTCACCTCCTCTTTCTTCTATAAATACTTTTGTAGAAGAAGAGAGGTTGTTGGTTGGTCATTAGTTGTAATACTAGAAACTATTTGAAATAATACATAGTCTGTTGAAGTTTGAAGAAGAAATTGAAGTCTTGGAAGTTGGATGATGTTGTGGCATGCTTGTTCTTGAGAAGGCTCTACCATTGGATTCATGAGCTTGGTTGTTGGTGATGTATTCTGAAATGTCTGTTGTTTTTCCTGTTTTCATTATGTTTCATAATTTCTTACTATAGTAGGATAGAAATTTTTAGGCTAAGAAATGACTCCTGGAAGCACCTTAGACCTGTTCATCCTTCACTATTTTATGTTTTCTCCTGTTGAGGTATTTTAGAGTCTTCAATCTCTCTCTTTAGTCCTCATGCTTGTTTATTTCTATAATAGCACAAATAGTTGGTTTCAGAATGATTTATGGTTCTCCCTGATTGTCTGCTATCACTTGAAAGCTGTTATTGAAGTCTCCCTTTGAAGTACCATTGTTTTAAGTTAGTCAAAGAGGTCTGTTTTGATCTTTCCCTTTGTCATTGCTTGAACAGTTGTTTTTAAGGTCTTTATAGTTGTGATCATAGATGTTTTTAGGTGTTCCCTCTTCTATGACTACAATTATCAGTGAATCTTTTATGTTTTCTAACTTCTTTGAAATAAAATCTTTGAGGAAATAGGGTGTTCCCCGAATCTTAGATTTTGTTTTAAAAGTTTTCTTAAAGTCATCATTTGCTTAAAGTGTGGTTTGTAGAATTTATGGTTAGCCCTGTCTATCAAATACCTCTTTATGTTCAAATTATGTTTTTAAGCTCCCTTTGTCGAGAATTAAACTTCTCTTTTCCAAACCATTAATGTCCACCTCATTCACAAACTAAAGGATCCTGTGGCCAAGTTATATTTGCCCTTTGATATCTCATATCCACTTATGAGCCTGTTACCAACTTCATTTTGACTCCATTGCCCAATGGAACTGACACTCCTTCTTTCTATCTATCTTTTCCTATACCTTCCATGTTCTGCAGTACCAATCCAACCAAACAAACACTTGCACTTAATAACTAGTCTAAAAACAATACTTTAAAGCAATCAAGACATATCTTTGCTAAAATATTTGAGAGATCCCTCTCTAAGAACAGGAGGACTAGATCCTGTAACTCTAAATATTTGTTCTGATGTTGCCTTGTCTTTTTATTTGCCAAATTATCAAAACACGGGACACCAACATAATGGCGATCACGGTGGGACCACTGAGTTCATAGTTACCTAGCAAGCTCTTATAAACTCATTAGTCTTTCTGTTGGGACGAGATTGCTCAGCAATATTTCGATAACCTTAAAATTTTGCTTGTCAATGCTCCATTAATACACCCTCCAAATTATCATCGCGACTTTACCCTCTATTTGGTTGCCGCATTCAGTACAATTGCCATGGTTGTGATACAGGATGACAATGACGGTAATGAACACGTGGTTTATTATCTATCTCGGAACCTCCTCGACATTGAAATGCATGATTCCCATGTCGAGAATTTGGCACTGGATGTGGTCTAGGCCGTTCAGCAATTTTTCCATTACATCCTGTTATGCACGGTAACCGTGATTTCTGATTGCAACCCCATGAATTACATTTTGTCTCGACAATTGCTGGGGGGCAAGTACTCAAAGTGGATTATGATCCTCCAAGAGTTCAATTTGGAGTTCACTACTGCCAAATTGAAGAAATCACTGGTTTTTTCTGATCTCATTTGTTCTCTCCCTACCAACTCTATTCTGTCTCAATCAGAGGATGATATCCCAGACGAAACTCTCTTCTTAATCAACACTCTCGATCCATGGTATGGTGATATCATCATGTACCTCCATACATCTACCTTCTGGTCTGAGTTAACGAATGATGTTCGACGTCGCATTCGACATCAGTCGCAACCATATCGCATTGTCGGAGATACCCTATATCATGTTGGAGTCGATTCTGTACTCCACTGGTGTTTGACCTTAGAAGAGGCTGAGAAAGTTCTCAATGACTATCACAGTGGCACCTGTGGCGGTCACATGTCCGGTTATGATCCCGCACAGAATATCCTTCGTGCGGGCTATTTCTGGCCATCTATATTTAAATACTATATTGTTACAGTATGAAAGTGTCATGCGTGCCAGATCTTCCAATGCAAGATGCGTGTGCCACCTCTCCCATTACATTCTGTCATTATCGTGGGCCCTTTTTCCAAATGGGGCATTGATTTTAAGATGTGTAACCCTCACTCAGCCGGGGGGGCATGCTTATATCATCGTTGCAGTAGATTATTTCACCAAGTGGGTCGAAGCAATGCCTACACTAGCTGCAGACGGTAAGACAGTCGCACAGTTCATTTTCAACCACATAATCACTCGTTTCGGCATTCCTCAAGCCATCGTCACTGATCATGGCTCTCATTTTCGGGACTATATGATGGCAGAGCTAACATCTAAGTTGGGCTTGCATCAGGACAACTCAATGCCTTACTACCCTCAGGAAAATGGCCAGGTTGAAGCCATGAAGCCAGGTTGAAGGCTTGCGTCACGATGCTTCAATGAACAATTGGTATACACAAATCAAGTTGGCATCTCCAATTGTTTTTAGCTCTTTGGGCCTATCGAACATTAGTGAAGAGTGCAACTGGATTCACACCTTTTCATTCGGTGTATTTTCTGGAAGCTACTCTTTCGGTTGAATGTGAGATCCCTTCACTAAAATTGGTTGTGGAATTACTGCCTGGTACTTCACCAGAGGAATAAAATATCCTATATCTCGAGAGATTGGACAAAACTTGCTCCTTGGCTGCTTTGGTTATCGAGGCACAAAAAAAGCGGGTTAAAGCTCATTTCGATCAAACAATTTCTCCACGTTCTTTTATCGAACGGGACCTAGTCCTCTTATATGATCAAGCCCATGACAAGCTTGGGGTAGGAAAATTCCAACCTATGTGGCATGGGCCCTATATCGTTAAACGTTTATTGAAAAATGGGGCTTATGAGCTGATCGATTATGAAGGTCTTCCTTTGGCACAGCCTAGAAATGGGTTGTACCTGAAGAAATATTATGCTTGAATCATTCTTGCGTAGTATATGTACATAGGTGATTTTTCATTTTTGTGCATGTGTGGTGTGGTGTGATTTGTAAGTGTTTTTCTGCTTATTGGGTCTTCCTGATTGTGCAGATGTCTATTACTCCTTATGTCGGTTTCACGAATGGTACCTCTCGCAGTACCAGGAACCTGTCTTCGGCAGCCTGGGTAATTTACAATGCTGCTGGTGAGTTGGTTAATTTATAAGGTGTTTTTCTAGGGCCTGCTACAAATAATGTCGCGGAATATAGTGCCGTTTTGGAATTATTAAAAGAGGCTGTTAACCTCGGTATTTGCGTGTTACTTGTACATCTATATTCACAGCTTGTGGTTTTATAGCTCAATGGTCATTATTCAGTTAGAAACCCATGCATTTTATGACTGTATCTACGTATTCATTTACTTGAAAGAAATTTTGATTACATCACATATCAGCATATACCCAGACGAATGAATACACTAACAGATGTAGTAGCCAACATGGTATTAAATACAAATTTACGCAATTTATAAAAACATCATCATATGTAAGTAAGATCCATGTAGAAAATAGATGTATATATATATATATATATATATATATATATATATATATATATATGTCAAGTGTTTGCAACATGTGCATCATATAAACCAAAAAATATATATGTTCGTTTCAGTTACATTCGAAGACGACATGTCTCTCAAAAATATGCAAATAAAAATCCTAGGTGACTAATCGGCATGGTGCTCATGGTAGCACGTCACTGCCCGCACCAACTGCCTCAGCAAGCGGTGGAGATGACTTGGCACCCCTACAATGTGCCTCTGATAAGCTAAAGAGACATTAGCTAGGCAAGCATAATCCAGAACCCCACAGGAAATCCCCTCTAAGTTCTATACAAGCTCATCCCCCTCGCCCCCCTCACCTTGAGGGTCATAAGCGAGAGGGGTCCTCCTCGCTATTGGTGACATCCCAGCGGGCCTCTCTGGGCCAACATCTACATACATATAGGATTAGCTGTTAGAACATTCATGTATACCAAAAAATTATAAAACTCGTAGAATTAAAAAGATTCTTACCAAGCTCCTCATCCCAGTCATCTCCCTCCGGGAGTGGGAGGTCCGGGTCTCCAGTAAAATCTGTGCCGACATAGGGCCAATCCTCCATGACGATGAGCTGTCGTCAGAGCCACCCAAAGAACTCAGGCCTCCAATACATCTGTTGGCCGCCCCCTGCCCTCGGCATCAGTTCTTCCCATCGAGCCATCCGTGGCTCCCTCAGTGGTGGATCTGGGAATATGGCCTCCTGGCGCTGGAAGATAGGTAGTCGTTCCAGGAAGAACGACACCAAAATTGATCCATATCTAAACTATTTTAGTTTGTTCTATTTTCATTTTGTGATTTGCCGCTTGATATTCATTGTTACAGCCTCCGCCCAATTGAAAATGGTGGGGCTCATGCACTTCGAAGCAAGCAGCAGCTGCGTCTTGGTGGCTTCGTGTGGTGCCTGCAACCCCGCAGCCCGCGTAATGGTGTGTAGCACTACTCTGAGTGCTAGATCGGGGATAGTCTGAATGTCCACCTTACCACTTCTTGTTCCCTTTCGTGTCCCTGGGCACACCCCGTTCATGACCATTGTCATGTTCTCTCCAGAAGGCCGTGTACTGGTCAAAATAAGGACTGCACCTTTGCGTGACAATCCAGTGATGAAATATATGTTTGAAACTTCGAGTTCAAGTTCTTGATCTCTAAGTCTAAACATCTCTTGATCCTCGTCCCAGATACTAATAAGATATTGTAGTAATTCGAACTCGGCCCGGAGACATGGTGTCATAAAGAATTTCTTGACCTCGCAATTTTTGAGAGCACTCATACAATGTTCATTCTCCATTTCATGCTCATATTATTCACTGTGCTCTCTTTCTTTCCATTCAATTACCATTTTTTCTTTGTACCTACATCCAATCAAACATAGGAGTGTTAGAAACCTCCTCAATTATTCAAAATTGCTTTTCATTGGTTCATTTTTGAGATTTTTTAGCCGAAATTTGCGTTGCGCCGTTGGTGCAGCTGTCTGGATAACAGTCATACTAGCTGGTGCGACCTCTGTGTAAAACAAAGTGGATTGGCGTGGGTCCATGCCTGGTACCTGCGCCAACCGCGAAGCCCTAAATTTTGAAATTACCTCCCTAAAAGACCTCAAACCATGATTAAATATAATGAAATGCAGCTTAAAAGATGGCTAATGGAAGCGTATCTTACCTGAAGAAGATGGAATCTGGATTAGTCCACTGGATTTTTCCCAATTTTCGCCTCAAGATCGCAAAGGAAATGGCTCACTATCGCTCTACAAAGAGGTAAAAAGGTGAAAAGTGAATAATTTTTTACTATTTGTAATATTTATAACTTTTCAAAACAAAATTAGGTTTTAAGATTTGTTTTTCTGATATTTTATTATATTTTTGTCAAAAAATGGGTTTTACACTTGCTTTTTGTACAGTGACAGGTTTTCACGCGATTAGGACAAAGACACGAGTTGTATTTATACTTTTTCGGACTCGGTAAAAACACGAAAAAGTCACTATTGGAGTCATCTTTCAGCTCTTTTTTGACTCTCTAAAAGTGAAAATATTGTCGAGTCGCTTGTCGTTTTGAGCTCGTTAAATTGGCTACGAAATGACATCTTTTCAGTATACGTTTACCCCTTTTTCAAGCTGGGATAGATTATTTACGAAAAAGGAATACCCTTGCCTATCACAACTAGGAGGTTCTCTCAAACACAATTTTCTACCTATTTGGATCTGAGGGACTATCTACGAAAAGGGACTGCTAGAGTTTTCTTTTCCGCTATATTTTCAAACTCTCTAAACATGAAAAGATGTTGAGTTCTTCCTTTGTGAGACTCATTAAAAACTAATGACATTGGACTCCGTCGTAATGACGTCACTCGAGTTTCTTCTTCCTAGGGCTTGTAAAATGTACTAGGTTGGATTTGTCCAAAGGAGAAACTTATATCGCAAGCATATAATATCCCCTTCAAGCTTGTTTTTCAAAAATAATTGGGGTACTCACCAAAAATGGCGGGGGAAAATGGAACCAGTATTATAGTCATGTCGGCAGTATGTCGCTCTTAAACATGGCACTTGTCTGCATTCATGTCGGGTTGGGGACATCTCATCTCGTTATCTTCTTGCCTTCATGGGTTTGGGTAATATCTTTTGACCACTCATATGCTCTTTGCCACGTCACCATGACCTTAGATCCCTTGATGTCAAATACTGCCAAATCCAATGTCGTGCCGCTGATATGTTCAAGAGAAGTCAGCCTCTGTAGTTTTCAGCCTCCCTATGATTCTCTATTAGTCTTGATTCACAAACGTTACATCCCTCTGTCTCATATCGATAATGTGAGAAAAATTATGGCCCACCTTTGATCAATATCACTTCCTATCGACTTCAGCTCATTATCCAGGAAGCTGATCTAGAGACTCCCTTCAAGTACCTTGGAGCCTGCATGCCTCAATGGCAGGGTCTTCGCATTCGACGCAAGGTTTTCAATATTGGCCTTCGATCAGATGATTCTGTGGGTGTTCGACGCAAGCTCACTATTCACATTCCATGGATTGTACCTCTTGTACCCTGAGAGCCATCGTAATTTTTGGCGGTTCCTCTCTCTTTTGTTAACAGCTTTCATTATTGGCTGGTAATCTGTTAACAGCATTTTGTCACTGTCCCTGCAATCCTTCATCCCGTACATTATAGGACTATTCCCGTGACCTGTGAATAGTAAAATGTCCTGAAAACACCTTGATGGTATCCTTCTGCATTAGGACAAGAATTATCCTCAAGAAAATTTCCTCTGGAAAACCCTAAAAACCCATGTTTTGGCATTGGCACGGGTAGCCAGTTCATCCCTCATGCCAATGGGGAAAATGCACACTAGTAGGCACACCAGCTGGTGCTCTGTCCCTATGTTTCACTTGCACCAAGCCTATTAAGGAATTTTTTTTTTAAATAAATGGCGGAAGTTTGATTCTAACAACTTCAGAATGAATCATCAGAAAGAAGTTGGGTTGTTTGGCTCTGGATCTCCTTGTTTAGGAAGTGGTTTTCCACCTCTCATGGAACCTTCCTAAGAGATAGGACTCTATCCCATGATTATAGGGATCCCAACTTCCCTTCCTCCCTCTATAAAAGCCTACCCTCTCTATTTGCTAGCTAGCTAAATATTTGGGAATAAAACTATAGTTGAGCGACTATTGAAAGCAGAGCTAAGGAGAACCCCACAAGAGAGAGAGCCTTGTCTAAATTCCTGACAAGATTTGTGAGACATGCGCTACTAGAAGCCCTGCCAAAGGAAGAGCACGACGTTGAAACTCGATTGTAATATTTCTTTCACATTTTAATATATGCTCGACTACATTATTGGTTCCACTGTTGTATTTCTTATCTGTTTAATGCAATTTAGTTCAATCCTTTTAGACTGATTGATAGTTACATGTTTGAATTATTACGTTGTATGCCTTCGTTTCTTCTCTTCATGTGTACAGGTGTCCGGACACGGTGAGTGAAAGGATTGTGATTTGTCAAGCTAGGAACGGGAAGCAGCGCTTCTTCTTCGATGACAGTAGCATGGGACTTGAGGTAGGCTATCTATTGTAGCTTTATCTTTTGTAACTAGGAATCGATATCGTAGCGTGTTTTGTTTGTTGCTAGACCCACTCTTGGGTTAGTGGGATCGTCTCTATCCGTAGAGGGGATTTACCTCTCCAAAACTTGGGCATGGAAAATGTCAAGGGTAAGAGCAACAACATGGTATAAATTTCAGTTGACACATTATCAATGATGTCATTGTTGGAAAAATTAGATCCATATTGGAAATCCCAACTCTTGGTGGAATATTTCAAGGATCTTAACACATGCGTGATTCTTGATGACTTGTTACATGATGAGGGTTATTCAATCCAAGATGGAGTCATCTATTATCATGGTATGATCTTCTTGTCTAGAGCCTCCAAGCTCAAGGAGAAGTTACTACAAAGGGCATATGAAGAGTTCTGTTTCAGCCAAACATATTCCATGAAGCTCAACAACATGATCTTGAGGAGCTACTATTAGGAGGGCTTTGAAGGAGAACTATATCAGCATTGTCAAAGATGCATGTACCTTGGGGAGATGGAGTAGCAACATAACTCTATGGGAGAGTTAATTCATCCTTCTCTTTCTTATTTTGAGAGAGGAGATAGATCTATGCACCACTCCATTTGTTTGAGGCGAAATTTTGGTGAGACATATGCTCATGTAAATAATGTTTAATTTTATTATTGTTCGCATTATTTCACCATATTTATGCATGCCATGACTCCAAATAGGAGTATTATATCTTGTAAACTTCATGGCCAACAATGGGCCACAAAAATTTCTGAATTTGGCCCCTCCCTTGGTGGACAAAGGGAGATTTTTTATCATGATGGGTGCTTCCCTAAGGCACCAAATATATCTCACACTTACAGCTATGGTGAGATGACATGGGCAGCAAGTAAGTGGTGGGAAAACCACTTGCCACATCTAGATCTGATGCAGGCAGGAGATGCACTGCGCTGGTTCCACATGTGGGACTATGACCCACCTCCATATGCACAAATTTATGTTTTTATGTACATTGTTTTGATCCCCTACATTGATGATATACTTGTACTTTTTATGGGGATGTATGGACGAAGGAGGGGAGGTATGTATGTGCCCTATGGGATGGATATTCTCCATGTACCTTATGATACATATTTCAGGGAGAACATTGGGCAAACCATATTTTTTTCTTGTGATCTATTGTCTCCTTATGGGATGGGCTATTTGCATCTCATGAGAATTTTGCAGGAGAATGTCATGGAGGAATGGTTTGGTGAACATTTGGCTTATGGAGGAAGCTTAATTCATGTTTTTTTCACCAAAGGAGGAGGAGATGAGTTGCAGCACTCACCTTATCAATTGCTTGAGGACAAGAAATATTTCGGAGGGGAGGACTATAATATTCCCGAATAGTCCCAAGCTAATGGGAATATTCAATTTTGTTTCACTTTTCTGTTTCATGAATAAATTGTAAAGAAGGATCATAAAACTCCTAAAAACAGTAAATAAATCAATGCCACATGTGAACAAAGCTAAATCTGGGCTATGTAAATGAGCACCCTTAGGTGTGAAAAGGGCTGAAAATTTTGACTGGGTCAACCATGACCAAATCAATAGCGGTGTCTTGAAGGAGTGGCCATAAATGATGCACAACGCAATTTTAGAGGGAGGTGGTTCATGGGAAAGGAGCCATTTCAATGAAGGTGGTTTAGGGTTTTCAAGCTCTCAACTTATAAAAGGAAGAGGATGGTAGCATGAGAAGGTTGTGTAGGTTTTAACCCTGAACAGAAATATCTACACACGATTCTTATAACAGAAAATAAACAATAGCAAAAGCATAAAACATAAAACAGATAAACACAGAGATTTTCCCCTGGATCCCAAATCGGGACGACCAGCTTGATTTTTCATTATATTCCTTTTAGTGTTACAACACATATATATACATGCCGGAGCATACATAAACCCCAATCCATTAACCTGGATTAGAACATAACCGTAGTTCCCTTGACCGGATCTACAAAAATACCAGGGGCCGAAAACCATCGAACCCCAAAACCATGTGCAAAACCATGCACAAAACCATGGGCGGATCCGCCTATGAGTGGGTCCGCACAAAAAACAAATTTTGGCCGGGGCGCTGCCCCAGACCCCAACGGTGGGGACTGCTTCGCCCCTCGTGACCCCCCAACTACGCCCGACGCACATACAACGCGTGGGGCCAATCGTGGAAAGAATATAACACATACCCAACATTCTCCCACTTGTTGTTTTCTTTCCACAGGGGGCCACAGGAGAGCTTAGTCATTGGCCCTATTCTTCAACACCCATTGTTTCTCTACACCAAGAGAACTTCTGAGTGCTCACAGACTTCGTCAATGCATCTGCAACATTCTTCAAAGTGTCCACCTTTACTAGTAACACCCTTTTAGCCTCAACCATATCTCTAACAAAGTGATATTGAACATCGATGTGCTTTGTCTTTGAATGATAAGCAGGGTTCTTAGCCAAGAAAATTGCACTTTGGCTATCACAGTCTATCCTTATAGCTTGCTGTACCAACCCCATACTTGAACACAATCTCTGCAACCAAAATGCTTCCTTGCTTGCATGAGTGGCTGCTATGTATTCTGCCTCTGTAGTTGAAAGAGCCACTACAGACTATCTTTTACTCATCCAACTGACTGCGCCTCCAAATAGGCTAAACACATACCCACTTGTAGATCTTCTTTGGTCGAGATCTCCAGCCCAGTCTGCATCAACAAAACCACGAATGTCCAACATTCTTTCCAATCCTGGTCTTCCCTGGTAGCACAAGCCATAATCACTAGTGCCACGTAAATATCTGAAAACCCGCTTCTTGTTGGCGACAATTAGCACAACCAGGTTTTGACATAAACACTGCTCAATACTCCCCACTGCATGTGCGATATCTGATCTAGTACTGGAACCATTGCATACATCCAAACTACACTTGCATATGGAACACGGGACATATACTCCTCTTCTTCTTGTGTCTTGGGACACTGTTCAACAGACAGCTTTACACCTACAGGAATAGGAACATTCACCGGTTTACTATCCTGCATATTGAACCTCTGCAATATAGTCTCGACATACTTCCTCTGGTTTAACCAGAGCTTCCTCTTTGCTTGATCTCTCTTAATTTCCATGCCCAAAATATAGTTTGCAGCACCAAGATCCTTCATGTCGAATTTGGAGAACAGTTGGGTCTTCAAATCTTGGATAATTCTTTGTCATTTCCAATCAACAACATATCATCCACATACAAGACCAAATAAATAACACGGTCACCAATTAATTTAAAATAAACACAGTGATCCTCCTTGCTTCTGGTGAAGCCAAGTCCACGTATATAGGTATCAAATTTCTGATACCACATCCTTGGTGACTGTTTTAACCCATACAGAGACTTCTTCAACCTGCATACCAGTTCTTTCTTACCCTTCACCATAAAGCCTTCAGGTTGCTTCATGTAGATCTCCTCTTCTAGATCCTCGTGAAGAAAATCTGTCTTCACATCCATCTGTTCTATCTCAAAATCAAATGCAGCAGCAACAGATAAAAGTAATCTAATAGAAGTAACCTTGGCAACAGGAGAAAAAATATCACCAAAATCAATTCCCGGCACCTGGGAATAACCTTTTGCTACCAACCGAGCTTTGTATTTATCCACCTTGCCTTCTACATTCATCTTCTTTTTAAACACCCATTTTCTCCCAATGGGCTTCCTTCCAGCCGGCAACTCCACCAGATCCCATGCATCGTTTTTGTGCAAGGATGCCATTTCATCAACCATGGCCTCCTTCCAGAGTTTTCCATCCTCTGAATCTACTGCCTCCCTGACAGTTCTGGGTTCATCATCAGTTATAGTTAAGGCAAAACCTGAACAGAAAGCAGATGGACTATACCTTTCTGGTTGCCTTCTTTCCCGAACTAATCTTCTTAAAGCTGGAGTTTGTGGCTCATCATCTTCTGAGTCTTCTTCTGTTGTAGAGTCTGATTCATCCTCCTTTAGCTCAAACTCTATCTTCTCAGGTTTCTTTGGTAGGACTTCATGTTTAACAACATATTTCACTTCTCTAAACACCACATCTCGGCTGTACACAACCTTCCTTGTTTCTGGGTTCCAAAGCTTGTAACCCTTTAAACCATCCTTATACCCAATAGAGATGCACCTTTCAGATTTATTATCCAACTTGGTCCTTTTCTCCTTTGGAACATGTACATATGCATCACATCCAAATACCCTTAGATGTGAAAGAGAGGGTTTCTTATCAGTCCATACCTCATGTGGAGTCTTATCCTCCAACGCTGATGAAGGTGATCTGTTAACTAAGTAACATGCAGTCTCCACTGCCTCTGCCCAGAATTCTTGTCCTAACCCGGTACCATTGAGCATGCTTCTTGCCTTTTCCATCAGTGTTCTATTCATTCTTTCTGCAACTCCATTTTGCTGAGGTGTGTATGGAGTAGTCTTCTGTCGTGCTATACCACACTTCTTACAGAACTCTTCAAATTCATTCTTGCAGAACTCCCCACCATTATCTGTCCTCGGCGCCTTTATCTTCTTCTCTATCTGGTTTTCCACCAGAGCCTTAAATTCTTTAAATTTTTCAAAGACTTCAGATTTCTTCCTCAAGAAATATATCCATGTATTCCTTGAGAAGTCATCTATGAATGAAACATAGTACAGAGACTTTCCCAGTGATGTAACTGACACAGGCCCAAACACATCACTGTGCACAAGTTATAATATCTTGTTTGCCCTCTTAGCACCAGAAGGAAAACTCACCCGATTCTGCTTCCCATATACACAATGTTCACAGAAATCAAAATCCAGAGAACAATTAGACATAACTTCTACCATACCATCTCTATGCAGTATCCGAAGGCCCTTCTCTCCAATATGTCCAAGCCTTTGATGCCATAGCATGGTCTTTTCTCCAGAGACAGCTAGACTTTCCGTCCCACTTTCAGGAACCACAAAATTGTTACACCCATCAATAACAGTGCTACCTTGTAGCTTGTACAGAGTTCCAGTCCGAACTCCCCGCATTAATACCAGTGCTCCCCGAACCATCTTGAAGGCATCTTTCTCGAACACTGTTTTTACACCTGCATCATCCATCTTGCTTACAGAAATCAGATTTCTGGCCAATGCAGGAATATGCAGAACACCAAGAAGTGTTCTAATCCTTCCACCTTGCAGCTTCAGCTTGACCTTTCCACGTCCGATGATTCTGGCCTTCCTATCATCCCCTAGGAAGACATCACCACCTTCATATTTCTCATACTCGCAGAACCACTCCCTATGGGGAGTGAAGTGAAAGGATGCACCTGAGTCAATCAACCATGACTCATGATCTACATGTGTATTTGAAGAAGAAGCTAAATACACATCTTCATCCGAGGTGGTTTTTGCCTCTGCAGAAGGAGCTTCATCAGATCCCTTTCCTTTCTCAGGAGCTTTAGATCTGCATTCCCTTTTGTAGTGCCCTTCCTTTCCGCATTTCCAGCACACCTTTACAAACTTTCCAGGAGATTTAGATCTCCCTCTAGATTTAGATCTCCCACTCGAAACCTTATTCTTGTTTCTGTTCTGGGACCTTCCTCGTACAGATAATGCATCTCCATTTTGACCCTCCATATTTCTCCGTCTCATTTCCTCCGACAGCAAGGCTGAGACAATGTCATCAAAATTCAAGGTAGTTGTATTGCTACCTATTGCAATAACCAGACTGTCCCACGAGTCTGGTAGAGAACACAACAAACTGAAGCACTTATCTTCATCTGAGATTTTAATATCAACAGATGACAACTGACTTACCACAGTATTGAAGGCGTTCAGATGCTCTGTCACCGAGTCTCCATCCTTCATCCTCAGGTTATACAACTTTTTCCACAGGAACAACTTATTCACCAGAGACTTAGATTGGTACAAAGTCCCAAGTTTTTCCCACAAGGTCTTCGCTGTAGCTTCCCCAGATACATTCAACAATACTGAATCTGAGACACACAACCGTATTGTGCTCTTAGCCTTCCGATCCAGTTTCTTCCAGTCTTCATCTGACATTGCAGTTGGTTTAGTACCTGGATCTACCGCGATCCACTAATCTTTATCCACCAACAGATCCTCCATCTTGAGCTTCCACAACTCAAAACTCTGACCATTAAATTTCTCGATCTTTATCTTTCTGTTGCTCTCCATCTTCTTTCACAGCAAGAATCGATCCCGCAGATCTCCCACTGAACAGGGTCTACCTCAGGCCTAAGCACAAAAAAACCCTCAGCAACAAAGGCGTCCCCTTGAAGCCGAAACAGCTCTGATACCAAATGTAGGTTTTAACCATGAACAGAAATTATCTACACATGAATCTTATAACATAAAATAAAAAATAGCGAGAGAATAAAACATAAAACAGATAAACACAGATATTTTCCCCTGGATCCCCCAATACGGGACGACCAACTTGATTTTTCATTATGTTCCTTTTAGTGTTACAACACATATATATACATCTTAGGAACTGCATAAACCCCAATCCATTAACCACAGTTAGAACATACTTATTAGTTCCTTGACCGGATCTACAAAAATACCAGGGGCCGAAAACCATCGAACCCCAAAACCATGTGCAAAATCATGCACAAAACCATGGGCGGATCCGCCTATGAGTGGTCCGCACAAAAAACAAATTTTGGCTGGGGCGCTGCCCCGGACCCCAACGGTGGGGACTGCTTCGCCCCTCGTGACCCCCCAGCTACGCCCGACGCAACATACAGTGTGTGGGGCCAATCGTGCAAAGAATATAACACATACCCAACAGGTCGTTAATGTGATTACATTTTTCAGAGTATATTGTTTGTTTAGACATATCACATTCTCCTTGTTTTTTAGCAGAGAATAGTGTTGTTTAGCACAAGGATTTCCTGTTTAGGAATCCCATCTCTTTCCTTGAGAGGCCTCTTGGAAGAGTCTTTCTTTTCTTGTGCACTATCAGGCTGAAGGCCAAGCTTCTTCTTCCAACTACAATACAGATCATGTTGAGGGTTTGGTTGTTTTTGTAAGCTGCAGCAAGTGGAGGCTAGATCTACTCAGATCAATGCAGATATAGTGCCTCTTTTCAGTGGGAAAGTCTTCTATTCCATTGGCAAGAAAGTATTGGATCATTGGAGCATTAAATATAGATCCTGGCATCAGGCCAACCTTATCTTAAACCCTACAGTGCAATTTTTCTTCCAGATCTGTGTTTTTTTGTAGGTGTTGTTGCAGGGATTTTTGGCATAAAATTTTGGAGGAGTGATTTTCATGTGTTGGGGATCTTCCCTTCACCTTTGAGATCCATTTCATAGGGTCATTATCGTGTATATATCAAATCTTATCTGAACATTACTAAATATCTAAATATTTCTACAGATCTGCAGCCTTTAGATCTTAGATCTACTCCATGTGCTTCATGATTCACTAAAAACCCCAAGAGGTGTTTTAAGAAGAGTCTTTATAGTGTATGGATCTGTCATAGATCTGAATTTTCATGCATTATTTTTCTCTAGATCTAAGTTGTAATCAACAACTATTGCAGTCTAATAAAAATAATGCTATCAAGGCAGTTTCTATTCATATGTATGGTTGTTGCACCTCTTTTCAAGGATTTTTCTTCATTGGAGACTTCTATTTCTTCTTGTACATCTTATGGGCTTCATTGTACATCTGATTTTCTGTTATAAATTTTAAAGAAGGGTCTCCATATTGGCCTCCTGCTCTTACTTAGCTGAACTACATTATTTCTCTGCAATATTGTTTAATATTGCTGCTATTTCCCTTTTGGGATATTACATTTTAGTTACATTTATAAAATGTTTGTTGTTATTTGGTTGCATCCTTCAATTGTAACTTGGAAGATAATAATTTTCTAATTTTTATCACAAATGTTAGATATGAATAAGAAATTTTGAGTTGGCTAAGCCCACTACATACCAACATTAATTAATTTAAATATTCTCTCTTCCTCCAATATTCAAAGTGTCTTAGTTTGTGACTGGAAGCATACATAAGGTGAGAAAAATGTGTAACATTTTCCTATTTACAATGTTTTCAAAGTGCATCATTTAATGCATTATAGCTAACTATTTCATGCTTACAACCTCTCTTTGACATCTTTGGAATCAGATCCCTCGCCTTCTCTAAATTACCCACCTTGCTAAACCATTTTAACGATGAGTGTGATTTCATTATGTTGATGGAATGTTTGCACCAAAACATCTAAAAATAATAGATTTTTTTCCAGCTTGCATTCTCTCCCAAGACCTTGACTAGCTTCACATTTATATACAACATTTTGAAAATCATGCTAAGAGAATAGTTAACATGTCCATTCTGCTCATTTCCTATAACTGTTGCATTCCATGACATTCCAGTTAGTCTCTAAAATTTTCTTTGTGCATCTTCTATGCCCTTACATTTACAATACATGTCAAGGAATTTCTAACAAATATATTTGACTGGAATCCAGTGGATATGATAACTATATGAAGTTGCTTTCCTTATTATAAACTTTTTGGTTGCCAATTTTATGGTTGCAATACTAGGAGATTTTAGTTACGTTTATAAAATTTTGTTGTTATTTGGTTGCATCCTTCAATTGTAACTTGGAATCCTATACTCATTTTCTAATTTATGTTACAAATGGTAGAAATGCATTAGTAATTGTGAGTTGGCTAAGCCCAATACATGCCAACATTAATCAATTTAAATATTTTATCTTCCTCCAATATCCGGAGTGTCTTATTTTGCGACTGGAAGCATACACAAGGTGAGAAAAATGTGTTAACATTTGCCAATCTACAATCTTGGAAGAGTGTATCAATCAATGCATTATAGCTAAATAGGTCTGGCTTGCAACCTCTCTTTGACATCTTTTGAATGAGATACTCGGTGTTACATATATTACCAACCTTGCTAAAAAAGTTTATCAATGTGTGTGGTTTCATTATGTTGATGGCCCTTTTGCACCAAAACATCTAAAATCAATAGAGTTTTTTCCACCTTGCATTCTCTCCCAAGACCTTGTCTAGCTTCACATTTATAGACAACATTTTGAAAATCATGCTAAGAGAATACTTGCCATGTCCATTCTACTAATTGTTTACAATTTTTTCATTCCATGAGATTGCAGGTAGTCCCTCAAATTGTCTTTTTGCATCTTCTATGCCCTTAAATTTATCATACATGTCAAGGAATTTATAAAGAATATATTTGACTAGAATCCAGTGGCTATGATAACTATATGAAGTTGTTTTACTTATTTTAATCCTAATCGTTTCCCATTTTGAAGGTTGCATCACTAGGAAATTTTAGTTAGTTTTTCTTTGGTTGCATCCTTCAATTGTATCTTGGAAGATAATCATTTCATAACTTATGTTAAAAATAGTAGATATGCGTTAGTAATTGTGAGTTGGCTAAGCCCACTACATTCCAACATTAATCAATTTAAATATTTTCTCTTCTTACAATATCTCGAGTGTCTTAGTTTGCGACTGGAAGTATACACAAGGTGAGAAAAATGTGTTAACATTTCCCTATCTACAATATTGGCAGAGCGCATCAATTAATGCATTATAGCTAACTAGGTTAGGCTTGAAACCTCTCTTTGACATATTTTGAATGATATCCCTGGCCTTCTCTAAATTACCCACATTACTAAACGTGTTTATCAATGTGTGTGGTATCATTATGTTGATGGCCTATTTGCACTAAAACCTCTAAAAACAATAGAGTTTTTTCCAGCTTTCATTCTCTCCCAAGACCTTGTCTAGCTTCACATTTGTAGACAACATTTTGAAAAGCATGCTAAGAGAATAATTACCATGTCCATTCTGCTCATTTCCTATAATTTTTTCATACCATGAGATTGGGGGCAATCTCTCAAATTGTCTTTGTGCATCTTCTATGCCCTTAAATTTATCATACATGTCAAGGCATTTCTAACAAATATATTTAGCTAGAATCCAGTGGCTATGATAACTATATGAAGTTGTTTTCCTTATTCTAAACATGTTTGTTTCCCATTTTATGGTTGCATCTCTAGGATATTTCAGTTACGTTTATAAAATGTTTATTTTTCTTTGGTTGCATCCTTCAATTGTAACTTTGAAGATAATAATTTTCTAATTTCTATTAAAAATGGTTTATATGCATTAGTAATTGTGATTTTTCTAAGCCCACTACATGCCAACATTAATAAACTTAAATATTTGTTATTCCTCCAATATCCAAAGTGTCTTTGTTTGTGACTGGAAGCATACACAAGGTGAGGAAAATGTGTTAACATTTTCCTATCTACAATGTTGGTAGAGTGTATCAATTAATGCATTATAGCTAACTAGGTCAAGCTTGCAACCTCTCCTTGACATCTTTTGAATGAGATCCTGGCCCTCTCTAAATTACTGACCTTGCTAAACTTGTTTATCAATGTGTGTGGTTTTACTAGGTTGATGGCCTATTGTGCCAAAACATCTAAAATCAATAGAGTTTTTTCCAGCTTACGTTCTCTCCCAAGACCTTTTCAAGCTTCACATTTGTGGAAAACATTTTTAAAATCATGTTAGGAGGGTACCTGCCATGTACATTATTCTCATTTCTGTTACACCATTTTTTTGGTCATCTAACCCATTATCCCTAGATGAACCCAAGTACACCATGTAATACCAATTTTACCCTAAGTAAAATTGCTTTCACCATATAAAATAACATTTATCCATATTTCCTAGTCATATTTAACCCAAAACAAGGAAATTGATTAAATAAATCATTATTTATTTAATTATTTCCTAGGAATAAGTTATTCAAATCATTATTTAATAATATTCCTAGTTAAATTTGACTAAATCATTTATAAATAATCATTATTTATTTAATTATATTCCCATAATTTCCCTAAAATGATAAATAAATCATTTATTTATTTATTATTTATAAATAAAGGAATTGATCCAAGTCAAGAATCCTTTTCCCTCCAACAAATATAATAAAATATTCCTAAAGGGTGATTCTATAATTTGATTAATAATATTTTATTCATGCACCAAGTCCTAGAACACCCCAATATTTTGTTATAAATAGAAGGGTTTTCCCCATTCATTAGTCACCTTCATTGCATTAGATCACACTAGATCTACTCTTGGTCACCATTTTCCATTTTTGCTTTGTGACCTCCCATTGAGTTCTATGTTTGTCAGGGTTTTTCTACCACAATAAGAGAGAGGAATTTTAGATCTGAAACGTTGAGGACTTTCAAGAACCCATCCCATTGAGGAGAACCGGAAAACACCTTTCTTGTTTTCCTCTCAGGTGCCCCATTCTTTAATATAATACAAAACATTGTTTTAAACACTTTGTTCTTGTCTTGTCTATTGGATGCATGGAGCCATATTATATTTTATCTGCTTAATGTCTTTTATGCTTAGATCTGAATTTGTGCAGCAGACTTAAAGATATTTTGCAGCCATAATTGATGTTAGGGCTATTTTTTATGCGTAGCTAAAGTGATCTTTTACGACGAAAGATTCATACTAACAATTGGCGACTCCACACGGGTTTTATTTTATGACCGCTATCGTTTTATATATTCCTGCATATCCAGTTGTTTTATACCCTAGGGTTTCTCTTCCATTTTTTGTTTTCCCTATTTTTATGGTGTTTTTCACGCCTAAAACCCTCACATTGCTACCCAGCCACAGGGTTCTCAGCCCAAGCCAAACAGGCCACTTCGCACCAATAAGCCCTGTTCGTGTTGCGGTGTTTATGGTCATTACACTCACGATTGTCCCTTATTACCACAAATGTAGCAAATGTGGGACTCTCAGGCCACTGTACGGGGACAACATTCCTCCCCTTCTGTCCCTCCTACCCCAGCTACTTCTCAACCCACTGTGTTTACCAATCCTTTCCCTCAACAAGGATTTGTCGCCACTCAACCCCCTCATGCCCCGGTAACCACTCAACCTTCCCCTTCTGGTTCCTCTGATTACCAGATTCTCATGATGGCCTCTGACCCACCTTTCACCGTCGACCTCAACCTTCAAACTTGGTCCCGTCAGTATTCCACACCTCCCGTTCTGTCTGCCTCTAATTCTCCATCTTCAGGTCCTCCAGAGCCTCTATCGACACCCAATGGTCCCTTGCAACTCCCTCCGCCCAAAGCTGAGGTTCATCCAAGACTCCTCAGGGACCATTACGCCGAAATGCTGCCTTTGGTCGGGCTGCCCAGTCATACAGTATAGTAGATGATCTGGCACACTCTCCTGCTGCCATTTCAACACTGGAACTCCTCCAGTCGTGTCCTTCTCAAAAAGAGACTCTACTATCTGTCGTGGGTGCTATAGATCCTGCTGATGACCAATTGATTGTTTTCGACGCCTGTCAGTCAGACCCTCCCCCTCTTCCTCCTTCTATTGCTTTCCAAATCCCAGTCAAAATTCGAAATGCCACTGTCGCTCGATGTATTATTGATGAGGGGGCATCCACCTGTGTGATGTCCGCTTCGGTTTGGAAACAACTTAGATCCCCTGAGCTGGCCCCTTCCACAATCACCCTTCGTGCATGGGATGGCCATACCTCCCAGCCCACTGGCCTCTTTCGTAATTGTCCTATCACCCTTGCAGGCAAAATTTTTTGTGTCGACGTTGAATTTATCGACGCCCCTCTTGACTACAACATTATTTTGGGGCGTAGTTACACCTATGCCATGTCTGTCGTCCCATCCGCAGTCTACAACAAAATGTTCTTCCCTCATAATGGAAAGATTGTCACCATTGACTAGTTGACATACCATGAACCGAAATCTCAGACCTCCCCTGAGTCCACCATCTCTACTGTCACCAATAAACCATCTTTTGATTCTTTGACCAGTGTTTCCCCTAGCATCTATAAAGGCTCCTCCTTGCTTGGAACCTTTTTAGACCTTCCTCACGTACCCGATCCTAGCATGGCGAATGTTTGCATGATGCAATCTTCATGGGCTAACCTTGCACAGCCCATCCTGGCTAGTAAAAAAACACACCCTCACCCAACTCCACCAGCTCATAGCCCTTCGCCCCTGCTATCCCACCTTCTTCCTTCGGAATCTCCTTCCCCGAACACTCCTCCTGGCCATTTCCCTGCTGGTCATATTCCTTTCCTTGCTCCCCCTCCTGGCGTGCATTTTGTCCCTATCTTGGCTACCCTATCCCTCCCCAAATTGACCTTGGGCATACCTGTCTGGTACCTAGACCCCCCAGCCCCTACTCTGCCTGGCCAACCCAAACCTTATCTTTCTTTGACCCCAGTTCAACTGATACCCATGGCTTCTCTCGCTGCACCTGTACCTCAGTCCCCTCATCAGAAACCACTCCCTATGGAAACCATGCCAGGTGCCACTAGCCAAGCTCACAGGGGGTCATCCAAGGAAAAAGCCACCCTGACAATTTCTGCCCATCCTCGACCTCCAAAGCATCCCATCCAGTGTGCTTTGTGCGATATTTTCGGACATGCTACCCATTCTTGTCCTGAATTACCACATCTCAAAACCATGGTCAATGAGACGTTTCCCGAATCTACTCTCCCTGAAGTCTCTGTCACCATACCTAATTCTCTTCCTAAACTTAAACACTTGCGCACCAATCACCCTTGTTCTTTGTGCGGTTTCCACGGACATTAAACCCATCTTTGCCCCCGCCTCAACGAGTATCATGCTTCTTTAGCCGCATACCGCCAATTTGAAGTTGTGCTTGCCCACCATCCTTCTTCCATACCACCAGACCCCATGTCTCCCCCGATTACCATTCCTCCTCCTGATACTGAAATGACCGAAAATTCAGCCACTATTCTCTACCTTTCCTCATCCCCGCGTCTCCCAGCACCCGACCCCTTAGTGCCTTCCGCCGCTGGTTCACTCACTCACTCATCTTTTCACTCCGTTGTCACCCCTCATGCTGACACGCATGTGAACCTTCCCCCTCCAAATTAGGTATCTCATATCTCTACCTCCTCCGATACTCCTCTTCCTCCCAACCTTCCCATCTTTCAGACCGATGAAGACATCATGGAATTTATGACCGCACGTGATTTTCTGTGGGACGACATGCACCATCGTGCATACTTCCTACCTCACTAGTCCCATGACCAATATGCCCTCGAATATAAAGACTTCATTCCCCAAAAAGTTGATTGGTTCAAAAACCCCATCCCTGCACCTGACGCTTTCGAAGAAGGCAATATGGCTAATATCTCTCCTACCATTAAAATAGACATTTCTGTCAAACCAGGTATTGAAGAACATATCACCATGGGTGCCCAATGCACTCCAGAAGAAATTGAAGCCTACAGCAAACTCTTCAAATAATTCTGTGATATTTTCTCTTGGTCCTACTCAGAAATGCCCGGACTCAATCCTGCCATAGTCGAACATCACATCGACACATGGCCTGATGCCATTCCAGTCCATCAAAAGTTGAGACCCATTCATCCTTCTAGACGCGAAGCCATCAAAGTTGAAATTGATAAGCTCCGGCAAGCTAGTTTCATTTACCCCATCGAATATACCACTTGGGTGTCTAACCTAGTTCCCGTCCTCAAAAAACAAGGCACCATTCGTGTTTGCACCGAATTTCATGATCTGAAAAAATCTTGTCCCAAAGATAACTTCCCCACACCATTTATTGACCAAATCATAGATGAGTGTGTGGGGCACGAGATTCTCTCCTTTATGGATGGCTTCTCTGGATACAACCAAATTGTTATCCATCGTGCTGATCAACTTAAAAGCGCGTTCATTAGTCTGTGTGGCACTTTCACATACCGAGTCATGCCATTTGGCCTAAAAACGCTGGCGCTACCTTTCAACGAGCCATGTCTTATTGTTTCCATGACTTAGCCCATCTTATCCTTGCCTATTTAGACAACCTTACTACTCGTTCTAAACATTGGGAGAAACACCTTCATGACCTACGTACCATTTTTCTCCAATGCCGCAAGTATAACATTCCCCTTAACCCATTGAAATGTGTATTCTGTGTTCCCGCCGGTCGTCTCCTCGGCTTCATCATGTCAAAAGACGAGATAACTCTCGACCCTTTGAAATTTCAAGCCATTCTTGAACTCCCTATGCCTCATAACTTACGCCAGCTACAAATTCTCCAAGGCAAAGCCAATTTTCTTCGCCGATTTGTTCCTGACTACACCACTACCGCACATGGTTTTCTTCGACTTCTTCGATCTTACACCCCTTTTGTCTGGGATACGTCCACTCAAGAGTCTTTTTACACCCTCAAGCATGCTCTTGCATCCACTCCCTTGATCCATCCCCCTGACTTTGACCAAGATTTCATCCTATACATCTCCGCTTCCACCTATTTGGTTGTTGGTGTCCTTATTCAGGAGGATGATAATGGTATTGAACATGTGATCTATTATGTCAGTAAGAAACTTGCCGGTCCACCTGTTTCCTACTCGCATGAATAAAAATTAGCACTAGATGTCGTGTTCTCAGTCCAAAAACTGCGTCATTATATCCTCATGCGTTCCACCAAGGTTGTGACTGATTCCAACCCCATGGCTTTCCTATTGAGTCGCTACATCCTCAATGGGAAGTACGCCCATTGGTTCATTATCCTCCAAGAATTCAACCTTGAATTTGTCACCCCAAAAAGTAAGAAAGGTTTAGTCCTCGCTGAACTCATTTCTGATCTGCCTACCAGAACACAAGATACTCCAATTAATGATGTTCTTCCCGATGAACATTTGTTTGCCATCACCACCGACGATCCTTGGTACGGTGACATCCTTAATTACTTGCGAACCCAAAAGTTCGCCCTCCATCTCGATCGAGATGCTCGACAACGTATCCGACACCAAGCCTCTCGCTAACTTCTAATCAGCAATGACCTTTATCGTCGCGGAGTAGATACTGTCCTTCGCCGTTGCCTCACACACGTTGAAGCCGAACAAGTCCTCAATGCCTTTCATAGTGGAGCTTGTGGTGGCCACCTCTCCGGCCTCGCCACCGCCCAAAAAATCATGCGTGCTGGGTATTTTTGGCCTTCTCTCTTTAGTGATTGCATTGAAGCAGTCAAACACTATTCCAATTGCCAACATTTCGCCCCCAAGGCGTGAGCTCCTCCCGCTCCTCTCCATCCTGTCGTCACCGCCGGTCCTTTTTGTAAATGGGCCATTGACTTTATGGAATGTTGACCCTCATCTACTAGTAACCACAAATATATCATCGTGGCGGTTGGCTATTTCACTAAATGGGCCGAAGCTATGCCAACATTTAACAATACGGCAGCCACTACAACCCTCATTTTCTTTAACCATGTCATTGCTCGATTCAGAGTTCCAAAATAGTTAGTCTCGGACCATGGCCGACATTTCGAAGATCAGATTTGGCAGGAGCTATCCTCCCTATTGGGTTTCGAGCACCAATATTCATCTTCTTATTACCCCCAAGGTAATGGCCAAGTTGAAGTGGTCAACAAAATTCTTAAGACCATGCTTCAACGAACGGTGAATAATCACAAAACCAATTGGCATCTCATGCTCTTCCCTACTTTGTGGAATTATCATACTTCTATTAAAACCGCCACCGGTTTCACTCCTTTCCACCTTGTCTTTGGCGAGGATTCAGTCTTACCTATCGAGTGTGAAATCCCTTCCCTTCACTTGGCCGTTGAACTTCTCCCTGATACCCAACCTCTAGAACAACGGCTTATCATGCTCGAGCATGCCTCTGAAGACCGTTGTGTTGCATCACAAACTCTTGAAGCGACCAAAAAGCGCACCAAAGCTCAATATGACCGAAAATTCCACCCTTGTACCTTTCACGAAGGTGACCTCATTCTAGTATATGACCAGGCCCATGATACCCTCGGTCATGGGAAGTTCGACTCATTATGGCTAGGTATTTACATCATCAGTAAAGACCTTGGTAAGGGGGCATATCTTTTAGAGGAATTTGAAGGCCATATCCTTCCTAATCCTCGCAATTCACTTTATCTTAAGAGATATTACCCCTAGCATTTTCCCTGTGAAATGCGGATTTTCTTCTCTTCTAGATAACCAGCATCTATTTTTTTTTCATTTTGTTACTTCACCAGGACACCTGTTGTCCACGAAGCATTACTTCACCTCCCCCTCAAAATCGGATTTTCTCACTTACCACACATATCATTGGGGGCACCACCTTGCCTCCACACTTATTCCTGTTTGTGTCAATTTCCGTCATGAGATACCGTTTTGTACTCATGTAATTTATGATCCCCTTTGGATCATCCCTCATTCCATCATCATCATTAGTCTCTCTCTGTTCGTCGCTCTACTCTTTTCCCTCGTGCCTCAGTTAGGGTTTCCTTATTGCCTCACCTATGGCGGACCTACTTCTGTCGACATCAGCTCATTTACTCCAGAAGCCAGGTCTAGGGGGCAGTGTACTTTGGTTCGAGCTCTTCTCAGCCTGATCGTGGTCTATATACTTAATGGTCCAGTGATGCAGCAGCAGCTATTGATGATAACCGGGCGTGTGTGAGATGTCTCAACCCTCATGAGGGGGTGGCCCTGCAGGTAGCCCCCCACATGCCCGGATGAATTTTTTATTTCCGCCCTTGATGCAGCTCCTCTTGTTTGATGATATCGGCCTCAACCGCTTGCATCGCCTCTTCGATTTTCATATATCAGTTAGATGTTGTGAGCCCTTCCCCGTGTGTAGGGGGCATTTGGGTATATTTGTATCTCATGTACTAAAATCTTCTTGTATAAGTCCTGACGGTTATTCCAGGCATCGCATGTATGTGGGATTCATCATTTTATTTATCTGGTTCATGTCTAGGCCAGCATATGCTTCATCCTTGTGTTCCGTGGTTTTCCAGGCGCCTTATTCTTTGTACTATTGTATCGGCGGGCATAGGTATGCCTCCCCCGCCGCCTTTCATACTGGTACTACTTCATCACCTAGAGACTTGTTGCACCTGTAAGTCTCGTCTCCTCAGGGTCTAGTCCTTTAGCACATTAGACTACCTTACATTCCTCTCTCTCACTTCCCTCTTGATGCCTAGTGATTGAGTTCTTACAACGTACTTCGGTCATATGATTTGCTCCTAACACTCGTATGTTGGGGGGCAATCTGTTACACCATTTTTTTGGTCATCTAACCCATTATCATTAGATGAACCCAAGTACACCATGTAAGACCAATTTTACCCTAAGTAAAATTGCTTTCACCATATAAAATAACGTTTGTCTATATTTCCTAAGTCATATTTAACCCAAAACAAGGAAGTTGATTAAATAAATCATTATTTATTTAATTATTTCCTAGGAATAAGCTATTCAAATCATTATTTAATAATATTCCTAGTTAAATTTGACTAAATCATTTGAAAATAATTAAATAAATCATTATTTATTTAATTATATTCCCACCATCTCCCTCAAATAATAAATAAATCATTTATTTATTTATTGTTTATAAATAAAGGAATTGTCCCAAGTCAAAAGACCTTTTCCCTCCAACAAATATAATAAAATATTCCTAAAGGGTGATTCTAGAATTTGATTAATAATATTTTATTCATGCACCGAGTCCTAGAACACCCCAATATTTTGTTATAAATAGAATGGTTTTCCCCATTCATTAGTCACCTTCATTGCATTAGATCACACTAGATCTACTCTTGGTCACCATTTTCCATTTTTGCTTTGTGAGCTCCCATTGAGTTCTATGTTTGTCAGGGTTTTTCTACCACAATAAGAGAGAGGAATTTTAGATCTGAAACACTGAAGACTTTCAAGAACCCATCCCATTGAGGAGAACCGGAAAACACCTTTCTTTTTTTCCTCTCAGGTGCCCCATTCTTTAATATAATACAAACCATTCTTTTAAACACTTTGTTCTTGTCTTGTTTATTGGATGCATGGAGCCATATTATATTTTATCTGCTTAATGTCTTTTGTGCTTAGATATGAATTTGTGCAGCAGACTTAAAGATATTTTGCAGCCATAATCGATGTTAGGGCTATTTTTTATGCGTAGCTAAAGTGATATTTTACGACGAAAGATTCATACTAACAATTTCCTATAACTTTTTTATTCCATGATATTGCGGGAAGGCTCTCAAATTGTCTTTTTGAATCTTCTATGCCCTTAAATTTATGATACATGTCAAGGCATTTCTAAAAACTATATTTGACTAGAATCTAGTGGCTATGATAGCTATATGAAGTTTTTTTCCTTATTCTAAACCTGTTGGTTGCCCATTTTATGGTTACATCACTAGGAGATTTTAGTTACATTCATAAAATGTTTTTTGTTCCTTGGTTGCATCCTTCAATTGTAACTTGGAAGATAATCATTTTCAAATATATGTTACAAATGGTAGATATGAATTAGTAATTGTGATTTGGCTAAGCCCACCACATGAAAAAATTAATCAATTTAAATATTTTATCTTCTTTTAATATCCAAAGTGTCTTAGTTTGCAACTGGAAGCATACACAAGGTGAGAAAAATGTGTTAACATTTTCCTATGTACAATGTTGGCAGAGTGCATCAATTAATGCATTATTGCTAACTAGAGAATGCTTGCAACCACTCTTTGACATCTTTTGAATGAGATCCCTGATCTTCTCTCAATTACCCGCCTTGCTAAACTTGTTTATCAATGTGTGTGGTTTCATTAAGTTGATGGTCTATTTACACCAAAACATCTAAAAACGATAGAGTTTTTTCCATCTTCCATTCTCTCCTAAGACCTTGTCTAGCTTCAAATGTGTAGACAACATTTTTGAAAATAATGTAAGATGATACTTACCATGTCCATTCTTCTCATTTCCTATAATTGTTTCATTCCATGAGATTGCAGGAAGTCTCACAAATTGTCTTTGTGCATATTCTATGCCCTTACATTTATCATACATGTCAAGGCATTTCTAACAAATATTTGACTAGAATCCAGTGGCTATGATAACTATATGAAATTGTTTTCCTTATTCTAAACCTGTTATTCTTGCAGAAGCTCTAAGAACACTAAAGTAATCAACTTGATTAGGAACAATGCCATCATGCTGAATTTGGAAAGACATCTTCAAGGCATCTTCACAATTTTTAATCTAAATATATCCTAGAATGAGAGCACTCCAAGAAATTTTCTAGCATCCTTTATGCTTCCACATATGGCATTATAACATCACCCCAGTTGTTGAGGGGATTCAACAAGTGGCATAAAAGCCCAAGTATCAACATTGATCCTACATGGGCTAGCAATAGAGCATGAAAGTGAATTTTGCAGAGAATTCCTGCAAGTTGTTCGACCCAAGGCATGAATGTGACATAGTTTCATTGAAATTTTCCATACAGGTGTGTTCATTATGGAAAGAAAATTGCAAAGAATTTTGAGGAAATAACTATGAATATGACATTTAAAAAGGTTTATGATATGACTAGTATATATTTTAGAGTTTCTATGTGTTCTCCCCACTGGCATGAGCCTTCCAGCTTGCTGAAGTATTTGAAATTCCTTCGATGTTGTGATATGTACTATTGTGACTACTTCATGTGTATTTATGGGTTTGTTTGAGGCCCATGAATTAATGGAAAAGGATAGGAGTGGGGAAATTGTGCCTTACCAAACCCCATTCCAAGTTGGACCATAAGAGTAATCTTCAGCGATGTAAGTCATTAGTGTGAAGCAGTGGAGAGATGGGAGCTTGGATATTTATTTGTTTGTGATGCATCATAAGGAGCTCTTCAATGTCAATAATTTATTTTCATCCAAGTCAATCCTCATATTGCACACTTGTTGAGGGTTAAGGAGATGTTTACATCATATGGAGGTGATTTAATGGCCAAGAAAGCCCATTTAGTTGAGATGGGGGTTAATCACAGATAATCATGGAGTTGGGATTTCCCTTGGGTGGTGTAAGATCTATGTTCTTTTGCCTTGCATTATTTGTGAAATGAATTAACATTGTTATTTTCCTCACATATTGAATGAAAACTTGGTCTTTTTCCTTTGTTTTGTATTTTCAATGAAGAAAGTAGAGTCTCTCTCAGTTGCTTGGTATTCTAAATGAATGGAAGTGGGTATCTATATTTCCATAAAATACTATCATTACAAGGTAGACCAAGAATGGTAGGATACACAATACACATTCAATGTGTGACAATACGAGCAAGTGAGATGTAGTGTTATGGACGACTATGGTGATCCGATAGGCGCAATATTAAATATAATGAAAGAGTACATGATGCATTCAAATTGTTTTAAGAAATACTTAGACAAGATATTTTCTATCGGACGTCAATTCGAGTAGAAGTAGTTTAAATGCAACAGGTCTGGTTGTTTATGAATTTGATATAGTCTTGTTTATAGTGGATTTGGCTTTAAAAGAATTCATTGTTTTTTGATAGATATAATATATTTTTCTTCAGAAATCTGATTCAACGAATGGTTGAAGAACAAAAGAAATTGTTTGGATGTTTCTTCTTGGAAAGGTGGAGGAGACACCTCGACCTTTGAATGATGTTATTCTTGTATCATATTAAATATGTAATAAGGAGGATCATAAAGTGATTTAGAGCATCAAACAAAAGTATGTGTATGAACATCAAAAATAATTAATTTTTCTTGGTGAAATATTTTTACTTGCAACAAATTGAATCAAAAAATAAAGATTAAAAACACATTACTCATGTAAGTTTATTTTTGATAAGCTTCAGAGTTTGGCTCCTAGATCCTCATATTTTTTCATTCAAAATTCATGCTAAGCCTCCACAAAACTAGTGGAAAGACTGGATTTGGAATTGGAGAAATCCATTGTTAAATACAAGCTTGTTGATGGATAATAACAGGCTCAGCCAAATTCCATGGGATGCAGAATTAGAGAAAATATAGCAACTTAATCCTAAAGTGACACTTAGCTTTTCCAACTTCAGTTGATTTGTAAATCACGTATGGATCCCAAGAATGCCTAAAGAAACACCTATTTGTTCCCACTTCAGTCAATTTGGAAACTGCATCTAGATCACGAGAAGGCCATTTGACCATGACCCTTAACAGTGGCATTATTTTTGGTCAGCTCATGTTCCATTTTAACCTTACCCTTTTCTCCTATTCCTTTTGGGGAAAGGCCAAATTCCTTAAGCATATATTTAGGTTCAAGGCTAAGGTGGCCTATAATTGGTCCAATTCTCTATGTGGATATTTTTCTAAAACTCAAATTTACTTGGAAAGTGGTCCTTTGGGTGATAAATGAAATTGGATCAAGTTTTCCATCATATTTCCTTCAAATGGAATAATATTTCCGCTCAAATTATCTTTGAATATTTCATGAACCTACAGATGCCTCATTACAGATTGCACATAGACAATCTTATGCTTCTATAACTTTGTAGAGCTTGCACGTGGCTCAATCTTAGAATCTTCAACAACTCCTAGTGAAGGAATTTTTTTTATTGTTTGATATTGGCCAGATAAATTACATTTGTTCTATTATAATTGAAATTAGTTTCAATGTGAAAGGTAATGGAAACTAATTTCGGCACAAAGAATTGGGTCTGTGATTGTAAAAAGAGGGTAGGCAATGAGGAAGTGGTATCGAAAATGCTTGTTGTGGCTACATGGAAAATTTGGATGAGGAAATGGAACACTTCAAAATGTAGTATTGAGAAGTAGTTATGTAAAATAAAATAAAATTGATACAGACACGTCAACAAAGCAAAAGGAACAGTCAATCTAGTGACTGGGACATAATTCAAATTAGTTCAATAAAACTTATGATAAAACAAATTGGCAAGTTGAATCGGAGAACCTTACCTGTATAATGATAAAATAGAGATGGTTACAAATTTTAAGTGGGTGTGGAGATGCAGAGACTAACTCTACTAGATATAGAGATGGAATGGATTGTACGTTGGTTGTTTACATAATTAAAGGCACTAACATTTGCACTTTATATTCGAATTTACACTGGTTGACTCATGTAAGACTGTTGACCTGGTGGGGCCAGATTGGCTGGTAGCCTCATTAGGGGAATTTTGAGGTCTAACATGGGCCTCCGAAGAAAAATGTACAACCAAAATGAATTTTACAAGAACAAATACGATTCAAGATTATGATGTCAACCATGGGGGATGATTCAAAATTTTTGGAGTAAAAAGGTAAAATGATTAAAAAATAATAAAACTGATTTTTCAACACATATCCCTAATTTTTTACTCAAATTTCGAGTGGGATTACTCGTTGGAAGAAAAATTTAATTCCGCATCCAAGGAATACCCATGCTACATACTTTTGATGCACCCTAGTACACGTAAAATGAGAAATACATGAAAACACATGAATCCAATCACGTTTTTCATGTATTTATTATTTTTTGTTTATCAGAGCCTATCAAAAGTATGAAACATGGGTATTCCTTGGATAAGGAATCAAATTATGCATACAACGAGTGTTGTTGCTCGAAATTTGACTAAACCCACAGGGAGATAAGTTGAAAATACTAGCTGAAAAAATATTTTTTCTTTTTCCATGTAAAATTTGATGATGTAATCTAATATTATTTTATTATTTCCACTATTATATTATAATTTCCTTATTAGGCCCATTTTAGACCTCAAAATTCCCCTAATGTCTTCTTCAAAAAAATTATATGCTTAAAATCTGAAATTTCCCACAAAAGAGTAAATCCACATTTGTTTTCACTACTAGCACAACTCTTTGCACAACACTTGACATCTCCAGAAGCCATGAGTGTACATCCGATGCAAAACTTCCTCATAGCAATCTTTGCTAACTCAAAATTTAGTAGGAACTATTGTAGTTTCCAATGTTGCATCCACTACCTCTAGCCCAATGTGTACCTCCTCCATTGCCTTTACAACGTGTGCTCTAGAACCTCACTCTTTTTTTGTTGTCTCTTTCTCAAGTCATGTTGGAAATTCAGTATCTGCTTATGAAATGTCATAAAATTTACATCAATGGGGGATGTCAATGAATGATTTGATCTAATTAAATTTGGGGACATCAACATTGCTAATAAAAATGATCAATGGACCCTTAGGACCTGTGTATGAGTATGTAGGAGATAACTGTGAAGTGAGTAATAATCATGTTGAATATGTAAATCCTATGGACAATGTAAAGTATGTGGACATTGGTCAGGTCACTGAAAGTTTTAATAAATTATAATTAAGTGGCTCAATACTTAGTCAAGCAGATGCAAAATCAGATGTAAATATCATAAATTTCAAGATAAAAAGCATAACTAAAATCCCTAGTGGGGGTAACTTTTCTGTGAAAAACTTAGATGTTGAAAACAATGTTCCCATACTCAATATTCAGGTTCTTCATCAAGGTTAAATTAAAACCAAAGATATGTATAAGTCTTAATCATATTCAAAAAATCCCTCTTTATTTGATGTGAATAATAAATAATCCAATCGTATTGTCAGTGATGTGGGAATTTGTGTATCAAATTTCAAAAATTATCAACAACTGGGGAAATTAAAGGTGCGAAGTTATCGCTTGTTGTAGAGTTAAGCGCAGGTCTTGATGAACCACATGAAAAAGCACTTGAGCTCATATTTAAGTGTTCAATAGCTCTATTTTCCATATTTTGATGAATATTTGACACAAATTGAGGTCATTAGAAAGGAGAAAAAAGATAGAACTGCAATTTCGATGAGATTTAGGAAATGTGACTCTTATCAACTCAAAGAAGTTTCACATGATATGGAGTTTCCTTTTGAATCTAGTGGAATCTTTAGAGAAGAAATGGAAATGTACGAACAATTTCCCTCTTTTTCTAGTGAATTTAAAGCTGAGGAAGTATTATATGGTGTTGCAAAAAAAAATTTAATTCTAATTTGAGGGACAAGCCTATGAATATAGTCCATGATACTATTGAAAATAATGAAATTACCCTTCCTGTTACCAATCTTCAGGTTGTAGCCACAACCGCCATTGGTGCTGGAATCAAGAGGAATCATAACAAGAAGAAGAAGAGGAAGGAATGTGTGGTGAAAGTTGATACTTCTAGTTCAAATGGTGATTTGTAGAATGCATACAAGGCACTCTAAGAAAATTAGAATGAAGTAATTTATCCAGATGCATCTATTATATTTTTTCCTATTGTTAATGATGTTAATGACTCTGAGAAGGAAGATCAGAGAGAACTAGATGACTGAGAATATGTAGCCCAAAATATAGCGACAAAAGAATATGCCATGATATCTACTGAATCAATAATGTAAAGCAAATTTTTGTACCAAAGGCAAGAGGCCTGGAAGATATAAAGTACACACAGGATTTCCTGTTGACATTTAAGGATCAGTTTAGAAAATTGCATGTTGACTTAGTTTAATTTGACATAATGTAAATACTCAGTCCTTACAAATTTATGACCCACATGGGCGAAATGTAGATATAAAATTGTATGACATCATAACATAGTGCTAAAGAAGGGTATGACTAATTATATGTGTTCTGGGTTGGAGTCCCCTCACTAAAATTGTTTTTTTGCACACAAATAAATGAAGGTCCAATAGTTGACTCTACTGGTGGTTGGACATTTAGTATTTTACTTTGAACCAGGTAATAGATAACACATGTACCAATAGTAGATGACAAGGTTGGAAGTCTATTTCAATGCTTGTTATCCATGGATAGAAGCCGATTTTGATCATTTCCTCAACATATTATTCATTAATTTTGTAGATTATCTATGACAAATATTATAACCATAATTGGAGGATAGTTTGATGTGTTTTTTGGCAATTTATACACCAGAACCATCAATGAAGAGTTTATAGTTACTATCCAATTATACCCATCAATTAGGATATTTTTTTTATATACCTGCTAGCATGAATTATCATAACAGTTCCATATCTATTATGGTCATGAAGTGACCATTTTGATAGCTCACCAGATCTATCTATAGGAAGTTAAGACGCAAATGTAGCATCCCCTACATTGACCATTTCTTTTGTAAACATTTTATGTGGTTGACACTCCAACGTGGGAAAACCGCAGCTAATTTAAATGATATTTAAGCAGTTGTTAATTATTAATTAAGTTAATTAAACGTGTTGGAGGAACGGACAACCAACAGACCAGACTCTGAGGGGTGTTTCTTCTTGTGCTTGTACTTCCTAAATAACCATACCTTTCCTAAATTAAATAATAATGATAACTCCAACAATAAGAGAACAGGCAGTACTGCAAATGAATATCAACGTCCATATGGTAGTGAGTTTCATATTGAGGCACTTGACAATATCAAGGGCAAGGAGTTGGTAGACAGTGCAAGGAATAGATTGGCGAAGAAAGATAAAGTGTTATTGTCCAATTCATGTTGGCGGAAGGATTACAATCAATTGTTTTCTAGTTGCAAACATATCATGCATGACGAGGATAATAAATCTAGACTCACACAGTATATGGCAAACTTTTTTTAGAGGAAATATGGCAGGCACCCACTTTCAAAGTGTCCCACATCAACTCTTATGCTAAATTGTCTCAAGGGATTAGATGATTCTACCCACAAAATGTACCTAGCCTTATTCCTTGACGCAAATTCTATGTGCCATTATTTGCATAGAAATGCATTCAAACAAGATATATAAAGGGTTGTGAATGAGTTGAATTCATCCACTCATTAGATAGTGAACAAATTGGATAAAAAAGAATAGAAGTCAGATTCTTTGTTTGAGCACTCTAATAAAAACCATAATTCCATATACTCTATTGATTCAAAGGTTGTAGACTATGCAAGAACAACATTTTCATATACTCTTTCTTTTTTCAAGACATCATGGCAATCAACACACCCTCAGGCCTATAATCATAAAAGGCTACATAGTACAGATATACCAAGGAATGGTAGTAGCAGTATAAGATACATGTTGCTATAAGGAAGAAGTGAGTAATGGGAAAATTTGTGATGCAGGACAACAATGTTGTTGAATTCCATGATATGAGAGGGCATGAATAGGAGAAACTATTATAACCTTCTCTTCTTGATTGATATTAAATCTTATATTTGATGTATGTAGTAGTAGGTATATTGGAAAATATGTAATGTGTATGTATGCAGTTTAAGTGTAATTGGAGCATGTGTGTGATGTTGAATGTAGAATGATAGTGATATGATGTGGTGTAGGTGATGTGTCTAACATAAGGACTAATCATGGTTTTTTTTTTAATAATGATGCAGCTTATCAAGACCATCAACCTCATAGAGAACATGAGAACGAAGAAGGAAATATGAGTTTCCTGAGGGCCTAGAGGGTACCTAGAGGCCTCTTAACCTTGATAATTTCTTGTGGCTATTCTTTATCTTCTTTAGTTCATTGGTTATATATTATCATCAAAAAATATCAAGAACAATAGTAGCAACAATAAACAACACAGAAATTAGGCTCTCGGGCAAGGTAAAACCCCTTCAAGGGGAAAACTCAAAATCTCTTCTCTTCTTAGAATCTGCTTCAAATGAGATAGAAAGACCCAAACCCTATACCATGTCCTCCTCCAAGTACCAAGTTGACCCTCTAACAAGTCTATCTATGATTTTGCATCAACCAACTTAAAATTGCAACTTCAACCTGCGAGCTATACTGTTGCAACTCGTCTAACAACTTCGACCCTGCAACTTCTTACTTGAAGCTTCTTTGGAAACCTTAATCCAACCTCCTCCTTATACCTTCCTAGAGAAAAATATCTCTCCCAAGGTCAATGAGGTCAACATAGGGTCTCCTCCCTTTCAACTACAATATTTTTCACTTAGTCCTACTACAACTCAGACCTGCAATTTCAACCTCCTTCTACAACGCCAAAAACCCTAGATATTCGTACAGGTGAGAGAGATAGAGCCCAAAAACAAGATATTTAGTCCTTCTTCCTTCTCCAAGACCCTTGTTCATCTTTTCTCCTTCTTCCAGCTTCAAGTCAAACCCTTTCTTGATAGATCAAACTTGTGTGTGTGTGTCTTCAAATGAGCTTGAACTACTTCCTTTTATAGCCTTCTCAAGGGGTCAAAATCCCTCCCTTAGGTCGACTTCATGTACTCAGGGTTGAATTGTACTTTTAGAGATTCTAGGACTTTCTAGACTCAAAAATAATTCTTTTTAAAAATACACTTTTACCCAGAAGAGTCTTAGAAACATTATGTTGGCTCCTTTGACTCAAGGAAATAAATCCTAAGACCTAACAAACCCTAGAAGAATGAAAAAATGATTTTACCTAGAATACCATCAATAATGAGCATGAAACCCATGCTTTGATAATAATAAATTTTTATTTTATTCTCTTTTTTTTGACATAGTATACATATTGAAATGAGTACAACAACAATTATGAAGATTGAAACTAGTTACATTTTAAACACCATGAATCCACGGTTGGAATTATGATATATAATTTATTATTATCATAATAAATAAAGGAGAAAGCTATTTATTAAAGGACGTGAAACTGATCTATGTGACTGATGGTCGTGGAATCCTGGGGGTTGGACTCTGGAACTGGACAGGGTGTGGTTATTACGTTAACTATACCGAATTGGATGCATCTTAGTGTGACGTGAGCACCTATGATGGCTCTGGGAGCCTATTGCTCTGAGGGTTTATTCCTATTTATGGCTGCAAGGATGCCTGGAGCCCTAGTGTAGCATGACCGTTGGGTTGCCAACTTGGAAATTATCCTACATGGTGCTTGGATCCCTGGAGAAACATGTTTGTTGGGTTGGCATATTTCCCATGATATTTGGATTTTTTTCGATTATCATTCCTTGTGGCATTGCAACCCCGACTCAGGGGGTGACTGATTGTTAAAACCTATGAAACCATATTCATTCCTCAGCCTCGTCGTGTCCCGAATCAGAATAAAACAAGATTTGGAGGGACACATGTCCTCCGGATTTTGTCTGATCAAGACACCATTGTGTCCCAATCATGTCCTAATTATGGGACACATGTTCGGATTTATGAGTGCCACGTGGCCCATAAGGGTCGTTTTGGCCAATTTCAACTTCAAATTTTAGTGTCTCTTATTCTATTTTTTTGGGAGTGTGTGGGAGCGAAGAGAAAAGGGTGTGGGAGAATTTTGGAGGTGATTCAAGCAATAGGAAAGTGCATTTTGTCTCTATTTATTTTTCATTTTTATTACATAAATTTGCATGTGCATTTTTTTTACAAATTTATGCATTTTTTCTTTATTTTTTTACAGCATTTATGGCTCAATCAATGGCAGTAGGGAAGGGGAAAATTAAGGGGAAGAATTTCCCATTTGATATGCCCCTTTTGTTCCAATTTCATCAGGGTTTGCAAGTGTTCCCTCTATTGGAAGTGGGGCTGCAACAACAACTTCAAATTTTGAGGGAAGACAATAGCCTCAATATAGAAAATATCCCTTATGGAAATATGTCACAAGACAGAAAGGGCCATGCAATAGAGAAAGAGGATGTAGTAGAGGAGAGAATTGGTCACTATGATGATGACATTTATGTTGATTTTGATGATGAGGATTGATGACTCATGAGATACCTACTGAATTGAGGCTTGTAGTTGTTTTATATTTTCTATTTCTATTTTCCATTGGCATTTGTACTACCTATGTAACAAATTTTGATTTTGATGGCCTAATGACAAAATTATAGTATCTTTTCTTTCTCCTATTGGATCATTGATGAATATGCCACAATTGTATTTGTATGCATAATGTTTCATGTTTCGGGGGTTCAATATGCCCATGTCTAACACTCGAATCCTCATTTCCTTTGAGTCTCTTGTCCCCGTGTCAGGTGACTTAGGTTAAAACATAATGAACATTGTGGTATATGGTTGGGTGGAACATCAAAGGTCGATAACGAGCCAAAAAAATTCACAAATGAGTACTTGAAAATGGATTTTATGTTTATTCCACTTCATATACATATGGTTATGTAATCTTGTGGTTATATGTGCTCAAGTTTTGTATTATGGTTAAGTTATGCATATATTTTCAGTTATGCTTTGTTCTTTTAAATATACTTGGTCAGTTATATAGATATTTTAGGTTTAATTTTTCCTAGGGTTTTGAGTGAAATGGTAAAATTCTGGGGTTGGTGTGAGTGGTGTCACTTAGGGTTGGGTGGGGATGTTACAATAGAATCCCTTTGTAGAATTCAAATTAAGCCTGTGCAACAATAAGAGTGTTATGGAAAATTTGAAGGGAAAAAAATTATCTATCAAACAAGGCCATATGACATATATTTTGAATGTTGAACTACATTCGGTTAGACTACTTGTCAGCTATATAAGAGAAGGAAACCTTCAGTATTTAATTATACTAGGTCAAACTAGTCATAATTTCATATTCAATTTATGATTCTAACTATAATTAAAATAACCACTAAAATAAATGAAAACACAATTTAGACATAAAACAGAGCTTCTTTATCATAAGACACAATCGATGTGTAGTAGCCTGATGAGAGTCAGGATCAATCACATCATAACCTTGCAATAACCTGACATAGATTGTTGGCACCTAATAAAATAAATAGTGCTTTAATTTATGAGGTAATAATTATTGAGATTTGGTAGCTTGGGAGGTACTCAAAGCCCTAGGGCCTGGGGTTTGTAGTTTGGAGAGACACAAATGGCTTTCTAGGCTTGGAACCCAAGCATGTGGGCTTTGCACCCAAGATGGTGGGTGTGGAGCCACAAGGTGTTTGAGTTATTTGACACATTAGAGTGTTAGAGGACCTTTAGAGGAGAAAGGGGTAGCGAAAAGCACTCAAATATGAGGTCTCTATGATGAGATATTAATTTTTTTGTGTGGATGTAGGTTAATGTGGCATACAAGTCAGGTTGGCTTGAGGTTTATGTGTTCCACATGCCTAAATCTATCTTCAACAAGGCATGTGGATGAAATAACTGGTACAATGTTCATTCTGAACATGTGACATTACAGAAATTTCAAAACAACGCTATTTTTATAACCACGAGATTTTTATAGCTGTGAGAATAAGACCAAAAAAATAACTCTATTTATTCACAATAGGATAAAGATACTTGAGTTCTTTCTTGATAGAAAATACTCAGACAACAACAAAGAAGTCTTTCGAGACTATAACAAATTTAAAGGCCCATTCTGATTTTGCAAGAAGGTTCATTCTATAAATGGTTTGTTTATCACCATATCCTTGTCATAATCAACCCAATCGAAATTTAAGAGATAGGAAGGCATTTATATCATCACTAATGACCTATCAATTGTAGATGAAAATAGATTCAAAGATATAGGTTTATCCCATGTACATAGCCTATGAATCATAATAAGAAATTTATAAAACTAATGAGTAGATTACTCCATAAGATTACATCTGGTTTTTTATAGTGGTATAAGAGAATGTTCAAATGGAACATTCTTACAGCCTTCATTCAATATAGGTATAAGAAATAGGAAAGTACTATCTCATAAAAAGCATTATAACAACTGCACATAGCATATTCTAGCGTTGAAGATAGAATACTATCTTATTCAATATTGCATACCAACCAATCAATGGAGGAAGGGTATGTTTTCACCTAAACATAGGCTTTGTTGCACTCTGTATTTCTACAATAGGCCAAAAGAAAGGTCTGAAGGTTTATTAGACACCAATTTAAACTCTGAATAACATAAATTGGTCATCAAGTATATGTTATGATTGAATATTGTTTGACACGCATCTCCAATAGAATGTATAAGTGAAGGAAATCCAGGTTATAATGAAAAGGCCCAATTAAGTCAACATCACGTAGAAAGGTTGATTTCCAATGGATCTTATTGAAGAAAATGTCTTGGGAGAAATAAATGAAAAACCATCATTGATGAGAAGCCGTGCAACTTCAAAACAGATGGAGTGTCTCAAAGTGTCCACAATGTGGACAAGTATCATTAATGAATCCCAATCAAGATAGGGTTCCATACGGGGAAGAACTTGGAAAATTATCAACCACACAAAGACTTTCATTGTGGATCATTGTCTAAGGATGACATTATACATAAGAAATTCACCTATTTCGCTTCCACGTTTAAGAGGTTCCACTTTTTGTTCAACTTATCATAAGAGAAATGTGATCCTAGGTTCCTTGGTTCGGATGGAAATCACCTAAGAATATATGGTGCTACCCTCTAGTGACTTGCCTCTCATGACTGAGAAAAAATATTTTCTCTAGCGAATGACTATATAAATCCCATTGGAGGAGCATCAACTTCTTTGATAAAGATTCCAAGGAAGCATGGAGGATATGGAAAGTGTTACCAAGCCCTCCATTGATGCCTATATATAATATATAGTTTCTTGGTATTAGGAGTGTCTTTACAAAGCACAGATGATAGATTCTATGAATGATTTCATTAAGAATTTATCTGTACAATGTTATTTGGTGGAAGTCATAGGCATAACAACTTTAAGTGATCACTAATTTTTCACAACCTAATTCTCTACAAAATGAAGAGCCTATCAACTCTATATGCTTCATGAATATTGTCTATAAGACACATTTTTCATGATCTTATCATTTTAGTTCAACGTAATACTAACCTGAATTTATTGAAAATTCATATCTATTGCACAGTACGAAAAATTGCATTGACATTTTCCTCTATGTAAATTCAAAGTGGAAGTACAAAAATTATGCATGCCATTGAGTCTCATAGATACCTATAAGGTACATGCTCTGTAAGCAATAGCTTGATGTCAATGCTAAAAGGGGGGCACAATTAAAGGCAATGCTATCCTTGAACCAACACATTCAAGGGATCTGACACAAAATCCATCTGAAACATTGAATAACATTTCCTAAAAATAAATCCTTATTAAAACATGTTAATAAGGTTTTTCAAAGGAACTCAAAAGACGCCATAAAAGTATATTTTCGCAGTTGAACGTCTTAATATTCAAATTATCTAAATTTGCAGGTGCATCAATCAAGGCATTACTCCATTGAAAAATTTAATGGCCAAAATCTTTGTTTTCCTTTACTATGCGTACAATTTGTGCCAAATAAGAAATCGTTAGTCGCAAAGTAGTAGCAAGAAAATAAGTACCTGATTAAGCATTTCCTTGTGCACCACATGGGCCGTCACTTTCTTTTTTTTTTTTTTTTTTTTTTTTTTTTTTTTAATTGCCACTGTCATTATAACATTAAAAATTTGTGATGCTAATGAACTATTGAAGCATCCTACAGTCAATTTACAACGCCTATATGTTTTAGAAAGATCCTGAGGTGGGCTCATCGGTTGGGTGGTGTATCACACCTTTGTGTGAGATTGTGAGCCTGTAGAACTGGAGCAACCCATTGTTAAACTGGAGCTTGCTTCTCGACTGCTCTGCCCAACGGATTATTGCACTGACCTCATCCTTGGTATTTCTGAGCCAAATATCTTGTGAAAGCGCACATCTGGGAGGAGCGCAACACATTGCCTTCAGACAATACAAGGTTGCTGCCAAAAGGAGCCGCTGCTGTGAATGTAGTCACGACACTACAGGAGGAATCTGCCATCATTGGGCATTTGCGGTTCTGGGTTTGGTTTAAGGCTTCTGTAGATTTAAAGTTTTCATAAACTAGATGTAACCAAGTGACTCGCCTGGTGATTCCAAAGCAGAAATAGAGATTATTCGGTATTTTGTTTGTGACATTAGATCCATAGGATGGAAATGTATGGGTGTAAGCCAGTTTTGTTTTAAATAGAAGCAGCGGATTGTTTATGAAGGCCGTGGTATCGACACTTCACTGCTGGAGGCCTGACTTGGTTTTTGGCTATCAGATTCTAGTTTTGAAGGTGGAGCTGCCCTGTTATGTGGGTGTTGCTGCCATATCTGAGCCTACAGTTCTCACCGGACTGGTTTTTCCGGGCAAACAGTCTTCACCAACTTTTTCCGGGACATCTACCTTGCCGGTATTTTTGAATTTGATTTCCTACTAGCTGTTTGACATGACGTTATCTTTCTGATGACTTGTCTGACATGGGGATATCATAAATTCTTCTGTTGTGTAAGTACACATGCTACTCAATCGACGCCGACATCCATTTATGGCTGGATTTATGAGGATATCCATATCGACTGATTTTTATCTGAACGTCTCCATATCAAGGCTTTTCAAATTTATTCTATGATTTTATCAATCCTTTCGACACGGGTTGTTGGGATTATTTTGCTGATACGAACTTTCCTTCATTATTAACCATCTGATAAGCTGCACTGTAACATGCTGCACTGTAACAGGCGGCACTCTTGTTTCAGATAGAACTGGCAGTTGCTTGTTTCGTTTCCCTGGTGGCATTTTATTACGTTGACCTCCCTGTTCTATTATCCTATGACACGTCAGCCAAGCTTCCATGGCGAGTGCCACGGGGGCTAATGCAAAATCTGCGCAATTGGATTTTGAGCTGGATGCTTGTATTATTGCTCATTCCATCATCGCGCCTCCAGGTTTTCATGCGCGTCAACAAGGAAAAGGATCGTCTCGCAGAGGCAGACACAAGCTGAAAAAGGACCGATTGGCCTGCTTCAAGCCTGCTATGGACATCAAAGAAGTGGTGCTGGAACAAGAGGATCTTTTGGGGCAAGTCATTAGTCTGCAAAAGCGTGCACTAATAGGACGCTAGATGTTTTCTGATGGTCATGTGAATGATATGCTGGAATGGGCTAAGAATGTTTGGACTCCAATTGTGGGATATGCTCCGAAGGTCAGTTTGCTCCTAAATAATTGGTATAGTATTCATTTTATGAATGAAAAAGATGTTGCCTTGATTGTTAACAAGACATGGGTATGTGGCAAGAGTTTTTTGCAACTTCTGCCCTGGTACCTCGGTTTTAATCCAATATTGGAGGCTCCAATGAATAGATCAGTGTGGGTAAAGCTCCCGGGCCTTCTGTTGGAGTTCTAGACGGACAAAGCATTAAGGGCCATTGGAAATTCCATTGGATGCACGAAATACATCGACCCTAGTATTCTTGGTGCCACTGAAAAATGCATTGCATGGATATTAGTCGAAAAGGTCTTCTCTGGCGGTTTTCCCGCAGATGTTGACCTCGTTTGGGGCTCGAGAAGACATAGGAAAAGAGTGGATTATTGGGGCATACCTTTCCACTGCCTAGTTTGTCACAGCACGGGACATTTGAAGGACAACTTCCCTCGGCTGCATTGGATGCCCCGTAGGGGCAACCAAAGATCAGTTGGTGCAAATGGAAAGCTAACTCCAAATGATCATCGAAATGTCCTCCCATCAGGTAAGTCCACTCTTGCGGATTCTGCTATTGATTTGTCTGCTAATGTTAATGAACAATCTGCAGAGTTAACTCCACCATACAAGGAGCTGATGGCTCCTGTTATTTCTAAAAACAACAATGTATTTTCTCCCCTGGTGAATTCCGGTTTGCCCATGCAAGTAGAAGCCGAAGTAAACCTTGGATCGACAATCATGAGGAAGGATAAAATGCCGCATGCCTCTACTACTCTTGCTGACCACCATCAAACCTGCCCCATCACTGAGCCATTATATACCTCCCCATCCATGCCGCCCCTAGAAGACGCATCACCTCCCCCTCCTCCTCCCTCTCCGCATAATACCGAAAAGGTGAATTTATCAAACTCACCTTATGACTCTACTGCTCTAGCTGACCACCATCAAACCTGCCCCACAATTGCTTCTTTATATACATCCCCATCCCCTCCCCACTCTCCTCCCTCTCCACATAATATTGCGAATGGGGACTTATTGGAATCACCTATAAATACTACTGGATGTGATGTCGAATGCCTTTTAAACAACCCGAACCTTGACTTGGCTGCCCTCACTATATTTGAGAATATCCCTAGGAATCCTGATATTGTCATCTCGCCGGCTTCGGGTTGCAATATTACGGTGAGAAAAAAAATGAAGTCCGCATCCAGACACTTCAGAGGGAGGCCAAAAACAAAATCCCTCTTCCAGGATGAACTTCTTGACCTCCGGGAAGTCCCTATTTTTTCAGCTGATGATCCCAGGGTGGATGGAGCTCGTGACCCTCCTTGGGTCTCCAAATGATTTTCGCCCTCCCCTTCAGCTCATGTGGCATGGGCGAATAGTTTTTTGCAGATGGTTTTATATGATTCTATCATGTTTTTTATGGTTCATCCATATGCCCCAATTCATATGCTACTACGGTAAATGCCGTGGGATGTATGGCTTATCGTTGAAGTGGTTTTTATTTGTCGCGAATGTTGTGTGTTCACATCTATGGATCTGGTTGATCCTCCATTTCCTTTCCAATTGACAATTGGGGGATCCAATTAGACATTATCTACGACTCTATGCTTGATTAAGAGTCTCTTGTGATGGGTATGTTTTGTCAGATCACATTATTTTTGGTTTTAGGAGCAATGTTGCATATTTTGAAAATGATTACCCACTTCACTTTCTCATGATGTATTATGTATTGTTTTTATTTATCATAATATAAAACAGCGTTTTTTTCTTTCTGAAAAAAAAAATGGGCCTTCACTTTTTATTACTCCAAAAGAGGCATCCACTACTATGGAATTCAAGATTCTAGTTATTTCTTTTTTAGATATATCATTTGGAAAAGCTTCACATCCTCACTACTATGGAATTCAAGATTCTAGTTATTTCTTTCCTAGATATATCATTTGGAAAAGCTTCACATCCTTCGATGTATCTCTGTAATGATTTTATTACCCTATATTAATGTCCTCCAGAAGTTATATTGGAAGAGTTTTGATGGGAACCACAACAATTATTTTGGTCTATGCAATCAATTTGATACCACATCAAACTTATCAAAGATTCTGAAATTTCATTTAATTCATTTTGGATATTCCTATGCTTTATCAAACAATATTCTGATGCAAGGTTCTCTATTCCATTATTGTTATCAACATTTGTAAGGTAATAATGCTTTACGTAAATCTTAACAACAGCCTCGAATACTGAAATATGGTCGCTTATTTCCAACTTCATTGGAAACTTACCATAAAAAAATATTTACTCAAAGGAAACAACTTCACAAACCGAAGTCAAATCATGTGCTTGGAATATCTTTAGAGCCTAATCAAATTCAAGGTGTCCAGCAAGATAATAGCCACAAGAAGGCTTATTCATATGTATTGTGTATTTCTAGTATGAAGATCAAAAATCCTACAGGTGAAAGTGTCTGAAAATTTTCCGTGAGATGATAAAATAAGACATTTAACAATTATTTCCTCTAACGAATATTCAAGATGCTACCCACATATTGATGTTATTTTTTGTTTTGGAAATAGGCCTATGGATTATGTCTCCTCATCCAAAAAAAATTCTAGATTTGGATGGAGGATAAATTCGTCTAGGAAAACCTGCAAACTTCAATGTAGCAAGGGTTTTCTGGTAAGAAGTTGAATAGTATAAAACAGTACCTCCGCCAGCTTCATCGATTCCAATTACGCAAGAGTCGTTAGCCCATCAAGGTGAGAATTTGAACACATAAGAAATCCCAGAGAGAAACTAGTCATATGAAACCAAATGAAGAACCCCTTTCATCAGTAATTCAGATGCTATCGTAAAATGAGCAATGTTATTCTAACCTGATTTAAAATTAGTCTATTCCCTTGACGTGCATGGTCGCAGACATAATGACATCGATAGGACCTTTGACTATCTGAAGACTAGCGAGGCCTCGGGTCCATTCTAAACTTTCCCTTCTCATCGCAGTACACTGGTAGGAGATAGATCGGGTTCCTTCTTCTTAACGGATGTGTTTGGTGTTTGGAATCCCAGTATATGCATCATCTTTGCTTCTGGGGACATGAGGACATAGAAAAGGCACACTTTCATAGGCTCCTATGCAAGGTAACGTGAGTGCGGGCAGAACGAAATTATAGCTGCATAACTAAGAGTACGTAATAGGAGGGAAAAAAAGTGTCGACTGCCATGAATTGGACCAAAGATTTGAAGGTTCAAAAAAATTGAGATGGTTCATTAAAAAGGAATGATAAAGGATGCTTTTCCCTCCTAATGGTATATAAATATTTTTCCTCCCAATGTGATTCAATATCAATATCTTTGTTATATGATTCATTTTTTAAATATTTTTAACTTATTAAGTAATTGTATCGAAAGGTGAAAATGAAAGTTTATAAAAGTAGATGGAGGAGATGTTTTAGGTGAAAATTTTTCATATATTCTTTTCACCTTTGCACCATTACACCATTAGACATATATCACTTGCACTTTTGTTTTATTTTTTTATTTTTTGTCTACATATGTCTCCTTCAAAGTGGAGAGACCAACATATTATTTTTCATGCATGATATTTTTCTCTTTTCCCATCTAGATTAAATAGAAAAACAACTATGCATGGTTAATTTTATTTTTTTTAGATGAGGAGCTAAAAATCTCTCCATATATATACAACAACTCACAAGTCACATATATCATAAACCCATAATTTAGCCTAGGAATAAGATGTCTGGAGACAACATGAAATCTGAGTCAGGATCCCAGGTTCCAAGGATACGCCTATGCTTTCAACCTTACTATGAAAATTCATGTTGTTGGAAACTGGAACCCAAGTGGATGGGATGGAAAACCACCATTTCAACCACTCAAGCTAAGGAACGATTAGGTGATTAAATTTTGAATCACTACTATACATAGGGTAATTGGTACACCGTCTCTAAAAGTGACATCAATATGTTAAACTGAACCCTCTTGATAAACATATGGATCCATGTGAATTATGGGCCTACCCCAATAATTTCCGATTTGTTTCTCTTGACATCACTTGTTCAAGTAGTTCGAGGAACACTATCTAGATCATGATATACCTAACCATAGAGTTCTCTTGTTATAAAACCAGCTCCAAAAATAGAAGAAAAGAGAGATCAACACCTTAGAAATCAACCACTTTAAGGGGGGAACCTCCTTTACATTACATAAATGAACAATTCTTCGATGATACAAATGACAAAACCTCCTTTCTATATATAGGAGTCCATGGGGTCACAATATAATTCTATCCGACCAAACAATAATAATGTAAGGGAACAACAATTACAATAGAAGCTTTTATGGGGCACAATAATAACAATATGGGGGCTACAGGGGTACAACAATAACAATAAGGGGGCTACATTAAAAACATTTTGGAATACACTAGTATTATAGGGACTAACATGCCCCTCTCCTTCAGAAAAGTGTTTCCCTCAACGCTTGATTATTCCTAGATGCTTCTGTATAAAATTCTCATTCTCCCATGTGGAATCTTCAACGGGTAAGTTCTTCCACTTGCTGACATACTCTAAAATTGATTGATTTGGTAGTTGTTGAGTCCTTGTTTTTGTGACCACTTCAGAACTTCTTTTTTTGCGATGTTGATCTTCTTGTTGTTTCATTTGATTCTGCACCAAAGTGAGGTTATCCTTTGAGAGTTGGAGAACTTGTTTTTTCACTTGGTCCCGTAATTTTGATATCTCATACTACAATGCTTCCTCTTCATGCGTCATAATAGAGATTTCTGAGGGCTTAATGGGTGCGGAATTATTTTTGGGAGGCATTATAGAACCCAATACTGATAAAAATGCTTCAATACACCCTTGGAATCACTTCAAACTTCTTTTTCAAACAAGTTTTATGCAATTTAAAAAAAAAACAAATACACACCTTTTTCTTTATTTTTAGTAGGTCGATATTAAACCGGAATTACCTCGGTGATTTCAGATCTTCAACATCTGAAATTTGGTCTTGTAGTAGCTCTTTGAATCTTCTTTCCAATTCCACAGGTCTGACCTAATTTGGATTCTCCAAGACAAATTTATGCTCAATCTCCCACAATGACCTAATTATGGATTGGTTCAATAGAGCGAACTTGTACGGTGTTCCACGTGCAACTGTTTCCTCCTTAGGCTCTGAAATTGATAAAAAGGAAGCTAGAGTCTGTTTACTTTCGACCAATTTTTACATAATTCCAATCTGATTCTCAAAGAGAGAGTTGTGACGATTTTCCCAAGGTCACCTCTTTTAGATGAAATTCAGGAGCCTACAAAAACCATAAATTCAACAGATCATAGCTCTGAAAATATTGCAAACCAAGATCTAAATTTTTACACAAAGTTCTTCAATATTTCGGCTTCTCGTGGTAGAAATTTTAGCTTCTAAACCTTCTTATAAAAAAATTTATAGCGAAAATTCCATGATGGCCTGTTTGGAGCAGCGAAACCATAGAATCCAAAGCTCTAATACCAATTGTTATGAAACCAACTCCAAAAATAGAAGAAAAGAGAGATCAGCGCCTTATAAATCAAACACTTCGAGGGGTAAATCTCATTTTCATTACATAAATGAAAAATTCTTTGATGATACAAATGACAAAACCTCCTTTCTATATATAGGAGTCCATGGGGTCACAATATAATCCCTGCCGACTTAACAATAATAATGTAAGAGCACAAAAATTACAATAGTGGCTTTTATGGGGCATAATAATAACAATATGGGGGCTACGTGGGTACAACAATAAAAATAAGGGGACCACACTAACAACAATAATGGGATACACTAGTATTATAGGGACCTAACATCACTTTTCATAAGTTCACATAGGTACCGATGGATGAATAACCTATTAATGCATGTGATATAATACAATTCATGTAAGATTAGTTTGTCTTTTTTTACTATATATATATATATATATATATATATATAGTAAATTTTTTAATCTTTGAAATTATAAACTGAATAATAAGAGAGAACGTATTTTATACACCAAAATTGTGTGTGTTCAATTTATTTAACAATGTAATAGTGCATATATAAATAAATAAGAGTTTTCTTTGAGATAGACGTCTTATCTTGGGACATTAAAAAAAAAATTGAGGAAATTTCAATTATGCACTAACATAGAAAATCTTGTTCACTGATATCTTTCATCAAGCCATGATCCAACAACCTCCTAAAAACACATGAGAATACTACACATGTTGATAGAAACTCTAGATAATAATGATCTATACATTAACAAACCACAACCTTTTCATGTATGATTATAAACATCACATAATATTCTATATGATAGGTAGGAGTTAATAACCCCAACTTTCACCCTTAGTGATTTGAACATGTCTTTATCTTTGTTAGGTAGGCCTTCATCATCATCTTCCATTGTTTAAATGCATCAAAGAAACACTTGATCATTAAAGTATATATCTTATCTAACTTGGAATTTGCATCTCATTCTTCGATCATACAGACATTACCAAATTATCATCATCTACATAAATGAGTGGAAATCCACCAAAATACATGGGTACCTAACTATTACAACTAACAACCCACTAATATCTCCTTAGAGTACATGGTTTATTCACATTGTCAAGTAACTCCACCTAAATGTATAGGATACTTCAGGTTTGTATGCCTATCATGCCCCCTAGAGTTTAAAACCAACACAATCCACTCATAGAGAATTCAACTGACAGATGTCCCATATTCTATCTGAGGTTGTGCACTATATTAAGCAAGCTATCTAGATCATAACACATGGATAATGGGGAAGCCTTCTTGCAATAGTCATACAATGATATGCCATTTACATATTACATAGATATATGTGGTTAAATACTATTTACATGTTCCTTATCATGGAGGAAATAAGTACACGATTTTATAATATCACATGATATCACAATACTCCTCCTAAGTAGCAACTCTAGCTAAGATCAAGCTCAAAAACATCAATGACCAATATACATATTCTACACACACCGTGTTAAACTTCCTCCAAATATAATATGTGATTCATCTTTCCATATGGCCCTAGTTTTGATTCAATAGAACAAACGGTGTACCTTGTTTTTCCATCTCCAACCAATCTCCATTGCTACCGTAGGGAATATCATTGTCATGCTTTTGGATGAAATACTAGAAACTCTCTATTATGTTTAGAACATCCTTATGTCCTCCTTATTGAAATCTCATAATTCCAATTAATAAATATCTACCATTAACATTGGGCATCAAGTAATATTACTTCAATTCATCTTTCACCACTATAATAACCAACCACTAGTTATTAATTATAGAAACTTTCTAGCATCTCTACAGAAAATTCTTCATATGTGTTCCTCCATTATGATTTACTTATAGGATTTTCATCAGAAACAACATACGAATTGGAGACCAATCATACATTTTGGCCAAACATTAAGACCGCACAAAATAATCAGGAACTTATTGTTTTCTAGGGCGTAACATAAACCTAATTATAAACTTTGAACAATACGACATTTTATGAACATACTTCCATCTATCAAGACACCTATGTACCCAAATTATGCTCCCACTAATTCTCTAGGAAATTTTTATAGATATATATTGCATCCAAATTGGTCTTACACTCTATACATAAAAATCTAAGGACTTATCACACCACATTCATTAAACAACCTTTCATCAATCAACAACTAGAGGAGATACAACCTCTTGTTATATCTACCTTTCAGCGACAACACGCCATATCAAGCAAACCCAAGAATTCCCTTTACGTTAAAAAGTGTTTCTTTACAAGGCTACAATAATTAGCGAAATATGATGGTACATACTTGGTGTCTTCATATACATCTTCAAATTATGGATCCAACATTCATCTTGGATATTCACACGTTTCCTTTTATTTGTTAGAATGGTGAACTTTAACAAAATGATTGCGTCCCATATTTGGTTGACTAAGCTCAATACAATTTTTAAGTTTTGTCTTCAAGACAATTTTATCACCACCATCAAATTTATACATAAACATGTACAAATGGAATATTATTTAAGGATCTAATCATGTTGCGTTTTTTCCTATCAAGCTAACCATGGCCAATTATTAGCCACAATGGAAAGCATATTTGGTTTCTTCTTGAAGTCATCCACCCAAGGGATGTGACATATGGGACTCATTAAAGAATTTGATATCTACCACGTGACCCCAGCCAAACAAAATTATAATAGCTTTCAATAACGTATATACATAAAGGGCATGTTTTGTTGTATTCCAATCTTTCCCTAAATCCAAAATACAGCTAACAATATAAGATAAAGAAACATATGAAGGGAGATTACTTGAGGGAAACATCATCAAAGTAGTGACTAAGTGGAGTTGTGGTTGATTAAATTTTTGCTCCATGGAATCCCCATCAATGATCATATGTGAAAATTCAGGAATCATGAATCCTACTGCAAAAACCAATATTGTTTCCTCTATTTGTTAAATAAATTAAACAAATTATTTACTGTGTGCTACAGAAAATATTTCAAATACATTGCAACCTTCACAAAACAAATACTGTGGAGAAAAATAAATGTTGAAAGAATAGATGTACACACATAATATGACACCATTATTTTTGGACTAAGTCCCCGGAAAAACCCAACTTAGGAAAATCGGTGCATTAGCTGAGGGTTTTGATATTATGCAATAGTGAAATCTGATTACAATTTATGGATGCTTAATCTAGCAATCCAAAACAGAGAAATGGATGGAAATAAAACTAGTGAGAAAATTCCTCACTCGAAAAGCGATCCTACACTGACCTCAATTCAAATTGAGCTACTATTTTCTCCCTCTGCGTAGTCACTGCATCAACCTACGCAGTACTGCATCTCATAAGCTTGCAACTGCATCTCCTCTTCCTGACTCTCGAAATGTTGTCTCAGAAATGGATCCTTCTTGCCTCCGGATTCTTTTCCCAGCTTCTAGCACTGAATAACTTCTTCTCCCGAAAAAAATATGAATTACCCACTGAAGCTCTATGTTTCCTCTTGCTTCTCTCTGTGGCAATCACTACCTCTCTATAATGTACTCATCGGAATTGGAAAAGCTTCCTTCAGCCTCACTATCTTTTCCCCTCTCTCATTGCTTCGAGCTCACTAGACAACTGACTGCTTCTATTCTGGAAATCAATTTGTGAGTGAAATCAAACTACTGGTGTTTCTTCTCCAAGTCCCATCGACTTCTTCTTATAATCCTTCGTTAAGAATTAAAATACTATGATTAAATATTAATCGATGGCTAGGATTAACTAGAAATAGATCAATGCACTTTTCTAGAAGATTCTCACCATGACTTAATTAACTATTTTTAATTAATCATATTTCATAATTTTAGACTTAGAAAATATTAAAAATTGACTAATTAATTTAATTAAGTCATCTCTAGGTGGAATTTCCATAAATGATTATGGGTATTAGAGAATATTGATTCAAGAGGTGGACCTCCTCAAGAATCATGACCATCCTATAGCACTTTGGGTCTACAAAACCAAGTCACCCCACCTCACTCCTAGAGGGATGTCAGCAAACATGGCGAAGTATTCCTCCAACCTAGATGACAACCTATCAATCACTGCAAAATTTGCATGTTGGTCCTACTTCTCCACCTTGTCCTTCTTCCTGAGAGGACACTAGGTACTATTGTGGCTAATCTTGCCACACCTGAATCACTTGACCATTGAAAGGTCCTTCTTCTTTCTGAACTACTCCTACTACCTCTTTGATTTAATGGCCGCATTCTCCTCGTCCTTCACTACTATTGTCCCACTACTATTTTTTTTGTCATTTATGGTGCTCTTCACCAAATCTCACCTCATCCCCTCCTACTGTAGATCAGCCCACATCCTATCCCATTCAGGAAACTTGTCTCTACCAAAGATACTCTGGACAAAGACTTTCTAGTCCTCATAAAAACTTTTGAGAGCTAACCACACCAATTATATAGGTTGGGGCATTGACCCTACAACATAAAGTTGGTCTCGAACATCCTTAAGCCTAGTGAGGAATGTGTATATGTGCTCCCCCTTCTCCATACGGTATATATTAGATTCTTCTCTAGATACATCTTCCATTACTCGAAAGATCCCTAGTATAGCATGGCGGGAGCATCCCACATCTGCTTGGGAGTGCCCTTTCCAACTATATGTGATACTACATTATCTCAAACCCCATCGAGAATCAATCTCTTCGCATTTTCCATCTCCTTCTTATATTCTTTCAGCTAATCTAGATCCGTGGGGACAACCACCATGTTGTCAATGTATGCCTTGAGATCATATTCATCTAGAAGACAAGAAACCCTTTCCTTCTATATCACATAGTTTGATGCTATGTCCAATTGATCTTGATCTCTCATCCCTGTCGATGCCATCTCAATAGAATAATTCAAAATCCTCTTCTTCTCCTCTACACAACTACTGCTAGGCTCTACACACTTCCCGCTAGAGTGAGTAAATCTGCTCACAACAACTACTACTCTGCAATGAGAAATTGAACTTCTGAACTAGAAATTTCTTGAGGAAACACTTCCCTCAATGTGTGCTCTTTCTTCCTCCTGACACGATTTTGCACTAAAAACTGCTGCAAAATAATTCCTCCAGCTAGATATCTACTCTACAAGGGAAAATACTATTGCTCCCTCTGCCTCTGGTAATCTTTGATCTTGAAAATATAATTTCTATGTCACTCTCCCAGAGAAATTTATTTTTCCTCAAAAATTTACCCTCATGTCCAAAAGGTTATGTGTTTCCTCGGGGTTTCGAGAAGCTTCTTACACAGTGCTTCGAAGCTCCTCTTCCTTTCTGCAACTAAGCTCTTTAGTTTTCTATCTGCGCTTTGATACTTGTTGGTGTCCCAAAATGTCCTATTTTCACCCTTTTCCCATCATAAAACCCAAACCTTCTACATATGTTTCATCTCCTTAAACCACTTCTATCTTGCACTAGTCCAAGAAAAGCTACCTATTTCCACAAATGCTTCATTATTCATGTTTAGGATTATTAGGTGTTTAATTAATTATTTTTAATAGATTTCGTGCCTTTGGTAATGTCTTGTAACTTATGTTTACTTCCTATAAGTATTTGATGAGGTTAAGGTATTAATCATAATGTAGCTTGATCTAGTGCAGGAATCTTTCAGCACCTCCTCGAGCAAACACCTATCCCGAGATCTCCGCAATTGTTTGTCCACACCATGAGGTCACCTTGCCACGTCGCTCATACTAGTTGCAAATATCTGGAGATCAAATTGAAGCGGAGGATTTTCAATGATTATGTTGAAGATACGGTCCATGGCGAGTATTTTTTTCGCATCTTGATATAGCCGAAAGGCTTAATTTTGTAAAGTCGTTTGGTAGGCAGTTCAGCCAAGAGGCCTAATTTGGGAAACGGTTGTGTAGATTTTTTACGTCCATGAGCCGAGGACTTTATATATTGTAATCCATAGGTAGGACTAGGTTAGCAATATCAGTTTATATAAATTCTAGCGATAAAGCTTGTAATTTTGTTTTCGCCCAAGTTCTGGGCTAGACTCAGATCTATTATGTTATTTTCTAAATTGAATTAATAAAACGGGGTTGCACCATGTTTCATTCATCCTGTATTTAAATTTCTATTTGATGTGTTGATTTATCTGTTGAAGATTCTCGTTTGTTAATAGGAAAACGAGCTAGTTGGCTAGCGCCTAGCTAACCCAATTCGTTTACCTCCTTCGTTTTCGTTGCTTGAAAGGTGGATTAAATTATTTAATTGCATAGTGTGGCTTGAGTTAAGTTCCTTTTCTTGCACATGAATTTCAGCTTCTGTTAAGGTGTGAACGGATCCGTTTCTATGAAATTTAATTTCAGTTCATTTATTTCTGCAATTTCCTTTTCAAGATTGCTTTTGCCTGGATCGAGCAGGAAGTCTGATCTTGCACCAGTGCATGTTGGTTTTTGTATTGCACTTTTACATAGTTCATTTTATAGCAAGCATTTGGTTCTTTTCCTTTACATAATTTAATATATTTCTGTAGACAGTGTTAAAATAAAAAGGAAGTGTCTCTGATATTGAAAGTTAAATTCCAATAAAATGCACGAAAACGTGGTTGCATAGTATTGATTTATTTCTGCACTTTACAGTTTCTAGGAAAAGGATTGAAAGTTATTTAAGATATCATACTGAACTTTATTTTCTAAATTAGGATCTAATTTCATGCAAAGTACCTTTGACAAAAGTTTATTTGCTTTAAGTTTTCAAATATTGTTCTTATTTTAGTTGTTTATTCACATTTTGGAAGGTTCATTTAATTAAAAGCATTTCCTTTCGTGTGCAAGTGATTTCCAAAGTCTGCTTACATTTTCAATTTATTTTAAAGTTAACATGCTTCTTTATTTTCTCTAAATCGATAACCTGGTGTAGGAAAATCTGTTCCGATACAACAACAGAGTGCTCTAAGCCTTTTGGCTTTGAGCTCCTACATGAAGACATAAGTCTTCAGTAAAAATACAAATTATACTTTTCACACAGAGTTATGTGTCTGCACAAGTGCAAGAAAATTGGATTATTGCAAGAACGACCCTTGTGAGAAGGAGAACCATTAGAAAGAAGGTTGTCTTAAGGGCCCACTTGTTGAAATTGTCAGGTACCGCTACTGGAGATAAACATAGGCTTTCATTCAGCATTTAATATTGATCAAAAGCAATGTGAATGTTCCTTTATTTAATTCTTCTGCAGATGCATTCTTTTACATTCCAGCACTAGAACTGCTTTGGTGTTAATTGCCTTTGAGACTTTTTATTTGATTCTACAAGATTTTGAGTAAGAAGTAGGAATATAAAATAGAAAAATTTCATACCACTTCTGGCATTGCATGTGCTTCGTCTCTAAGTTTATGAACCCCAGGTTGAAAATTAAGCATTGAGGAGTTTTCTTAAGTGCAATTCATGCACCCAACATTTTGGCATCGTTTCCAGGGAGGCGATTTGAATTGGTAAGTTTTTTTTGTTTTTTCTGCAATAGGGGTAAGTCTGCTATTATTTTTTCTGTAGTGTGCTTCTATTTTTCAGTGTGTCTTTATTGATTGAAGGAATTTATAGGTGTTTAGTTATTTTTTTTATTTTGCAACATTTTATTGAAGCTTTTGTTTTGTCATTTTTTTGAAATGAATGCCTAAAAGAGGTAAGGGTCCGAAGCCCACTAAGGGCGAAGGAAATACTTGTAAATATGAAATTAATCCTCACATTGGGCCTTCTCTTGCAGGTAGGAATTCCAAACAAACCTAGACTCATCACGCAAGAAAAGTCTACCTGGAATCTGGCAGCAGCAATCCAGGTGTGACTCAGCCCACAAAAGGGGAAGAAGGAGACTATTAGAACCCATAGTCAGCCTTCTCAGCCCGTCGAGAGCGGTTCGTGTGAAGTAAAAAAAATGAAAGACCATGAAGACCATGTAGAAGGGACTGGTGAAAACCAGGTAAATGAGGAACAATCCACTTTTGGATTTCTGATTATGGATCTTGATACCGTTGTACAAATCAAGAACATTCCACCATCGTCTCTTCCTCATTTTTACAGTAAAGTGCATGAATACACAAAATCTATTCTATTTGAGTTTGATATTTTGTGTAGGAGTTATGATTATTCAACTGAAGCCCAGAAGTTAAAGTTGTTTCCAACCACTCTCAAGGACGTAGAATTACGCTGGTTCATGGGATTAGGAGGAAACACTATAACTTCTTGGGAGCAGATGAAGAGAGTGTTCTTGTCGAAATATCAGGAATATTGTAAAACCAGAGACATTCAAGATGAAATATTTACTATTGTGCAAAATTATGATGAAACTCTAGAGGACCACTTAGAAATATTCATGTATATCTTACAAAGGTTAAAGCACAAATTTGATTTAAGTACCATTAGAACCTTGTTCTTATGTGGACTTACTGATGATGCTAGGAATAATTTGAATTTGTTCAAACAAGTAGATATTGCTCAAAAATATTTTGATCAAATTTGTGACTTGTGCAGGAAATTCTCGAGGAATCAATATAGATCCCGTAAAGCTATTCATAATAGAAATAAGAAAATCAAATATACTGATGCTATGATTATTGGACTGAAAAATAAAATGGATAACATGAAAATTGAGATAATGAATACTGTTAGCAAGCAGATAGACTCTTTAAAATTTCAGCAAAAACTTGTAGAAGAACAAGGTTCATGATCATTTTCTATCCTAAATGTAGAAAAAAACATCCTTTGAGAGTTTTTCCTCTTGATATAAAAGAAACTAATAAATGTGTGATTTGTGCAGAGAACCATGCCATTGAGAAATGTCCCTCCATACCTGGTCTAAAAGTTGTAATTAAAGGATGGAAACCTGAAGTTTAACTATTGTATGCTATGGGAGCGCAAAGAAGCTGGCCTTAGGTAAGTCCAGGTATGGTTCCTGAACTTCCACCGCATTTTTTTGGTTATAATGCACATTCATATTCCTATCCAAATGCTAGTCACTCTCACCATTGGCATCATGGGAGCCAATATCAATATGGACAACCCTCTCATTCTTGGCAATAAGGATGTAGAGGGTCAAACCTTTCACACCATTCCTATCCATCACCTATGCAGTTATACCCACCTACATATGCACCTTACCTAATGCCTCAATTGGCATTACCTCAGTTGAGTCATCCTGCACCACCATTGCCTGTACCTCCACCGTTTTGACCTCCTCATCTACCTTCTCAACCTATACCCAATCCTAACAACAAAGCAGTACAAATGATCCATTCCATGAACCTGCTTTCATCATTCGGACACCAGTATATGCTAGTTGGAGTCAATGATCTCCAATTAATATCCGGGAAGAAGGTAACCTCAGAAAAGAAGAAGCAGCCCATGGTGATTATCAAGGAGAAAGGGGAGGAGGAAACTCATAACCATTCTATGAGAGGTCTCACCATTCATCCTATTTGTGTACCTTCCAAATATTTTCCATCCTCTTCCAACTGACCTCCCTTTCCAAAGAGGCTAGTTGTGGAGAAGAATGACCCTATTCCTGAGTCTAGCTTTTCTTCTGAGCTTAGGAACCTTTTCATAAAGCTACCTTTTCTTCCAAGCTATCAAAGAGATCCCAATATGTACCAATATCATTAGGGAACTCTGCCTCAAGAAGCAAGGAAGGAGAAGATTGGAGCCTCAAACTATTCAATTTGTTGGTAAAGAGGCAGAGTCGTTGACAAGATGTGTGTCCATGGAGAAATATATTGATCCTGGAAACCCTGTTGTCTCTGTTCAGACAAGTGATGTCCTTGTATCTAATTTACTTATATACTTGGGGGAAGCCATTAATTCCATGACCAGGCAAACCATGGATCAACTTGGATTGTCTCATCTTTGTCCTACTCCCACTATGCTTGAATTGGCAGACAGATCTAAAATCAAGCCAAAAGGGGTGTTGGATGATGTGATCATTTCATTATATTCTTGGGAATAACCCAAAGACTTCATTGTGCTTCAGCCAGAGAATCTGGTGCGAGGGCATCCCTTGATCTTGGGATGACCACGGCTTGCTACAGTCGATGCCTATATTGGATGTCGTTATGGTGACATGTATATTTCCCATGGAGATTATAGGAAAAAGGTCACCTTGTATCCACCCGCTAGATCCATTCAGGACCTCTAAGACACTTTTTGGTTAGATTACAGTAGTGAGGAGGAGACTCAATCTGTTTCCCTGATACATCATTATGTTGAGCCCTCGCAAGAAGGTGAGATTCAAGACTTCCTGAAAAATCTAGACACTATGCCTAATTTTGAGCCATTGAGCCAACTCTTTAGTTTTGATTTTCAAGAGAGTCTTGACTCTCATCCTTCCTCACCACTCTCTCTGACCACACCTCTGAGTTCTATTGAGACTAATTCCACTCTTGTTGAGATTATTTTGGGAAAATCCTTGCATATAATTTTAGATATGGACCCATCACAACAAGAATAACTTGTGAACTTGTTGCAGAACCATCTTGATGCATTTGCATGGGGTTATGAAGATATGAAAGGCATCCCTCCTGAAACCTGTACACATCATATCTATATTCAGGATGGAGCCCAACCTATCCGACAACCCCAAAGGTGTATGAATCTAGCTCTAAGAGATGTTGTAAAGGAAGAATTGCAGAAACTATTGGATACATATTTTATCTATCCCATTTCTGATAGTTAGTGGGTCTCTCCATTGGTATTAGTCCTGAAGAAATATGGGAGATGGCGCATTTGCATTGACTACAGAGAATTAAACAAAGCCACTCTCAAATATTACTTCCCCCTTCATTTCATCGATTAGGTGCTCGATACCCTTGTAGGTAAGAATTACTTCTCTTTTCTAGATGGCTTTAGTGGTTATAACCAGATACAGATTGCACCCGAGGATCGGGACAAAACCACTTTTACATTTCCATGGGGTACATTCGCTTACTGAGTGCTTCCCTTTGGGATATTTAATGCCCTGGATACCTTTCAAATGGAAATCTTGGCTATTTTTGATGACCTTGAGTGTGTAGAAATTTATATGGATGACTTTTCTATGTTTTCTGATTCATTTCAGGAGGCCCTCAAAAATATAGAAAAATTTCTTTTCATTGCCAAGAATCCCATCTTACCTTGAGTGATAAGAAATGTAGATTAATGTGAAAGGTAGAGGTGGTGCTTGGCCATCTTGTTTCTGAAAAAGGTATCCAGGTTGACCCCGCTAAGATAGAGAATATTTTGAGTCTTCTTGCACCCAAAACTAAAAGGGAAGTGAGAGGTTTTGTATGACATGCGGGCTACTATAGGATATTCATTGATAACTTTTCTAGGATATCTACCCCCCTTTTCCGACTTTTAGACAAGGATAGTGAGTTTTTCTGGTCCACAGCTTGCCAATAGTCCTTTGAGACATTAAAGGAAAAATTAGTATAGGCACTAGTTTTGAGAGGACCAAACCGGTCCCTACCATTTCAAATTTTCTTTGATTCCTCAGATATTGCTATTGGTGAAGCTTTAGGACAAGAGGAAGACAAGAAAACCTATGCCATCTATTTTATTAGAAAAAACCTGTCACATGTCAAATTGAATTACACGGTTATTGAGAAATATTTTTTAGTTGTAATTTTTGCAATTAATAAATTCAGGCACTACATTATAGGATATGAAGTATTTTTGCATACTGATCATTCCACAATAATATATTTTATGAATAAACCATTAACTAGTGGTAGAGTGACTAGGTGGTTGTTATAATTATAGGAATTCCATATTACTATTGTTGATAGACTAGGGAAATCCAATGTAGTAGAAAACTATCTTTTGAAATTAAATAATCCTGGTGAAGTAATTCCTGTTGACAATGATTTTCTAGACGAACATCTTTTTTCTATGTCAATAGATTCCCCATGGTTCGCTAACATAGATAACTATTTATTCAGTGGAAAAAAACCAACTCACTTATCCACCCGAGAAAAGAGGAATATTATTTAGAAAAGTGTTGCATATTCCTGGCTTCAAGGAGACCTCTTTTACACTGGACCAGATCTCATTATCCATAGATGTGTAAGAGAGGAAGAAGTGTTTGATATTCTAAAATCTGCCAATGATGAACCTTGTGGAGGTCACTTCGTTGATAAGAAGATTGCATATAGAATATTATTCGCTGGCTATTTTTGGCCATCATTCTTCAAGGATGCCAAACAATATGTCAAGCGGTGTGATAGTTGTCAGCAAGTAGGCTAACCTAATAAAACCAATGAAATGCCTTTATGTCCTCAAGTTATGATTGATCCTTCTGAAAAATGGGCCATTGATTTCGTAGGACTAATAAATCCAACATCATTAAATAAAAAGCATATTTTGGTTTGTACAGATTTTGTTACAAAATGGGTAGAAGCTAAAGCTATTTTTTTTTGCACAAAAAAATTTGTTGTTGATTTTCTTTTTACTAAAATATTTACTAGATTTGGTGTGCCTAGAGAAATTTTTTTCTGACAATGGTCCACAGTTTATTCTAATCTAGTACAGGGTGTGGTGGAGAATTACAAGCTCTGGCGCATGAAATCTACACCATATCACCCACAAGAAAATGGTTAGGTGGAGTCCATAAATAATATGATCGAGTCCATCCTCACAACGACAGTCAATATGCATCGAAAGGATTGGGATAACATATTTCTGGAAGCCTTGTGGGCATATCGAACCACTTGGAGGAACAACACAGGACACACACCATATGAGTTGGTATACAGAAAAAAAGTCCTGTTACTAATAGAATTCAAAATTAAGACCTTCAGGACTGCAGTCCAATTAGGACTTGATCTCTCCGAAGCACAACAACAGCGTGTGCTATAGTTGAATGAGTTATATGAATTCTAAAGGGATTTTATTCAGCAGAACATATTAATCGAACATTAGCGCAAGAGGTGGCATGACAAGTCCATTCAGAAGAAGCAGTTCCAACCAGGTGATTGGGTGATCCTTTATGATTCTAGATTCAAATATTTCAAAGGGAAATTCCGTACACGTTGGATGGGGCCTTACAAGTTGGTCAGAGTATTCAAGAATGGAGTGGTAGAGATCAAAAATATTGATGGAAGGAATTCAGTATTTTTGGTAAATGGGCATAGATTAAAGGTATATTTTCAGCCCCTTGCCAAGAAATATTTTACTCAACAAGTCCAACAACAATTTTGGAAGGAAATGGTAGGTGGTAATACCAACCTGTTGAAGACATGATATTTTCTTTTCCTAAAAAAAATAATAAATAAAAATGAAATGATAAAAAAATGATAAAAAAATAATAAAAATTTTTCCTGTAATTATGAAAATCAGTTGACTGACATGATTACAGAAGGATCAACTTGAAAAACAGATTGCTAGCAGGGAGATCAAAATTTCAATTAAAAGGGAATGTTTCTTGATCTTTAGATATGCTGGTTGTCACCAAGAAGAAGTAGGTTCGGTGAACCAAGCCCTTACTCAAGTTTGGTATAACTAGCATGGAGATTTTTACTCAAGTAATGCTTAATTGCTGCTACATTTACTTTTCCGACACCAGTGCAGGCAGATTTTACAGGTAAAATTTTACCCTTATTCTATTTCTCATTTTGTAATTTTCCACTATTCTCTTTTCTTAGTCCCATAATGATTACCTTCCCTTTTTCTTCTAAGATTTATCCCATCCAATTTTTTGAAATCCCTCTTTCTCCCTGAACTTTTTTCCCAATCCAATTTTCGTTTATCCCTCTCGGTGGTACTATTCTTAGAATCCCTTTCATAATGTTCCTTCCCATTCTGAGACAAATTTCCCTTTCCCACTTCTTTTATCCCTCATGGATACATTGGAGGATCTGATGCAGTCAGATCATAAAGGCATGCTCATGAAACACCAAAGAAATGGCGAATAAAAACCTCTTGTACATTCAGGCAATTTTTTTTTTTAGTCCAGCAAAAGAACTGAGTTCTATCAAAAATTTTGTTTTCCTCCTCTCTTCAACGTCCTTAGTACAGGTATGTGCATAATCGGTGCAAGAAGGATCGTTGAAAGCATGTTCCTGACTGTAAATACCCAGTGCAAGAAATTACTTAACACACTACAGGAGCACTTAATGTGAAATGATTATTGAAAATTATTTTTACTACAGCTAAAGGATTACCATGATAGATCATAGTATATATTATTTCCATTTTTATTATTACTTTGGGCTATCATTTATTAGTTAGGAAGAAATTATTAAAGTGCAATATGCTTGGGCTCATAAATCTAATATTTTTAATTAATACCAAATTACATCTTAAATGAATCATGGAGATAATGTGGAATAATATAAACTATCTATAACCTTGTAATTACCCCTTCCAAAAAGACTTTCCATTACTCATTTGTCATAACCATTACCTCATAACCCGATCATCTGACCATTACACCTCCGCCGCAAAAGCCTATACTTCCTCAACTTATTCTCGCTCACCTATGGGAGAGTGGTATGTGTCAGCATCCACTTCGAAGGGGCATTTGCAATGATTAATGGTGATTGGACGGACAGAATTAAGTGGGCGGTGGACGGCTGGATCTCCGCCATAAAATTCTCAATAGATATTTGTCTCTTTACCATGTGAAATCATTCTAATACTTTGATAGGGAATTAAGGATAATTCAAGTAGGATGGAACCCGTGAGAAGTGAGCCACCATCCTTGAAGGAAATTGAACAGACCTTAGAGTACAGGAAAAGTCTTTCATTATTGCAAGAATCAGGATTCCTCTCGTTCTTGTAGAAGTTCAATGGATATGATATGGTCATGGCCTTACAATTCGCGAAAATGTTTGAGGATGGCTGAGTTAAGGTCGAGCTCCCCAATTCTTATAGATGAGTCACCTTAAGCTTCCCCCGAAGGTCAAAATCTCTCAGTCCTTGCAAACGCAGCAGCCCACTCCATGGTAAGTGAAGAGCATGAAGAAAGAGAAGATGACATCATTTTTTTAGGCTTCGTTCAAAAATTGAGGCAAAATAAAGCAACCCCGAGTACAAGTAAGGACCTGCTAGAGGGTCTAGAATAGGATCTAGCGCAGTATGAAGACCCCCTCAACAATTTTTATTAGCAGGAGCCTGAAGGCCCTGATGATTTGGATGAATAGGGTAAAGGCCCTAATGAATTGGATGAACAGGGTGTCAAAACCCCTGATGAGTTGGAGAAACAGGGTACTAAAGCCCCTAAGAATTTAAAAGTGCATGGTACTGAAGCCCCTACTACAATAGATGTGGAGGATTATAAAACCCTCGGTGCCACAAAAATTCCTGGCACATAATCTTTTGTTGACTTTGATGCAGACACTGGATAGCCAAGATCATTTTGACCTTGGTGATGATGGTACATGCCTCAAATTCGTTGCAGAAAAGGTGCCTCCACCTGGTGTGTTGGATGCACAAACCTATACCCTCTACCTTAGTGCTTGGATAGCATACTTGGAACAACAAATCCATGATTTGGAGGTGCTCAACCAGGTGATGAAAGAGAAAAACTGGCAACAACAGCATATGGTGCAGTTGGTTGCAGAGGTTAAGAAGCAGAAATGTGAAGTAAATGTATTGAAGTACTGGGCTTCCAAATTCTACAAGAGCCTCAAGAAGGTGACTAAGAAACTGAAGGATGCCTGAGAAAAGAAGCCAAAGGTGGTAACAAAAAGAATTAACATTCAAATGCAGGATTGAGGATGGCCCCTGTTTTGAATATTTTTTGTAGGCACATAAAGGTTTTGTGAGGACACACAATAGTTTAGGGATGGTAGGATTTTGGTGTCCCAAAATTTCCTAATTTTCACCCTTTTCCCATCATAAAACCCCAACCTTCTACCTCTGTTTCATCTCCTTAAACCACTTCTATCTTTCACTAGTCCAAGAAAAGCTGCCTATTTTCACAAACGCTTCATTATTCATGTTTAGGATTTATTATGTGTTTAATTAATTATTTTTAATATATTTCGTGCCTTTGGTAATGTCTTGTAAATTATGTTTGATTCCTATAAGTATTTGATAAGGTTAAGGTATTAATCGTAATGTAGCTTGATCTAGTGTAGGAATATTCCTACACCTCCGCCAGCAAACACTTGTCCCGATATCTCCGCAACCGTTCCTTCACACAACGAGGGCACCTTGCCACATCGCTCATATTAGTTTCAAATATCTAGAGATCGAAATAAAACAGAGGATTGTCAAATATTATGTTGAAGACACGGTCCATGGCTAGCGAAGGCTTGTTTCTCTGGACCAAGGCAAGACACCTATCAGACTATTGAGATGGGAATATTTCAATAAGAAAAGGTAGTCTATGAGTATTAATAGTCTAAGAGTGACAAACCCTATCCGGTAGTACAGTAAGGTGGTGTCTGGGGATGATAAAGAATGTGTGGCAAGAGATAGATATGAGAAATTTACTAGTGAAGTGATAAGGTTGCCTATGAAGATGATAAAGAGTGTGAACTTGGTCCATCAATATGGTCAATTCGGGAATAAAGGTGGCCTCATAATTTTGTAAAGTCGTTTGGTAGGTAGTTCGGCCGAGAGGCCTAATTTTGGAAATGGCTGTCTAGATTTGTTATGGCCATGATCCGAGGACTTTATATAATGTAATCCGTAGGAAGGACTAGGTTAGCGATAGCAGTTGATAACAATTCTAGTGATAAATCTTGTAATTTTTTTGTCGCCCAAGTTCTAGGCTGGACTCAGATCTATTATGTCATTTGTTGAATTGAATTAATAGAATGGGCTTGCGCCATGTTTCATTCATTCAGCATTTAAATTTATATTTTATGTTTTGATTTAGCTGTTGAAGAGTCTCATTTATTAACAGGGAAGCGAGTTGGTTGGCTAGGGCCCAACCAACCCATCTCGTTTACCCATTTCATTTTCATTGCTTGAATGGTGTGTTAAATTATTTAATTGCAGAAGTGTCGCTTGAGTTAATTTCCTTTTCTTGCACATGAATTTCAGCTTCTGTTAAGGTGTGAGTGGATCTGTTTGTGTGAAAGTTAATTTTAGCTCATTTATTTCTACAATTTCCTTTTCAAGATTTCTTTCATCTGGATCGAGCAGGAAGTCTAATCCTGCACCAGTGCATGTTGGCTTCAGTACTGTGCTTTTACATAGTTCATTTTACAACAACCATATCGTTATTTTCCTTTACGCAATTTAATTTATTTCTATAGACAGTGTTGACATCAAAAGGAAGTGTCTCCAATATTGAAAGTTAAATTCCTAAAACTATTAAAGATGACTTCATAAAATGCACAAAAACGATGTTGCATAGTCTTGATTTATTTCTGAACTTTACAGTTTCTAGGAAAAGTATTGAAAGTTCTTTAAGTTATCATAGTGAACTTTATTTTCTAAAGTAGGATTTGATTTCATGCAAAGTACCTTTGAGAGAAGTTGATTTTCTTTAAGTTTTCAAAGCCTGTTCTTATTTCAGTTGTTTATTCACATTTTTCAAGGTTCATTTGATTAAAATAATTTCGTTTCATGTGCAAGTGATTCCAAATTCTACTTACATTTTCAATTTATTTTATAGTTAACACGCTTCTTTATTTTCTCGAAATCGATAACTTGGTGTAGGAAGCGTCGTTCCGGAACAAGAACTAGTGTCTTGTTACAAGAACAGAGTGCTCTAAGCCTTTTGGCTTTGAGCCCCTACTCGAAGACATAATTCTTCGGTAAAAGTACAAAGTATAATTTTCACGCATAGTTATGTGCCTCCACTAGTGCAAGCGGATTGCAGTAATGCAGGAACAACCTGTGTGAGAAAGAAAATCATTAGAAGGTAGGTTGTCTTAAGGGCCCACTTGTTGAAACTGCCAAGTACCACTACTAGAGATAAACATAGGCTTTCATTGTGTAGTTAAGATTGATCAAAAGTAGTGTGAATGTTTATTTATTTATTTCTTTTGCAGATGCATTCTTTTACATTCCGGCACTAGAACTTCTTTGGTGTTAATTTCCTTTGAGACTTTTTATTTAATTCTATAAGATTTCGATTAAGAAGTAGGAATATAAAATAGGAAAATTTCATACCACTTTTACCATTGCCTGTGCTTCGTCTCTAAGTTTACGAACCCCCGAGTTGACAATTAAGTGTTGAGGAGTTTTCTTAAGTGCAATTTCCACACCCAACAATACCATGTGAAAATTTGGGAATCTCAAATCCTACTGCAATAACTGATATTGTTTTGTTTTATTTGTTAAATAAATAAAACAAATTATTTATTGTGTGCTACGGAAAATATCGAAACAAATACATTGCGGCCTTCACAAAATAAATATTGTGGAAGAAAATTAAACGTTGAAGGAATAGATGCACACACATAATATGACACCATTATTTTTGGACTAAGTCCCCAGAAAAACCAAATTTAGGAAAACCTATGCAGTAGTTGAGGGTTTTGATATTATGCAGTAGTGAAATCTGAGTACAATCTATGGATGCTTAAACTAGCAATCCAAAACAGATAAATGACTAGAAATAAAACTAGTGAGAAAATTCCTCACTCCATAGGCAATTTGACACTGACCTCAGCTCAAATTGAGCTTCTCTTTTCTCCCTCTGTGCAATCACTACGTGAGCCTACATAGTATTGCATCTGACAATCTCATAACTTTTTCTCCTCTTGTTGTCTCGCTAGGTGTTGTCAAGGAAATGGATCCTTCTTGCCTCCAAACTCTCTGAGAAGCTTCTGGAACTGAATCACTTTTTCTCCCCTGCAAAATACGCATTCTCGACTGAAGCTTTGCATTTCCTCTATTCTTATCTCTACGGAAATCGCTGCCTCTCTGCAATGTGCTCACCGGAACTGGAAAAGCTTCCTTCGGCCTCACTACTTTTTCCCCTATGTCACTGCTTCGATCTCATTATCTCTCTCTCTAGCAACTGACTATTTCTCCTCTGGAAACAAAGATGCCAGTGAAATAAAATTGTTGGTATTTCTTCTCCAAGCCCCATCGACTACTTCTTATAATCCTCCATTACGACTTCAATGACCATGATTGAATGTTATTCGATGGACATGATTAAATAGAAATCGATCCATGCACTTTTCTAGAATATTATCACCATGAATTAATTAATTCCTTTTAATTAATCATATTTCCTAAGTTTAGACTTAGGAAATATTAAAAATTGACTAGTTAATTTAACTAAGCCGTCTCTAGGTGGAATTTTTAGAAACGATTTCTGGGTATTGGAGAATACATGTATTCTAGCCACTCTACAAAATTTCATGGCTAGAACACATTCGTTGCTGCAAAAAACTAACAAGGAATATTTGCAGTGAGGTTTAGAGCCGAAGTCGTTGAGACAGTAGGGGCAGCCGAGATAGTTGCAGAAAGGACAAGAGGAGTTGTCATTGTTAGGAAAAATCCTTTCTCTTTCATCTTGGGAGACAAGGTCTTGTACGTGCCTTTGTTGCCATGGAACCCCAATGAGAATTTTGTAGCATTGTGGTTTTTCTTGTGACATCTGCGACATTTAAAGGGGATTCCCTCATAGTATAAATTTTGAAGAAAAGTGATGCCAAAAGGGCACTTCTCCAAATTGGCACACAACTTGTGTTGTCGTAGTGTTTAGAGGAAATTTCAGATGTGGGTGAGGTGCTGTTCCAAAGTCTGGCTAAAGATCAGGATGCCATCCAAGTACAACACTACAAATGAGTTGGTGAATGGATGAAATATGTCTTCCATTAGCCTCATGAAGCTTTCGGGAGCATTCGTCAACCTGAAAGGCATGACCAGTTATTCAAAAAGGACCTCCTTGGATTTAAAGGCAATATTCCACACATCGGGGGGTTCAATTGGTACATGGTGATACCCAGACTTCAAGTCAATCTTGCTAAAATATTCCCCCCCTCGAGTTTCTCATGATGGGGTCAGCAATATATGGGATCAGGTACCTATTCTGGACAACGATATTTTTCAATGCCCAATAGTCAATACGGAGTCTCTAAGTCCCATACTTCTTCTACATCTACACAATCGAGCTCCCACGGGACGATGAACTCAGCCGGATGTGACCTTTCTGCAACAGCTCCTGAATTTCCCTCTTGATTTCGTTGTTCTCCAGAACAGAGAACTGATAGATTGGTCCATTGAGCAGCAGCGCACCTAGGGTCATATGGATGGAGTGCTTGACCTGACAGTGTAGAGGCACCCCTGTGGGTGAGGTGAATATGTCCTTCTATTCCTCCAGGGACTTTTCCATTTGTTGTTGTCATGTGGAGGAGCCCTATCTAGAGGTCATAGCCACAATCTTATTCTTGCCCTAAGGGTGGATCATTAGGGAAAAAAATTTCTCAGTTTTGGAAATGAGCTTATCGCACTATTTTGAAATAACCAAAGAGATGGAGGTAGGCAGTGCTACCTTCGATATCCTTTACAAATTATTTCCCAAAGAAACAATAAAAGTGTGAGGCCTAGACTCATACACACCATGTTACTTCCACAAGTATGGTTGTCATGATAATACATTACATACATCAAGAGGAAAAATGTCACATAATACATCATTCATAAAGGGCTTGATGTTCTATGGAAAGTTTCACTATTGGTTGACCCAAATATCTCGTCCTTGGTGAAGCCACCCAATGGTGTATGGTTGTGGGTCTGTTGTGGTTATAAATCTCAGCCCCTTCACAACCTTGCTGAAATGAGGCTCTTTTGGCTCCTGCTGTCGACAATGAACTACATCGGGGAACCCTTTACCCACATCTGGGAATGGAAGAGGTGATCCCCTTCCTCTGGATCTTTTGGTTTCTCCTTTTTTATCTTCGTGGTGGAAACGGTGGCGTTGGGGTCTGAATTGATAATGTACTTCCCTTTTTCATTTCCCTTTTCAGGTTATGATTTAGAGTTGGAGCATGCATCTGATTTAATATCAACCACAAATGAATGCTTGGCCCAAAACTCACTTGTGTTTTGAGTGGATCTTTTATGGAACTCACACAACTTTCTCGTGACCTTCTTTGGCTTCGCAGTGTTTTTCTTTTCTTGCGACTTTGGAAATTTTTCTTGGGCCACCCCGCATTGGCTCTGCCATTTCTTCTGCGGTTTGGGGGCACCTTTCCCTTGCTTATGATTCGCAAATCCAAAGTCTTGCTTATTTTTTTTGAACTTATGCTCAATATTGGAAGCATACTGGTATGCTTCACCAAGAAACAATATATCTAGGAACTTCATTTCCTCCTAAATGCATATGTGCAGACAACTGTGGTCCTTCAACGCCAAATTTTTCTTTGAATATTTGATACCCAAATTTGTGCATAGGGTATGGAAAATAATTGTAATCTCATGCAAATCTTGATCCCTTTGTTACCACAGCATAGTCCATTGTATGTACTTGTCCTCATATATCCCTGCGAGATAATAATGTTCCTGGATGGCGTCTCATAAATAATCCCAAGTGGGTGCGGCTAAGAAAAAAGAGGGTTACCTCTTTTCATTTTGCTCATAGTAGGTTTCCCACCAATCCTTGACATGGGGAGTGACTTTGATGAGTACAAAAGTAATATTTTTCTGGTTGGAAAATTCATGAACCGAGAAATATCCTTCTAATAGATTCAACCATCTATCGATGATGTAGGTATCTATTTGGCACTCAAATATGGGAATGTAAAATTCTACCTGTTCCTTAAAAGGAGTGGTGCCTCTAGAGTGGTTGTTGGATGAAGATGCGTTGTGGGTGGGAAGTTGTTGAAGGATTTGGGCAAAGTTATCCATCATTGTGTTCCTTTGTTTCTCGAGGGCCTCCTAGAGCAATATTTGGATAGGATCTCCTATTCTCTCATCTTTATTTTCTTCCCCCGTGAGCAGGAATCGAGGTTTGTGAGGTTGATCTTGAAAAGTTTCAACCAAGTCAAGCCCTAACTCCTTATACCCTGACCTTATTGGGGACATGGAAAAAAGGATTGAGAAAGAGAAGACCGCTCTAAAAACATTGATCTGTAATTATGTAGGAACCCAATAAAATATATAAATACACATAAATGCAGAGATGCAATAGAAATAAAACTTCATTTCGTTAATATCAAATCACTAAAATAAGCTTACAAACAAAATAGAAATAAACTAGATAGGGCATTGATAGCTTATCTCTTAAAATAGATGTGGCAGCTAAAGGCCTCTGACCTGTGATATAATGAGGCTCAAGGGCCTTTTTATTATTGAACAAAATAGTAAAACCCTAAACAATCAAAACCCAAACCCCAAGAGATGAAACTCCAAGTGTTTGTGGGCCTCGTTGGGGTTAGATGGGAAGCCAACTTCCTGAGGTCATAACTTGTTCATACTATCTCTATTTGGCGCATACGATATATGATCGAAAATATCTCTTCAATTACTACAGGCTTTTTTTCAATCCTTTTCCTATAACTATGGTCCTGTTGCAAACCTCAAAAAACGTTGTTTAGGGTGTCAAAACTGCTCCAGAAGTTCAGGACCCAAAAATGGCTAAAAATAGTAAATGTTTCTATAAGCAAAGGAAACTCATTAAACTGACTAGAGGTCTAGGTGGAATAGGTAGGTGGCCACCAATATCCACCTCGATCACATGGAATATGTGGCATGGCCTTCAAATTTTATCAATGTTCAAAATTCCCAACAAAAATGATGTAGGAGAAAATGCTACAACAACTTGAAAAACAACATCATGCCACATCATCCAGTATAACGTGTTGAGTATTGTGAGTATTAGTTGAAGGGATAGCTTCATGTTCATAATCCAAATATATTTTTTTAGGTAATCTAATGCAAAAATATTGTGTTCTTTCTAAAAAATTATACAAATCTCTGTTTTAATTACATTTGCAATTGAGAATTCCCTTTCCATCTTCTTCACACTTGTGACTCATGTATAGGATTCTTTCAATTTGTAGTTTGACAAATACATTAAGCAGCTATAGGGACTTTCTCAAACATTAATATAAGACCATACAAAGGTCACCCACTCCTCCTTGATTGTGGCATGTTGTGGTTTGTTTTATATTTTTTTTGACATAATACTAAGGGTTTCTTAGTCATAAATTTGTGGCCAGACCTTCTATAAGGGATTTTTAAACAAAATTTCCATGTCATGATATATGGAATTTTAAAAAATAGTGAATATGACTAAAAAAATTTGAAAACGAAGTGAGAAAACGCAGTAGAAAATTCTAGGTATATTCTCATTGATAAGATGATGCAATTTTTCTCCAAATTGGATATCATGTATTCCATCTATGGCTCCCACCCAAAAAAATGTGATGATGACTATGAAAAGTTACAATCAATTTAATTGGGTAAAAACGACGTTGTGTGCTTTCTGTTGGAGTTTTGGGCACCTTAAACACTCAAGTTTTTACACTTTGTAGATTCTTTCTTGGCATGGCATTCATATGGGTACTAAGTGTGCTTCTCCTTTGTTTCAATTTCATCATTTGTAGAGTATCATGTGATTAACACAATATGTTTTCATGTTGGCATTTGTCATTTCAACTCAATGTTTCATCCACAAGTTGGAATTTTTCATTTCATCTCAATGTTTCATTTGCATGTTGGTACTCACCATACAAACCTTGTTGCATATTGTGTAATTTCATATAAATAAATGTGGCATCCTTTAAACCTAAATTCATAACATTTAGTACTTGATTAGACGTTTGGTTGCTCTCAAGGACACTAGTGTGTTTTCTAAGTGACAAATGGAAAATGTGTATGGATTCAAGGGAAAGTTGGGAAAACAACTCTTTGTTGTGTCCTTAGCTCCAATATTTTCCATGTACCCTTGCACACAACCTGATAAAACTCTCTCAAGCATATAGTTCACCAAATATTGTTGACTTAACAAGGGTCTAGATGTGCCTAATTTTTTTCCATTCATTTCCTTTGATGCTTAGGATGTTGAAACATGATACATTTTTTATGTTTATCTGATCACTTGGGAATTTACATATTAGGCTTAATAAGATCTATTCGAAACTGGCTTTCAAGATCTATTCCTTGTGTTATGGTGTCTATTATCACTCCACCGAATCTCTGAAGGTTGAGAAGGACACCAACAAAGGTAACCACAGACTGTTTTGGCCTAGTAGCTAGCCCTAATAGGCGGGAGAGGGATATCTCAAATATATCACAGTCAAATTGACTGTATAATGAGTATTTTAGGCTAGGTATAGTAGCAGTAGGGTTTTTATTGATTTATTTTGGGTGTTGGATGGTGAATTAGGTCAGGGAAAAACTAGTTCGGGGCAAAGAGGATCAGAATTGCAGAGATCTGATGGGGAAAGGTAGGCATATGATTTCACACATTTAGGTATCAATATGAGTATGAGAGACTCTTAGGTTTTAGAAAAGATCATGGAAATCATGAATTCTTTTCAATCAAAAGAAAGTGAAACACAGCTATGATAATTCCTCTAAAACAGAGCATAAAGTAATGAATTCTTCTTATATAACTTAGAAATCAATCACATTGAGAGATGGAAATGAACATGGAAAGAATAATACATTTAAACATATAAAAACATAAGAGGAAACACTTCTAAAACACATACCACTATAATCCCACCAAAATATATGCAACTTTGTCTATTAGTTCTTGCCAAAATGATTGAATACACTAGTGCTCAAAGATCAATTACACAACATCCAACCCTTGCAATCACAAAGGAAATGAAAGATATAGACCAAAAGAAATGTTTCCCACTCTTAGGGGTATAATCCATGAATTTTGGAGTTGTTCCCCAAAGTCATCAACTGGAATCCTAATGACTTGGGAGGTCAACAAACTTATCCCTATCTTTGATGAAACTGATTCACTTGACCCAAAAATACAATTTTACTTGATGTATCCACCTCTAGTAACTATAGAGTACATAATTCCATTTGATTTTCACATTTACATCTGTAAAACTCCTTGGAATCCATCAATCAACATAGAAGAAGTGAAAATTATGAAGAAATCAATAGACTGTAAAAAGTGCAACATGCCTGGTAAAAAGCGCAATATAGGTCTTAAAATTAACTTTTGAGTGTCTTCCTAGAGTAAAAATTGAGCCCAATATGTCTCATTGGAAATCCCTTCCAGTATAGTTGTCAAACATGTCCTCAAGCTCTAAAAATGATGCAGTGAATCTCCTAAAAAATGAAATCTCCCAAAACTAGTCAAAAAGCGTAGCGTGAGGCTAAAAAAGGTGGCATAAAGGTGTTTTTTAGGAGGTTTTGGGCTTTTCCACTTGTCAAAAGCTCAGTTTTTGGAGTGCTAATAGTCAAAACTTGATGTACAGACCATTCTCTATCCATGAATGTAGATTTTTTAGCATTTAGAGGCCTATAGAAAAATCACAGTGTGGTCCACGTTGCGCTTTTTGTAGGGTGATTGTGCAAAAAATATGTAAAATTTTACCAAAATGCCCAAAAAACACAAAACCTACTCAAAAAACTTAAAAATTGTTGGATGAATGTTGATGAAGTAATTCAAGCTACTAAGGAAGCATTAGAAAGAAACTCAAGTTTACCCTTCTCCTTTTGGTTGATTAGGGTTTCCTTGAGCTTGTCCTTCAATTGCTTGATCTTGATATGTCAAATCTTATTTCTAGTATTGTAGCGGTCAACCATGTGCCTTAGCATCTAATTGTGTTTGTTGGCCTTATAAAGAAGCTTCTCCAGCTGTATGTTCACTCTATCAAGCCAAACTTCTTTGTCATCATTGATTTCTCTTGCATTTCTCTCCTCCAAGGTGAGTTCTTCTGCCTCATGTTTTTCCTGCTCCAATGCTCTCTTAAGACTCCTTGTTTTTGGTATCTTCTTAGTGATCTGGGCCTCATCATGATCAGACTCATTATGTTCCATCACTGCTTTGCCTTTTTTATCTTTCCTCTTGGCCTTCAACAACTTCATTTCCAAGAGTACCTGTTTTTCATTCAACTGTTTATTTTCTTGCTCAAGGAAGGAAATGACAAATTTTTCTCTTTCCAAATTATCTTGTAGCTCTATAATTATGGCATATTTCTCTTTGATAACTAGATTTGAGGTTTCACAATAATCTTGGACATCCAAGTCCACGAGGTCAAACTCCTTTTCTCCCTCATGATGAAGGACTTCTTTTTCTTGAACAATTACCTCTTGTTGCTGATGATATCACTATTTTGTTGATGTAGAAGGAAAGTTCCCTTCCACAATCTGTGGAGAAAACACTTTCCTATGTCCTCTCTGATAGGTTTTTATCTCTTTTTCCTCTTTGTTTTTCTTCACTGTAACCTTGCTAGATAACCTATTTTTCTTGTGAGAAACTAATGTTTAGGGTGGAATAGGTCTAGCAAGATGATTTGGTGGTGTAGTGAAGACCTTTTCCTCAATGAAAGTATCCCATGCAATATTCAACTCTTTGAGGTGATGAAGGAAAATTATTTTGATGAGTGAATGATGGAAGAGATTGTTCATTTGAAGCTCATACTCTCTATTCTACACTATGTAGGCCATCTTGTCAATGCTTTTGTATAAATAGCAGGGAAGGTTGAGCAATTTCACCCTAGTGAAATGCATTGGCAACTTGATGTGATATTTGTACAATCTGGAGAATCTTACCTCACAAGTGAAATATTTCATGATGAACTTCATCATGGGAGAAAACCTATCCAACAACTAACCAAAAGGAAATATTTTCTTTATGTTGTTTTTGTATGGTTCTTTGAGGTAAGTTTCATACAACTAGGCATCCAAATCGTTAGTTTTTAACCACTTTTCACCTACATTGGCTATCCATGTTGCTATTACAATGATGTATGTAGAAATGGTGAATGTCACCCCTAAAATCATCACTTGGTCTTTTTGTAGGTTGGTGATGAAAATATGTGTCAAAGTAGGATGGCCTTGCACTCATTGGACCATATCACAAAACTCAAAACAACCTACATGCTAGCAACATTTTACTGCTAAGGGAGATGACATCAATTCCCTAGTGTTTGATGGCTCTAGTCTCAAGATTATCCCTCCTGTATTGTATGTCTTCTTCTCTTCTTCTGTGGTGTTTCTTTCCTCCTCCATGATGCTTCTCTCCTCCTCCATTATGATCATTTTTGTCTAGAAACCATAGGAAAGAAGGGGAAGGAAAAGGGAGTGGGATTGTAGGGTTAGGGAGTTGGGATAAGTGAGGGAAAATTTGTGGAGGTGTGTAAGGGACTTAGGAAGCTTAGTGAAGTGAATTAATGTGTAAGGGATCTAAATGGGTGTAGGGAAAATAAAATTAAGCTTGCAAATTGAAAAACTAGGGTTTAATTATGTAGAAGATGGCAAGGATAGAAATTAGGGTTTTGCACAAATAAATTATGACCATGAGCTAAAAGGAGGAGCTTCCAAGGTGTAACTTACCTAATAATGAGTGTAGAAACCTTTTTTTGCAGCTTATAACCCTTGGAGACAATCTTTGTGGTAGTGGTTGCTCCTCTGCAAAAACCGCAGCGATCTTGAGAAAGGCACAACAAAGCCTTGCAAAAATCATATTGTGCTTCTAAATAGCACACCGTGCCCACTGAAAAAAGTGTAGCGCCTATGGAAAAAGTGCAGCGAAGGACCCAGAAACTCTGTTTTTTTAGGGAAAAAATGATATTTCTCTTGGAGAAGTTGAGAGCTTGATGCTTTTGAATGCAAATGCATGACTTTTTGGTCTTTGAGGGCCTTTTATACTTGAATAAATGTCATTAAATGGACATGGAACCACATTTCCTTTCCTCACTAATCAACTTTACATTGATTTTTACCTTTAACTTTTGAACTTCATATTTTGATGGCTTAGGAACACCGACAGCTTTTTGGAACCTTAATCATTTCCTGGTGGAACTTTGAGTATTGCATCTACTTGGAAATCTGAAGTACTTATTACAAATTAGGAACATAAAATTACATTTTTCTCTTAAATCAAATTTACTAATGAAATTTCTTTGTTGTCACTCCTTCACTTGCTAGACTTCATGGCATGAAATGATGATTTGATGACCTTGGAAACCCTAGGACCTAATGGAGACTCTGGACTAAATGAAACCATGATGAAAATGAATGTAAAGATGATGACACTTCATGAATGATGGCACACTCAGCAAAAAGGTGAAATGAGCGAGCAAGTAGTAAAATTTTGAAAGGAGTGAGCTCAGACCTAGAGCTACATCTAGTGACCAAATTTTTGCATGATGACCTAATGGAATGACAAAAATTTCAAAATGGGACCCTAACAAGACATGATAAGATTCTATTTTATCACTGGTGGAAGGATGAAAAAAATGACACTAACAGTGTCCAGGCCTTGTTTAATAAACAGTAAAATTTAAAATATGCCAATCTAAACAATTGTCCTTTCAATGTTTTTGATCTATGTTGGTTTCTCAGGAGCACTTTGTTCTCTTTGTTTGATTCTAAATTGAGGTTGATGCAGCTGTCCTCTAAAGTTAGGATTTCTAACTTGTGCTTTTGGTTGTCTTTCTGTAATGGACATCCTTTCAACTTCCCTTATCAAAGTGTCCAATTTTACCTCAAAGGATGAGGATGCTTCTTCTTTGATGGTTACTTTTCTCTCACCCTTCATCTTTGACTTCTTAATTAACAAGTTTGCTTCCATATTAACTACATTCTTCTACATGTCTTCTCATGTTACAGGATTCCTCTCTCGCAACTGATATTCCATGTCCGGATCAAAACCATTGGGATAACACAAGAGAGCTAAAACTCGAGGACATTTTATCTCATTTGGAATTGAATTGTATCCTCAGTTGAAATGAGCAGTGAATTCCTGAACTGATTCATTTTGATTTCTTTTTAGATTATAATATTTAGAAACAATCCGCAAGGGGTTATTCTTCACCTCCCATCCGGCTATGAAGGCATCAATGAGTTTGTCTGGAGTGGCTATATAATTTGCAGTCAGATATCTAAACTAGGTTTTAACATCTCCAGAAAATATCTAAACTATGATTCTCATATTGGCATCGTCAGCATCTATTTCTTCCAGGTCAATAGAGTTAGTGACTTTGACTATGTGTTTTTTTTCATTGATTTTATAATTCTCATCAAAGAGAGAGAGTCTCTAGCCATATCCTTGTGGTAAAGCATTGAGTTCAGCTGGTAAAATCAGGGGTGCAAATCTGGCCATGATTCCTGCTGAGTGAACTACATCAGTGACAATGGAAGGAGTTGACTGAATGGGTAATGAAGTAGAAGGTGTAGATGAATAAGCAACAAATAATTGGGATTGTGTCAGAATAGGTAATGACTCTTGCTGGTATTGGATAATGGATTTTTCGGATTGGTATTGAATTTGGTTAGCTAACTTTTCAAGCCTATAAAATTGACTCCAAACTGTTGTGTTGAACTCTGATTCAAATTTAGTTTCTTCAAAAAGTAAATTACCTGTGAGTTTTAAGGAATCAAAATTTACCTCAAACAATGATTTTGCTTCAAAAAGTCTTAATGGGTCAAATACCATATCAGATAGTCAAGTTTCAAACTTTGATCAAAATAAAGACAACTCAAATTTCAAATCAAAAGATATGTCTTCGAGAGATAAAACTTTTTCACTTAACGAAGAAGATCTTACCAACGGAATAGGATTTGATAGAAATTTTTTTTGTTGATATTTCTACTTTTGAACAAGTCTCTTTGGATATTCAACTGGATCAGCTGGATGAGGACATGGATTTGATTTGGTGAATCTCCTCAAAGCCAGAATGTTCATTTTTCGGCAACTTGGTTCTTTCCAACTTTCAGATCAGACTTCATGAAGACTTAGACCTATCACCCACAGGCCAATAATTCAATGAAATTATGGTACAACCAGGGAGGATATGTCACTTTATTCCCCATTATGGTCACCAAGGTGTTATCACTCCACTGGATCTCTGAGGGCTGTGAAGGAGACCATAAAAGGTAACCACAGACCTCTTTGGCCTAATAACTAGCCCTACTAGGGAAGAGAGGTCTCTCTCCAAGAGAGCATAGTAAAATTCACTGGATAATGAGGATTTTAGGCTAGGTATAGTAGCACTAGAGTTTTTATTGATTTATTTTGGGTGTTGGATGGTGAATTAGGTTAGGGAAGAACTAGGTTAGGGAAAAGAGGATCATAATTGCAGAGATCTGATGGGGAAAGGTAGGCATAAGATTTTAAAAATTTAGGTATCAATATGAGTATGAGAGACTACTAGGGTTTCATAAAAGAGCATGGAAATCATGAATACTTTTCAATCAGAAGAAAGTGAAACATAGCTATGATAATTCCTCCAAAACAGAGCATCAAGTAATGAATTAAGCTTAACTAACTTAGAAATAAATCACATTGAGATATGGACATCAATATGGAAATCATAACACATTAAAATATATGAAAACATAAGAGGAAACACTTCTAAAACATATACCACATGAATCCCACCAAAAAATATGCAACTCTATCTATTAGTTCCTGCCAAAATGACTAAATACACTAGTGTTAAAAGATATATTACATGACATCCAACCCTTGCAATCACAAAGGAAATGAAATATATAGACCAAAAAAAAAATTCCCACTCTCAGGGTTTGAATCCATGACTTGTAGATCTATCCCCCAAATTCCTCATCTGGAATCCTAATGAATAGCGAACTCAACAAACTCATCCCTATCTTTGATGAAACTAATTCACTCAACCCAAAAATACAATTTTACTTGATGTATCTACCTCTAGTAACTATAAAATACATAATTACATTTTATTTTCCTATTTACATCAATAAAAATCCTTTGAATCCATCAATCAACTGAGAAAAATTGAAAATTCTAAAGAAATCAAGAGACTTTAAAAAGCGCAACGTGCTTGTAAAAAGCATGGTGTGCCTGGTAAAAATTGCAGCATGGCTCTTCAAATTAACTTTTGATGCCTTCTTGAAGTCCAAATTGAGCCCAAGATGGCTCATTGGAAATCTATTCCAGTATATTTATAAAAAATTTCCTCAATATCTGAAAATAATGGAGTGAAGCTCCTCAAAAATTAAATCTCCCAAGACTAGTCAAAAAGCACAACGTGACACTGAAAAAGGTGGTAGAAAAGTGTTTTTTAGGAGGTTTTTGGGCTTTTCCACCTGTCAAGGAAGGAAATGAGAAATTGTGCTCTTGCCAAATTACCTTGAAGCTCTCTAATTGTGGCATATTTCTCTTTTATGACCAGGTTTGAGGTTTCATGATCATCTTAGACATCCAAGTCCACTAGGTCAAAATCATTTTCTTCCTCATGATGAAGGACCTATTTTTCTTGAAAAACTACCTCTTGTTGCTGATGATATCCTAGTTTTTTTTATGTAGAAGGCAAGGCCACTTCCACAATATGTGGAACAAACACTTTCCTATGTCCTCTTTCATAGGTTTTGATCTCTTTGTCCTCTTTGGTTTTCTTCATTGTAACCCTGCTAGATAACCTAGTTTTCTTGTGAGAAACTGATGCTGATGGTGGAATAGGTCTAGCGAGATGATTTGGTGGTGTAGTAAAGACCTATGTCTCAATGAAAGTATCCCATGCAATATTCAATCATTTGAGGTGATGAAGGAAAAATATTTTGACGAGTGAATGATGGAAGATATTTTTTATTTTAAGCTCATACTCTCTGTTCTACACTATGTAGGCCATCTTGTCAATGCTTCAATATAAATAGTAGGGAAGGTTGAGACAATTCACCCTAGTGAAATGCATGAGAAACCTGATGTGATAGATGTACAATCTAGAGAATCTACCCTCACAAGTGAAATATTTCATGATGATCTTCATCATGGTAGAAAACCTATTCTGTAACTGACCAAAAGAAAATATTTTCTTGATTTTGTCTTTGTATGGTGCTTTGAGGTAAGGTTCATACAATTGGGCATCCAAATATTTAGTTTTGAACCACTTTTCACCTACATTGGGTATCCTTGTTGCTGCTGCAATGTTGTCTATAGAAATGGTGAATGTCACCCCTCAAATGGTCACTTGGTATTTTTGTAGGTTGGTGATGAAAATCCTAATCAAATTAGGATGCCTCTGCACTTTTTGGACCATCTCACAAAACACAAAACAACCTACATGCTGGAAACATTTGACTGTTAAGGGAGATGACATCAATTCCCTAGTGCCTGATGGATATAGTCTCAAGATCCTCCCTCCTTTACTGTATGTCTTCTTCTCTTCTTCTGTGGTGTTCCTTTCCTCCTCCATGATGTTTCTTTCCTCCTTCGTTATGTTCAGTTTTGTCTGGAAACCCTAGGGAAGAAGGGGAAGGGAAAGGGAGTGGGATTGTAGGGTTAGGGAGTTGGGATAAGTGAGAGAAAATTTAGGGAGTTGTTTAAGGGACTTAGGAAGCTTATGGAAGTGAATTAAAGTGTAAGGGAGGTAAATGGGTGTAGGGAAAATCAAATTAAGCTTGAAAAATAAAAAACTAGGGTTTAATTACATATAACATGGCAAGGATAGAAATGAGGGTTTTGCACCATAAACTTATGACCATGAGATAAAAGCAGGAGCTTGCAAGATGTAACTTACTTGAAAATGAGTGTAGAAACCTTTTTTTATAGCTTAGAACCCTTGGAGACAAGCTTTGGGGTCATGGCTAATCCTATGCAAAAAGCACAACGAGTTTTAGAAAGGCTCAACAAAGCTTGCAAAAAGTGCAGCGTGCTTCTGAAAAGTGCAGCATGCCCACTGAAAAAAGCGTAGCGCCTATAGAAAAAGCGCAGCGAATGACCCTGAAACTCTATTTTTTGAGGAATTTTTTTATTTTTTTCTTGGATAAGTTGAGTGCTTGATGCTTGAGAAAGCAAATGAATGAATTTTTGGTCTTTGAGGTCCTTTTATACTTGAAGAAATATCATTAAATGGACATGGACCCACATTTCCTTTTCTCACAATCAACTTTACATTTCTTTTTTACCTTTAACTTTTGAACTTCATCTTTTGATGGCTTAGGAATAGTGGTGCCTTTTTGGAAACTTGAACATTTTCTTATGGAACTTTGATTATTGCAGCTACTTGGAACTCTAAAGTACTTATTACAAATTAGGAACATAAAATTACATTTTGCTCTGAAATCAAATTTACTAATGAAATTTCTTTATTGTCATTCCTTCACATGTTGGACTTTATGGCATGAAATGATGATTTGATGACCTTCGAAACCATACAACCTAATGGAGACTCTGGAATGAATCAAACCATGATTAAAATGAATTTAATGATGATGACACTTCATGAATGATGGCACACTCAACAAAGAGGTGAAATGAGCCAACAAGTAGTAAAATTTTGAAAAGAGTGAGGTCAGACCTAGATCTACATCCAGTGACCAAATTTTTGCATGATTACCTAATGGAATGAAAAAAATTTCAAAATGGGACCCTAAAAATAAATGATAAGAGTATATTTTATCACTGGTGGCAAGATGCAAAAACTGACACTAATAGTGTCTAGGCCTTGTTTAATAAACAACAAAATTTAAAATATGTCAATATCAACAGTTGTCCTTTAAATTCTTTCGATCTACATATATATCCTTACTTATCGACGTCCTGTATATCAATTTGGGTGCATCAAGAGGTTTTTTAATCTTGTTGTGAACTGTCAATAATCGCAAGGCATCTCAATGCACGTCATGCATGTCAAGACTTGTCAAGTTCCAACATGTGCCAACTTGTGCTAATTGGTGTTAGGGAGGGTTATACAACAAAATGACCTCCTCATCATCTCAGAGGAGAAGGAAAATTTGGTTGAATAAACTACCTAAGTCAAAAGCCTATTTTCCAGGGTAATGCAAAACAACAAAATCTAGAAGGAGTTATAGTGTTTCCTAGCCTCTTATAGAAAGTGTTAGCTCCTAGATTAATGCATTGTTTTGCCTAAATGGAAGCCTTAGTCATGTTTCATGAAGTTATAGAGGAAAACCTTAAGTTAACTGACTCACATCCTAAATTTTTCTCAAGGATTCAGTGAAAAATTTTGGAAACCTATGGTTCAATCTTCATAATGGACATTTCCAAACCTATCTAATCCATTCAAGGAAGCAAACAGAAATAAAGCATCGAAACATCCTAGCTTTTACCCTATTCGAACTAATGGAGGAAATGGAAAGGATAAGCCTCCAACTCCTATAAATTAGAGGCTTGTACATGGTTTCAAAGGTCTAAGGTGTTATAGGTCATTTTGGACATCATCCCTCAAGACCTGGTCAAACTGGACATCATCCCAGGACCAATGAAATAGGGTCTATCATCCCCTTGTATTTTAGTTGCTACATGCCCTAAGTGAAGACATTCATTCATGGCTTCTATTGTGCGATTTAAAATGTTTGAAGTATATCTTATATCACTTATTGACTCGCCAACTCAGTCTCTAAAGGGACTAACTACGTTGCAGTGCCAAATCCTCCATTCAAGGGTGAATTGGTCACCTGGGAGTGGAATTCTCATTGTTCAGGGAATATCCACATGGCCAGTGCCTTCTATAAGAGTCCATATGTGTCAAAATTCGATAACCAAGTGTCCATATAAAACCTCTAAACTTGGGAACATGTCTTGCCTATTATTAGAAAGTCATTCATTGAGAAACTACCATCAATTTTCCTATAAATTTAGCACTCATCCTAGTGCTAGGGAAGGAGGAAATTTGGTAAAGTTGTGCTATTGGATTCTCATTTGATAAGAGATTGAAAGTACTGATATGTTGTTGTTATGATGTTGGATGCGATGAGGCTGGAATAAAGCTGGAGCAGGTTGACAACAAATCAGTCCATTGGTTGTAACTTTCCCTTCTACTCTTTAATAAAGATTGTTATTCATTTTCCCATACATATGTCTCTATTTCTTGTGTAATTTATTCTTGAATGATGTATGTATTTCATATCTAATAGATTTTATCTGAGTAAGATAATTATATATATGTATATTTCATGTTGTTTGTTTTTCTCGATTTGTGTTTGTAGGCATCGATCTAGCGACTTGGGTTGGATTGAGAGCGATGACAACAACGATAGAAGTAGAAGGTGAAGTGAAATAATCACAAGTATTCTCATGTACCATTCTGTATATCTGCTTGTTTTAGAGAAACTAATAGTTACTTTCCTCTGTTGTTCTAAGTGACAAACACCACACTTAGGGAATTTGGTTTATCTGTAGATCACAATTCAGCATAACAAATTGGTGACTCCACTAGGGATTATCCTATCATTCTTGGTTTTTTTTCCTCTGTTTATCCTCATTAGTATCATCTACTTTCAGTTATTATACATTTTAATGAACAAAAATTGCATTAGAAGTGTGTTCTATTGCTTGGTTTCTCAATCCTTTCTGCGCCCAATGCATTTTTGGTCAAGACACAGTGCATTGCAATGCATTGTCTCCCAATCAGGGGTTCTCTGCAACGCACTGTCTCCCCTTGGAGACTGTGTATCCCCCTCATCCAACCAAATTCCATCTAAATTTTTAATTTCTATCATTCTCAGCCACTTGTTTGTTGTATTCTCAAATGTCTAATACCTCCTAGAGACTAGTAAAATTTCCTGTTCTTCCTCCTTTGAAAATTAAATTTGTTCAATGTCTCTTTAGTGTTTTTCTTTATCATTGGCAAATCAAATTAAAAGTATCTCATTTTTGCACTAGATCAATTTTGTTTTTGAAAATGAAATTGTTTTTTCATTCCTCGTTTCTTGTAGGAAAATTGTAGTTCCATTATTCATTTTCCTAAAAGAGAAATTGGTGTCTGATTCCTCGTTTCTCAAAGAAGAAAAATCTTGTTTTATTGATTTATGCATATAGTTTCCTTTCTTGCATTCACATTAAGGGAACTAAAAATAAAAACATGCATGTGCATATAGTGAATTGTGTGTGTTTCATAGGAACAAGTTAGGAAAGCTACATTTTATTTTGTGCTCTTTGTTGTTTGCTCAAAAACTTATTGCTTTTTCCCTTAGTAGCTAGGATTTTCATTGAAAAAGCTAAATTAAAAAGTTTTCTTATCATTTATTTCTCCTTTCTAGGAGTTTCCATCACATCAAGCACTGAACCTCAAAGAAAAACTTTTAAACAAGATCAACATAAAATTTACATCAATTTACCTAAGAACGATAACATTTAGAATGTTTAGGCTAGAGACGTGTTTCAACGTCGTCAAACATAGCATCTATCACTAACTTATCTGCAATACATTCCGAGTGTGATACCTCTGTTAGTATGAATTCTTCGTCGAAGTGTACGAAAAAGAACCACTTTAGCTACGCATAACTAATAGCCCTAACAACAATAATGGCTGCAAAACATCTTCAGATCTGCAATTAGTAGTTAAAGTGCTGCAACAAACAGATCTATAAATGGAAAGACATTAAGCGATAAAGTAAAGAGTTTGCTCCATGCATCCAACGAGACAAGACAAGAACACGATTTTTGAATGAATTTTTATATTACAGTGGGCACACGGGAGGAAACAAGAAGGTGTATCCAGATCTCCTCAATGGGATGGGTTCTTTGTAGTCCTCGGCACTTCGGATCTAAGCTTTCTCTCTCTTGTAGATGTAGAAAAACCCAATGTAGAAGGTAGAGCTCAATGGGAGCAAAATGGCGAGTAAATGAGACCAAGTGTATAGATCCAGAGTGATCTAATATGCAACCAAAGGTGAAGAATGAAGGGGAAAACCCTCCTATTTATAACAAAATATTGGGTCATTCTAGATCTTGGTGCATGATTAAAATAATGTTAACCAAATCTAGATCCACCTCTATGGAATATTTTATTATTATTTGTTGGAGGGAAAGGGACTTTGACTTGGGTCAAAATCCCTTGATTAGTGAAGAATAAATAAATAAATGATTTATTTATCCTTTTAAGGAAGTGGTTGAGATATAATCAAATAAATAATGATTTATTTAATTAATAGTGGTTGATTTGGTCATATTTAACAAGGAATATTATTTAAATAATTATTCCTAGAAAATAATAAGATAACTATGGGTGTATCTCATTAATTTCTTTGTTTTTTGGGTTAAACATGATCGGGAATAATAATTAAATTGTGGTTTAATTAATTATTCCTTTTGGGGGTTTCCTTAATTAACATAGTGAAAGCGCTTTTACTTGGGGTAAAACTGGTCTTACATGGTGTACTTGGGTCCATCTAATAATAAAAGGTGAGATGACCAAAAAATGGTGTAACATGATTGCCCCCAGCCGTGCGAGTGTCGAGGAGCAAATCGTATGACCGAAGTACGTTGTAAGAATACAATCACCGGACAACGAAAGGGGATGTCGAGGGAGAAGTGTGAGGTAGATAGTGTGTCGAAGGACTAGACCCTAAGGGAGACGAGACTCGCAGTGCAACAAGTCTCTTTTATGAGAGGGTACTCGTGGCCGAAAGGCGGCGGGGAGGCATACCTATGCCCGCCGTGACAAAGTACAAAAGAATAGTGTGTCCAGTGAAACAAGGGACCGAACCATAGAGTACAGATTGCATAAACAAAGGCGGATAAAAATACAATGAAGAGTCTCACATACATGCCGTGCCCGGGATAACAGACGGGACTAGTACAATAATATCCGAGTACATGAGATAAATACAACCCAAATGCCCCCTCGTAAATGGGGAAGGGCTCACAAAATCCGATCCGATACATGCAAATCATGGAGGCGCCGCAGTGGCTAAGGCCAACATCATCAAAATCCCTGAAGCGGCATCAAAGGCCGCAATGAAGAGGTCATCCCGGGCATGTGGGGGCTGCCACAGAGGGCCACCCCTCATGAGGGCCGAGACATCTCACACACGCCCGGGAATCATCAAGAGCCGCTCATCGGGTCACTGGGACCGTCCCAAAGATACTCATCTCGGTCATGCTGAAAGGAGTCGGGAGAAGTAATCAAGTCAAAGGGAAGTGAGAGATCCCCTCGCCTCGATCCGAGGCACCGAACAAGAGTGGAAGTCGGAACCAAGGTACACCGCCTCTAGACCTTGCTTCGGGAATAAATGCGCCGATGTCGACTGAAGGAGGTCCGCCGTAGGTGAGGCAATAAGAGACCCTCAACTAAGGCACGAGAGAAGAACAATAGAGCGACAGCACAGATCGACACCAATGATGATAGTGGAAAGGGGGAGGATGGAGTGGCGAATGGACGACTTCCCTTGTTAGAGCATAAAGGGCATGAATGACATGGCAGCGACCGACACAATATCGAAAAGGGATAGGGGACAGTGGGGACCGAAGGTCATGATATGCGACACAAGGGAGGAACCAAGCAAAGAAGGATGGAGGGCTATAGTGGGGTGCAAAAGGACGCAGGGATAGACTCCATGAATGCAATGATGACTCGACTTGGATGCTCTAAACAAGGGCGATCGCAGAGTGCTGCCACACATAGGAAAGGCCCCAATGGGGGGTCATAGAAACATGAGTACAAAGTGGGCACTCATGACGAAAAATCAACACGAACATGGACAAGTAAGGGGGCGATGTGGTGCCCCAAGTACAAGTGTCGTAAGTGAGGAAATTCGATTTTAAGGAGTGGTGAAGTGACCCTTCGTGAAAAAAGATGTCGGGTGAAGTATCAAATCACCAAAAACTAAGTAAAACCCATTTGAGAGCTCTGGTGAGATCTATCCAAAGCTGATGTCGACGGTCATCTAACTGGGGCTACGGTGTGGTCGCAGCTGATCGAAAGAAGAAACGGGGGTTCTCTTTTAATGAGGCGCTTTTCCTCCAAAAGCATTCATTTGCTATTGTTGCTGTGGTGAATGTCGAGAGGAGAGAAGGCCCCTAAATCTTGCGCGAACGTAGCGGACAAAGCGACCAGTTGGATTCGAGATCTCGCCGGGCTTGGAGGCGAGAGGCCTAACCTTGCTCTTGCATTTTGATGGATTACATTTGCGAGCTGAGGGCCCAAACCCCTGCAAAACGACTCCCTCCTTCATCTCTATGGCCGGGTCGCACTTTTTGGGAAAAAGTACGACCCGGGATGCGGTGTATTAGGGCAACAAGTGCGACTCGGTCTGCAAAAATGCAGTAAAACTGCGACACTGGGAGATGAGGGGGGTTTGGTGTCTGTTTTATGGGTCGGGAGTTGGATTTTTGGTGAAGTAGAAAAAATGAAAAAAACAGATGTTGGCTATCCTTACAAATCCTTACAAATGATGTAAGGGCCTAGCCATAATGAGTCAAACTTCCCATGACCCTAGGACATCATGGGCTCTGGTCATATACTAGAACAAGGTCGCCTTCGCGAAAAGTGCGAGGTTGGACTTTTCGGTCATACCGAGCTTTGGTGCGTTTTTTGGCCGCTTCCATGGTTTGCAAGGCAACACGGCGGCTCTTCGGAGGCATGCTCAAGCATGATAAGTCATTGTTCTAGCGGTGGGGTGTCAGGGGAGAAGTTCAACGGCTAGTTGTAGAGAAGGAATTTCACACTTGATTGGTAAGACAACCTCCCTCTCCAAAAAACGAGGTGAGGAGGGTTATGGTTGGGGGCGAGGTGCCCCCAAGCATGGTGTGGTCATGCCAAAATGTATCTAGAAAATGGAAATCTAAACACATTTTAATGATGTGGTGTGCCATTTGTTCTCGGTTATGGTTATGCAGCTTTTGAGAAAGGAAATGGAGGATTACCAATCTCTTTTGGTACCGCATATAGGGATCAAATGGAATTTAAGTTTCGAATTGGCATACTGTGTCACTATCCCAAAAGGAGGATTTGGAGATAATGAACCGATGCTCTCGTAGAAAAGCTATAGGTTGGTCAACAATAATGTCTAAGAGATCAAGTTTAATGATGTAAGATGAGGGAACGATAAGGGGTATCGTCCGAGAGTGATCCAAGTGATATGGGACTCTAGAGGTCTCGCTCTAAATGTGGGAAGAATACTCGGGTCTAGAGTCAACACGACCAGATACACTAGGAGAGTGGTGGAGAATGACATCTCGTGGTCTCTCAAATGTGGGTGCCCCCTTACCCAAACATTGGGTTTTAATGTAATGGCCACAAGGTGGATGTGGTGTCAACGCATGGGTTCGATGTAAGGGGGAATAGATAAAGTCAGGGGTGGGAATTTCTTCCATAATGTCGTCATCGTGATAGAAGATGGGGTGACTGGTGGAAGAAGAACCACCTGACATGGTGAAGTGGCATGAATCATCATCATGAGAAGAGAGGTTCACATGCGCATCGTCACAATGGGTGACCCGAAGAGTAAGTAGATAACGATATCTACCGATGTTGAGCCCAAGATGACCGTCGAAGGAAGGTCAAGCAAAACAACGGGGGAGGATTCAGATGGAACGTTCCCCAATGGTCTCATGGATGATGACAGTACAAAATGGTGACCGAGGCTCCGTTGGCTTAAAAAGCGTGAGGCGGAATGTGAATGTCCTCTCCGGTCCGATCGGACGGCCTTGAATTGGCGGGTACAAGTCCAAGGAGGAACTAGTACTCATCAAGGCGGGACAGAGGTGGGTGCAATGGCCGTGAAAATCGCACAAGGCACAAGGGTGGTTTGTGCGCAAGTGTTTGAGTTTTGGGAGGGAGTCGGGGATAGTGACATGGACTTATGGGAGATCGGTGGTCTGGGGAATGTCTCGTTGACCGTAAGCTTGAGGTGGGGCAATTCGAGACACATGTGAGTGGCATGACTGACGACATCACACAAAGCACATCGAATGGCGGGCTTTGGTGGTCGTGGGAGGGTAAGGGATGCTCTGGGGGGCCGGGTCTTGAGGGGTTGCCCCTTTCGAGCTTTGCCTTTCTTCCGCGGAGCCGTCGCAACAGGAGAAGGGTCCCGTGGAGGTGTCTGAGGGCACAGTGGCTATGGAGGAAGCGAGGGGGACCGGTTGGACCCGGTGTCAAAGCCATATAAGGTTTGGGGTGACCAGGGGGGTGGCGGGCCGGGGGTCAAGGTACCGGACCGAATGCCCAAGGTCGAGTTAGGGAGAGAGAGGGTGGCCATGACGGGGACTGAATATACTCCCGGGGAGGGGGAGCCAAGAAGGGGATCCGTCCAGCAGTGTGTGACCAGAGGTACGGCTCCGAGATGGTTAAGGGCAGTGGGGAACCGAGCCGGGAGGATAAAGAGGTTCGGGGATACCAGTCTGTAGGGGAGGGCCGAGAAGGAGGAGGTCCGCGGCGTCGAGAGGAATGGCTAGGAGCGGGTTTCGAGGGCGGGGGGGAGGTTGCGGACTAGCGGGGCAGCCGCTCACGGGTGGCTCGAGACGATTGCATCATGCAAACATTCGACAAGCGGGATCGATAACAAGAGGGGGGGAAGATGAGTGAAAGTACCACAGCGAGGTGGAATCTTTAGTACGACGGGGGAGACACTCGGTCAAAGAATCGACGGTTTGCTCGTTGGCTGAGAAGAGATGGTCGTCTCTGAGGAGGTCTCGAGACTGCGGCTCATGATAAGATAAGCCGGTCAATGGTGACTATCTTCCCATTATGTGGAAAAGACATCTTGCGGAAAACCGCGGATGGGGACGACAGCAGACATGGCATAGGTGTAGCTTGCCCCAATAGAATGTTGTAGTCTAGGGGGCGTCAATGACTTCGACGTCAACGCAAACGGTCTTGCCCAGGCGAGGGTGATGGGACAGGTTACGAAACAGGCCAATGGCCGGGAGGCATGACCGTCCCACGCTCTAAGGGTGATCGTGGAAGGGGCCAGCTCGGGGGATCCGAGTTGCTTCCAAACCGGCTTTGACATCACGCGGTGGATGCCCCCTCATCAATGATACACCGGGAAACGATGGTGTTTCGTATTTTGACCGAGATTTGGAAGGCGACGAAGGAGGGAGGGGAGGGTGGTCCGATTGAGTGGCGTCGAAAACAATCATCTGTCGTCGGCAGGGATCTACAGTCGCCCATCGGCAGATAGTAGAGGCCTTCTTTTGGGAAGGGCATGACTCGGAGGAGTTCCGCAGTGGAAATGACAAAGCAGGGGACTGCGCCAAATCATCTACTATGCTATACGATCGAGCGGCTCGACCGAAAGCGGATTTTGGCGTAATGGTCCCTTTGGAATATTTGGATGAACCTCAACTTTGGGTTGAGGGATGTGTAAGGGGCCATTGGATGTCGAAAGAGGCTCGAGAACTCGAAGAGGGGGGCTCGGGCAGCGATCGAGCAAGAGGCTTGGGGTACCGGCGAGACCGAGTTTGAAGGTTAAGGTCGACGATGAGAGGCGGATCAGAGTTCATCATGAGGATCTCGGTAATTGGAGGAACCCAGAAGGGGAAGGTGGAGTGGCCACTCGTCCGTCGAGTGGTTGGGTAGCCATGAATCCTCGCTGTGCATCCACCGCGCTTGAGGGGGCGGGGAGCGCCATATGCAGGGGGTTGAGAAGGCAAGGGAGGCGAAAGGGGCATATGTCTGGGAGGAGTTGGTGCGCTAGGGCTGTGGATAAGGGTAATGGTTAGGTTGGGCAACATTGAGGTAAGCGAGGAGGTTGGGGAAAAAGGATGAGGCATGCCGTGATCCCGGATGCATGCTACGGGAGGGGAGAGGTGCGAAGTAGTGCCCCCCTCCCCCGCGGAAAACCATAGCTCATGTGAGGTTGAACGTATGGATGAGAGATGGGTCCAATGATACCGTTGGCGGGATGAGGTGCCCCCGGTGTATGGGCATCATTGGGTGTGGGAAGATCGGGTAGGGACAAGTAGGATCATAACTCGTCTCGAGCGTAGATCGAGTCATACTTTAACGCCATTTGGAGGGCATCTTCTTCGGTTTGAGGAAAATGGGATGCGACATCTTTCCCGATAGGGGGACAAAAGAGATCTAAGGAACCATCCATGTAGACACTGGCTTCGAAGGGAGGAGATTGGCATAAGCTCCGTCGTCTTCGCCATTCCTCGGACATGGGTAGAAAGGCGGGTCGAAGAGGTTTGCTTGAAGGAAGTCAAGAGTTCGATACCGAGTTGTCATAACGAAAGGGAAGTCGAAGTAAGATAAAAAAGCCCGGCAAGAGTTGCAAAGGTGGTATGAGAGGAAGTGGGAGTCTGGGTCAACATACCACTTAGAAGCTTCGCTCAGTAAGCGTGCGTTGGAAACTGGGGTCCGAAGACGAACATGAGTCATCGATAATGGAGGTAGATGAACACCACATGTGGAAAGATCGAACATGATTTGAAGGATCTTCTCCAAGCACGACCTTCAAACTTTGGGATGTCGGAAGGGAGCTTTGTTTCAGCATAGCGGGCCAACTAGCGTCATGATGTATAGGGTCGTTTATCAACCGGTCCCGGATCGGGGAGGTCGAGGCCCGCCAAGAAGGGGAGCACGGGTGAAGCCGAGGTAGTTCTCGTGGTGGTTCTCGTTAGTAGTAGTCCCGGCATTAGGGCAGGGATTCCCGCTAGTGTTAGGCCCCTGGACCGTGACATAGTGGAGGTGACGGTGGGGAAGAACCGAAGGAAAAGGAGAGCCCAAAGAATCGCCGAAGGACCGGCTCGACGATGGTGGGACGGGAGCGAGTCGATCGCACGAGACGGCAGGGTGAAGGCCAAGGAGGCTCGGAACGGCGCCTTGGGGGCGCAATGATGACAGGAAGAAGGAAACCGACAAGTGCAAGAAAAGGGACGAGAAATCAAGAAGGTCAAGGGCGGGATAAGGTGCGTGACAATTGATTTTAGAGTCTTTGCCGAGCGGTGTAAACCATGCGCTTCTTCACTTAGGGTCGGTGTGTGGTGTGCGTTAATTTTAATTTTTAAACCCTTTCCGTTGTTTGAGAGCAAAAAAGTGTGCCTTTGCAGTAGCTGAAAATAAACCTAGCGAGAGAACAGAGAATAAAATGCCGAAATAACGGAAAAAATAACAGACTACGTATGCATCTATCTAACCCAAGAAGGTGGGTCTCTCAACACTATGCGTCGAAAAGAAAGGGAAAAACTATGGAAACACACACAAAGGAAGCTCAACGAGATCTAGGGTCAAAGGGGACAGAGATCCTGGAGGATAAAGCTCACGTACAAGGGGTGCGGATCACGACCAAGAGACAGAGGCAAGGTGAGTCGGGAAAAAGGGAAATCAAGAAAAACCCGGGGGAGGGCAAGGGAAGAGGCCTTTAGCAGAGGTCCACACAAAACGACAAGAGGTGATTTGAAAGGAAAAGAGGCCGATTTCAAAGGATCCGAAAGTGAGGTAACAAATCTGAAAAAAAGGGGGCTGAAGCTCCGAAAACCGATGGTCGAAACAGTCGAAACTCTTCCACAAAAAGTGGAGGGTACTAAAGCCCTAAGGGACTGGGTTCCCACTTCGATGAGTAAAAACAGATCGGGATCTTGGTCAAGGCGAGGGTCGAGACGGAGGGTCGGAAAACCCCTGGCAGGCTGCTGCAGTAACCCGTAAAAAGTTAAGTAAAAAATGCCGGAAAAAAAGGTAGGTCTCAGTGTTCCGACCCGATCCGAGTTGAGGTCGCAGGGAAACAGGCCAAAGAAGTGCGTCCCTGTGTCGCGGTTTTGGGCCAAAAGGTGCGACCCCCCTGCTCCGATTGTTTCGCGGCGTGATTTTTGAAAAGTTGCCGCCTCGACTCATGAGTCAGTGTCGCTTACCTGCACAATAGGGGCCGTAAACACACGGAAGTTAGAAATTTTAGGTTTTTAGGGTTTTATGTGAGAAAAATGACATGAAAAGAGAAAAACTAAGCAGCTAAAAAAGAAGCTCTAGGGCCTGAAGCAGCTGGATATGCAGGAATATGAAAAACGGCAGCGGTCGTAATTTAAAACCCGTGTGGAGTCGCCATTTGTTAGTATGAATTCTTCGTCGAAGTGTACGAAAAAGAACCACTTTAGCTACGCATAACTAATAGCCCTAACAACAATAATGGCTGCAAAACATCTTCAGATCTGCAATTAGTGGTTAAAGTGCTGCAACAAACAGATCTATAAATGGAAAGACATTAAGCGGTAAAGTAAAGAGTTTGCTCCATGCATCCAACAGACAAGACAAGAACACGATTTTTGAATGAATTTTTATATTACAGGGCACCTGGGAGGAAACAAGAAGGTGTATCCAGATCTCCTCAATGGGATGGGTTCTTTGTAGTCCTCGGCACTTCAGATCTAAGCTTTCTCTCTCTTGTAGATGTAGAAAAACCCAATGTAGAAGGTAGAGCTCAATGGGAGCAAAATGGCAGAAATGAGACCAAGTGTATAGATCCAGAGTGATCTAATATGCAACAAAAGGTGAAGAATGAAGGGGGAAACCCTCCTATTTATAACAAAATATTGGGTCATTCTAGATCTTGGTGCATGATTAAAATAATGTTAACCAAATCTAGATCCACCTCTATGGAATATTTTATTATTATTTGTTGGAGGGAAAGGGATTTTGACTTGGGTCAAAATCCCTTGATTAGTGAAGAATAAATAAATAAATGATTTATTTATCCTTTTAAGGAAGTGGTTGAGATATAATCAAATAAATAATGATTTATTTAATTAATAGTGGTTGATTTGGTCATATTTAACAAGGAATATTATTTAAATAATTATTCCTAGAAAATAATAAGATAACTATGGGTGTATCTCATTAATTTCTTTTTTTACATACGTAAGTATATCGAAGCTCATCCATGTACCTTCAGGTATATAAGGCAGCGTTCTAGTACGAAATTATAAGGGGGTCCTCTCACTGTGCGGTTTCACATTAGACAATGCTAATACGGACTTGTGCCTCCACATACCTTCGAGTATATTTGGAAGGAAAAATTTAGGTTCCTATGCATCCATAAGTAACCGATACGGCCGCATTGTAACTTGTGATACACCGAACACAACATTCGGGGAGATTGTCTGCCCATATTTCTTGGTTCGCGAGGAGGTATTTTGCAGTTCACAATTACTTGGTAAACCTTTTTCCTAGAATTACCCTTTTATTTTTTTATTTTATTTTTGTCATAATATCAATCAGTAATCATGGAATAATAACATCCCTTTCCCTGTCGTTTTCATAGAATAGCACTTAAACCACCTTTACCAACAAAAGCCATTTCTAGTCAGCGAAGGAAACATCGTTCTACCAAAACTAGTACTATCAGTACCTCTGGTGCGACATCATCCTCACATATACATGGGTCATCTCGAGCTATTTCTAGAAATCTTGGTTCATCCACTGTTGTCGAGATGGAGTCCTCACAGCTACTTGTGGTCATGATCCATCCAATCAGTGATACCATACCTCCTGAACCCGACCTTTTTCAACTAGAAGTTAATCTGGATCCCATAATTCTTTTACCAGAACATCTAGGTCTTGAAGTCGAACAACTGGAAGTTGTTCCTGTATCGGTCGCTCCACAATCGATTATAGCCACATAGTCTCCCATATCACACAATCAACCACCTAAAATATACTTCGGGCCTGACAGCAAAATCCCTCCACCTAGTTTGATTTTGAATGAAGAAATACTACAAGAGGAAAAACCTTTGAATCCAACTCATTTTGGATCGAAGCTTTATCTTTACGAGACCTTTATCAATCACCTCACACTACTTTCTTTGTTCATGTGTTAATTCTAGTTCCCATAGATATTGTATGGTATACATTGGGTCGTATGACAATTTTTGAGACAACATCTTTGGTTGTACCATCTATTCCAATTGTGACAACACCTGCTCTCGCTATCCCATCGATGTTCACCACATCACTAGAGTCATATCTATATGGTGGCTCTTCCGTCCCACTTGGTTACCAATATTTATCTGGAACCTTCTCTGGTGCATCCTCAAACCCATGGACTTCACCAATGTCATCATATGGTATTCTATCTGGTACATCTATAATGAGTACTGAATGGCTTGATCCTTTATATACATCTTCAGTGCAATATCAAGTCGTTCCATCTGGGTATATCCCCTCCAGTATAATTTCAACTAGACTCCCGACATTTTGAGAACAATACATTCCATCTTATTGTACTCCTCATGCCAGGGGGAAACCTATGGTCACCAATTTTGACATTAATCCATTGTTATATTTCCATCCTAATGTTGGCATGATTGTTTGTTAGTGGCATCCCACTCTACCCATCCAACCACAAACAATTGTGCAATCATATCAATCGGTTCAACCTATTGCACCCACATCTAATCCACTTGTTAATACATCCTGACCCCTCTTATAGGATCAAAATGTTGTACCTAAACCATCTCAAGTAGGTCCTTTCACCTAATACCCTCAAGTTTTTGGCCCTCAGACTCCAACTCCTTTGGCTAGTTTACAACAACCTCTTGTATCTGAAATTATTTATTCACAAGCTAGATGTCACAGGAACAACTGGGTTTTGCCTATTCATGACAACTGAATCCAAACTATTATAGTTTGGGTTATAGTATTGGTGGACAGAAACCTTGGCAGCCACAAGCGCAAATTCAACAACCTTCATTCCAACAACAAGTATCTTACATAGGTTTTCTTCAACAAAATCCTCAAGCGTTTGCTTATCAAAACAATCCCTATATGGGCTATCGGAAACAAATTCCTTATGTCGGTGCTCAAAGTCCTGTTGCCTAATAAATTCCATCATACCATGGCTATTCTCAACCTGTCTTAAATCAACCATTTCCCTTTGATGCAACTTGACAATTACCTGATTTAAACCGGTTTACAAAAGATCCAATCATCTATGCTCCTTGGTGGCCGGTGATACCACATAAATTACCCTCGGATATTCCTAAGTTCAATGGAAACCCTGGAGAAGACTCGTTGAGGCATGTTATGACTTATCATTTGTGGTTTTGATCTAACTCTCTAAATTATGACTCTTTTCGACTACGTCTTTTCCAGCATACGCTCACTGGTCCGGCTGCGAAGCGGTACATTGAGTTACCATGAGCTTCAATCGATAATTTCACTACCTTGGCTACTACCTTTCTGACCCACTTCTAGTTACCCATATGATATGAAACTGGAATGGAACTCTTGACCAATTTTAAACAGACTAATAATACGCACATTTTTTATCATATTCATGAGTGGCGTCATCGTCGTATAATGGTCAAGACATTTTATCCTGATCAGCTACTTGCTGAGTGGTTCATTCATTCCTTGTTACCATATATAACTGAGGATGTGTCTAAGGGTGGGGTAATCACTGAATATTAGGTCATTTATCATGCCCAGTACTTAGATTTGATTTATACTCAGTCTGGCATGCTCTATGAGAAAATTCCCAACGCGTCGCGATATAATTTTAATGTTCCTCCTCCATCTAAGGACTCTCATGCCGATGATGGTATGATTGGTACTGCAAGCACACATCAATATATTGCATTTGATCCTGCACCTTCTTTTTAAATTAATTTAGTGTCATCTAACAAAGGAAAAAGTGACAAGAAACCTGGAAGTAAGAAAAATGGGAAATCAAAGAAAAAGAAAAATTATACATCGTAGGAACGATCATCTGATCAACAAAATGGAAATTGGAAACCCCGTTCTCCTTTCATAATCTGTAATGAGGAGCACTTTGTTCGATACTGTCCCCACCGTGCTGAAATCTCAAAATTAATTAAGACCTCACATGCATCCATTGTGTTGATAGATTTATTTTGATTCAAGACACAAATTTGGTTGCTACGGATCCATCTTCTAGTTCCCAAGTTCTTATTCTATCTGTCACGAAGCCAACAACTGATTTTTTGGTGTCAACGCATAATAATTATTACGGTAGTCAGGCTACTGATCAACCTACTACCTCAACTAAGAATCCATCTACAGAATCTATTCCACCAACTACTATTCCTGAATTAACAACAAAGCCACCAAAGGGAGTCACCCATAAATAGGCATTCAATCCTCGAGCCCAAGCTGCTAAAAATTATAATATAGTTGAATATTTGGCTCAATCCCTTTCAACTATGTTGACGCTTGAGGCACTTAAACATTGTCCCTCCTAGAAGCAGGCTTTTTTGTCAGCAATTGGTGGAATCGATCCCACAGATTCCAATCTTGTAGTCTTTAATCATACGGGTTATGTGCCACAATTACTAGCAGAATTAGACTTTTCCATCCAAGTAAATGTTCTTAATCACCTCATTCATCGTACTATTATTGATGAGGTAGCATCTACATGCATTATGTATCTAAACTGCTAGAATTCACTTGGCTCTTCGCGCTTATCTCAATCGCCCATGACGTTGAAAGATTTTGACGGTCGTACATATAAGCCTTACGGTCTCATCAATAACCTACATTTCAAACTAGGGGAAAAATAATAAATGTTGAAGTTGAGGTTGTTGACGGACCCCTTGATTACAAAATTTTACTCAGAAGGCCATGGGTATATGCTATGACTGCGATAGTCTCTACATATTTTAGAATCACCTTTCCTCATAAAGGTGTTATAATAGTAATCAATCAACTCTCCTTCTATGCCTCCAGTTCCTAGGTAACTAGAAGCATTTCGTTAGTTCACACACCCCAAATAGCACTTCAAAACATTGGTGTATGACTCTTAAAGGATTCTTTCCTAATGGGAACCTTTGCATTAATGCTACCTGTGATGCCAACAGAAATTGCAAACATAGAGACCTACTACATGATATCTTCCACTCCATTTGGCTTAAGGAAGATTACGAGTGATTCTGAAGTTGTTATGTTGGATGAATTTCTACCGCCCAGCCAATTGAGTTGGCATAGCAATCAATCTACATGGCTTGGGCCGCGAATCTGAAATCATCGTCGCCAGTCATTTGGGTTGATCGTTCATTATATTTTGGTACTCGATATTATCCTTTTTCATCCACTTTCTTGACTGATGAAAGCATTATGGAATCCAGGATGCCATAAGCAGAACCATGGGAAGATCATCAAATCATCGTTCCTATTTTCAAGATTATGAAGATGATAATCTCATTGAACTATATCACTCATTGATCAAAATATTCTTTTCGAATTATTTTACCATTAATACAATCGAATCCGAGCGAAACTTATCAAATATTAAAGAAACTATTTCTATCGATATTTTGACCAAACCCAGCATTGTAGAAAACATTCATGTCGGTGTGTCTTTTTCTCCATCAGAACTCGAAACTTATCTCTCTCTCTTTTGTGAATTCCGTGATATATTTTCTTGTTCCTACAAGGAAATTTCAAGCATAGATACTAGTATCATTGAACACACCATTAAAATGTACCCTGATGTCAAGCTGGTATGTCAACGCCTTCGTCCTGCTCATCCGAAGAAGGTTGTTGCCATTAAAGTAGAAGTTGAAAAAGTTTCGTATGTTGGTTTCATTTACCCTATTCTGCCAACTGATTGGGTTTTCAACATTGTTCCTGTCATGAAGAAACAAGGGACAATGAGAGTATGTGTCGATTATCGGGATGTCAATCTTGCTTGCCCAAAAGACAACTATCCTACTCCCTTTATCGACCAGATTATTGACGATTGTGTTGGATGTGAAATATTTTCGTTCATGGATGGATTTTCTGATTATAATCAAATCAATATCTGCCCAGAGGACCAATATAAGACAACATTCATCTATTCCTGGGGCACATTCGCTTATCGAAAAATCCCTTTCAGTTTAAAGAATGATGGGGCAACATTTCATAGAGAAATGGATTATTCTTTCACTGACATCAAGCACATCGTTCAACCTTATCTAGACGATTTACCCATGTATTCATGAAATCAGACTGATCACCTAATGCATTTGAGAGTTATCTTTCTATGTCACTAACACTACAAAATACACCTCAATCCACATAAATGTGTGTTTTTTGTTGGTTTTGGTCATTTTTTATGATTCGTCATCTCAAAAGAAGGAATGTCAATCGACCCTCTAAAGGTCCGGGCTATTCTTGATTTTCCTGCACCATCAAATTTTCTTCAGTTACAGAAACTTCAAGGAAAGGCTAACTTCCTAAGGAGGTTCATACCTAACTATGCTGAAATGGCTAAGTATTTAATCGTCTCTTGAAAAATGGGATTCCCTTCCATTGGGATAAGGTTGCGCAAGCTTATTTTGACTTTGTCAAGGATACACTTGTGCAAGCATCATTAATGTATCCCCCCAATTATCAGAGTGATTATTTCTTATATATCGTCGCGGGTGATACGACCATTGCTATGGTATTAGTCCAAGTAGAAGATGGGATAGAACATCTGATATATTATTTGAGTTGTAATCTCAATAACACAAAAGTAAAGTATTCATACATCGAAAAGCTCAACTTGGTGGTCGTTCAAGCTATCCAAATATTTTTCCATTAAATCATTATCCGGAAAACCATTGTCATTTCGGATTGCAACCCCATGACTTAAATTCTATCACGTCGATTTTTGGGGGGGACTATTCAAAATGGATTTTCATTTTAATGGAATTTGATTTGGAATTCATCAAATCCAAGTCAAAGAAGTCTTTAGTTTTGGCTTAGCTTCTCTGCGACCTTCCCTCTGATAGTACTACTACTATATCGGAACCATCTATTCCTGATGAGTCTCTGTTTCTTGTTGGATCATCTGATCCTTGGTAAGGGGATTTTATCATTTATCTCCAAACTTGGAATTCTCAACCTGATATCTCTTGCTCTGAACAGTGATGTATTCGATACCAAGCCAAAGATTATCTGATCGTCGACAATAAATTTATCGTCGTGGTGTCGATACGATTTTAAGGAGGTGCCTCACTCATGAGGAGGCCGAGAAGGTTTTAAATGATTTTCATGTTGGGGCTTGTGGTGGATACTTGTATCGATATGCTATTGCACATAAGGTACACTCCACATCGGTTACTTTTGGCCTAACATATTTTGCGACTGCATCCACTTGGTCAGAAGTTTTCATGCGTGCCAAATATTTGATCGTAAAATCTGCACACCTCCAGCATTGATGCATCCTGTTACCGCTGTGGGACCATTTGCAAGATGGGTCATTGACTTCATTACCTACAACCCTCATTCATCCGGGGGGCATGGTTATATTATTGTCGCAGTAAACTACTTTACCAAGTGGGTTGAAGCAATGGCTACATTCAATAACACAGGTGAAACAACTGCATTATTCTTTTTCAATCATGTCATCTCACGGTTTGGTGTTCCATAGGCTATAGTCAGAGATCATGGTAAGAATTTTCACAATCACTTGATGAATTATTTGACTACCAAATTAGGATTGTCGCATGATATTTCTACTCCTTATTATCCACAATCCAATGGATAAGTTGAGGCTATTAACAATATTATTAAATGAATTCTTCAACGCATCATAGGAGTCCATAAATGAAATTGGCATTTGATCTTATACTCATCTTTATGGGCATAATGAAACTCAGTGAGAAACAAAACCGGATTCACCCCTTTTCAATTGGTGTATGTTCTGGAAGCTATCTTGCTTGTCCAATGTGAAATACCGTCATCAAAACTCATCATTAAATTGTTACGTGAAACCTCTTCTGAAAAAGCATATCTTTTTAACCTCATCCATCTCGATGAAATGTGTCATGAAGCCACATTGGCCAACGAAGTGCATAAGAGACATATAAAGGTGCAATACGACCAACATATCCAACCTCGCATCTTGTCAGAGGGTGACCTAGTCTTACTTTATGATCGGGAAGACAATGTGATAGGTACAGGGAAATTTGAGTCATTATGGCATGGCCCCTATATTTTCAAAATAGTTCTTGCTAAGGGCGCCTACGATTTGGTATATTATGATGGAATTCCATTGGAAAAACCCTGAAATGGGTTGTATCTCAAACGTTACTATGCTTAAACATGAGCATGGTAAAATTTTGTATTATATTGTATATATGCTTTTGATTTGCATTTACTGTCTTAGTTTTTTTTTCTAGATTTTTCTTGGAGTTATTAATACACTTTACATTTAATCGCAAATAACTGAATCTTTGGAACCATTCGTTGGGTATGTTGATGGTGCTAGTCGTAGTACGCAGAATCTATCCTCTGTAGCGTGGGCCATTTTCGCTCTGAATGACGAGTTAGTGAGTTTTCAAGGGATTTGTATCAGTCGATCTACAAACAATATTATTGAGTATAGTGCGTTGATAAAAATTCTCTATGATTCCATTTCATTTGGTATTAACCGCATCATCATTATTTTAGACTCACAACTTGTGGTACTGCAACTTACTAGTGATTATACTGTCAGAAATATAACACTGCATCATATGTTCCTAAGAGTCAGAATTTTGGAAAGACATTTTGATTTCATTCAATATCAACACATTTCCATAACTTGAACACATTAACTGATTCCTTAGCGAATTATGTTATAAACAGACATTTGCAACACATGTAAAGACATATTCTCAATTCACATCACATAATTGAATAGGATTTCACAATAAACATAGGAAAACAATGAAAACAAATAGATAGATACTTACAGGTTTTTACAAAGTTTGTGCCCAAGACACTTTGGTCATCTGACCTCAAAATGTATGTAAAACGTCAAAAGTAAACTAGTGATTCTTGTGATAACAAGCTACCGATATAGCTATCCTACGCAATAACTGGATCCAACGGTTAGGAATGCCAATAGTGTGGCACTGCAGTCTCATGGGTAACTCTTCGATCCAGAAATTTGGAATCCCGAGAGTCAATCCCTCTATGTGTTGCTATAGCCCAGCAAGATTCTCGATCATATCCAAATCCCGAAGGACTACTCTCCCAACAACCCTCTCTTCTGGCTCATCTTCTCTCTGCTCTAACTGACCCACTAGTCGAACTCAACCTACATCTGCATACATAAATACTTTAGTTTAGTCTTGGGAAACATCAAAATACAAAAACATGTACAAACCTTAGAAAAATAAAAAAACATGTTCAAAACATTCTTACCAATTGCACCCCATTGAGCGTTGTGTGGTAGAACCAAGTCTGGATCTCCTTGGAAGTCTACGCCTGCATATGCATAATCATCGATGGCAACCATCTGTCATCTGAACCAAGTGAAGAATGCATTAGAGAATACAATGGTTGATTTACCAACATTTCTAACCATCACCTCTACCCATCTCTACGTCCATGGATCTCTAGGGCGAGATATACCCAGTGTAACATGTTGGGGTTGCATCAATGGAATCTGCTCTAAGGCAAAGGAAATCAGGATCGGGCCATAGTTGAAATTCTTCTTCCTTCCTCCCTTTTCCTTGGTCGTTTGTTCTTTCATCTAAAAGAGGACACCTTCAGCCCAATTAAATATTGTTGGTTCCAAACACTGTAGTGCATACTGCATGTATGATCTGTTTGCCACATGTAGTGTAGCAGTACCGGTAAGCTTTACGATAGTGAATAGGATGGTCCTCAAAGTAAAATCATGTACATCATGGGTGTTTATTTTCCCATCCTTACTAGGTTCATTCCTTGGATTACAATAATGCAATATGTAATCTCTTACTAACTCTCTTCCAAGAGCAGATCCTGAAAGAGAAATGGGTGGACCTCACCTTGATAATCTTGTGAGAAAATAAATTTGTCCCCAATATTGGGACCACTTTGTCCCCATTTTTAAAATCCTATATCACCGGATCCCATGAAAGAACAAGGAAATCGAATAGTTCCCTTTGTTGCCTCATATCCAACAGTCTGAAGTACTTTAGCAACCTATAGTCTCTGAGGGCTCTTACCGTACCCAAATCATTTATGGAAATCATTTTTTGTTCCTCATGTTCTCTTTCCCTCCATGTAATCATCATTTTAATCCAATGAATACCTGAAACACAATCATAATACTCATTAGGATCATTTTCATGCAAAAACCTAGGGAAAATTTGGACACACAGCAAGAAACAAGAATAAAAATTGTGCCCAACGCACCCTAGGTCAAGGGATAGTGTGTTGCATATGCACCTAGCCTTCAATTCTAGTGCACTGCAATGCACCTTTCAACATTGAAGGGTGTGTTTCCCTCTAAGTGTAGTATATTTTTCCTAAGGGGCTCAAAACCCTAAAAACTTGCAAAAAAATGAAACATAAATGCTACTAAATGAAAGAGAAGGTTCATAGCTCCAACTTGGATTGAATGGCGAGGAAAATCATCCACAGAATATATCGCAATCAAATACTGAAGTTCAGGGGAAAAAATTGGTTCAAAGCTCCAAATTTCAAATGGTAAAAATGAATGGTATAAACTCTTTTAATTAGTCATTTGATTATTTCAAATCATATTTAATGTTGTGACTATGATTTTTATTCATTTTTTGTGATGAAACAGGTATTTTTAATCCATTTGATGGTGTTTTGAACAGGTTTTACAGCTAATACATCAGATTATTCATGCACACTTATTAAAGAATGATTTGACCCCAAAGCATACTTTTATCCTTATTTTTTGAACTTTTATAAAAAAGAAAAAGGACTTGAAGTGCACTTTTATCTCTTTTTTGAGCTTCGATAACAACGAAAAAGGAACCTTGGAGTCTTATTTTAGCTCTTTTCAGAATATGATAATGTGAAAATATTGTCGAGCACTTTTCTTTTTGAGCTCGTAAAAGTAAATGAAATGACATCTACTCAGCATAAGTTTAACCCTTTTTCAAACTGAGATGGATTTTTTATGAAAAAGGAAAACCTTAGTCGAACATGGCTAGGAGGTTCTCTCAGGTATAATTTTACACTTTTTCGTACCTAAGTGAAAATTTTATGAAAAAGGACTCATGGAGTTTTCTTTTGTCCTCTTTTTCAAACTCTCTAAATATGAAAAAGGACCGGGTTGTCACTATCGTTAGGCTTGTTAAAACATAAAATAGCAACAAGCTTGTCGATCATGTCAAGAATTGAGTTTCATTTATCACTAGACTCATTAAATTATTAAATAGAGATGCATTCGCTTGAAGGGTTGAATTATAGATCAAGCATATGTTAGCCTCCTCATTCTTGTTAAAAAATAAAGAGGTACTGGTTAACAAATGACCGAGGATAATTTGGGAAAGCAAACAAAACACTTTATGGTAGCAGGTCGCTCTTGAACATGACACTTTCACTCCATCATTGTAACTTTTTGTGTTGGGTAATATTCTTGAAGGTTCATTCATATGTATGGTTCATCATACCTTCACTTTGGTTTTGGGTCAATGCTGCCAACTCATCTCATTGTCGCTGATATGTTCAAGAGAATTCATCTAGTGAATACTCATCCTTCTACAATACTCATAAACCTTAATTTTCATTACAGTCATCCCTAAACATTTCTATATCAAGACACATTTTTTCTCTGAAATCATTAACTCTCGTTTCATGATAAAGTTGCTTCCTGTCGACATCATCTCATCATCCAGGAAGTTTACTTAGAAACATCATCTTCTAGTACCCTAAGGCTTGTTACATCATCGACAATTTTCTCACTTCCGGATCTTTGACCGAAATATTTTGTTTGTCATTCGACATCAAATCATCTATTCATGCCTTGAAAACTATACTACAGTACCTTGATAGCCATTAAAATCAATGCTGGTTCTCTCGCATTTGTTAACAGCTCACATAATTGGCTGGTAATCAAACGATGTCTTCCCGTGTTCGACTACAAATCATATATTTGCATGGCTAGAATTTTACCTGAACGATCGATTGAACGAGATAATAAGACCTTGGATCTAGTTTCATCCATCTGGGCTACGATTTCATGATTGTTGTACACATCATCTCTACGATGAATTTACATAGAGATCATCATCCTAACATGGGCCTATATCTATAGGCATTTCTGTATTGGGAAACATTCGAATGTAGATGACTTTTTGAACTATGTACATGTTATTAGATATTTTATGTGTTGAGCATGGGAATGACTCCCTCAGAAATTCATGATCAAGATGAAATATATCTTGATGTAAAGTATTGTAAGATTGATGCAGGTCACTGTCCACTTCGATTCTGGCTCATCACATCGTAAAGCATCTCATCCAAATACTATTATTATTTTGACTTAATTCTTTAGGGGGAATATGTTATAGGTCAATTTGGGCATCATCCCCTAAGACCTAGTCAAACTGGACATCACCCCGAGGGCCAATGAAATAGGGTTTATCATCCCCTTGTATTTCAGTTTCTACATGCCCTAAGTGAATACATTTCATTCATGGCATCTATTGTGAGATTTCAAATGTTTGAAGTATGTGTTATATCACTTATTGACTCACCAATGTAGTCTCTAAAGGGACTAACTATGTTGCAGTGCCAAATCCTCCATTCAAGGGTGCACTACAGTGCACTTCCCGACACTCAAGAGTGTGCTCACTTCGTACAGAATTTGTTGAAATATGATGCAGAGTGTTGTCCTTGATGGCAACCCACTGAATGAAGATGAAGACATGCGACTGTTGACATGTGTTGTCCTTGATGGCAATCCACCTAATGAAGTTATGCTTGACTTGATGGACTTAGTAAATGATGTAAATCTGATGTGATATAATGTTTGTTGACAATATGATGCTGAGTGTTGTCCTTGAAAGGCAACCCACCTGATGAAGATGATGACAACTTACTTGATGAAGTTATGCTTGATAGAATATGTTCTTGATGAAGGAAATCTGATGTATCTACAGTGAGTACAGAAGGCAATGAAGAAAGGATTTCAGCATGTGCTAATTCTATGATGAAAAAGAGTATGTCTCTAGGTATACGCGGATTGGCCTAGGGGAAGTCACGTATGCACGCGGAAAGGAACGTTCCAAGTCGCGTATGGGCAAAAGCGCTCAAAAAGTGCAAAACCAGGGGTAACCACCATGGTATTGACCCATTGTATTGGGCAATGATCCGCCTAATTGACCCCGTCCAGGTAGTTTTGGGCTCATGGTATTGTTTTGGCCCATGGTATTGAAAAAGGGGCTCATGGTATTGAAAAAGGATAAACCTATATAAGGAGAATAAATTCATTGTGCAAATCATGAGTGTGGGTGCAAGATGTCTGAGCTTGAATGAATACTTCTCTCTGAAGTAGATCTGAATGGAAAGGGTTACACTTGAATGATAAATCTGAATGTATGATGCACCAATGATGAAGAAGGGGATCTAGATCTGAAATGTACTTGTATCTACTATATCTGCTTATGGAAGGTTTTGAGTCAAACATCTGTCTGAAGTAAAAGGGTAAATCTGAACAGAATTGCTGATCTGAAGAAGTATGCTGCTTTATAATGATTGAAGATCTATACGCTACTTAGCCGCAGAGGAAGCGCGTATATACGCGGCTTCGCTGAAGAAAAAGCGCGTATGCGCAATGAAATTGGCTCTATAATTTGTACAGAGGTATACGCGAGTTTATGTGGACGGAAGCGCGTATATACGCGACATCAGTGAAAGGAAAGAACGTATGCAAACTAGGGTTTGCTGAAGTCTGTGGTAAGAAATGTCTGATCTAATCTGTTGTATTGCTGCTATCTGTATTCTACTGTTCTGAGTTGCCTGTATCAGTTTGCTTGTATGGTTGAGCTTGAAAGGATGAAAAGGGTCTAGTCTGAAAATATGATGAAACGTGGTTGGGTCCAAGGTGGTGCTGAGGGTTGTAGCCTTCAGTCAGGGGGTTGTAGCTCCCTTCCAGGTGAGGCTGGTAAACGAGATCGGGGGGTCGTACCTCCCTTCCAGGAGAGGCTGGTAAACGAGTCAGGGGATTGGAGCTCCCTTCCAGGAGAGGCTGGTAAACGAGCGCAGGTGGGTGCCTGCGTGCTGGTCAAGTCTGCGCCAGCACATATGTTGTAAGATGTTTTCTCTATAATAAAATATTGAAGGCTGAGCAACTGCAGCGGTGGTTTTCTCCCGACTTGGGTTTCCACCCAAAAATCCTGGTGTTCATGTGTGATGCTTTGTGTGATGGTTTATTCTGTTCTTACTGCACATGTTTACTGTTTATAGAACATCTAATGAATGAATGATGGAATGATATAAGTGAATAACTAATGGCATAATTAGATCTCTGTGTATACGCGAGTTTTATGAAGGATATCCGCATGTATACGCTACTTGGCTTCAGCAAAGTAGCGTATGGGTTTTAAGGAATGAAAAAGTAAAAATTTTTGAATATGCAGTAAATACTGATTCACCCCCCCCTCTCAGTATTTTTCCCAACAATTGGTATCAGAGCAGGTTCTTCTGCAGAAGCTTGATCGCTTGTTGAATATGCAGTAAATACTGATTCACCCCCCCCTCTCAGTATTTTTCCCAACAATTGGTATCAGAGCAGGTCCTTGTGCAGAAGCTTGATCGCTTAAAGGAGATCCGTCGCAATGGGAAGTCAAGAAGGAGTAATGTCTATAAAGCCACCTCTATTCAATGGAAGAAATCTAATATTCTGGAAGGTACGTACAAAAGCATATCTGCAAAGTCTTGGTGCAGATGTATGGGCAATCGTGGAAGAAGGTTATCAATACCCGACAAGTATTCCTACCGATGCAGCAGAAAGGAAGAAGTATGAAACCAATGCCAAAGCAGTGAATGTCTTATTGGGAAGCATGTCTGAATCAGAATTTGATAAAGTGATGCAGCTACATTCAGCAAAAGAAATATGGGACAAAATCATTCTAAGCTATGAAGGAGACACAAAGGTAAAAAGTGCAAAACTCCAAACTCTTAGAATTGAATATGAAAATTTGAAGATGCATAGTGATGAGAGTGTTGCCGGTTTCTTTCTTCGTCTGGATGATATTGTAAATCGAATGAGAAATTTGGGTGAAACCATAACTGATACTACTCTGGTGGAAAAGGTCTTAAGATCCTTGACTTCAAAATTTGACTCTAAAGTTTCAGCTATTGAAGAAAGGCAAGATCTGCAAGCGCTTACTATTGTTCAATTACATGGTACTCTGACTGCTTTTGAAATGAGACAAGGAGGTCCTTCTCAAATAAGAGAAGCTGCTTTTAAGGCATCTACAAAAGGAAAGGAAAAGGAAGTTGTGAAAGAATCCAGCTATATATCCGATGAAGAAGAAGCGAATTTCGTGAGAAAGCTCCAACTAGGTACTGGAAGATTCAAAGGTAAGCTTCCCTTCAAATGTTTTGAGTGTGGAAAAGTTGGTCATTATGCTGCAAAATGTCCTTATAAAGGAAAAGAAGTGGTAAGAAGGAATAAGAACCGATCTAGCTCTAAGAAAAGTTACTATACTAATGAAGATAGTGATGGGTCATCTAATAGTGAGGAAGAATGTGAAGAAGATCCTAGACTTCTCATGGCATTTGAACAAAAAGAAGAAAAGGATACTTTTATGGATGCTCTAGAGGAAAACGATTTTCTTGAAGAAAATAATCAACTCAAACTACGCTTAGAAGATTACAAAATTCTCTTAGAAGAACAAAAGATAATCAGAGAGACCATTGAAAAGCAACTTGAAGAAGCAAAGAAACATATTGAAAAACTAGAATGTGAAGTGGTAAGTCAAAGAAAAGAAGTTGAGAAAGAAAAAACCTTGAATCTTAGATTTGCTAAAGGATCTGAAACCTTAGATGAGATCATCAAGGTACAACGCTCTCCTCTTATAAAGACAGGTCTTGGATATACCGGAGAATCTTCTCAAACTTCAGCACCAAACTTTCTAAAAGCAGTTACAGGTGGTTTACATCATTCAGCCACTCAGCAAGAGAATAAAGGATTTCTACAGGGAAAGCAGGACCATCTCAATTCAAGGAACACTAACAAGGATAGCTTTCAAAGACACTACAACCAACAGGTAAATTCAAATAGAAGATTCCATGATCGCAGAAATTTCTACTTCAATGGGCAATGTTTCACGTGTCACAATTCTGGTCATAAAGCTATTCAATGTGTTGCATATAAAACCATCATGACAAGAGAAGCAAGAAAGAAAAGGTTGGATACTGAACCAAAGAAGAATACCTATAACAATTTTTCTCCTCTTCAAAGTGAAGTTGAATGTACTCATTGTAATAACTTTGGCCATGAAGAATCTGAATGCAGGAACAAGATCCAGCCAAAAGAACATGTTCCCTCAAGCTCTAAAGTGTGGAAAAAGAAAGAACCGCCAGTTGAAAATTGTGGGATAGCATTATTTGCATAAGGTGAAGAAAATCAATGGTACATCGATAGTGGGTGCTCAAGACACATGACAGGTGACAAAAGCAAACTTCATACTTATAATGCTCTAGAAAAGGAAAAGAAAGTTACATTTGGAAATGATACTCCTGCCGTAATTAAAGGAAAAGGGTTAGTATTTCTAAAAGAAAAAGTGAAGGCTAAAGATGTCATGTATGTGGATGGATTAAGGCATAACCTGTTAAGTGTTAGTCAAATGTGTGATCAAGGAGCAGAAGTGGTCTTCAGTTCCAAAGAATGTGTGGTTCGTGATCTTGATATAGGTAAAATCATTATAAAAGGAAAAAGAAATCCAAGCAACCTGTATGTACTAAACGACATAGATCAATGTTACTTGAGCAAGTCTTCAGAAAATTGGTTATGGCATAGAAGGCTGGGGCATCTGAGTTTCTCTCAAATCAACAAAGCAAGCAGATTTCAAGCGGTTCGTGATCTTCCCAAGATCAATCTTCCAGAAAGTACCATATGCAAATCTTGTCAATTTGGTAAGCAGACCAGAGTTCGATTTAATGCCAAAGAAGGATCATCAAGTAAGCCTCTTGAACTCATTCATACTGACATCTGTGGACCTATGAGGAAAAATTCATTACGTGGGGAAGAATACTATATCCTATTTATTGATGATTACTCCAGAATGTGTCATATCGCGTTTATTAAACACAAAGATGAAGCTTTTGAAAAATTTCATAATTTCAAAGCATTGGTAGAAAATGAATTGGATTTAAAAATCAAGTGTCTTAGATCTGATCGAGGAGGAGAATATTCATCAAATGAATTCTTTGAATTTTGTGAACAACATGGGATTAAAAGACAGTTCTCTGTAGCAGGCACTCCACAACAAAATGGTGTAGAAGAAAGAATGAATAGAACAATTGTTCAAATGGCTAGAGCTATGCTTGCTGACTCTAATGTTCCTGACATATTCTGGAGTGAAGCAACACGTGCAGCAGTTAACATTCTCAACAAGGCTCATGTTCGGGTAAATAGTGACAAAACTCCATATGAACTCTGGTATGGTAATTCTCCCACTGTGAAGCATTTTAAAGTTTTTAAAGACGCTTTATCACACACGATGAGAGCTTATAAACTCTGAACTGGGATCATGAAGAGTCACCTTGTTGTTCACCTCTTTGGCTAAAGACTAACAAGAAACCACTAGGTTTCAATCACAAGCACGATACAAGTTTGATGGAAATTTCAAAGTCCTACAGAAAATGCAGGCACACATAAGGATAAAGAAGAGGGTCTTCTTCACAATTGGAGGAAATGAGACACAGAATCTATATAATATCCGAATGATCTATCTAAATGATCCAACAAACTGAAAGAATCAACTATTGTTCCAGCATGTAGAGATGAATCAGCAACATGAAGGAGAGAACTTCAGCCAAGATCATCAGTTTCACTGCTTTTGTCCACTTGAACGACTGAACAACTGCTGACAACAGATGTTGAACCAAGCCATGAATGAAGAGATTGATCAAATTGAAAAGAACCACACTTGGGAATTGGTACCAAGACCACATGATAAAAATTTCATTGGAACCAAATGGATATTCAAGAACAAGCTAAATGAGAATGGGGACGTTATAAGAAACAAAGCTAGACTGGTTTGCAAATGGTATACTCAACAAGAAGGTATAGACTTTGAAGAAAATTTTGCTCCTGTAGCTAGACTTGAAGCCATAAGAATGTTTCTTGCTTTTTCAAGTTACCAACAAATCAAAGTCTATCAAATGGATGTTAAATCGGCTTTCTACGGTATGACCCAGAAGAAGAAGTATATAGAACAACCAAGGATCTATTTTGGGAAATGATGCAAATTTGTTTGTAGACTTAAAAAGGCTCTATATGGTCTCAAACATGCTCCAAGGGCTTGGTATTATCGTCTTGAAAAATATCTTCATCAACAAGGTTTTTTAAAAGGGTCTGCTGAAAATGATAAACTATTGATTGTGGTTGTATATGTTGATGATATCATTTTTGGGAGCAACGAAGAATCTTTGAGTCCAAAATTTGCTTCTGTCATGCAGCAAGAATTTGAAATGTCTTTACTTGGGGAACTAACATTCTTTCTTGGCTTGCAAGTGCATCAAAAGGCAAATGGTATTTTCCTATCTCAAGCAAAAAAGTATCTTAAGCAAATTCTGAAGAAATATGGCATGGAAGAGTGCAAACCAGTAACTACACCAATGATAACCGGATGTAATCTCAGTTCTCATGATAATTCTCCTACGTTGAATCAACCAGAATACAGATCTATGATACGAAGTCTACTTTATATCACTATGACTAGACCAGACATTATGCATGTAGTTGGGATTGTTGGACGATTCCAAGCTAATCCAAAAGAGCTTCATCTTTCGTGTAGTTAAAAGAATTAAATATCTACAAGGAACTCAAGAATTTGGACTATGGTATCCAAAGAATGCCGATCTTACTCTTCATGCTTACACTGATGCAGATTGGGTTGGAAATGTTGATGATCGGAAAAGCACTAGTGGTGGTGCATTCTTTATGGGGCCCCGGCTAGTATCTTGGTTCAGCAAGAATCAAAGCTCTATTGCCTTATCTATAGCAGAAGCAGAATATGTGGCTGCTGCATCATGTTGTACTCAACTTATTTGGATGATGCAAACCTTACAAGACATTCAAATCAAATTTTCACCTCCTATCTCCATTATGTGTGATAACACTAGTGCCATCAGTATCTCAAAGAATCCTGTTATGCATTCGAAGACCAAGCACATTCCCATCAAATATCATTTCCTACATGAACAAGTGCTTGAGCAAACCGTGAAGTTGGAGTATGTTACCTCCAAAGAACAAGTTGCTGATATCTTTACCAAACCTCTACCCAGGGAAGCGTTCGAGTATCTAAGACAGAAGCTCGGAGTGGTCTCTGCCAGTCAAAAGAACAAATCTGCATAAATTTTAGAAGATGGCTTGGGATACGCGGGTTTCCTAAAACACAGTCGCGTATGTACGCGAGTTCCTGCACAGAAAACCGCGTATGATTGGTTGCTGGCAATTTTTGGTTGGTTCAGCTCTCTTCAGCACAGCTGCAGTGCTGTTTGGTATCTCTCGAGCACTCATGCATTCTCTGATGGTGTTCCAGTTCTCATAATTCTTTTTCTAATGATTTAATGAAGATGCCTTGATGATTTGTTGATGAAAGTGTTCAGGATGCACAAACTAAAGGGGAGCCTTATTCATACGAAAAGAATGCTTGGATGCACACAGGGGGAGCATTAGCGTTGCTGAGTATAATGCATTGTTGGCATTATGATGGTTCTGAAATATGTTCTCTTTCTTGAGGACTTTCTGGTGTTGGTCTTAAAGTTATATTTGTAGTTTGATGAAAAGGTCATGTTGAGACCCATGATGTAAAATTGTAATATTCAGTCATGTAAGGACTTGTCAAATTTGTAAACCCACTTGGTTGGGTAGATGAGTCAAATTTTGTAAACCCACTTGGTTGGGTAGCTGAGTTGAAATGTGTAAACCCACTTGGTTGGGTACTTGAGTCTTATATGTAAATCCACTTGGTTGGATATTTGATGTAAGTATGAGTCATTGGTGATAGGAAAGTCATAGAGTCATGTACTTCATTGAAAATATGTTTGAAGATTCATCATGAACTCAGGGGGAGCTTGGTCACTTCAGTATACATTAGATATGCAGAATGCTTATTCTACATGAGGAGAAAAGGGGGAGAGTGTGTTGGTTTTGATCCGCCCTTTGCCCTTGATGTCAAAGGGGGAGAGTGACATGGTGTTTGAATGCAGATAATGGTGTCAAAGAATTGGGAGAGTGACATGGTGTCAATGTACTTATCTGTTGTAGTAACCAAACACCATCGTGGTTGCCATCAAGTCCAAAGGGGGAGATTGTTGGAAATATGATGCAGAGTGTTGTCCTTGATGGCAACCCACTGAATGAAGATGAAGACATGTGACAGTTGACATGTGTTGTCCTTGATGGCAATACACCTGATGAAGTTATGCTTGACTTGATGGACTTGGTAAACGATGTAAATCTGATGTGATATGATGTTAGTTAGCAATATGATGCTAAGTGTTGTCATTGAATGGCAACTCACTTGATAAAGATGATGGCAACTTACTTGATGAAGTTGTGCTTGCTAGAATATGTTCTTGATGAAGAAAATATGATGTATCTACAGTGTGTACAGAAGGCAATGAAGAAAGGAATTCAGAATGTGCTCAAAGTATGATAAAAAGAGTATGTCTCAAGGCATACGCGGATATGTCTAAGGGAAGTCGCGTATGCACGCGGAAAAGAACGTTCCAAGTCGCGTATGGGCAAAAGCGCTCAAAAAGTGCAAAACCAGGGGTAACCACCATGGTATTGACCCATTGTATTGGGTAATGATCCGCCTAATTGACCCCGTCCAGGTAGTTTTGGGCTCATGGTATTGTTTTGGCCCATGGTATTGAAAAAGGGGCTCATGGTATTGAGAAAAGATAATCCTATATAAGGAGAAGAAATTCATTGTGCAAAATATGAGTGTGGGTGCAAGATGTCTGAGCTTGAATGAATACTTCTCTCTGAAGTATATCTGAATGGAAAGGGTTACACTTGAATGATAAATCTGAATGTATGATGCACCAATGATGAAGAAGGGGATCTAGATCTGAAATGTACTTATATCTACTAGATCTGCTTATGGAAGGCTTAGATCTGAATTGAGGCGAACATCTGTCTGAAGTAAAAGGGTAAATCTGAACAGAATTGCTGATCTGAAGAACTATGCTGCTTGAAGATCTATACACTACTTAGCCGCAGAAGAAGCGCGTATATACGCGGCTTCGCTGAAGAAAAAGCGCGTATGCGCAATGAAATTGGCTTTGTAATTTGTACAGAGGTATACACGAGTTTGTGTGGACGGAAGCGCGTATATACGCGACATCGGTGAAAGGAAAGCGCGTATGCAAACTAGGGTTTGCTGAAGTCTGTGGTAAGAAATGTCTGATCTAATCTGCTGTGTTGATGCTATCTGTATTCTACTGATCTGAGTTTCCTGTATCAGTTTGGTTGTATGGTTGAGCTTGAAAGAATGAAAAGGGTCTAGTCTGAAAATATGATGAACCGTGGCCTGCAAGTTGTGTTCTATTGAATTTGTTGGATCCAGTGTGAAAATTGATGAAACGTGGTCCAAGGTGGTGCTGAGGGTTGTAGACTTCAGTCAGGGGGTCGTAGCTCCCTTCCAGGAGAGGCTGGTAAACGAGATCGGGGGGTCGTAGCTCCCTTCCAGGAGAGGCTGGTAAACGAGTCAGGGGGTTGGAGCTCCCTTCCAGGAGAGGCTGGTAAACGAGCGCAGGTGGGTGCCTGCGTGCTGGTCAAGTCTGCGCCGGCACATATGTTGTAAGATGTTTTCTCTATAATAAAATATTGAAGGCTGAGCAACTGCAGCGGTGGTTTTCTCCCGACTTGGGTTTCCACCTAAAAATCCTGGTGTTCATGTGTAATGCTTTGTGTGATGGTTTATTATGTTCTTACTGCACATGTTTACTGTTTATAGAACATCTAATGAATGAATGATGGAATGATATAAGTGAAGAATTAATGGCATAATTAGATCTTTGTGTATACGCGAGTTTTATGAAGGATATCCGCGTGTATACGCTAGTTGGCTTCAACAAAGTAGCGTATGGGTTTTAGAGCATGAAAAAGTAAAAAGTTTTAGTTTGCCCTAAATACTGATTCACCCCCCCTCTCAGTATTTTTCCCAACACTTGAGCGGTTGGTCTCCTGTGAGAAGAATTCTCCTTGTTCTGGGAATCTCCACATGGCCAGAGCCTTCTATAAGAGTCCATATTTTTCAAACTTCGAATCCAAGTGTCCATCTAACACCTATGAACTTGGGAACATGTCTTTCCTATTATTATAAAGTCATTCATTGAGAAACTACCATAAGTTTCCCTATCAATTGAGCACTCATCCTAGTGCTAGGGAAGGAAGAAATTTGGTAAACTTATGTTGATGGATTCTCATTTGATAAGAGAGTGAAAGTATTGATATGTTTTTGGTATGATGTTGGATGTGATGAGGCTGGAATGAAGCTCGAGTAGGTTAACAACAAATTGATCCATTGGTTGTAATCTTCCCCTTCTACTCTTTAATAAATATTGTTGTTCATTTTCCCATACATATGTCTCTATTTCTTGTGCAATGTTTTATTGAATGATGTATGTATTTCATATCTAATCAATTTGATTTGAGTAAGATAAGTAGATATCTGTATATTGCATGTTATTTTTTGTTCGTTGTTTGTGTTTGCAAGAATTTATCTAGCGACTTGGGTTGGATTGAGAGTGACGAAAAAATGACAAAAGTAGAAGGAGAAGCGAAAGAATCACAAGTAGGCTCCTTTACCATTCTGTATATATTCTTGTTTTAGAGAAAGTGATAGTTATTCCTTCCTCTATTTTTCTAAGTGACAAACACCACACTTAGGGAATTTGGTTTATCCATAGATCACAATTCCTCATAACAAAAGGGTTGAGGAATGATTTCTCATTGGTGTGAGGCTATAGTGTTTGCATGATTCATTGATAGATAGTAGATCAAGCATTGTTAAATGAAATAGTTGAAGAGAGTGATCTTGGATTCAAAGGATTGAGGGAGGCTTGACCAAGCTACTATAGTTGTAATCTTCCTTCACTTATTTATAATATAAAACTGCCTTTGTTTTGTCCTCTTGGTTGTCTTAACGTTGCATTAGGTTGTATATTTCGTTTAAGATATATGTGATAAGTGGCTCAGATTCATATTTATTCATGTTCAGTTATATGTTAGTTTTTTATTGTTAAGTTTGATATACTGTGAGGATTACTCTCTTCTCTTGTTTGCTTGCAGGATCTGACCTTGGAGCTAGTGCGATGGTCTTCCACTTCACTACATTGAGCTCTCCAGCAGGACTTCACAATGCATTGAGGTAACTCTTCTCTCATCTACTTTGTCAATAAATATTTAGCATGAACATGTATATTTTTTCTCTATTACAGTTGCAGCTAATCTGATAGTTTGCCTTGGGTCCCGAGAAGTCCCAAGAAGGATTTTACATCTGCTACCACCCATGTATTTTACCCTAAAGAAGAACTACTGACTCTACTAGCGACTACTTCTTAGTTCTCGGTTTTGATTTTGAGCTCCTAGATATCTCCTTCTATGGCTTCCCATTCTTCTCATATCCCTTTCTGACCACTCAGTGTCCTTCACAACCTTCTTTGTTGTTCACATTTTCAGATCAGGCTCTGGTTGCCTTTGTTTTGCAGCCTTTCCCTCTGTAACACACCCTCACTATGAAATATAGAGCATTATAATGCACCTCAGTCTTGTGAACAATGTGTTAGTCCATCTACTAATGCCCGGTTTACTCTGCTAAAAAATTTTGTGCAACCAAAATCTTCACGTTCACCCTCTGTTGGGAATTCCTGGGCTCATAGGTGGCTTATTTTCTGTTCTTGGTTCCTACAACTGAAAATTTGTGCTTGGTTTCTTGTTTGCATGGTTGTTTTTTTCTTTTTACGAGGTTATCTTAAATGCATTTGATTTCTAAAAACAGAAAAGAAACTTTTCATATTATGAGGCAAATGATTTTATTTTGTATGTATATTGGGTTAGTTAGTTGTTAGAAATAATTATATATCTATATCTTTTATAGGTTGAACTACATGTTGGATGTGTGTTTTTGCTTAGATGTATAAATTAATTTCTCCTTCTAGAAAAGCTCTTTCATCAAACAAAATTTAAAAGCATTTTCTACATGATTTGTGTCAAAGTCACATAAAATTCCATACGTCCACTCCCCCTCAGAATACTTTAATACAAGTACACTAAAAATAAAGCGCTTAGTAAAAAAAGTCAAAAACTCTTTTTTTAGATCACACAAATATTATTTCAAGCTAGGATCTTGGGTTAGGCAGTGGTGAGAAAACTACCCAAAATCACAAAACTGAAAAACTAGTGTCATTAAAGAGAGAAAATATTGTTTCACTCACATCATCTAGGACTGCTCCCCTCATGAAGGAGTTAAATGCGATACAATATTGGAGTGTGTGAGAAGGTATCTCATCATCGATCACATTTCCGATGGGCATTCTTTATATTTGGGTTCCCCTCGTGGATGTTGGAACTGGATCGGGGATACAGGTGTCCTGCCCATACAACATCTTGTCCACGACCATGACCCCACTAGTGGTGTATTTGATTTTAGGTGATGTTGGTGGCCAGAATTTTAGGCACGAACACAAGGTGACCTAGGCTAGCTTCTCTAGTACCTAAAACAGATGAAACTACTCCATCTTCAGTTTTTGGGAGGGTGCTTGTCTTAACGAGAGTACTTGGTCCCATTATCTGAGGTTCGGGTGAATTTTAGTAGTAATCGTAACTATACTTATGACCAGCTCTCTCTTTTTGAAATTGTGATACTAGGTTTCATCTCCAGTGAGTGGTAGTTCTCAGACAGATTCATATCCCTTGGCTGCTTGTTGATTTTCTTTTAGAGCATTTTTATTTTTAGGTGTTGGTTTGTTATCATTGAGACTATATACAAAATATTACTTTAAAATATTTGATAAAATTTATTGGTCATCGTGGCTACCTTCGGCCCCTGTCATCTATCTAGGTGACAAAGTGGTCTTCCTCCACTGACCCTAGAGGATTTCTCGAGCCTTGGTGATTCAAATTATTCCTCGTCGGGAGAACACTCTCTAGTGTCAAACCATTATTCGTACACCACTTCCCAAGATACTATATTTCTTAATTATTTTTTCACTGAAGGAGTTGTACCTCCTTATCATCCTCCTCTCGTTGATCCTCTTGGGTCAATGTTCCTTCAAGTAGCACAAGTACCTGTGATTTATTTGTCTATACCCACATCCAATACATAAATGGAATCTAGTAGGTTGTGGGCCTTTGTGGAAAATTTTCCTCCACCTCCACTCCCCCCACATATTATTATTTCTACGCAACTATTAGGTTACCCTACTATCCAAATTATGCCTTGTCCCAGCAACTTTGTTACACCATCTCTGATTGGATTCAAGTACATCTCGGTCAACATTCATTTCATGTCTTCTCTCAGACCTTCAGCTACCTCTTCTAATGGCACTGCTAGCATGACTCCTTTTAGTAACCCTTTCGGTTGGAATCCTTTGCTAAGTTCATACCCCTAGGCCCTGATGCCAGGGGGGTAATGTTCCTAGACCATATATACCAGGGGAACCTTTGTACCCATTCAGTCTATAGGACAACCTGTTCCATCACTTATTGATTTGAATCTTTCTAGTGGTCAATATCTTGGTGTAGTTCCTACACCAATTGTTAATTATGTGGCCAACAGTATCCCACAGCCAAATATTATTGCATCCAATTGAACACCCCTTCCCCAAACTCAGTTTGGTCCAAGGGGAAATTACTCTTCTGGGGGCAATCAACTTTTTGCACCCTAGCCTAACAGCCCATACGGACAACCACCATACATGTCTGCACCACCACTGCAAGAGATATATTATCCTATTAACCCCATATGTCCTTTTGGAAATGCTTTGATGGGAGGACCTTTGGGTCCTACTAGTAATCTGACACCTTCTTGGTAAGATTCGGTGGCACCCATTCCATTGCCATTTTTGGAAACTTTAGATATCCCAAATCAGTATAAACTTAAAAATGATCCCATCAATCATAACATGCACTGGACTTCTATACCACATAAGATACCGGTAGATATTCCCAAGTTCGAAGAGAAAGAAGGGGATGACCCAGCCACACATGTCACCGCCTATCATCTATGGTTTGTATCTAATTCCATGGTCGATGACAAAATCTAGCTTAGACTCGTCCCCTACATTGGATTGACTAAATGAATAGCTCAGACCGGTGAGGAGCTAAAGAGGGCAAGAGGCTTTCAAGAATCCTCTTCAAACAGATGAAAACATGGAAAATTAAACAAAACTCAAGGCAAAGCAAAGCAATCTAATGAATTCTACCTTTATAACTTGTTTGTTTAATTTGAGAAGAAAGGAGAAGGAAAATGATACACATGAAACTTTAGTAAATTTACAATCACAGAGAGAAACACACCATAAAAACATAGAGCCACATGGATCCCAAAGAGTGCTGCAAACCCTAGTCTATTCCTTTGCCAAAATTGCAAAGATGAAATGTACAATGAAGTGCCAAGCAATCCCAAGTGTTCAACCTCTGAAAATGACTGAGAAAATACAAGATATAGACAAGCCTAACTCATTCCCATGCCTATATGGATCGATTTAACTAGTTTAGGAGCTGTTTCAACAAGATCTAAACTAAGAACTGGAAAATAGGCAATGGAACAGCTTGCCTCTATAAGATAGGAAACTGATTATTTCAGTTACATTTCACTTTTTGGTGAATGAATCTACTTGGATGAGTAAAAATGTGCAAAAATTACATCAAAGTTATGAAATTACATCAAGTTACATCAAGAGTTTCACATTTGGAGATAAAAAATTCAAATTTTCCAAAACTAAGCGAAAATCTGAGTTGCTGAGTGAAAACTAGGCCAAAATTCCCAATGTGCCGCGCCTGAAATATCTATGCGTCGTGCCACTTTGAGGCTGATTGTGAGGGACTTCCTGAAGTCCAAATTGAGTGCAAGATAGCGCGTTGGAAATATCTGCCTATCTACTTTCCAACCCAAGTGGAATTTCTGAATTTGGTTGCCATTTTCCACTCCAAAAATGATTTTTCCCAACACTGCTTCATTAGTGTCCAAAAAGTGGCAGAAAGGTCATTTTTAGGGTGTTTTTGACCCTTTAGGAAACCCAAAACTTGTCAAAATCCTTAGGTAATGGGTAGGAATGCATAAATTTTCATGAAAAATCTAGAAATGCAAATTTTTCTTCAAGAGGAGCTGCCAATTATAAGTGCGCGCCAACTGGCGCTACGCGTCAGGCGAAAAAATCTGTGTTAAGGCCAAAAAAATAAAAATTGACAAAACGTTTCCCAAATTTCTTGAAATTTGGGTTGAATGTCCATGATCAAGTGCTATGATGAGCCAAATAATCTTTGGCCAAAATTTGAAGTCTATCATGCCTTTTACGACGCTTTAATGCCCTCTTTAACTTTGCCTTCATGTTTTTGAGCGCCATGGATGAGTGGGACTGATGAGGGGAGGGTTTGATGCTAGTTGTAGGATTTTAGGGAATTAAATGGTTTAGGGGATGATATCTATGGTTTGGGATGGAAATTAAGGTTTGGGGATATTTAACTAGGATTTGGGATAGTGGGATTAGGGATTTAGGGCTAGTTGATTAGGGATATGGGAAATGTGGAATGGGTAGATGAGAATGTAAAGAGAGGGAGAAAATGATTGAGGTAATGAAGGAGTGAGGGAGTTAGAAATGGCTAGGAGTGGAATTGGCAGTGAAAAATGCAATTTTCAAACCCTATGCAACTGCTTTTGGCAAGAAATGTAAAGAGGTATGGTATTGATTTTTTCTCATTAAATCACCATAAGAACCAAGAGAAATTCATTCATTGGTCATGGAGGGATGTTAACTTATTTGGGAAATGAAGAATTTAGAAATTTGAGAGCTTTGGTGGAATATTTGAATGTATTTCAAGCTTTTTAGCCCAATGCGTAGCGCCATCTCAATGCGTAGCGCCAGTTACAAAATTACACTACAAACCACTGCCCAATGCGTAGCGCCATCTCAATGCATAGTGCCTTTTTGCAGGAGTCTTTTGGAGGCCTTCCCGGTGTCCAAAATGGGTGTGGGATAGCTCCTTGGAAATATTATTGAGTCTAATTTCCAGCCCAACTGGAATTTTTCAATTTGGAGTTCATTTACCCTGTCAAAACTCAAATCTCCCAAGACTGGTCAAAATGTGCAAAATGAGGCTGCCTCAAGGCAGAGTGCTGTTGCGGTCAACTTTTGAAAGTCTTAATCAACTCCAAATTGAGCTCATGATAGCTCATTGGAAATCTATTTGTGTCTAGTTATCATTGGATGCATCAAGTAATTCATTTGGCCAACCAAGCTAGGAGAAATCATAATTTTCCCAAGGTCACTTCAGAGGTGCATCAATTCTCCTGAGGCAACTGTATTTTTAACATTTCTTTAAAACCATGACACATGTGTAAAAATTGAAGGATTTTTTTCTTCCTTGGCCTGTTTTGGACAAAAAAATCTCTCATTTTTCCCAAATTCATCTTTTATTGCTCAGAAACATCATTGGAGTAAAACCTATCCCGATGTGTGGAACAAGGGATTTGTCGAAATGAAGCAAAATGAAGGGGATAAGGAGCTTCTAAATTCTTGAGAAAATTTTGAGAAGTAGGGAGGGATGTCAGGAAGCAGGGGAAAGTGGAATTTTAGAGATTGAGTGAGGGGAAGGGGTCCAAAAGGGAAAAACACAGGCCTAGCCTAGAAAATTGCCAAGTTGTAGCAAGAAACTAGGGTTTGTGCAAAAATGAGGAATTTGGGGGATCTCAGTGATGGGAAGTGTTTAATAAGGTACATTAAGGATAGGGGAAATTTTATGAACATCAGGATGCAAGTTTTGCTGATGATTTTACCATCCAAGAGAAATCACCTCCAAAACCCTAGGAAAGGGAAATGAACCTTACCTAGGCACAACTAAAACATGAATAAGGTGTAAAATGACCCAGTGGAACTTGACATGATGATGAAAACCCTCTGAATGATGGTACACTCAGCTGAATGGTGACATGGACTGACATTTTGACAACTTTGAAAAGAATGAAAGAAAACCCTAGACCTAATACTTAGTGACCAAATTTTGCTTGAAAACTCACTGAAATGACAAAATTTGACCTTGAAACCTCAAAATCACTTTGTAAGAGCATGTTTGATCACTGGAGGAAGGCTGCAAAGGCTGACACTAACACCATCCTCTCTCCCATTACTACTCCTTTTATCGATCTCCTAAATTAATTCCTACCTACGGACGAAGATATTAGAGATATCATGTTTTTATAAGAGTGACCTTGGGATGATTTTGATCACCGCGCTTCGATATCTAATTCAGACGCATCATCTATACAAATCCTGCCTTTTGACCCACCTGAGATTATTCCATATGATTATAAGACAGTACAGAATATCAATGCGGAAGGAAACCTGGTAAATCTTTCAAAGACTACGATCATAGACATCTCGGTCAAAACAGGTCTTGTGGAGAGCATTCAAATTGGAGAAAATTGTAGTCCTGAGGAAATTGCATGCTCCACCTACCTTTTTAAGGAATTTCACGATTTTTCACTTGGTCTTATGAGGAAATGTTCGACATAGACACTTCTATTGACGAGCATGAGATCAATAATTTTCGAGCATTATTTTTATGGTATTTTTCTCGCTCCTTAAAATGGGAAACTTTGAGTTCCCTTATTTGGGCTCGTTAAACTACCATAAGGAAGCTCGAACATTCTTTTTACGGTATTTTCCTTGTTCGTTAATGTGAAAAACCTTGAGTTTACTTCTTCAAGCTCATTAAACTTACATGAAGAATCTTTGTGCCTTCTTTTTAGGGATTATTTCTAGCTCGTAAAACTGAAAAAACCTAGAGCCTTATTTTTAGGGACCTTTTCTAGCTCGCAAAACTGAAAAAACCCCTAGTTTCTTCTTCAAGTTCGTTAAATCTATTATGAAGAAGATACAAGCATAATATTTTTTGGGACTATTTCTCGATATTTAAATGAAACACACCAAGTTTCCTTCTTGGGGCTTGTTAAACTCCTATGAATAACATCATGAGCAATTATTTTCCTTTTTTTTCTCGCTCTTTAAAAACTGAAAAAGACATATGGAGTTTCTCTTCATTTGACTTGTTAAAATTTCATGAAGAGTATCAAGTTTTTCTTTGTTTGACTCATTAAAATTTCACGAATAATATCGACTTTACTTCATCTCCTCGTACTTGTAACAAACTAAGGTAGACGTCCATTGAACATAGGTTTATCACTTTATCGAGACTCAATGGACTAACTTATGAAAAAGGAACTGTGTCGGGCATACTATTGACCCTTTGTTGCACTTAGTCATCAACCATGACAATGGTACCCCTGGGAGTTGTATTTTACGATCTTTTCAGACTCTCTAAATATGGAAAGACCAACGATTTTACCTTTCTGGACTTGTTAAAATTAATAATATGGGGAAAAAATTGGATAGAACATAGAATCACTCTCTATATTCTAAATGATATTTTGGTAGCAGTATCTTGGACATGTTACCCCCTCATCAAAATTCCTCTTTTTCAGCTTCTCGTTGAACCATACCATCCTATGAGTTTAGCCTTCATACTCTGATGTTCCTGCATCTTTAAATACTAACACTCTTTGGTGTTCTTGAGTCCAAGTTGTTTGGTATTCTATATGTCATGCCTTCTATTGTTCAAGGGATCCATCTATACTCTACTTCCTATCTCAACCCAGTCATCATATGTCTAAAAATTTCCCTCCGTATGTTTGCACCATTGCTCTACACTATCTCGAAAACAATTCATTCTTGTCTTGTTTCTTCTCAACTGATGTAGGACACCTTATTTCCTACCTTTGACAGATCTATTCCTATCGAATTCAACATCTTATCTTGGAGGATGATCTAGAAACATATCATTACCCTGGAACTTGCAGACATCAACGAAAGGTTACCTTGTGTTTCTTTGTGGATTTTCATCATTGGCTCCCATTTGAATAATTCTATGAGTGTTCAACATCAACAACATTTTTCAAACTTGTTAGATTGTACTATGCCTCTCAGAGACCATCATCCTTATTGGTGGCCATCCTTGTGTATGTTAACAGTTTTCATCATTGACTGGTAATCAGAAAATTTCTCACATGTTTGACTAGAACTCCTTTATTCACATGTGGATAAATATGCATTTTAGGAAAGCAGTGACTAAGACCTTGGGTAGAGGCTTACATCACTCAACTTTGTTTCCTATCCCAATCTGCGTATATTTTTTTCAGAGACATCTTGTCAGATTGATCCTCTTATGACACAAACTTCCACATTGTGCTTATCGGTGGACATGTCAGTCATATATGTTTCTTGATAAATCACACTGATACAGCTACTGAGCATGGGAATGCCTGACTTAGGGAAAGTTATTATATTTTTAACATATGTTTCTTGTTTGAGGTCTCCCATAGTCTTGTGATTCCTCTCTCTCTCTTTCAAAATATGAAGTATTTCGGCCATTGTATTTGTCTCTAACCTCACACTTCAGGAGGCATCCATTATACAACAAAGTGACTTCCCCATCAGCTCATAGGAGAATGACACTTTAGTTGAATAAATTACCTAAGTCACGGGCCTATTTTCCAAGTTAAGGCACCCCAGAAACAACCAAGAGTTATAACATTTCCTAACCCCTTACAAAAAGAATTAGTGCGTAGGTTAACGCACAGTTTTAATAAAGGGAATCGTTAGTCATGTTTCATGAATTTCGAGAGGAAAATCTTAATTTAACTAACTAAAATCCAAACATTTCCTCAAGGATTAAGTGCAAAAATATGGAAACCTAATGTTGAGTCTTCATAATGGAAATTTTCGAACCTATCTAAGTCATTAAAGGAAAGAAAAATTAATAAATCATGGAAACATCCTAGATTTTAACCTATTCGAACTAATGGAGGAAATGGCAAGGATAAGCCTCCCAACTAATATAAATTGGAGGCTTGGGCATAGTGTCAAAGGTCGAAGGGTTGAGGAATGATTTCTCATTGATGTGAGGCTATAGTGTTTGCATGATTCATTGAGAGTTAGTAGCTCAAGAATTCTCATACCAAAGATTTGAAGAGAGAAAGCTTGGAATTGAAGGACTGATGGAGGCTTGACCAAGCCAATATGGTTGTAATCGTCCTTCACTTATTTATAATATAGAACTACCTCTATTTTTCCCACTTGGTTGTCTTAATGTTTCATTAAGTTCTATATTTTCTTTAAGATACATGTGATAAGTGTCTTAGATTCATATTTATTCGTGTTCATATATATGTTAGTTTTTTATTGCTAAGTTTGATATACTGTGAGGATTACTCTCTTCTCTTCTTTTCTTGCAGGATTTTACCTTGGAGCTAGTACGAAGATCTTCCACTTCACTACATTGAGCTTTCCAGCAGGACTGCACAACACATTGAGGTAACTCTTCTCTCATCTACTTTGTCACTCAATGGTTAGCATGAACATGTATATGTTTTCTCTATGAAGGTTACAGCTAATCTGACAATCTGCATTGGGTCCTAGGAAGGCCCAAGAGTGAAGTTACATATGCTACCACCCATGCATTTTACCCTGAAGTAGGGACTCACTACTAGGGAATGTTATGGAGTGGAATAGCGTGCGTTGAAGAGTACCAAGGTGTTTTCAAGGAGTGTTAATGAGTGCCAAGGAAACACAAGGGAGACACTAGTCAAAATTCATGGAAATGAACAAATAAGGGGTTGTGTCAAGGAGTGCCAATGAGTACTAAATGTGTGAAGGAGGAACTGATAAGGCATACTTTTAGGTAATGCCAAGGTATGCTAGGAAGTTCCAAGGTGTGTTAGGGAGTGCCAGGGGATGCTCATATATGTTATATAATTCCAATGCATGTCAAGACGTGCCTATTGATAAGGAATTCCAAGACATGATAGGTTCTAAGGCATGCTAAGATGTGTCGGGTACAAGGGTGTCCCAATGCATGCGAGGGGGTGTTAAGAAAACGAAAGGGAGCACAAAGTTTATAAAATGTAACAAAATAAACACATAAAATGGTTAATAAGTTATGTCCCTACATGTCTACTTTAATGCACAATGAAATATACACACATCAAGGAATCAACTAGTCAACATGACAATTTTTAACTTTTCCAAACCCTTCTTCATTATATTAAAAACTATAATAAAATAGGCTACATCTCCCATACCAGGGATCGTGACCCTTTACAATCATATTGATACAAGGAATACAACTACATCTTGGTGTTAGTCCTTTGACAACCAATATATCCTTAACAAAACAGTAGTTGACCTACTTGCTGATGATGGCCACACACAACCCTTTCAGTCCATGTATCTTGAACACATATGGAAGGTCCTCTTGCCTCCCATTCTACAACTCCTTAATATTCCTCTATCAATGTGCTCAAATCATTTAGGTTATTATTGAACTCATCTCAAAAAACTCCGTCCTCTAGCTACCTACTTTGTCCTTAAAGGTCTCCAAAACTTAGGGTCTTCGATCAGTTGTTCACAACTTCTTTTGTGAACAACCCTTTGGTCTACCCACTCTTTCCATACTACTACTCCAGGATGACAAGTCTAGGGCTATGGAGGTTTCTCTTCTTCTCATTGAATCAATCCTCTGCAATATAATGAGCTAGGGCTAGTTGGCTAGCCCACTTGACTACTACTTTAGTCCTTCAAAGTCTGCCCATCCTTAGGCCCAATACACCTACCATTATACCAATATTTTTGTCCTTCATAAGTACATGACTTAGGGATCTTACTTGACAGTCACCTAACAACCCTCCAATTTTACTTCGACTACCATCAATTTTCCCAAATACAGCCAATTCTTTTAATAATCTAGGGCCTAATACACTGCCCTCATCCAGGGTTATTCAAATCTGCCACTTAAAAATAATTTGAGTCCTCTCAAAATCATTGTTCTTGTGTACCAATTTATTTGTTGTACAATATATCAATAGATATGAACTACTCCTCTTATCATCCTTCTAACAATCTGTGGATGACTGATTTAGGGTCACAAATCAGGCAGTAATAGTCCATTGAATAATTGTTTATAGGTTGCTTTAGATCTTTGTACAAAACCCTAATAATGCACAACCCATAAAAATAAACTCATATTCATGTCAATCCATTCTTCATATGGCACATATCTTCTACTAAATATTCTGCTCAGGTGCCACCCTCCTTTGGATCTATTATCTCCACACATACTTCTGCAAATTATCTTCTGGATTTGTGGTCTATATTGCAGAGATAAAATTCACTCTAAGGGTCAAAACCCCTCTTCTTCGACACAAATTTGTCATAGTCTTAAGGGCATACCTTATGGGATAAACATGATATGGAATCTCCCTAACTTGGGAATTATAATCTTGTTATAATTGCTTTAAAACAAACCCTATCCACCCATAGCAAAAACAAAAACTATTGTCTTCATAAGAGAATATTCCTAGATCATATGGATCCATATATTATGGGCATTCTTTGATTGAATATTGACATGAACTTCAGATCTATATGGCCCTCAAAGTAGGTTTACCTGATTCAATATTACGCCTATGACTACTTATGTTCTGGACTTTAATTCCAAAGTAGGCCATCCTCTGTTTGTTTTGGTCTTTATCACAGACCTTGCAGCTTGCTAAACACCGCAATCTAGGGTCTTGACCCTCTCTTCTATTTCAAAATTTGATGCAACCATCAATAATTTTATCCACTTAGACCTTAGGAAATATTAATTTTAATTTTTAATTTTCTTTTAGATTTTAAACCCCATCTTGGGTCCAAAACCCCTTTGCTTGGGTTATTTTCCCACAAATAATTTTGTGACCAAACTCACACAAACCCATTTTACTAGTCCTATGGAGTACCTCCCAAGATACAAAATTCATCAACATAGTCTAGTTGTAGTAACTGTCACTTGGTAAAGCTATTGTATTTAATCGAGGACTTGGTTGGGTTGTCAAGTTGAAAATTGGTTAAGGGTAGTTGTGAGGGAATGATATCTAGGGAGGGTCAAGGCATGTTGACATATGTTGAACAATGCCAATGCATGTTGAGGAGTGTTAGGGAGTATGGAGGCATCACAAGGGAGAACTAGGTTAAAATGCACTGAAAGGAATGAATAAGAGTGTGTGTCAGAGAGTGTCTATGAATTCAAGTGTGCCAACGATGAAGTATGTTAGGAGAAGTTCATAATAGGATTTACAAGAGAAATTACTACAATTGCAATAATGGGCTCGACATAGTATTTTTAGAGAAAGAGATTGTGATGGGAACAACATTTTTTTTTCTTTAGCTATTATTTAAATGAGTTGTGACACAATTTGGCCGCATGCTCATGTTTTAAGCTATTCTAGATAATTGCATATCATACATTGTTGTGTATGAGTTTTGGGGAAATTTCCTTGTGTCGGATTATATATTTTGTGTCTTGTGCATCTTGTGCTTATTGAAAACTCTCAATTAATTCTCTAGTGTTTATATTAACTAGACATACATGTGAAATATTGCTTCTGTAAGCTATGTTTCTTAGTTGTTTTATGGCCATTGCTAGATGTGATCCTTGTCTTGGTAACTGGTTAAGTGGGATAACTTGAGCGTGGACATGAGTGGCCTAAGATGAGAGATAAGCAGTTCTTAGTTGAAAAAGGCACATTATACTTGTAGTAGGTGTAATTGGTCAAGTTGTTGCAGCTGAAGCAGACCAGTGTCACATAAAATGTAGTATCCAAGGACTTGATTAGGTTACCAAGTCGTGAAAAAATGTAAGGCTAGTTGTGAGGGCATGAGTGCCAAGGCATGGTAGGGAATTCTAAGGCATGCTAACATGTGGCAGATGGTGCAAAGGATTTTCAAACATGCTAAGATGTGCCAAGTGCTAAGGCATGCCAATATGTGCAAGGGTGTGACAATGTGTGTAAGGGACTATCAGGGGAAAAAAGGGGGAAACAAGTTAAACTACAAGGAAATGAGCACATAATAGGGTTAATAAGTTATCAATTTACCTTTTCCAAGAGGGACATGCTAGGCACACCAACACTAAGTGCCAAGTCTTAGTGCATTCTAAGTGCCAAATCTTCCTCTGTTGTTTCTCTTCTACTTTCTAATGATTGATCTCAAATAAATGTAATATTAAACCATGCCAAAGCATACCAAGGCATATCAACTCATGCTAGACATGTTAAGAATTATCAAGCTCCAACACATTCCAAGTGCCAATGGGTGCTAGGGAGTGTTATGTATGCTATGAAGTGGCAGGGCATGTCAAAGAGTACTAACGTGTGTTAGAGAGTGCTAATGCATGCTGAAGAGTGTTAGGGAGTACTAGGACAACACAAGGGAGCACTAGGTCAAAATTCATTTAAGTGAATGAATATGAGGGTGTGTCAGGGAGTGTCAATGAGTTTTATTTGTCATGCCAAGGAGGGAGTGAAAATGTATGCTAAGCACAGGTAAGGCATGCTAGGTAGTATAAGGGCATACAAAGAAGTTCCAGAGTGATCTAGGGATTTGCAAGGTGTGCTAACATGTGCCAAATAGTGCCAAGGCATTCCAAGACATGTTAGGTGTTAAGGCATTTTAGGATGTATAGGGTGCTTGGGTATGCCAATATGTCTCAAGGAGTGCCAAGGAAATAAAGGAAGAACTAAGCTAAAATGCAAATAAATGAACACATAAGAGGGTTATTAAGTCGGGACTTTATCTTTTTCAAAAGGGACATTCTAGGAACACTAATAATAGGTTCCAATACATCCCGGGTTCCATTGTGTTCCAAGTGCTAATGTATGTCAATGCATGCCATAGTGTTCCAGGGCATGCTAAGGACTACAGTTCATGCCAACACTTGCCAAGAGAGTGTTATACTATGTTAGGGCATGCCAACATGTGCTAGGATGTCCTAGTCATGGAACTATGTTCTAGGTACAAATATGTTCCAAGACATGTGAGGTGTCAAGGAATGTTAGTGTGTTCCAAAGCATGTTAAGGTGTGTCAAGGTTGTTGAGTGTTGGGTCTCTCTCATTAATAGAATTGACAGAGCTTGCTTATGTATCAAATAATATAGTTCCTACACACACTAGTGGAACTTTATCTAAAGGGAATTTGCGAGGTAATAAACATGATAGATATTATTCATGTGTTGACTCAGAGGAAAACTATATTCTCATTTCCTGAGGGAAATGATACAAACTAATTACTTCCTAATAAATTGACTGACTCTAAACACTATGGCCTTGGACACATAATTAAAAATTCTCAATAAAAATGGTATTAAATTGTTATGTTTTGAAAAAAAATATAGTAACAGGCACACAACATCATCAAAAACTCATTGGAATGATCAATGATGATGAGCATTTTTTTACTGTCACCAAAAGTAACCAAAAATAGCATTGGTGAGGGTCCATAAAATATTGTCACTAGAAGTGTCACCAAAGAGAGAATTAGTGATGGGCCTTTAACGACCCTCACCAAAAGTGTCATTTAAAATGGCTTTGGTGATAAACCTTAGAGGACCATCACTATATACACTTAAAATAGCTCTTTTTTAAGGTTCGTCACCATATGCGACATTGCTAATGGACCTTAAAGGTTCGTCACAGGGATGACCCTCACCAATGACCTTTTTTTTGTAGTGCAAGTTCTATGGTTTTGAGTCTTGTTCAAATTGTGCTCAGAGCTTTCCCTAGAAAAGTGAAGAATTTTCCCACATGAAATACCTAACGAAACCTTTACAAAACTAATCAATGAGTCCCAAAATAAAATAGCCAAACACCTTGCTAAATATCTTCCTTTTCCTATAAATAAGGTCGCTAACACATCTATGATGCACCTACAAAAACATAGAAGGAGCCTAGAAAAAACCAAAATCATGCAAAGAGAAATAGAGTACCAAACCCTTTTCAAACTATCTCCATAGAACTTAGAGCCTTTTACTCACCATATAGAAACTTCATTATTTTTCTTGTGATATACATTTTATCCTTTACTCATCGAGAGAAATATAATCCACTTATATATTTTTTGAAGTGTCCTCATTTGTGGAATCTGACTCAACCTTCAACCAAGGTGAAATTCTTCTAAGTCCATGAACCGATGACATATTTCCATGTTATCACACTATGGGGTGTTTCAATATAATTAGGGTGCTCAAAATTTGACCATGCAAATATCTCAAAGTTGAAGGCACGCGAGACAATCCACAGATAAACAAAGTCAACATGACAAGGATAATCTGATGGAAATGGTCTCCAAGATGAATTTGGTGACCTGATACTTCAAAATCATTGATAGGTGTGGGGTATATTCTTTGTCCATGGAAACCAAACACGAGAACTAGGTTTTTATATCGCTGCATCATCCTGTGGGTATCATCAAGCTACATCATCATGACTTGTATCATTTTGTGGGAATCATCACATCAGTTACCTGCACCTATAATCACTTTCACATCAATGATAACATCTTCAACAATAAACATTTGCATATATTCGATTAGTATGAAAACTTAAAATTCTATTAAATTAAGATAGTGAAACTCATCTTAAAAGTAGATATAATCTAACATATAATACTTGGGTGGGAGGTGATCTACTAATCCCAAGCGGAGATGGTTTCTTAGAGACTTCAGTAGACACCTATGAAAACACAACCAAATGAAGATTCATTTCTTCCAAATAACTTGGACATTAAAAAAAAAAAAAAATTAAATATTTCTAAGTTATAATTGAAGTATACAAGAATAAATCATTTAAGTACCTAAGTGTGAGGTTTCATAATGTCAAATTCTATGGTTGTGATTACATCAAGATTGGAAGAACTAAGGTCTTTCCAACTCAATGGTTGCATATACACTTGTAACATTTGTATATTCCAAAAACAAAATCAAAATTAATTACTTTGAGGTTATTATTATTGAGTATTTTCCAATTGTACAATAAAATTTAAAACCAATGATTTAGCATTAATTAAAAATTGTACTAACCCAATCCATAAATATGCCATTGATAAGATCCTCCATTAGGTAATTACAAGTATTCTTTCAATGAGAGCTTAGATGTGGTGCTACAAATTATTTTTCCCATTGAATAACTTGCTTCAATGCTACATATGTCAAAATTGTGGCCAAAAAGTATTTTATTGCACACTTAAAGAGAAAATTCCTAATCAAGAAATCAAGCAAACAAACAAACAACCCGTAGTATGGAAGAAAAAGGAAAATGAAGAAAACTATAATATGGTTTTATATTCTCAGAATGAAGGGATCCATTGGTATGTTGAAAATTATTTTTCTAGGCATATGTCAAGAGATAAAATAAATGTTTTGTCATGGAAACATATCAAGGAATGTAATGTGACCTTTGGAAACAACGCACCTAGTAATATTGTGCGGCAAGGAATTTTTGTCCTAGCTAATGGTAGAGGTAAGGCCAATGAAGTTCTATTTGTTGATGGTATGAAGAAAATTTTACTTAGTGTGTCTCAGATGTGTGACCTAGGCTATGATGTGTTATTCAATTCCAAAAATTGTCAAATCAAGTACACATGCATAGGAAAGATAGTACTTGAAGTTGTGAGGACTAGTAATAATGTCTATGTCTTAAAAATGAATTCATAGAAATATTTTTTGACAAATATTGATGAGATTTGGTTGTGGCATCGCAACTTAGGACATATGAACTCTGATTAGATTATCAAGATAAGAAAGAAGAATGTTGTCAGATATCTGTCAAAACTTTATAAGCTAGAGAACATTATTCGCAAGTATTGTAATATTGGAAAACAAGTTGGAGTACCATCCAAATCCAAGGAAAAATCATCAACTAGGCCACAAAAATTATACATATTGACTTGAGTGGTCCTTCAAGAACTCAGATACCCTCATGTAAATTTTTTCTCACTATTATCATTGATGATTTTAACGTAATGACATGGGTGGAATTTTGAGTGAAAAAAAAAGGCCTTTGAATAGTTCAATAACTTTAAGGCCATGGTTGTGAATGAGATAGACACTAAAATAAAGTGCATAAGGTATGATAATGGTGGTGAGTTTACCTTTAAATTTTTTTATTCTTTTTCAAGCAACATGGAATTAAAAAGCAATTTACAATAGCAAAGACTCCACAGCAGAATGGTATAGCAGAGAGAGCCAATAGATATGTCTAGTGGTTGGCTAGAGCCGTGATGGGAGAAAGAGGTATCCCACAGATATTTTGGGATGAATTCATTCACACAAAAATTGTGATTTTAAATAATGCACACTTCATAGAAAAAAATGATAAAACTCCATATGAGCTTTGGTATGGAAAACATGCAATAGTTAAGCATTTTAGAGTATTTGGAAGTAAGTGTTATATCCAAAAGAAAAATGAAAAGCTTGGAAAGTTTGATGCAAGAGTTGATGAAGGTATTTTTCTTTGATAATCTTACAATAAAAATGGTTACAAATTCTACAATAAGAATAAAAGGAAAATAAATAACTGCATTGATGTTAAAGTTGATGAGAACATTAGATTTGTAGATAATAAGTTAGTGAATATTAGCTCCAATGATATGGTAAGGAATGATGAGAAGGTTGATGAGCCATTTATAGATAAATAAATTGAAGAACCCTTTAGTCAACAATCTAAAGTTCCTACAAGGTATGTGCGAAAAAACCATCCAACTGACCAAATTATGAGTGACTTGAATACAGGTGTTTAGATAAAAAGAAGTATAATAGATCCCCCTACTCAAGTGCATGTAGCTTTGTTATCTATGATGGAACCAATGAATTTTTAGCATGCCATCCAAGATGAAAATTAGTTAAAGGACATGAATTAAGAGCTTCACAAAAATACAAAAAAATGATACATGGGAACTTGTTTCAAGACCAGCAGATAAGAAATTTATTGGCCTGAAGTGGGTCTTTGGGAACAAATTGAATGAAAATGATGAAGTGTTAACAAGTAAAGCAAGGTTAGCTTTCAATTTCTATGCACAAATTTAAGGTTTGGAATTTGATGATACTTTTTCTCTTGTTACATGATTAGAATAAATTCACATGTTCTTGGATTTTTCTAGTTTTATGAAATTTAATATATACCAGATGGATGCCAAATTTGCCTTTTTAAGTGGAGAATTACATCAAGAAGTATACATTGAGAAACCTAATGGTTTTTAGCTATGTTTGAAGGTTTAAAAAGGCCTTGTATGGTCTTAAACAATCCCCAATGGATAGTTATTCCAAGTTGGATAGTTACTTGAAGAAGTGTGGTTTTAAACGTGGTACAACTGATAGTAATTTGTAAGTGAAATCCAATGATGGAAAATTATTATTGACAATTTTCTATGTTGATGATATTATTTGTCACAATGATTTAAATCATTTAAATTGTTAGTTTGAAGCTAATATGAAGGCCAAATTTGAGATGTATATGCTTGGATAACTTTCTTATTTCCTTGGTTTACAAATTGTATAATATTCAAAAGGAATTTTTATCTCACAAAGCAAGTATCTCAAGGAATTTTTGAAGAAATTCGGTATGGGGGAAATGATATTCGGTGAGTACTCCAATGGTTATAGGTTTCAAGCTCAAGAATAATGATTAATCACCATAGGTGGATTATACTTTATATATATCTATTATTGGAAGCCTCTTATAATTGACAACATATAGACCAGACATTATGAAAACATTTGATATTCTTGGAATATTTCAAGAAACCCCAAGACAAATTCATCTCCCAGTAGAAAAGAGGATACCTAGATATCCAAGAACCATAATGGATTATGGAATTTGGTGCCCTAAAGGTAAATATTTTTCACAAACTATTTTTATTGATGATAATCGGGAAGGTTATGAAGATGATCAAACGAGAACTAATCATGGTGCTTTGTTTCTTAGTGAATGTCTTGTTTCCTAGTTGAGAAAAAAGAAAGATTCAATTTCCCTCTATAGTTGAAGAAAAATATATAACAATAAATTATTATCGCACTCATATATTATGATTGAAGCAAAATTTACAAGATTTTCAAGTCAAATATGACCGACCAATACCAATCATGTATGATAATACAGGTGAAATGAGCATGTCCAAGAATCATTTTTTTCATTCAATGAAAAAGCATATTCCAATCAAGTACCATTTCCTTTGATATGGTTTCAAATCATGTTGGAAAGTCATCTTATGTACCTGAAATAGACCAGGTATTTGATATATTCACCAAAGCTTTCCCAAGTGATAAATTTCAGTACTTAAGGAAAATATTGGGATTACTTCCTCTTGCCTCCCTCCACTATATCTTCCTTAAGAGGAGGAAAGGAAGCTATCAAGCACTCAACATCTCAAAAGGAAGTTGTGAGGTCCATAGGATCGGAAATACAAGGGGAGATTGGTTGCAACAGGGGCATATTATTTATTTGTCATTGATGTCAAAGGGGGAGAAGTACGCAAACGGGGATAAGTAATAAAAACATTTTTTTTTTAATTTTCCCAATGTTTTTGGTGTTTCCATCAATGCCAAAGGGGGAGAATGTTAGACATAACTTTTCATTGATGGAAAATGAAATGATGTTGATGTAAAACTCAGGTAGTTGCAACTAGATTGGTCAAAGTGCAAATAATTTGGAGTCATTTTCAATCCAAAATATCATATCATAACTCTTGGAAACTGCTCACATGGATATTTCTAGGAAAAATATTTCCAATAGTATATTGAAGTATAAAAAAGGCTTCTTAGATTGAAAGATATGGCCGGTCAAAGTTGTAAGGGTAAAATTGAAACGTTTCGTGTTTTTTGCCAAGGACCCCACAATTGAGTCAACATGTAGACATGGAAGACAAGTTGTTGGATGAAAATTTCATTGGTAGAGGTTCATAGTTGGGAGGAACCACAATTACATAACCCTGGAAGGTTTATCCATGGAATTTTCAAAGGCATGTGCAACTCGAAAATCCAATATGGTGTAGCATCAGGAGGACATGGAAAAAAGACACGTGGTTCATTTTTTATTAGACACATGAAATGACATGGAGCCACGGTGGCATGATAAAATCAACAGGATATGTGGAACCAATATGGACATGACATGTGGCACATATTTTATCATTTTCAGGTGACAAATAGGGTCTAAAATGGGTAATGTGTGGCACCTATAAATTAGTGACACGTGGCAAAGGAGTACATGTGGCAGTCGTCATGTGATCTAAAATTACTTGCTATTTAATGTTGCGCTAGTTTCATTTCAGATATAAACATTTCTTTGCTTTGTTTTACTTATCATTCATGAGTTTGTTTAAGAGCATGCGAATGGAAAATAGTGTACTTAGTGAAATTATGAGTTTTTAATAAGCTTAAAAAGCATCATTTTCAATGACAGAATAGAAGCAATAATAAAATCAGCAAGCACACATAACAGAGCTTAACACAGAGAATTTTGATAAAAGAGTTCACCCCTCCTGGGCTACTTCTCCCTGGTCCAGCTTCATAGTGTGACCTTTTTATTAGCTTCAAGTGTGATCAAATTGTTGTTACAAGCTTCATAATGTCTTGGAACCTATTCCAATGAGCTTATAACCTCATAATCTCCAAAAAATGACTATTTGTTTGTTGTATTTGGACTCTGGATGCTCTGGAAATGACCCCAACACCTGTTGGTCCTCACCTTCAAAAATATTCAAATTTACAAAAACACCTGTAGATCACCATTTCTGCCTCTGCAACTTGCTCCATTGAGTTCCTATCATGAAAATTAGCTAGGAATGACTTTTAATGAGCTCAATTCGGTCGAAAATTGAGCGAGTTATGACCAAATTTATTTTTGCCTAATTTCTCCTCCAAAACTGGAGAGACTACCAGTTATATTTCTAAATTTATCAATACCGCCAAGATTGGCGTGCCTTCAAATTTTCAGCCAACATAAACACTAAGGTTAATTAGCGCTTAAATAGGTTTAGTGGCAGGTAAACACATATTAAATATTAAATGTGGTTTATGTGTTAATGATGGTTTAACGTCATAAAACCACACTGAAATATTAATTAAGCACGATTTGAAAATTCGTCGGATTTTTTTTGGGACCTCGTCGTGCATTGTCGGGTCACCTACAGAGGGGGATGGCCCCCTCCAACCCCCAAATGGTTGGCTATGTAACTTTAAATAAATGCGGCGAACATATGGGGTAAGATCCACTGGGCAGAGAAAACAGTAATGAGTACGGTTTGTAGGCGGGAGGTCAGGAGTTCGATCCCCGACTCCACCATATAGTTTTGTGCCAAGTTATAAGACCCTTCTGCCATATATGTCAACACTTTCAAGTTTAACTCGCTCCATATTTGTATAGTGGCTCTCCAAACTTAGTCACATTCTGTCGAGTGGGTTTTCAACCTTAGGATATATATATATATATATATATATATATATATATATATATATATATATAATATGCCAATTGTAACCCAATGTCAACATTACCATAGCAATAACCTGACCTTCTAACCTGCCTGCCATGGGGGGGTACATGGCATGCCACGTGGCCCTTCCCTGTTGGCCAACATATAATAAAATGCCAACTTAATAAAATTCAACTTAGACTTAGGAATAAAAAAATTCACTTCCTAGTCATCATCAGCAAATAAGGTTGTGCCACCTGGCACAGTGTCATTCGTTGTTTCTAGAGGATATTCCTGCAACTGCTAATTGTACCTGCCACATTAGCATTGCACATGTTCTTCTCATTTTTTGCCTATTTTGGAAAATGAACAGTAGACGATAACTCAACCATACGAACTCGGATTTCGATGAAACGAGTTGCGCTGAAATCCTGGCAACGAACTCTATCTGGTCGATCAAGTTTGAATAAAATTTCAAGCACTTTAAATTTTTAGTTAAAACTTGATCTTTATATCATTCCTTCCCACTAGAAGCCTTTTGGACCCCAAAAGATATTATCAGTTTTTCAACAAGTGAGGATACAAATCCCTCACTTTTCCAATCTCCAACCATTTTTCCTTTGAAGTATTTTGACCTTTGAGTCCAACTCTAAGGTATTCAACATCCCCTCTTCTTGAAGTTATGATTTTTCTGTCAAGTATGAGATCTTGTTGAAGTTCATCAAGATATTCTGGTGAGAAATAATCTATTGATGGCAGCTGAACATGCTCTCCTTGATCATCAATCAAAGGAGGGTCAAATAATCTCAAATTATCAACATTAACGATAGAATAAATTTGCATATAAGGAGTCAAATATAGCTTGAATGCATTTGTACCAATTTTTTCCATAATTTTAAATGGACCATAATGGATTGGTATGAGCTTTTTACCTTCCCCTTGAAATCTTTCTTTTCTTATATACAACCAAACTTCATCTCCAACATGGAATTTGTGATCAACCCAATGTTTCTCATGCCTTGCCTTGTAGCTGCTTTGACTCTTCTTAAGTTTCTCTTTCACTATGTGATGTACCAACTAAATTTTCTCAATGAAATTTATTTCTTTATCTATGCCAGTATGTCCATCTATAGCAACATCTTTCTCAAAGATAAATTCCAATGGCGATATTAGCAAGTAACCAAAAAATGCCTCAAATAGCGATGTATTTGTGGAAGAATGTTTTGCCTGGTTGAATGCATGTTGTATGTAGTGTAACTGTTCATCCCACAACTTGGGATTCTTGCTACAATAGCCTCCTAGAAGATGAATAACAATCCTATTTACCACCTCTTTTTGACCATCTGTTTGTGGATGAAATGTTGTACTCTTCTTCAACTTTTTATCCATCATGTCCCATAATTTTGACCAAAAATTCCCAACAAATCAAGAATCTCGATCACTTACAATAGAAGTAGGAAGACAAAAATGGATCCATACATTTTGAAAGAAAAGACTAGCAGTTTTTTCAGCTGTAATAGTTTTCTTACATGCCATCAAAATTCAAATTTTTCTAAACCTATCTACCACAACATACAAATAATCATGACCTTTCCTTGACATAGGAAGGCCTCCTACAAAATCCATTGAGATGCTCTCCCAAGGATGAGAAGGAACTGGAAGTGGTGTGTACAAACCAAGATTCCTATTGCTAGGCTTACTTGTTGCACATAAAGAACATCCTCTAATAAAACGACAAACACTTTCGTTCATGTGTGGCCAATAACAATACCTTTGCAAACGTGCTACTATCTTGCCTACACCGAAATGTCCTGCAACAAATGATGTGTGTGCCTCTCTTATGATACTATTTCTTTCTCCCTGTGGTATACATAACTTGGCCAAGTGATACAACAAACTATTATGCACATGATAATCTAACTCTTCACTTTGGTTTCCCTTAATCAAGTTCTCATACACATCTTGAAAACCACTATCATTCATATACTGTTCAATGTAATTTTCATGCATAATAGAATTGTGCTTGAGAATAATAGCTGAATTTACAATAGGCCTAGAGAGAATATCAGATACCTTATTGTAGATTCCTTTCTTGTACCTAATAACCAAGTGAATTTTTTGTAGAAAACCCATCAACATGAAATGTCTTGATTGCTACAATTTGGACTGTGATTGTAAATAATGCAATAGCTGATGGTCGGTATGGATAATGGTCTCTTTTTCCATCAAGTAATGCTTCCATTTATTTACACTTTTTACCAATGCATATAACTCTTTATCATATGTAAGATATTTAGTCACAACTCCATTAGAAGTTTCAGAATGAAATGAGATAGGCTTACCATGTTGTATGAGCACTGATCCCATAGCATAATCACTTGCATCCGTTTGCATCTCAAATGGTTGTCTTAGATTTGGAATTGCTAGTACCAGTGCCAAACTTATCTTTTATTTTAAAGCATCAAATGGTTTCTCCTGCAAATATCCCCAATGGAAGACTTTCTTTATGCTTGTCAATGCATGTAATGATATTGTAGTGGAAGAAAATTTAGCAATAAATTTCCTCCAATATCGTGCTGCTAAAAAGCTTCTTACCTCGGTAATTTTATTGGGCTTGGGCTTGGGCCAATTTAAAATTACCTCAACTTTGGAAGGATCAATATTCAATTCACCTCCTCCAACTATGTGTCCCAAATATACCAATGAAGTCTTACCAAACTCGCACTTTGACATCTTAAGAAACAATTGCTCTTTTCTCAAAACATCAAGTACCTTGTTCACATGAATGCCATGCTCTTCTCTTGATTTGTTGAATATGAGTATGTCATCAAAGTAAACAATGAAAAATTCATCAAGAAATGTTCTAAGTACATCATTCATCACTCTCATAAAAGTAGCTGGTGCATTTGTTAACCCAAATGGCATAACTAACCACTCATACAATCCTTGTCTAGTCTTGAAAGAAGTTTTCCAAATGTCTTCTTCAGCTATCCTAACTTGATGATAACCACTTCTCAAATATAACTTAGTGAAATACTTTGCATGCTTTAACTAATCAAGAAAATCATCAATGCATGGAAGTGGGTAGCGATTCTTTACCGTGATTTTGTTCAGTGCACGAAAATCGATACACATGCGCCAAGCCCCGTCCTTCTTTGGAACCAAAAATATTGGAGAACCACATGGCGAAGTAGATGGGCATATGATACCTTTGTTCAAAAACTCTTAGGCTTTGTTCTTGATTTCCAAACTTTCCGGGATTGACATGCGATACATATCAATATTCGGAAGTGAAACATCCTGCTGTAGTTGAATATCATGCTCAATTCCCCCCTTGGGTGGCAACCCCTTTGGTTCTTGAAACATCTCGCCATGCTGAATTACCACATCAAACAAATCAGATTTCAATTTTTCATCACATTCTTTAAAAGATTCATAGTTAACATCTTCCTTTTCTTGATCATAAGAAGCACAAAATTTTTACTTGCATTAACTAGCCTCTTCATTTTCCTTGCATTAACTAAAGAGATATTCAGTTTCTTGCGATGAACTCTCACAATATACACCACTCCATATTTTATCAAATGATATTTATTCTCATGACGGTAGAATACCTCTTTCCTGTCATAAAAATATGGACTACCCAAGATAATCCCTAAAATATCAAGTGGTACAACATCTAACTCAACTTCGTCAACAAAGTTTGCAGTAATAGAAAATCTGAAAATACATTTCCTTGTCACCTGTAAATTTGCGTCGTTAACTATCCAACCCAAAGTGTATGGCTTTTGATGAGGTACAATTTCAAGGTTCATTTTTTTAACTAAGTCTTCTGAAATCAAGTTTGCTTGTGAACTTGTATCAAATAAGGCATCAATCTTTGTATGATTAGAAATTACTCTAACATGGAATAATTCTATCCTTGTATACTCATTTGAAGTGTTATTGTGACTGTTTGAAGTACTATAACTTGCAATTGCTTCCTTTCCTTTGTTAACCGTGGAAACTATCTTGGTTTCATCTCCTAAACCATATCCAAGATATTTTTGTGTGGTGGCAGTCGTATTTTGTTTCCCTTTGTTATTTGGTTTCTTTGGTCTTATTTTGTGATGTAATTTCCAACAGTGAGCTTCATCATGCCCCTCTTTGGAACAAAGTTTGCATGTTATTTTATCCCCTTCTTGCTTCACACTTGCATTATTCTTTCCATTCCATTTTCCTCCTTTCTCTTTTCTCTTACCCTTGAATAGCTTCTTCTTACTACCCTCTTCAATCATGTTTATACCCCTTGCTTCAAGATACGTGGCTTGCACACGTACTTCATCTAAGTTATTTGGGTTAAACATGAGAATAGTATGTTTTAAGCAGGAATGTAGACCTCCTATATACTTCAAGAGTGTGTCTTGTGAATTTAATTCTACTCCAAGTAATAAAGCCCTTTTCCTAAACTCTTGTGTATACTCTTGAACACTTTGACCTTTTAGTTGTCTAAAGTTTTGCCAGCTCATTATTTATTTCTGCATATAGGCTAATGGATAGAATTTCCTTTTAATGGAAGAAATGAATTCGACCCAGGTAATAGAAATCTTACCATGGATTTGCATTTCCTCTTGTGTCTTTTCCTCCCACCAAACTAATGCCACTCTTTCTAACCTTAATGAAGCCAATTAGATTTTAATATCGTCTTCTTGCAAATTTTTAATTCTACAGTAAACTTCTAATTGACGAATCCAATTATCTATTTTTTCAACATTAACTTCTCCATTATATGTAGGAAGTTCAAAGTTGATTCCCAATTTGAGTAACGAAGTCTTACCTTTTGGGATCTTGGAATGAGTATAGGTATAAGTTTTTGTAGTGGATTTGGAAGATGAAGATGCGGATGAGGATGATGATGATGGTGGTGGTGGAGAAGGAGGTGGTTTTCCACCACTGGCTTTTGAGCTCCTCTCTTCCTCCTTTTTACTGTTTGAAGATTCTTCTTTATGAGGGTGTTTTGAACCTTCTCCAGCTTCCTTTGCCATAAAATATTCATACATAAGTTTCACCATCCTTTGCATTTCTTTGAACTCCTTGACATCCTCTTCCTCATAATGTTCATGAGCTCCTTCATGGCCTGACATTTTGGTTGTTGATTCAAGCTCTATCTCTGTAGCTTGTATCTCTTCAACCACTTCAGCCTCTTGTGAAATTATTTCTTCTTGTGCTTCAAGTGTTGCCTTGAGTGGTCATTTGGGTAAGGATTCTGCTATCTCAGGCTTCTTCCTTCTTGTCCTAACTTCTAGACTAGCTATCAGTAGCTTCCCTTCTCCTCTCTGCAATCTCAATCTTGTAAGCATCAATAATTTTGTACTATTAAAAACTCTTTAAGTAAAACAAGAAAGAAACCTTGTGCTTTGATACCAACTTGATATGAAATTATTTGCTAGTTATTGATGTGATAGTTTCATTTCATATATAAACATTTATTTGCTTTGTTTTATTTATCCTTCATGAGTTTGTTTAAGAGCATGTGAATGGAAAACAATGTACTTACTGAAATTATGAGTTTGTCATAAGCTTAGAAAGCATAATTTTAAATGACAGAACATAAGCAATAATAAACTCAGCAAGCGCACGTAACATAGCTTACCACAGAGAGTTTTGATAAAGGAGTTCACCCCTCCTGGGCTACATCTCCTTGGTCCAGCTTCATAGTGTGACCTTTGTATTAGCTTCAAGTGTGATCAATTTGTTGTTACAAGCTTCAAAACCTCTTGGAACATGTTCTAATGATTTTATAACCTCATAATCTCCCAAAACTGACTATTTGTTTGTTGTATTTGGACTCTAGATGCTCTGGCAATGACCCCAACACCTGTTGTCCCTCGCCTTCAAAAATCTTCAAATGTATGAAAGCACATGTAGATCGCCTTTTATGCCTCTGAAACCTGCTCCATTGAGTTCCTAGCATTCAAATTAGCCATGAATGACTTTTAATTAGCTCAGTTTGGTCGAAAACTGAGTGATTATGACCAAAATTGTTTTTGCCCCAATTTCTCCTCCAAAACTGGAGAGACTGCCAATTATATTTCTAAATATAGAAATACCGCCAAGATTGGCGCGCCTCCGAATTTTCTGCCAACATAAATTTTTAGGTTAGTTGCACTTAAATAGGTTTAGCGATGGATAAACATGTATCAAAATATTAAACGTGGTTTATGCGTTAATGATGGTTTAACAACATAAAACCACACTTAAATATTAAATAAGCACGATTTGAAAATTTGTCTGATTTGTTTTGGCACGCAGTCACATGATTTTGGGTCACCTATGGAGGGGGCTGGCTCCCTCCAGCTCCTAAACGGTCGGCTATGTAACTTTAAATAAACGCGGTGAACATATGGGATAAGATCCACTAGGCAGAGGAGACAGTAACGAGCACGGTTTGTAGGCGGGAGGTCAGGGGTTCGAAACCAACTCCGCCATATAGTTTTGCAAGTTATAAGACCCTTCCTCCATATATGTCGACGCTTCCAAGTTTAACTCGCTCCAGACTTGTATAGTGGCTCTCCAAACTTAGTCACATTCCGCCGAGTGGGTTTTCAACCTTAGGATATATATATATGCCAATTGTAACCCAATATCAAAATTACCATATAAATAACTCGACCCTCCAACTTGCTTGCCATGGGGGGTACGTGGCATGCCATATGGCCCTTCCCCATTGGCCACCATATAATGAAATGCCAACTTAATAAAATTTCACATAGACTTAGGAATAAAAAATTTCACTTCCTAGTCGTCATCGACGAATCAGGTGGTGCCACTTGGCACAATGTCATTGGTTGTTTCTGGAGGATATTCCTACAACTGCTGACTGTACCTGACACATCAGCACTGTACATGTTCTGCTAATTTTTTGCCTATTTTGGAAAATGAACAGAAGACGATAACTCAGCCATATGAACTCGGATTTTGATGAAACAAGTTGCGCCAGAATCCTGGTGACGAACTCTATCCGTTCGTTTAGGTTTGAAGCAATTTAGAGAACTTTCGATTTTTTAGCTAAAACTTGAGTTTTAGATCATCATGGAAGACACATTATCTTGGTGGTTTCAGGGTGATCTCTAAGTTATTTCTTCGAGATGATAGGGAATCTGCTCACATTGGCATACAAGAAGGAAGATGACAAGGAGTGGTGGACTAATCAAAGTGCCACAGTGGAAGTATGGCAGACCCCAGAGAACACATCATCTTGATCCCCAAAAGACTAGGCACCCTAGCAGTTTCTTAAAAAGCTACAAGTTGAATCTCTAGGATGATGAGAATCAGAGAAAATTTGGCATAGATGTGGTAGTTTTGGAGAAGTCACAATTGAACACATAAGCTCAAAAAAAAACAGAGGATTGTCCCACAGGACACATCATCCCAATAGAATGAACCAATTATTTTTTGAGGGTGCACACGTTGAAAAGTTTGGGAAGATGGGTTTTGGAATAGGATAAATATCATGACAGTTAGTAGTTATGGAAAGTGAGTGGAAGGCCATCCTAGGTCTGTTTTTGTGATGGTTTCCATGTATATAATGTGTGGCCCCAACGGGACCCATAATACCAGTAGATAGATCTTGGAAGAAAATAGAGGCACTCCATTGATTTTTAGCTAGGGAAATAATACTGGAGGCTACTGGCACTCTCTAGGACAAGGTTTTGTGGTGTTAATGTGACCAAGGGCGCGGGCTGGGCATGAACAAGTTGAAAACTTTGGTACTTTGTGAGAATTTTGGTAGATTTCACCAAACTGGTAGTGTGCTAAAACTAGTGAAATGTGCATGAACAAGATGCCAATGATTTTGGTGGAATGGATATAGTTAGAGGTAGAATTTATAGTTTTGGCTAAATTTTTTCGTTCGCTAAATTTAGTAAGTCATGGCTAAATCCTGTAAAAATTCTTGAATTGAGAAAATTAGCAGTTAAACTCGATTTCTCACCTCAAAACAAGTAGAGCATAGATTGAGGAAAACTTGAATATATTAAGAAAACTTAATAGAAGTGGAAAATGAGTGAAATATATATTCATGAAAGTTAAAGAGTTAAACTTAACTAAAAGTTATAAATACAAAATATCATCTCTAATTCTATATAAGCATAATTAAATTAGTAATAACATTATAAAGTTGTTATTGATGTTGTTGTTTTTCTGGTGTGTGTAGTGAGATGATTAGTGATCAAAGATTGTTGAAGGTGATTTTGTGGTGATTAGGGTATGTGATTGAGGAGATATTTATTTGTTTTATGGAGAACACATGGCCTTCATGGTTTGATTTTTAAAATGGTATGAAAGATTAAGTAAGGAGGTAAAGCAAGTGGCATTGAAAATCAGGGGTTATAGCTCCTTCTAGTAGTGGTTATTAAAAAATCAGGGGTAGAGGCTCCTTTTAGTAGGAGTTGTTAAATTAAGGTTAGTAGCTCCTTTTAGTAGTAACAAATAAATCAGGGGTAGTATCTCCTTTCAGTAGTAGCTAATAAATTAGGGAGTAGTTGCATCCTTCTAGTTGGATCGAGAGAACTTCATAAAATCAAGGTGAAGCTTTCCTTTGTAAATTTAATTGAAGGAAAGATTAAATAATTTGTGTTTAATATGATATCCTTGTGTTGATTTTTGTGATGCTTATATGAATGGTTGTTGAAGTGTTTATTGGTGTTTTGGTATTTTTTACATTATGAAATATGTTTTAAAATTATCACAATACTAATTCACTCCCCCTCTCAGTATTGTCCTATTTTCTAATAGATTATGCATTCTTGACTCAGCTTCCACCTATATCAATGTCATTCCACTAGAGACTAGGTAAGAAATTTGAAAGCTTGAAACTCAAGTGGGTATTGAAAGTAAAACACATTTATATTATTAGATTATGGAAGATATGTCATCTTGGGTTCCTAAACGTAGGCACATCAGAGACGGGAAGAAGAAATATACTTGGATTTTGTGAGTCTGCATTGGTAGATGAAGACCCTCTTGGGTCTAGTCTTGAAAGACAAGAAAATGGAGTGGTATAATCTATTTACATATTTAGAATACATCAAAAGGATACTTAGAAATCAACATTTCTACCTTCATAGGATTGAATCCTGCTTGGCTCATGGGGAATTCCATATCACCTTTTGAATTTGATAGTGGTGATATGATGGGCCCTCTAGGCTCTAGTGTGAGGGTCAGTGCAACAATATCCTCATTAGAAAATGATTAGTGACAAGGCGACTTAACATTTTGGTGGATTGTGCTTTTGTCTTCGACCGAGGTAGTTGAGCGAATGTTTATTTTGAAGGTACTGACTTCAGTTTGTTTTACTTGCTCATATTTGCATATTATTCTAAGTCTTGTTTATTATAGTGCCAGTTATGGCATTTACGTAGGTCTTTTTTATAATTATATTTTTGTGGAAATGTAATGTGTGGTGGATTAATGGTTTTGTCACCAACTTTGGTGCTTTGTGTTCTTATTAGCAAGGTGTCAACTATGGAAAATATATGGGTCTTTTCTGATGATTTTATTTATTGGAAATGTAAGGTGTTGCGAGTTCTTTTGCATTATTATTTGAATGTGGATTTTCAAGTTTGAGTCTCGCCAGTCAAAGTGTGTCAAGGAGAGCAAACTCTTAAGGGTGTAATATGAAGTATCTCTATTTTTCATATTACTACAGAAACGTTAATATACATAAAAAACTTTATGTTTGACTTGGTCAACATAGTTAACATAGGCATAATGTTCAATCATAATTAATTATAGGCATTATGCTAAACATCCCTATAGTTAACCACAGATGTCATGCCCAATAAATACATAGTCAATCATAAGCATCATGCCCACGATCGACATTGCATAAACACTAATATAGTCATTATAGTTAATAATTTTAGCTAATAAATTTAAGATAATTTTAATACTATTTATTATTTAATTTTTTCAAATATTTGATTTTTAACATGATTTTAATAACTTTTTTTCAATAATGCAACCGTATTCAACCATGGTCAAATTAGCTCAATTATGGTCAACCGTATTCATGTATAGTTTAATATTGACAACCATGGTCAATAATACTCTCTTACAAACCATAGTTAACTATAAACAAGTATATTCAAAAATTGATGTTATATGTCACAAAAAAAAAAATGACATTATTGTTTGACAAATATATGTTAACATCATAGTTTTAAAAAAAATCATTACAATGTAACAAAATTAATAAATGTAGTTAATATTTAGTCAATAAATTAATTAGTATTTTAAGACTAAATAGAAAAACATGGAGGAAAGAAATTTAATTAGCTAATTGATCTGAGCGAAATTCTTGCATTTATTCGCCACTCTTTAATTCAATAACCATTATATTTAACAAACTAAATTTCAAGGATAAAAGGAGGGGGAGGGATCCTTTTGGATCACGTTGAGCAACAATAAATTAAGATTGCATATGGTCTTAGTAAATAAACCAACTATATGACAGAAATCTATTGCATGCTCCTAGGATTGTATTTAGCTAAGGACTATGGAATCTTAAGGATAACAATTGTGGGGTACTCTCTCTTCACCATTCATCTCCTCTAAAAGAAGGACAACCTCCAAAGAAAACAAATTAAATCTTTTGTTGCAAAAAAATCATGAGTATATTGGAACCCTTTTAACATAAATCCTGCTATCATATTCTAAGAAGCCATAATTCAACAATACGGCAATAAGGTAATCATGCTTGTGGTTTGAAGAAGGGACAAATAAAGATTAATGGAAAAAAGGGTTGGAGAACCATTCCATAACCTTGAAAAAGAACATGACATATTTCCCTATGCTTCTAGGTCCAAGTCTTAAAAACATTGGAATCAAATTGGAGACTTATGAATTATTAAGAACTCCAAGGGAATCAATGTTGCTTAGGAACATTCAATTTCAAGTGTCATTAAGACTCGAATTGATGGTAGGTTTATTTGAGATGTGGCATTGGTCCATGCACGCCATGCACCATCTTGTGCTCCACTAGTGGAAAAATCACATCGCTAGATCCGGTTATTAAAATTCCTTTGTGTGAATATAAATCCCCATGCGCTGGACATTGTATCAACCACACTAGAGGGAAGATCCACGCTTGTGTGGTAGGAACGAAGATCACTAAGCACATTTATGGAGGAGAGATTATGTTTTTCCCTAGTTTCTATTAAGTATAGGGAGATTGGCAACCATCTAAAGTGTAAAGCAGTGAGGTTCTACGTTCAACGTTCTCCATCCCTGAAATATGTGATCATGAGATGAGAAGTCAAAGTCGAGGCTTAGTTCGGATTGGGATGGCCATTCAAGCATTCATAGAGTATTTACGCCTTGCCCTTTGAGTTTTGGCATATCCCGGAAGTATCTTTAGAATGAAATAAATTGGAGGTGACTACAAGTGGTAATTACCACTGAAAGGGACGCTTTGAGTCTCAGGAAGATCAAAAGCTCGATAATTGGCAATGTGACTGGCTTGCTTGGCCTGGATAGGGAGGGTATCTTGAGCTTTTGTCGTGTAATCATGCATTTCCCATTGATATTTGGCATATTCGGGGTGAGGCTCGAGAATAACTAAACTGGGAGGAATTTACAAGAGTCTATTAGCACTGAAAGAGACGCTCTGAATCAAGAATTTGGTAATATGCAACGTGACTTGCCTCCAAGCAATTCTTCTACAATTAGTACATAAATTGGTAACATGCTTTTTCCTTTCTGGACATAGACTATCTATTCTTTTGGAAAGTGAAATGGCATCGCCTGGTGTAATCCCTCCATGTTATTTAAGTCGCACCCTCAGAGAAATTGGGACAGCGGCGAAAGGTGACAGGGTCCGAAGTTCGAAAACGATCACTTCAAAGGAATGAATGTATCACCATAGGAACCATGATAAAGGAGAAGGCCCCATGAGTTCCCCTTCTGCCCTCATCCCATTTTCAACGCGAGAATCGATTATCACTCTCTTTTGACAACTTATCCTTTAGCTCTCCCTCTAGGAAGCGGAGCAATCAGACATGATGTTGGCATTTCAACACCAGATAGATCATTAAAATGATGAAATTGATGTGACTTCATCGTCAATAGGAAAATATCCCTCCAACAGGCCCAACAGCAAGAACGCATACTACAGAAGGAAATGAAGTATAAGAATGGTATATGCAATGATAGTGGACCCCTCAATGGTATATGCAATGATAGTGGACCCCTCTCATTGTGAATGATTAAGTATTGTAAAACTTTTTTTCACGTGGTCAATTTTTTAGGATATACAGTTGTAAACATGCCAATAGGAAGTCTGTAGTAATCTATCCTTGTGAAGAGGATGTATAACCTTTTATAAAAAAAATAAATTATGGAGTAGAATATGGTCTCAGAAACTATGTAACTCTCCCATTTTTTTGCTGCATTCCAGGCACAAATTTTATAAAGATTCCTTATCATTATGATTTAAAAAAACAATGTAAATTTCAATGTAAATTTTTTTCAAAACTCAACTCCTCTTTCTTTTTGTAATCAGTGGTAATTGATGATGATGATGGTTAACGTCCACTGAGACCAATCTTTGGTCTATCGGACCTAAAGAAAAGAGTTATTTAATTTGATTTAAGATTTTATTCCTATGTTCAAAAATCTTGGAGAGAAGCCTCCCAAGTTCACTATAATTTTAACATCTTAAAAGGCTAGGAAGATCATTATTGCAACAAAGATTATGAAATTGAGCTCTAATGTGGTTGTACGTGGGGCACTCTAAGAAGAAGTGATTTTCATCCTCGATGTTCATATTCTCACAGAGATGGCAGATCCTTTCCATCCATGGTGTTTTAGGAAGCGTACAACGACTGTTTCACTATGGAGCTCATGAGTTCATTCTTAAATCTGTCTTATTCTGTGTTTTAGTCTTTGAGCTAGTTAAAGCAGAGAGATACTTTTGATCTTCTAAGGTGGGGTTGATGACTATGTATAATACCATACCATTCTTTTATTTGCTAGATCTTTCTCGCACCACACATTTTCTTTGAACTTAGAAGTAACTTAATTTTTTTAATGTTATTGATGTTTTGCAATGCAACATTCTCGTCGATCTCCCATTGGTTTAACCATGCCACAGTGTCTTTATACCAACTTCGTTTAAGCCTTAGGTGATTTTGGTAAAGATTTAGCTAGCTTAGGAAGTCTATGGTCTCCTATGCTATTGAGCTTGTGCTTGTACAACAGAAGCCTAGTCATAGCTAGGCTCTTGATAGGGGAAAGACCCACTTCTATAAGGAGAATATGATAGGGTGTATTGCTTTTAATTTTAAGGTTATACGTTATAAAATGCTTCTGAATTTGCTCAATCTTTCTCGAGGATTCTCTAGAGATGCTGCAACCCCAAACCTCACATCCATATAAGATAATAGGAGTGACTAAAATTTCAAAGAGGAACTTCTTACTATCCCACATTACGAGGTTTTTCGTTTTACAATTATTTTCAAGACCAAAATAAGCTTGCCACCCCCCATTAATCCTTTTATGAATGCTATAATTATATTCATATTTCAAAACAAAATTACATGTTTTGTGAGTTGGTCTACCTAATTGGAAACCAAACCAAATGTAATAAAGCCATGTTCTCATCAAACTTTTGGTCATGATATTGCTAGTGTTATTGTTTCGACAAAACATTTACAAAAAAATATATATGAATCTAGTCATCCTTATAAATTCTACCAGCCCTCCTACATCGTCCAACAAGCTTGGACCTAACAGTAACTAATATACTAACAATATTTAACTTGAAAAAAGTAACATATGCCGAGAAACAACCAGTAGTAGCATATCAACACCATTAAAGATCTAGATTAGTGTTTAGAGTCTTTGCACTGGCACCAACATGATTTCCAAGTGTCCCTAAATTTGCTCAACGGTCTATATTAGGTGCCAGTGCTTTGTAACCTTCGCTATGTTAGTGCCACAGTGAATACTCTTGCCTACTCTGATTACCAGAATCGAGCCTCCTTCAATAGTGAAGTGGTGGGTGTTGGTCCTGACCATAATTTGTAAGCCTTGTTCCAGAGTATGGAACTACAAAACATTATTAGTAGCCACACCCATATGAGTGAAATAGAGGTTAAGGATCCTACCATCATTGTTGTGAATTACCTCGCCAGCTCCAGTTCGACCTAGGTTATCTTTCGAGGCCCCATCAAAATTTAACTTCAGAAACTCAAGGGTTGGAGGCAACTGCGTCATTGCGGCTCCATGAACTTTTCGTTCCTTCCTTTTGTTGTGATAATATTGTATGCCTTTTAATCCTAGTGTTTCTATAATTATGTTCTCTTAGTTTGTAGGATTGTTTTCTCTGGTCGGTATCAAGCCTCTAAGTATTTTTTTCCTATAATTGTTGTAGGATTTAGGCTATGAAGGTTGAGGTCGTGGATTACTTGTCCTAAAATATCAGACATTTTGATTCCTTCCAAGTCACCTAAATCACAAATCCCAAGATTAAACACCAGGAAAGGTTAACTAGTACCACCTCGTTTTTCAATATTTCTCCTCTCCATTTTCTTAATGTTTCTTGAATACCATCCTGATGTCTATCTATTTGGCAAAATACCTAAGAAAATTAGTCCCATAAAGTAGTTGTGTACTCACAACTATTGAGGAGGTGGTTAATATATTCTTCCTAATTTTCACAAAGGTTGAAGCATGAAGGACCAGAAAATCCTCCGCAACATGGGGTTTCCCAAGTTATAATCGTTTTGTGCATGACCAACCATATGGAAAGTTTTATTTTTGGCCATTGCATACTTGACCAAATCTTGTTCCACATTAGTTCTGCTATATCCTGATGGCCCTCTATTAGATATTGATGGGCCTCCTTTAGGGTAATTTGTCTACCTTCCTACCTTCCCGACATTAGTTGGTCATTGTCATTTGAGTAAAGAAATTTTCTTCTCTATATTTCTTCATCAAAGAAATGGGTAATCTCAGCCAATGAATGCTACTGATTTTGATTTAGATTGGACCACTTTATCCACTTTTTATGAGTGCCACTTGGGTCCCAATAGTGGTGTACCTCCGATTTTCCCTTATGTATGCAACGCCTCCTAGAGGGATATTCTTGTTGGAAAAGCTATTTTAGGTTCTTTTTTCCATGCATCCTCCCAAAATAAAGTTTTTATGATATTTATTATCTCACAAAAATAATGGTCCTATATTAATCCTCGGTTTTTCTAGGCCAGATTCTAGGAAGCAGGTCCTGCTGGCATGTCAATAAATCTGATTAGGGACTGGGAGTTCCATTGTGGAGCACATTTTTCTTTCCAAAACAATTCCTAGGGAAGGTTAACATCCTTGATCCATCTTCATCAAAAAAATTCTCCACAACCCACATTCATTTTTTCGGGATCTTGGAGGCCTAGCCCAACTTTGAATTTTGATTTGCATATTTGGTCCCAACCCAATCAAACCCGTTTCTTTTCCTCTACACCCTGCCATAGTAAATTGCACTAGATTTCTATGATTTTGTTAAGAAGCCCTTTGGGAGCTGGTAACACAGATAACTAAAACATAGGGATAACATGTAGGACTGCTTTAGTCAACACCAACCTACCTGCTAGATTTAGGCTCGGTAAGTCCACCTATTGACCCTATGTTGTAATTTGGATATTAGGGTTTCCGAAGTTGACTTATTGATTTCTTTATCTATTAAGGGTACTCCCAAATAATTTGATGACATGGCTTTCCTTTGGAAACCTAGAATGGGAGTAATGTTTCTTTGCACAACAATGTGAGTTACATTGAAAAATAAAATCATTGATTTTGATTGATTAACCCCCATATCTCTAGTTGTTGTGAAGTCATCTAGGATATCGTTGTAAGATCTTTCCTCCTTGATATTAGGTATTCCATGAAGCATTATATCATCGAAAAATTGCTAGTGGGTGGTAAATTTACACTTTCAATAACCTTGTAATCCTTTGATCTCCCTTGCAGTAGTCTTTGTTTTGTGGTTCTAATGAGCCCCTCCATTTCAAAAACAAATACAAAAGGGGATAACAGATCACCTTGTTGCAAGCCCTTTGAAGGAGAAAAGGGTTTCACTAGATCCCCATTGACCATGATTGAGAAGTCAGTAGATGTGACTAGAGACATTACCCAATGAATCTAATGTTGCCGAAAACCTAAAGCTTTCTATAGGTTCTCGAAATATTCCAAACTCAGTTTATCATATGCTTTAGTGATATCTAGAAACATTATCATTCAAGCCCTTTTATGAAATTTGAGGGAATTAATGATTTCATGATCCTAGATTATATTTTCTAGGATCAACCTCCCTTCTACAAAACCTGTTTTTTCTTTCGAGACAAGGATTGGTGGCAGAGGTTTTAACCGATTGGAAATAAATTTTGAGATAATATTATATATTACATTACAGAGAGAAAGAGGATGAAATTTATCAAGAGTGTTGGCTTATTTCTCTTTTTGGATTAGTTTTATGAAGGTGGAATTCAGAGCTTTTAGGACAATTGTTAATATTCAAGAGTTTTTTACAACTTTAGCAATATCTTGGCCCACAGTCTCCCAACATGCTTAGAAAAAACTAACTGTAAAGACATTAGGGCTAGGCACCTTGCCACTGGGCACGTCCTTCAATGATTGTTCCACTTCCTCAATCGATATTGTCCTTATAAGCTTAACATTTTTCTCCTCTCTAATTATCCTTGGGACATTCTTTAGGATTTTTCTAATGGCCTATGATTTGTCTCCTTGGGGCTCTATTGTTATGTCTTGGATGTGATTGATCAGGGTTTTCTCAATCTCCTAATGGGAGTGAAGAATGTTCCCCTATTTTTCCTTCAATTTCAAAATTATATTATGATTTCTATAGGAGATCGTGGTTCGGTGAAAGAATTTAGTTTTCTTCTCTCCATCATGAAGCCATCACACCCTCAATTCTTTTTTACATAATTTCTCCTCGTGTTTACATATCTATTCCCATTCCTGATCAAGGGAGTGCTATTGATTTTTCTTCTCCTTTTTGAATCCTTCCTTAGCTGCATATCTTTGAATTTCTTCCATTTTTTCCTCTATTTCTTTTCTGGCATAGAATATATTTCCAAACTCATATTTGCTCCACATGTTGATCTTCCCTTTAACTTGTCATAGTTTCTACTATAACCTAAACATCTTGGAGCCCCTCATTACTCCCCCATTCTACCACCATTGCTTCACTTTATCTACAAAAATGGGGTGGTCCAGCCAGAAACCCACCAACCTGAAGGCCTTGTTTTCTGGAGTGCTCATAATATGGGAAACCAGAGTTACTCGCCAATGATTCGAGCCACTACTATAAAGGATGTTAGCCCCTAAGGAAATTACTTGAAGGATTAACTCCTATAAAACTAATATATATCCAACCTCGATTCAACCATGTGCTTTCCCCCTCTCTTTTTTTTTCCATGTATACATACAATTTGTTTCTCATACCAACAGCTTCATGCTATCAATCATATTCTAGAATCTTTCAAAGTCTTGTTCCAATTTCTTGGATCATCCCTTATTTTCTTCGAGAGGTATAATCATATTGAAATCCCAAACCATGATCCAATTTGTGAGTGGATACCTCTTACGAAGGGATTTTAAGGATTGAATGAATTTAATCTTCTCATCAATTCTTTAAGGTCCATACACATTGATACATAGGATCTGATCCAGGGAGCCTACATATTGTAAAACCTAAGATAGAGAATATTTTTTGCACTCAAAAGGAAACCAAATGGACCTTTTGAGGGTTGCATAGGGTTATGATTCCCCCTACCGCATTTCTAGATTCTATGTATACAAAGTCAAACTTATTCCAAAATTTCCCACTTCTTACTTTCATACAATCTGCTGAACATTTAATCTCTTGAATAAAGAGAATTTCAATATTTTCTCTTTTTATCCTTTATTTCAGGATTCATTTCTTTTTATGGTTATTCAAGCCTCTAATAGTTCATTTTCATACTTTCATTGGAACAAAGGGGGAGGATTAAGTGTTGTAGGATTTCGTCTTACCTAAGTTTACAAAAGGGCTACCAGCTCTTGGAGGGCTACACTATTATATTTCCTTCCTATTTTCCACTAGATCTGATTAGGGATCTAGCTACTTTTATCCTTTAATTTGACTCCCATGATTCTCTCTTCTCCATGTGCTTATTTGGTACCCCTCAGTAAAGTGTCCTCTCTAGTAAGAAACAGGTATTGAACCCAATAAATTTGGTATTTTTGAATCACCTCCATCCCTTTTCATTTCCATTATTCTTATAGTTGGGGTATATCTATCCCTTCCTTCTCCACTATTTCTTTTAGATATGAGTCTATGGTCCCTCCTTCACTTGGTGTCTTGTCCAAATCTTCATCTTGTTTTGGAGATGGGGGTAGATCTCCTTCCTTTATGAGGGGTTGATTGGGGGCCTTTAATATTTCTTCTTTTGTGGGGAGACTGCTCTTTGTTGGTTCTATTTCATGAGCCTACTGATCTTGATGAGTATCTATTTCCTCCTGAGGTGATTTCTCACCCCGAAATTCGTAGAAATTTTTAGATTTCATATTTTCTCCTGATGTTCTTTATTGTTTCTTCCCTACTTTCCCCCTAGCACAAAATTTTGTGAAACCTTTTGAGTCTCTTTCCAGAGGAGTTTTTTTTCATCTATGTCTTGACATTGAGAGGTAATTTTCTGAAGAGGTTCCTATGTTCATGGAAACACTAACATTTGAACGATATTTTCTTGTAGTCAATACTATGAGTGCAGATCTCATCCTAAAATTCAAGTGTGATTGCCTCTCAGAGGGATCCCGAAATAACCATTTCCACATAGATCTTGGAATACATTATGTATTTTACCTCTTAGGTTTCCTCTAAGATTTTAATAAAATTCCCCAAAAAGCTCCCCATGGCTTTTTTGTAGGCTTGAAATTCTTTGCCTCAACATCGGGGAAAACCACTTGGTCGGGAACTTAAAGCAACTCCTTTTCTATTTGGAATGGTGGCTCTAACTGGGATTATGGGACCAGTTTACCTTAATAAAGATATGAAATGTGGATGAGATATATATAAGTGTAAGGATAATTATGTGAATAGAACTTAAGCGATAAAGAATAAATAAACTTAAACTATATAACCCGGGAAATATTTTTCTATATATGTGACTTTAGAAATATCTCATATATAACATGAAAATAGATCATCAAATAATTTACGAGGTTAAAACATATAATTATAACTATTTTAATTACATTAGTTGGTTAAGTTCTCTCCACATATAAGATTTCATTATTCATGCATATACTTGTAAAATTGCAACCACACTCATCAATAGTGATAAATTCCTGATTGTTTGCAAAAAAATATATGGATAAACACAATTAAAATAACCATTCAACTCATAAAATCATCGATAATACATAGATAATAGTACCTGATATATTTTAACTCTTCTCATGAGAAAAATAGTGGTGATTCCGCTTTATATTAAGATGAATTGAAGCTACAGTAGTGCACACCAAAAGTTCTCTTGCAAAAAATCAGAATCCTTTTTCATATCCATGAAGGGGATTTATAGTTTCTAATGAGAATAAAAATATAATAAAGTATCGCAAAATATTGGAGTCGTTTAACCAAGTACTGCCAAAGGAATTCTAGTTCAACCTTTGACAGATTCTTGATGCTTTCAACCTTCTTTTTCAATAAATATTTTCATGATTTGGTTAACAATTTAAATTTTGGAAAAGTACCTTCTAGTCATTCTTTGATCAATTTTTCTTGTAGTAGACTATCACTGACAGATTTAATGGGATTGCTAGAAATTTTCTTGGCGCTAACAATCTCCATTTATGTGCTTTAGTTTGATTTCCAAGTCATTAAAAACGATCTCCTTTTGTGATTATTCAATTCTCAGGAGATCAACTTAAGAAAAGTTTCCTTTCTTTCATATCAGCTTCTTGTTGATGCTTTGATTCATTGAAATTATTCTCAAGTTCTGCAAATTGTGTCGTTCAATAATTTGCTTTTAATTTTCTAGATCATATTCTAGCTACATGATTCTTTCATCTTTATCTTTTACGACTTGTTGTACTTCAGAATATTTTTCAATAATAGCAATGGCATATGCTCTTGCAAACTACGAGAGCCTGCTGAGATCTCCTGTAGGGTCTACTTGAGGATATTTCCAAACTACTTCAAAAGAGGCATTACAAGGGACTAAGGCCAGGGTTTGTTCAAATTTCCTTCTTTTTCTTTGTATGTTGACCACAAATCTATGCTTAGGACTGTAAAATAAATAAAGAGGAGGGATTTCTTCGATTTTCAAAACGACCTTGAAGTTCAAAAATACTGGGATAATTTCTAAATCATTAGTATCCAAAGCTTTATCAGAATCCTCAGTAGTGAACGAGGTATTCCCTTTAGCTTCAGGGGTATGTGCAATATTTTCATGCACTCGAGTCTTCAAATATTGAGGCTCTATTTTTTGTATGTCTTTGTTGAATTCTTCCCATATATTATCAAGTTTGTTGCATGTTTGAGTCTCTTGAATCTGTGCAGTGGATGATGAAGTTGTCTCTTTGGCTAGATATGTACCAGTATCTTTTGCTGAAACAGACACGACTTTATTATGTTCTGTATTTTTTTAAGGAATTCTCAACAAATCCAAGCGAACATGAGCTATTATTTTATTCCTATATTGATTAAACTTATCCAATTATTCAGGAAAAAGTTGTGTTGTTTCTAAATTATCAACCTCTGCATAAGTAGAAGTCGTTTCAAATTAATCATCAAACTTTTCTGGCTCATGCATAAACTGTATGGTATTTTCCTGTGTTGTGACATACTTGGTAGTATCACTAGGATCATATTGTATATTTTGCATAAATGAGAAATTTATACATTGAATTTATGGAATTTCAAGACCATCATGCTTGAAATTTTCAAGGGAATAAACACCATAGGAAATAGGAAAGGTTGGCCACATTGTCTTTTTAGCATCTTAGAAAACCTTTGAAAGGCCATTTCCAACAGTTTGGTAAGCTATTTCTTGGGATAAAATCTTATCAAGAACATAAAGGGGCAACACATGAGGGTTGGAAAGACTGCCAAAGATCCGGATATAAGTAAAGGACTCCTCTACGAACCATTTCCCTATTGGTAATAAATAATTTTTAGCTTGAGGTGAAAGTCGAGGGGCCTTCTCATCGAAGAAATTTTGGTGGATAGGTATCATAACTCCATGGAAAATTTTGTAGAAATGAGGTTGAAATTTAGATTCCTAGAGTATTTCATGATAGATATGTAAGGCGTAGAGTTTTCAATGGTCCATTTCCATCCCATATATGTGAAATCAAAGTTAAAACATACATCATCTATTATATAGGCACTCATGTAGAATGGGGAAACAATATTCTAATAAAAACTATGATTTTTCCTATAATTCAATATTTGGATTCCTATACTATCAGATATTATAGTTCCCCAATCCATAATGTATTCATCTAAGTAAACATCAATTAATGGTACCCACTGGACTAAGAATTCCTAGGTATTAGGGTATCCATATATTCTACACATCATGGCAACTGTATAACAGAATGGTCCAATAATAGAAGCAATGGAATACATACCCTTGTATTTGTGATTTTGTTTGTTGGGACCTCTTCTCCATTACCGTATGGGTTCTGATTGATCCTGATTTTCACTCATGAATTTCTGCACAAATTATTTGTCGTATTTCTTTGGGTGCGGTGGTAGCTTATACATTTTTCTTAAATATTTGTTGGTAAAAGAACCAATTTTTGTGTGCTTTGGATTTAGAGAAAATCTCTCTGAAATAATCAAATTATCAATGACCCATTTAACCATGTATGTATAAGGCAAGATCTTTGGTCGGGCTACAATTATATGTAAGAAATAATTTACAACATTGTTCCAGGTAGATTCAAAGGTTGAGGTAGAATCATTGACTTTGGATTTTCTCACTACTACCTTGGAGTTTTCATCCTCAAAGAGCTTATTTATAGCTTCAAATAAGGATGCCCTGACATGTACAGTACATGTCGTATCTAAAAATAACAAAAGCATTTCATTAGGAGTTGGTTTTTGCTGCCTCATAAATTTTTTCTTAGCTTTAGCTGCCTTAGACATTTCTAATGAGTTCTTCTTATCAGGGTTGGCCTACAAAGAGAAAACATGAGGATAAGTAGAAAATTTATTAATCACAAAATTCCTTAGAGAAAATAACCCAATTCATATCAATTCGTGCCTTTATGAGAAAAATCTAGTTACATCAAGCTATCATAACCAAATCATTTAGAACTTCGAAATCTAAATTCAATGCATTTGGCCATTAAATGATGAGACATGGGTTCACATGGGATTTTATACATGTCAAAATATCAAAGGTTTTATATCAAATAATTCATAAGGTTACATCTTTGAAACATGCGATATTATTTCCTTGCTATAGGCTTTAAAAATGTAACGACTAAAAACATGAGTGGGAAGTGTTATCATAGGTTTTGCATCAGAGGTTTTATATCAGGGTTTTAAAGGAGTGACATCTGATAAAAAGTTGCGATATGAAATTTATGATATGGAAATGGGATTTTATCAAAGCATCAATGATAGGGAATATCATAGATCCAAGGAATCAACGATAGGATGTATTGAAGATCGAAGGATTGGAATATCGCAGTTTGGAGGAATGAGTCTATCAGATTATCGAATAAATGAGCATTAGGAAGTATCAAAGATCGTAGGATTGAAACATCGTAGGATTTATGTGGTCCACATATGAAAAGTTTCGATATGGAAGCTCTGAAATGCCCCGTGACAATCTTGTGGGGCCAAGCCTTTTGATTATTACATTCAGCAAGAAGCACTTTATTATTTTAAGCTTTAAAAATAATTGAAATTTTAATCAGAGGTCTCATATCAGAGATTTCTTAATGAGACCCTCTGGAATCCTTGGAAATATTTCCGATAAATTATTTCTGATAAATAATTTTGAGTAAAATCATAAAGGTAGTTTATTTATGAATATTAAATTATGAGACGAAACTCTGATATGAAAGTTACGACATGGGAATTCTCTTGTTTAGTCATGTTTTGTTGAATCAAAGCTCAGAATGTCTTATTTTATTTTTGAAACTAAGGATTTTATCTAATTTTAAAAATGGTCCCCATTATTTATTAGTTCTACTATTAACTATAATGGAGGGGTTGTTGAGTAATATAACAATTGGCAACACACTGGGTGAAGCAGTTATCTCTGTAATACTACGTGAAATTAAAACTTCTCAAAGAAAATTTAGAAGGATAAAAATATTTGAAATTTAGATTGATAAGGATAACTCTGAATACCAAAGAAATCATTACTATGTAAAATTCTTGAGACTTGTTATAGATAAAAATCTTTATTGTTTGTGTCAGTCATTAATGAGTTGCAAAGATAAAGTTGAAGACTATTCAAACTTAGCGTATTAAAATAGACTAATTTGTCACTGGTAGAGCCACTGCTACCAGCAGTTGTCCATAGCCTCGAAAGGATTACCATTTAACCAAAAATGAACCAGTATCCCATACCCTTATAGTAATATTCTTAGAGGAATTAATTTTTCTTTTAAAGTTACTTAGAAGCTATTGTCCTGGCTTGGTGACCAAACGATGACAATTCCATTCACAGGTTATAATTATATTGAACAAGTTGGCCTGTGATGAGACCCCTTGTCTTCTACTTGTAGAACTATAAGCCATTAGCCTGGTTTGGTGGCCATCTATGATAATGCCAACATCATTAGTTTCCCATGATCGTGGTCATTAGGCTCGTAATGCGACCTCTTATCCTCTATTTTTTACATATTTTTTAATTACACTCTAAAAATGTACTATTAGTGGATGGGAGGTAAATTTACTCCCTAAGAGTTATGTATGATTGTTGGAGTCAAAATATGCTAAATTTTCTAAATATTCTTTGCTTTTTAAAGAAAATGTTTCATGAGCAATCATATGGCAAGTAGATTTTTTTTTAATTACAAGGTTTTAAAAATTAACGGATATGTAAGATTTCAGGTATTTATGATAAGTGAAATACTAAATTTCAATCTTACAATTATATTTTCCATACTTCTTCCTTAATCAGTCAATCTTAAATATTCATGAGAGACTGCAACAAAACCAATGTGAATTCAAAGGTTTATTACCTAATAACTAGGGCTAAATACACAGGTATATACATATGATTATCTACATATTTACAACAGAAAGAGTGTTCTTTAAGAAAAAAAAAATGAGAACTAGTCCATTAATGGGAAGAGAATCCATATTTCTCTGTAGATTTTGAAAAATAAAGGTTAATGAAAGTATTTTCTCAATGATCTAAAATGGGCCAAGCCACAAATTTTGGAATTTAGTGTGTTTGCCTTTTTCTTCATGTGCCTTATCCCATTTCAGAACTAAATCTCCAATTTTAAAAAAATTGTTATTAACTGAACTTGCATCAAATGAAGACTTGACCAATTGTTGATGATGAGCATGAACATGTTTTCCTTTTTTTATCTCTTCTTCTAACTTAAGGATTTGGGACATTCTTAATTGTAAAGTAGAAGAAGGTTTTTTTTCAATAAATTGCACTAGTACTACTGAGGGAATGGCTAAATTAGGAGGCATGATAGCTTCTTTCCTACACACTAAATGAAAGGGGGAAGTACTTATAGAGGTCTTCTGAGTGATTCTATCAGCCCATAAAGAAAACATTAAATATTTGTGCCAATTTTTATTTTTTTTTGTTGATTGCTCATTTGATGATTCTTGTGAGTTTTTTATTGGTAGATTCTGCTAGACCATTCCCCTATGGGAAGTAGTTTTTAGAATATTTTAGTTTGAATCCTATTTTGAGAGAAAATGTAGTTATGGTGATTCCAAAAAAATAAGAAGCATTTTCGAAAATAAGGGCATGAGGTATTCCAAACCTGGTGATAACGATTTGATCAATAAATTCAATAATTCTTTCAAAATTTTCCACCTTTAGAGGTATTTATTCCACCCATTTTGTAAAATAATCCGTAGCAATCAATATGTATTTATGTTTTTTGGATGAGTGAGGAGCAATATAACCTATGATGTCCACTCCCCATTGCTCAAAGGGTTGTTCATTGTTGACTGGTTGCAAAAGAAGGACTAGTTTATTTTGTCTCCTTGTAGCAGTTTGGAAAACTTTACATTTTTTACATAAGCATGAGTGTCCTTAAATAAAGTTGGTCAATAATACCTAGCATGTAAGATCTTATGAGCAGTGGTGTCTCCATTGTAGTTTCCACCAGCTTCTCCATCATGTAGCTCCTGCAAAACCTTTTTTGCTTCAGGTTTTTCCAAATATCTTAATAAAATAGGACCATAATTATTTCTAAATAAAAAATCATTGATGAGTTAGTATTGATTAGCTTTCAGTCTCAGGGATATTTTTCTCTTATAATTGAGTTCAGATGGAGCATAACCATTTTTTAAATAAAATATTAAATCAACATATTGATATTCGATGTCGATGGGAAATACCTCTATGAATTGGACATTAGCACCTAAATCTTCATTAACATATGTATCATGAGCTCCAATAATCAATTTGAAAAAATCTTGACCTATTACTATTTTAATAGGTTTTTATCTCTAGGTCATATTCTTGCAATTCATTGACCTAATTAGCTCTTTTCTCCCCTAATTCCTTTCGGATAATAAATTTTCGCACTACTCGAAATGAGACAATTACTTTTGTATGAGTTATTAAGAGGAAAGGTCTGAAATGCTTAATCGACTTGAAAACTGCAAATTCTTGCTTTTCCACATCTGAGTAATTTAACTCATCTCCCTATATGTTCGAACTAAAGAAATAAATAGGAGCTTCAACTTTTTGTTGATTGGGTTGTGTCAACACTACTGCATAGGATTTTTTAGAAGAAAAAATGTATATAAAAAATTCTTTAGAAAAATTAGGGGTTGAAAAAGAAGGAGCATCTACGATTTCTTGTTTTGTTAATTCAAACGCTTCTTTTTCAACTTATCCCCATTTAAAAATTGAATTCTTCTTGATCATGGTCTGTAAGGGTAAGACAATTTGTGAAAATTCTGGGACAAAACTTTTGACAAAATTGATTTCCTCAAGGAAGGATTGCATTTATTTCTTATTTTTTGGTAAGGGGATTTTAGAAATCACCTTAATTCTCTCTGGATCTATGGAGATTTCCTTGTTGGAAACAATAAATCCTAGAAGTCTTCCTTCACTAAGAGAAAAAAATTACTTTTTAGGATTTAAGGAGATTCCATATCTTTTACACCTTTCAAATATTTGCTTCAAATCAGGAAAATGATTATTTCTCGTTTTGGAATAAATTGTAATATCATCTAAGTATACTACAACTATTTTTTTAATCAAACCTCCGAAAGCGATGTCTGTAACTCTCTCGAAAGTAGCTCCTACATTTATCAGTCCAAAAGGAATTTTTTTATATGTGTACGTTCCCCATTTAGTTATGAATTTGGTCTTAACCATGTCTTATGGATGTACAAGGATTTTATTATAACCTAAAAACCTCTCTAGAAAATATATTAGCTCGGAGCCAGCAAAAAGCTATAGAATTTGTTCCATGGAGGGTAGAGGAAAGTTATCCTTATTGCATGCCTTATTAAAATTTCTAAAATCTATACAAATGTGAATATATCCATTATTTTTCCTAACATGTACAAGATTTGAAACACACTTAGAATGTCTAACTAGGAAAATTATTTTGGCTTTAAGAATTTTGTTTAACTCTTTCTTGATATGATTTTCCAAGTTAGGATTAATCTTCCTAAGTTTTTGTTGAATGGGTTTTGCATTTGATATCATGGGAATGGTATGTTGAATAATCGATGTGTCATAGGTTTTGAGATCATCATAATTATAAGCAAATACATCCTTCTATCTTCTTAGCAGGTGAATTAAAGCAGACCTTTCATCAGATGTGAGTCTGAGAACTAAATTGATATTGTGAGGTTTAAGATCAGTCCCTAAGTTAACCAATTCAAAAATAAAAGTAGAACTTTGAAGTTTGCAATTGGTAACCCTTTTAAATTTGTCTTTCAAATCATATAAATCTTCCAGTTTAACTACAAGCTTAGGTAAATAATTTTCCTCAGTAGGTCTATTCAGCTACTTATCATGCTCATATTCATCGATGATTTGGTAAGAGAAATATCCTCCAGATTTTATAAAGTTTAGATATCATCATTATTATTGAACACACACCAATCAGCTGTATTGTCATGAATGGAGGGGTGAAAACTTAATTCGATTGAAAATATGTCAAGGCTGAAATATTGAGGTGGGATAAGCTTAGAAGAAACATTGGCCAAAATATTGGCACTGGCATTTTGTAACCTTGGAATAGGGGCTATGTTAAATGCAGTAAAATGAGAGGTAAGATTTTGAATCAAGGATTGGTAATGCTTGAGATGAATTGAAACACAATGAATGGTGTTTCTTACCTGTTTTATAACAATTTCAAAATCACCAAAGACATTGAGATATTTCACATCAAGGCTAATGGCTTTCTACAATCCATGTACTATTGCTTAATATTTGGCAATGTTGTTAGTACATTCAAATTCTAATCTACATGAAAGCATAATCTTTTCTCCATCAGCGTTTATAAAGATGCAACCAGCTCCTGCACCATCATTAGATTTCGACCCATCAAAATAAAGAGTAAAAAAAAAAATAGCATGCTTAATTACATATGTATCTACAATATTAATACATTTAAAAGATATTTTTTGAGATTTTCAATTTGGGAGGAAACATAATAAATTGGAAAAGGAGAATTTCGAGCTACAAAATTTCCAAAGAATGATTTCAAAAATTAATTCTCGTGAACATTATTTGCAAAAACTATTGGTTCATTTTCCTCATCTAGATCAGTCACTGAATATTTCATATGCTTCTCTCTGTCCACCCATATTTGATTGGGTTTATCATTATAGAGAAGCCACATGTAATACCAATCAGTTGAAAAATAGCCATGTAATTTTTTAGACCATTCTCTGCTTAGAATAAGACCATAGAATTATGGAATATATGCAACCAATATGTATATTATTTGAAAAACCTTCGAGTTATAAGATAATACTATCAAAACAAAGTTCATTTCTCCTGATACTTTTACCTTCATCCGATCTAATTGGACAATTTGAACAACAGATTTCTGAGGCGAGATATTCAGTTTGAGAAAAACTGCATAGGGCATAATATTAGATGATGCACTATAATCCACTAAAAAATTGTGAACATCCTTATTGAAAATTTCAAAGGTCAAAATAAAAGGAGGTTTCCGAGAATTTTATCTATCTCTAATCATAATAGCATTGGAATAATCAATCTTATCTGAAATATCATTAGGAGGATTTCCTTTCTCTTTTGAGGCTCTTGCGGTAATAGTAGTAGGTAAAGGGGATGCAGGAACTGCATTCAATTATTTGAGTAATAATTTATTTTGTTTCTTTAACTTACTAACCTCATAAAAATAAATGTTATATTTTAAATTTTTCATGTATTCGACGATGTTATATTATATGGTATCAGATACTACCAAAGTTTTATATGAAGAGGGAGTTTTGGAAGAATTTGGAACAAGATCGGAAGGTATAGATGTTTGATTTTTAATTGTGAGTTTTTCTTTAGTTGGAGGAGTAGGGGACTTTTTTTTTGACTTGATGAAGGAGCATTGGTAGGTCCCTTACTCTAGTGGTTACTGGCAGGGCTTCTTCTTCCTCTTCATTCTATGAAGTGGTTAAAATTAAATCCCATAATCCATGTGCTTCAGCTAATTCTTCCTCTTGTGATTCTGCAATGGATAAGGTTGACTCTTATTCCTCTTCATCTTGATCAGATTATGCATTTGATATAATGGCAGGGGGTTGATATTTTCATGGACGAATCTTTTTAAAAGAACGGAAAGGCCTTTTTGAAGATTCAACGAGTTTCTTTTTTATTTCTACCTATTTCTACCATTTCATTAGGCATTGTTTTGAGGACCTTTTGTAATCCTTCCAAATCAAAAGGATATTTGGAAGCTTTATTTTTTTATTCATCTTTGAAACTAACCTTCTTGGTCTTTCATTCTTCAAGATAATTCTTCTTTTCCAGAGAATTAATTCTCTTCTCCACAGATAGAGCTTATTTCATATTCTCAAGAAAAATTGTTGTATTAGCTATGTCTATAAATATTGCAATATTAGAAGGAATAATGGAGATACACCATTCGATCTGCACATCATCACCAGGTTTGGAAGTCTCGCAAATTTTATTTAACAATTTATGGAATATAGGGTTAAAATATTTGATCTTCTCATTTGGATTATCTTTAAGATTAGATTAATCATTGATTAAAGTAGAAATTGTGCAATCATCTCCAAATTTTGTCAAAATTTGTTCTTCAAATGTATCCCAATCATTAATTTAACCTAGTGTTAATGATAAATACCATGACCGTGTGGATCCTTCAAAAGTATAAGGGAAAATTTTGACTACACAATCATCTTCTACAACCCCATTAAGTTTGATCGCCAACATGAAATTATGAAGGTGTTCTTCATCAGGTATTCCATCATCAGAATTATTCTTTGGTAACCATCTCCATGGATGTTTAGGTATAGGTTGGAGTGGTGGTGCTATTTGGACTATGTCTGAGTTAGTCCAAGGTATGTTTTCCATTATGTGTTTATAGAAATAGAGGAATATGTAGATGATCTAGGAGGTTAAGATGATTGTGTAGATGAAGAATTTTCCCCTGCAGAGCTACTAGTTCTGATAACACCAGTTGATTGTGTCAGAGGAACGTGAATGGAAGGATTTATTGGATGGTAAGAAGAAGGTAGAGAAGTATTTGAAGGATCAAATAAAGGAGTGTGAGTTGGGGAAGATGATGTAATCTCACTTGTAGAGAGTTGAGTTTATGAGGTAAGGAATTTTCTTCAATGAGTGGGTAGTGGAAACTCAAAATGCGTTATTCCAAGTTTGTAACTCTGAGATCGGGTCACTATATGAGAAAATTGTAAAGACGATGATACAATTCCTTTAGAAACTTTGGACTGGACATGTCTTTTTTCTGAAATAGTGATTTCTTCCAATGCTCGGATCAAGGTCTGAACTTCAATTAAATCTTGAGGTAATTGTGTAGAAGTTTGACCGGCTGACTTAAGAATTATGTTGGGATATTTTTTGGTTCTTTCAACAACTTCATATCTAGGAGTGGGATATTTTGAATGGGATCTTGAAGTTGGAAGGGATTTTTAGGGGGTTTGACTCTTTTGGTGGCCTTTTGATTTGGTATTAAACCTTGATGTCATTCATAGTCTTTAGGCCATCCTTCTAGCGCCAAAAATTTTGTAGGCTCGAAATTATCTGCCTTAACAATGGGGAAAACCACTCGGTTTGGAACTTAAAGCAACTCCCTTTCTGTTTGGAATGGTGGCTATGATTTGGATTATGGGACTAGTTTCCCTTAATAAAGATCTGAAATGTGGATGAAATATATATAACTATAAGGCTAATGATGTGAATAGAACTTAAGAGATAAATAATAAATAAACTTAAATTATTTAACCCAAGAAATGTTTTTCTATGTATGTGACTTTATGAGGTTAAAAATATGAAATCATTTATGAGGTTAAAAAATATAATTATAAATAATTTAATTAAATAATTAATTAAATTAGTCGGTGAAGTTCTTTTCACATATAATTTTTTTTGTTCATGCATATACTTGTAAGATTGCAACCACACACGTCAATAGTGATAAATGCATGATTGTTTGGAAAAAAAATATATGAACAAACACAATTAAAATAACCATTCAACTCATAAAAACATCAATAATACATAGATAGTAGTACATGATATATATTGACTCTGCTCATGATAAAAATAGTGGTGATTACGATTTCCATTAAGATGAATTAAAGCTACAGTAGTGAAAACTAAAATTTCTCTTGCAAAAATTCAGAATCATTTCTCCATATCCATGAAGGGGATTTATAGTTTCTAATGAGAATACAAATATAGTAAATTATCACAAAATACTGGAGTGGTTTAAACAAACCATCCTTAAATAAAGTAAAATAAAATAATATATTCCAGTTGTAACAACATGACCATGACTCGGATGAAGGTTGTTCTACCATTTTTTGTCGAAGTTCACATATATTTTTCATTGATTTTAATTCGGGTGGATGATTAGGTTGGATGCGCCTCTGTCTCATAAATATTGCATTGATGAGTGTTGGAAGGAGATGTCTAGTTGCGTTGGAGAGACACCTCAATATGAGCCACTAATTGTGAGGTTTAACCAAGTACTAAAAATGGCATTCTAGGTCAACCTTTGATAGATTCTTGATTCTTTCAACATTATTTTTCGATAAATATTCCCATGATTTGGTTAAAAATTTAAATTTTGGCAAAGTACCTTCAGGGAATTCTTGGATCAAGTTTGATTGTAATAGACTATCACTGACAGATTCAATGAGATCATTGGAAATGTTCCTGGCGCTAATAATCGCCATTTCTTCATGCTTTAGTTTGATTTCCCATCCATTGAAAACAATCTCCTTTTGTGATTCCTCAATTCCTAGGAGATCAGTTGATCTCCCTGCAACACTATCCTGCCAAAATATGTAATCAGAAATTTTCTCCTCGACCTCTTCATAGTATGTCCTTAGCTTGAAAAATTGATTCACTAATGAATCACTTTATTTGCATAAGTCAGTAATAGTGGCCAATTTCTAGCATAAATGACTTGTTGATGAGTAAGGAGAGTTGTTAGCTCTCCTGCCTCTTTCTTAAATTAAGTTATCTCAGGGTTCACTTTAAGCTACTCAATATTCTGTTGAAGTTACTATATTTGAGTATCCCTTCTTTTCAGATCAGCTTCATATTGAAGCATTCACTCATTGAAATTATTCTCAAGTTCTGTAATTTGTGCTTGCCACTGTTGTTAAATAATTTTCTTTTCATTTTCTATACCTTTTTCTAGTTGCATGGTTCTTTCATCTTTCTCTTTTATTAGTTGTTGTACTTCATAATATTTGTCAATAGTTGCAGTGGCATATTCTCCTCCAAAATACGAGAGCCTATTGAGATCTCCTGTAGGGTCTGCTTGATGATCTTTCCAAACTACTTAAAAAGAGGCATTACCGGGCACTAAGGCTTGGGTTTGTTCAACTTTCCTTTTTTATATATGTCTGCTAACCACAAATCTATGCTTAGGACTATAAAATAGATCAAGAGGAAGCATTTATTTGATTTTCAAAACAACCTTAAAGGTCGAAAATACTGGGATAATTTCTAAATCATTGGTATCCAAAGCTTTATCAGAAGCCCCAGTAGTGAGTGAGGTCTTCTCTTTAGCTTCAAGGGTCTGTGTAATATTTTCCTACACTAGAGACTTCAAATATTAAGGCTCTATTTTTTGTATTTATTGGTTGAATTATTCCGATATCTTATCAATTTTTTTGCACGTTTGAGTCTCTTGATTCTGTGCAGTGGATGAAGAAGTTGTCTCTTTGGATAGAGATGTACCAATATATTTTACTGAAGTAGACACAACTTTATCGGGTTTTGTATTTTGTTGAGGAATTATCAACAAATCCAAGGTAAAATGAGTTATCCTTTTATTCCTATATTTACTAAACTTAGCCAATTCTTCAAGAATAAGTTGTGTTGCTGCTAATTTGTCAACCTATGCATAGGTAGAAGTCATTTCAAATAAATCATCAAAATTGTATGGCTCATGCATAAATTTTCTGATCTCTGCATGTGTTGTGACATTCTTATTAGTATCACTAAGATCATATGGTCTATTAGGCATAAATGTTATATTTAATAATTGAATTTTTGCAATTTCAAGACCAACATGCTTGAAATTTTCAAGGGCATAAACACCATAGGAAATAGGAAAGGTTTGCCACATAGTATTTTTAGCATCTTTCAAAACCTTTGAAAGGCCATTCCCAAGAGTTTGGTAAGACATTTCTTGGGCTAAAATCTTATTAGGGACATAAAGTGGAAACACATGAGGGTTGGAAAGACTTTCAAAGATCTGGATATAAGTAAAGGATTCCTTTCCAAACCATTTCCCTATTGGTAATAAATCATTATTATCCTGAGGGAAAATTCTAGGGCCTTCTCATCAAAGAATTTTTTTGGATAGGTTGCATAACTCCATTGAAAATTTTGTAGAAATGAGGCTTGAATTTGGATTCCCGAAGTATGTCATGAGATATATGTATAATAATAGGGTCTTTAATGGTCCATTTCCATCCCAGAGATGTGAAATCAGAGGTAAAACAGACAACATCCATTATACAGGCACTGATGTAGAATGGGGGAAAATGTTTTTGAGAAAAACTATGATTTTTCCTATAATTCATGATTTGGCTTCTTGTACTATCAGACAGTATAGTTCCATAATCCATAATGTATCCATCTGAGGAAACATCAGTTAACGATACCCACTGGACTAAGAATTTCTAGGTATTAGGGTATCCATATATTCTATACATCATTGCAGCTATATAGCATAATGGTACAGTAAGAGAAGTAATGGAATACATACCCTTACCTTCTTGCTTCTATTTTTTTGGACCTCTTCTCCATTTTCGGATGGGTTTTGACTGATCCTCATTTTCACTCATGAATTTATGAAAAAAATTGTTTGTCGTATTTATTCTGGTGTGACGAAAGCTTATACATTTTGTATAAATATTTGTTGGTAAATTACCCAATGATTGCATGCTTTGGAGTTAGAAAAAATCTCTCTTAAGTACTCAAATTATCAATAACCCATTTAACCATGTCTGTATAAGGAAAGATCTTTGGTCAGGATGAAATTCTGTGTAAGAAATAATTTGCAACATCGTTCCAAGTAGATTCATAGGTTGAGGTAGAGTCATCAATTGTGGCTTTTCTCTCTACTAACTTGGGGTTTTCATCCTCAAAGAGCTTATACATAGCTTCCCATGAGGAGGCCCCGCCATCTAAAGTACATGATGTATCTGAAAATAATGGAAGCATTTCAGTAGTCTCAGGTGGAGGAGGAGTCTATCGTTTTTTCCCCATAAATTTATTCTTAGCTTTAGTTTCCTTAGACATTTCTGGTGAGTTTTTTTAATCAGGGTTGGCATGCGAAGAGAAAACAAAAGGATAAGTGGAAAACTTCATAATCATTGAATTCCTTAGATAAAATAAACCAATTCATATCAATTTGTTCCTTTATGAGTAAAATCCAGTGACATCAAGCTATAATAACCAAATCATTTAGAATTTTGAAATCATCAATTCGATACATTTTGCCACGAAATAATGAGACGTGGATTCACATAGGCTTTTTTACATGCCAGCATATCAAAGGTTTTGTATCGGAGAATTCATAAGGTTACATCTCGAAACATGCGATATGTTTCCCTTTTGATAGGCTTTAAAAATGTAACAACTAAAAACATGAGTGGGAAGTGTTATCAAAAGTTTCGTATAGGAGGTTTTATATCGTGGTTTTAAATGAGTGACATCCAAAAAAAAATTTCGATATAGGAATTGCAATATGGAAGTTTCCATATGGAAAGGGTTGTTTATTTGAGAATTGGAGATAGGGAATATCGAATATCTGAGGAATCAACGATAGGAAGTGTAGGAGATCGAAGGATGGGAATATTGGAGGTTGGAGGAATGAGTCTATCAGAGTATCGTAGGAATGAACAATAGGAAGTATTGGAGAATGGAGGATTTATGTGATGCACATATCAAAAGTTATGATAAGGAAACATTGAAATGTCGCGTGACAATCTTATGGGGCCAATCCTTTTGATTATTATATTCAGAGAGGAGCGCTTTATTACTTTCGGCTTTAAAAATAATTAAAATTTTAATCAGAGGTCTCATATCAGAGATTTATTTATGACACCTACTTGAATCCTTTGAAATATTTCTAATAAAACATTTTTAAGTAAAATCCTAAAGTTTTCTTATTTATGAATATTACATTGTGAGTCAAAACTCCGATATGAATGTTCCAATAAGGGAGTTCTCTTATTTATTCATGTTTTGTTGACTCAAAGTTTAGATTGGTCTTATTTTATTTTTAAAACTAATGGATTTTATCTATGTTTCAAAAGGGTCCCCATTATTTATTATTACTACTATTAAATATAATGGGGTGGTAGTTGAGTACTACAATAGGCTACAAGGGTTTTCAGGAGCCAATAATTTAGGGGTAGTGAACATAGCCTAATCCACACTAGAACAGAGGTAAATTTTCATTATTTTGGGGTAAAATTATCCTTCCAGCATCGCATATATTTCTCTGTCGATGAAATAAAATAAGGTCCTCCCTCAAAGATCTTATCCCCATATTCAAGGTTAGAAAATAAATCCGTGAAGAAACTTTTAGACCCTAAGTGAAGATCAACCTACCCTTTGGGCTTCTAGACGTAATTAGTCCAAGTATTAGAACTTTCTCATTTGGCCACATCCCCATAAATTTTCATATTAATGGATATGTACTTATGTGGTCCCTCTAATCTTGGGTTTGCGGATATATTAGTACCACCATTAGATTCCTCTTTGACTTGGGTCTACATCCCCCCTTTTTGGCATGACTGTGTAGGCCTCAGTTCTTCCTCTACAACACCTCCTTTTCCTGCATCAGGATTTGTATTGTTTGAGTCTGCATTTTTTTTATTTCTGATTGGTACATGTACCTATCCCTCCTGGCTTGTTATAATATTTTACAGTGCCCCTTGGACACATTCCCCTTTTCAATCAAAACGTTACTATGGGATGGGGCATAGCTCCCCCCTCAAGAATTTTCCATGCAACTTCGGATCCTTGCAATAAATGGTTTTCCCACCATTTGCCTTCCTATAGTCACTACTACTTGCTCCTCTTTAGTCTTTATTTACAAAACTCGACTCCTTGCTGACTCTAACTTAATATTATTATTTTATTTTTTCATTCTAATATAATATAAATTTTAATTTTAATATAATTTCAATATAATCTTATTTTAAATATAATGTTACACAAATAATGTAACTTTACAACTTTAGCATTATTTTATTTTAATACAATTTATTAATACTTTAGTATAATTATTTACAAATTTAATGTATTAATTTAAACTTTAATAATTGATAAATAATTTTGTGTATATATATATACATATATAGCTTGCTTAAATATCTTATGTTTACAAATTTTTGGCTAGAATCTAGTGATTTATTTTGGGCCAAATCTTGAATTTTGTTATTTAAAATGTGGTTTTTACTATATATATATAGATACAAAACCTTGAAACCCCCATAGGGAGAGTTTACAATTGAAACTTTTGATTCAAAGAAATGCCTCTTGGATTATAGACAAATTAGACTGGAAAATATGTTGAAAAACTCTCCAATATATATATATATATATATATATTTTAATAAGACAATACTTAGGTGTTAATAGTTATCAGTATGCTGAAAAAATAGAATGTTATATATATATATATATATATATATATATATATATATATATATAACATTCTATTTTTTCTAACTATGCATTAATACATTAACACACAAATTTACATTTTACACATTAATACATTAAAAATAAATTAATCTATACATTAACACATGTCAATTATTATTGATATGGTTAATCATATTCAACATGGGTTCCATAGTGAACCCTAACCAATATTATGCTACTTTATTCATATATTTATATTAATAAAATTTATTTATAAGTTTTAATAATAATAAGGTTTAGTTAGGAACTTATTAATAAAAATGAATAACTTAACTTTAGGATATCATTCAAATCTTGATAACTTTACAATTATATATTAATGAATTTATTATTTATTTGATATTGATTATGGACATCTTGTTCAACCATAATTGATCATAAATATTATGTTCAACATGCTTATAGTTAACCATAGATATCATGCACAATAAATTCAATCATAAACATCATTCACATAATCAACATGGGCACAAACATTAATATAGTCATAATAGTTAATAACTTTATATAATAAATTTAATATAATTATAATATCATTTAATATTTAAATTTTTTCAATATTAAATTTTTAATATCACTTTTATAATTTTTTTCAATAATGCAACTATATTCAAACATGGTCAAATGAACTTAACTATGCTCAACCATGGTCACCATGGTCTTCCATAGTTAATATGGTTAACCATATTCATGTAGAATTGAATATTGACAACCATGGTCAACAATATTGACTCATAATCAACAATAGTTGACCATAGACAACCATGTTAAAATATTGATGTTACATGTGATAAACAAAAAATTGACGTCACAATGTGTCAAATAAATATTAACATCATAATGTTTGAAACAAAAATCAACATCACAATGTGATGACATTGGTAAATGTGGTCGATACACTAATTGATGAACAAAAAGTGTCATCATAATGTGACAAACTTTTATCAACATCATAATTTAACAAACAAAAATCAATGTCGTAATGTGACGAACATAAATTGACATCACACTATGAGAAAAAAAAAAAAAAAATTGATGTTGCATGTTATGAGAAAAAAAATTGTAATGGCCCTGGTTAAAATCCATGTAAAAAAAAATATAATACCAAGGTCATGGGACATGTATTCCAAGTTGAATGGTGGGGAAAACATCCTAGTGCGTGTCACTTTGGTTTATTATGGTTGTGGAAATTGGAAAAGGCTTTGGAAATGCAAAGTGGCTTTTGTTGGCATTAATTTATGAAAATATGGGAAAATAGGAGAAAAGGGAAGTGAAAGGTAATAGGTTACATGTGAGGAGGAAAATCAAGGAAAATAATGGAAAATAAATAAAATAGAGGCCTCATTGATAAAAAGGCTTTTGAGGATTAGTTAGTAACCTTTTGTTAGTTATGTGGTGGATCTCTCTCTCTCTCTCATACTCTTGCACACTTATATTTTCCTTGGAGGAGTGTGGCATACTTGGGATTTGGAGAAAGAAGGAAAAGGAAGAGCAGGAAAGTGCAAGAGTGCATCAGGATTAGCAGCTACAGCGAATTTTTTTTTCACATACCAAGTTGCGTGTAAGTTTTCCTCACTAATTTTGGCATGCATGGCATATGCATGTGGTTTCTTGGTTATGATTTTTCATTGGCATGGATTATTTCCTCGATTGACAATGGATTTACATAGCTTTTCCATTTCTCGAATAGCCATGGTGTTGTGGGTTCTTTTCCTTTTTCTTCTAGTTGGTTCTCATGTTCGTTTAGTTGTGGGTTGAGTTACTAGTTCTTAGAGCCCTAGTTGTACAAACACTCTAGAGCCCTCTAACACCTTGGGTTGAGTTACTATTCTTGGAGCCTTAGTTGGAAAAATGCTCTAGAGCCCTTGGTGGGTTGAGTTACTAGTCCTAGAGCCTTGGTTGGAAAAATGCTATGGAGCCTCGTGGCAGCTTTGGGTTGAGTTACTAGTCCTAGAGCCACGCAACAGTTGTGGGTTGAGCTACTAGTCCTCGGGCCTTGGTCGGAACAAACACTCTGGATCCTTGGATAACTTGGGTAGAGACTGATTTGGTGATGGTTTGTGATGTCATACCATGAGTTGGAATAATTGGTTGAGCATTGAGGTGGTTTTGCCTTTGGAAGCCCTGTTTTGGTTTTGAGTGATATGTTTTATGAGATCCCACATTCATGCTTGAAATATGGCACGAGGGTGACTGGGTGAAGAGAGATTTGGCTCAACCATGTCTATGGTCGGGTGGAACATGGAAGTCACATATCTGGTTGCATTTTTCTTATGGAAATAAGAGTTATTTCCCTCTTGTATTGATGGGTAAATATGCTTGTTATTACGTGGCTTATATGGTTGTTATATGATTGTCATTTATGTTGTTTATATGTTGGTTATGAATGTGTTTTATGATAGTGATGATGTATGAATCTCATTATGTTTTGACTTGTAAATGAATGAACAATGTATTTATGACCAAATAGATGTTGATGTAGTTAATGTGATGTATAAACAATTCTTTGTAGTGTCTCTTAGATAATTATGAGACCCCTATGCTCAGGTATGTTTTTTAAACTTGTAGATTACATATTTGTGACATGTTTCACGAAGCGCCTGTTATGGCTAGTAGGGGTCTAGTCAAGTACTTGTTCAATTTTTTTCATTTACATCGTTATTCTGTTGCTATATTTTAGTTTTGAGAGTGTCATGGAGTTCTAGGAAGTGAACTGAGCTTTGGGCTTGGAAAAATGGCACAAAGATCAGGGTCAGGGGCTCAGAACTACTGAGAAAAGTTCCCATCCACATGCATACCCATGTTTTGCATGCAACTCGAGGCTTCTATTAGCACTCTTTCCCATTCCAAGGGAGTGACTTGGGGATTGATGCATGAAAAGTTCAGGTTGGATTAGGGGTTGGCGTCCTGGAAGGATGGGATGGCTCTTGGGTGTCTTGTAGCATGTGTATAAGGTTTGGGTTGTTGTGTGTTGTTGGTTCCACTTCCTTAAGGTAATATAGGAAGTTGAATTAGATCATAGTAACTCTTCATCAAATGTTTACCCCATTTTCCCGGTTACTTGGATAGATGTGAGAGGATGGTGTTACAGAGTGGTATCAGAACATGGTTCACCCCTTGTACTGGATGGGTGGTGTGTGTTGGTCATGAATTCATGTCCATCGCTTATTTGTTCCTTATGCTTGTGGTATATATGCTTGTTGTGTATGCATGGCATTGGTCATAGTTGTAGTGGTTTCGCCATGTAAAATTTGATGGTGTTGTTGATTGGTTGTGGTCATCATGAATTATTGTTAGTTGTATATGCATTCGTTATGCATGCCTATCTCTATATGTTGTTAGGAATGAATTGTCATGGTTAATACTTTTTTCCATGAGTTCATTGTATGCATTTTAATTCATCATGATGTTTTTGGTATGCTATGATGTTGATGTGTTGGTTGAGATAGAGCAAGAAATGTAGATCATCAAAGTGAAGTTGTGAAACTAGACTTCAGGGTAAGATAACATCATCATACAGGTGTTATATGTTTGGCATGTGGGTATTTTGGTTAATGGTTGTTGTAAGCATTGGGGTTATGCACATGTTTTAGTCTATTATTGGTGTGGTTACATGTACACTAGATGTTAGTGAACCAGTGTGGTCATATGCATATGTGTCGAATAGTCATGAAATATAGTAACTTGTTGTTATATGAATTGTTGTTGTTTTATGTTATTTAACTTGATGATTATGTTATATGTTGTTTATGAGTATGTTATATGTTAACTTGTTGTTGTTATATGTTATTTAACTTGATGATTAGGGTTATTTCATTAAGTTATTGATGTTATATGTATCATGCTAATTTGGATTGGCATATGTAGTTGGTTAGGGTTATGTCATCCAAGTATGTGTCGACCTGATTATGATAGTGTGTTGTACTAATCTAGACTTACTGTGCATATGTGATTTTTATGCATGAATGACAATTTTTTGTGAGTTTATGATGTGAAAATGTTAGTTAGTTATTTTTATGGGTAGCATGACCTTATTTATGTTTAAGTGGATATGCTTTGAAGTTATATCGTGCTAATATAGATTGATTGTGCAGACAAGATAGCCACCCCTTAGATACATTAAGGTATGAGTTTTCTTATGTCGTGTACTTGGTGCTTAACTGTTTGATTATCTCATCTGTATAGTGTTGAGTGTTTGGTGTCTAATATGTTGTCTAGTTGATTTATCTAACATGGTACATTTACATTTTTTTTGAATGTTTGATTAATCATATGAAGAAATGATCTTGTTTTAAGATGATTGTACTAATACATATGTGCTAAGATAGTTGATATGTACTTGAGTGTAAGTAGGTGATAGTTGTAGAATTATGTATTATGACTGAAGAATGTGAGTTAATTATTGACTATGACATGGTTTTTAGACTTGGTAAAGGTTGGTTTCAAATTGATAGATATGTTGTCTTGATATTTGGAACATGTGGCTGACATGTGTGTTCAGTTACAAGGTAGTATGTTTGGCACAACAAGGTAAGATAATCAATATATTGTTATATTTATTTATGCATTGACAATTATGTGGTTATGGCAGCATGATGCATGGGATTGCATGTCAAGAGACTGCCATGAAATATTGGAGAAGGATAAAGTTGATTTTTCCTTCAGAAGCACTGGGGACCCATGGGAATTAAGTCATGGTGTTTGTTGCCAAACTTGTGCTTTTGGTCTTATGTGGTTTTTGCGCTCGATTTGCATATTTGTTTATGTCTAGTGTATGGCCATACCACTTTGTTTGTGGTGTTGTATTGTTATTAATTTTCATGTTTTTCTTCTTGTTTGTTTCTTTTTCTTCCCTTTTGTTTGAGATTCTTGGGAATTGGTTGGGAAAGAGGAAAGTTGATGGAGCTCGGGGAGAGTTGTGTAGTATACACCGAGGCAATGTAAGACCTGGATGAAGTTGGTACATGTATAAGAGAAGTTGAAGGCAAGATTATGATAGTCGGTTGAGTTGGTGGAATCCATTGGGGTAAATAGACGATGGAAGGAAAATCATGAGAAAAGTAACAGAAATGGTAAAGTAAATGGATCTGGGGTTCTAGATGCCTTGGCTATGTTGGGAATGGTTGTTCTCAATGTTTTGCATGGTGTGTGCAGATAAAGGAATTTCTCTTAACCTTGACCTTATGTTATTGGTAATTATGTTGTGATCATGGTTATGTTGATGTTTATATATGTATATATGTATGTATGTATTTTGTTGCCCGATAGGGTTGTCAGTGGTCATGATTGTTTTATGTTGATGTTTCTATGTATATATGTATATATGTATGTTTTTTTCTGACAAGGTTGTCAGGGATCATTCTTGTGGAGGAATGATTGCTTATGCAAGTGAATGGCATGAAGAGGTTCTTGGTATTATGAGGAATCAAGTGGGAAGAGTAAACCTAACAAATTTACGAGGTCAATATCATGTGGATATGAGTTGATATTATGTGTTTATGCTATGCCTATGTTTTCAACAGGCAATACTGATAGATACATCAGTAGAATGAAAACAATGTGACCCGTGACATGCTAGGATAAGCATGGATAGCGGAAAGACACTAGAAGCAAGGTTTATTTGTGGATTCATTGTGTGGTATATGGATTTGCAATAATACTAGTGTGTATATGTTGTGCATGTGGTATATTTAATGATTGTACGTATGGTGATGTGTACATGTGACATATGTATTATTGTGTACATATGATGTTGCATGCCTCTTGTATATAGGGTGTTGTGTGTATATTGCATATGCATTGCTAGCTATACATGGTGTTACGTACATGTTGGATATGCGGTGTTGTGTACATATTCTATTGTGTGCATGTTGGATATGCGGTGTTGTGTACATATGGTGCTATGTACATGTTTTATATGCAGTGCTATGTACATATGGTTTTGTGTGTGTGTTGTATATATGGTGTTATGTACATATGATGTTGTTTGCATGATTGTACATATGGTGCTTTGTGCATGTGGTGTTGCGTACATGTTGTACATGTGGTGATGTGTGCATGTGGTTCCATGTACATGTCATGCATGTGGCACTGTGTACATCTAGCATCGTGTACATGTCGTGTATGTGGTGATATGCACATGTAGTATTGTGTACACATTGTACAGGTGGTGCGGTGTACATTTGATGTTGTGTACACGTTGTGTAGGTGGTGCCATGAACATGTGATGTTGTGCACACATTGTGCAGGTAGTGTTGTGTACATGTTGTGCATATGGTACTGGTATACATTTGGTATTGTGTGCATGTTGTACATGATGTGTTGCGGGAATGTGGTACTATGTATGTGAATGGTGTAGTTGTGGTATCAGGACATGTGTATTCATTGTGTTGTACTCTGTGTACATATATGTATTGTGTTGTACATTAGGTGTAGGTGTATGCATTGTGTTGTGTCATACACTGTGTGTAGGAATATGTATTTTTTTGTGTCGTACACTGGGTGTAGGTTTATTTGTTGTATGTCAGGTGTAGGTGCATGTATTATATGGTGATGTACGTCGTGAGTGGTTGCACATGTTTGATGCACGTTATGTGTATGTGTACATGGTTGAAGAGAAGGCATTGGATGCTTGTCGGGTGTGGAAAATGATCTGGTGTGCATATAGAAAAAGCAAAGGACAAAGGTAGAAGAAAAGGATCGATTAAAGGATAAGTATCAATTTTTTATTTTAGTTTTAATTATGCATGTGATCTATGACTCTAGTTTGTGATGGGTACATGTGATCTATGATTCTGGTTTATGATGATTTATGTTGATTACACGTGATATAAGATTTTGATTATGATGGTTGTGTTTTGAGCTAATCGGGTGTGATATGTTTATTCATGATGATTTGATCAAACAAATAGTTTGACTTTGTTGCAATAGGAAGTAAACATAAGTGCAAGTGTCCATTATTGATGAGCTACCAATGAGGTATGATTTGAATTTATTTCAATTTATTTTGAAACTAATGGAAATTATGTGCTTGGTAAGGAAAGCATGCAATGCATGGTTTGGGATGGTTGAAACCGACTACAAGAATTAGCAGCATCAGAGAAAATAAATTGGAACAGGCAGCAGTATTCTAGTAAAGCACTTCAGGAGCAGGGCCATTGTGGGACACTGGTACCCAATAATGTTCATTTATTTCCATTAGCATGTTATGACTGATATGATGGTTTTGAGGTGGGGATATGTATTGGTTTTTGGACCTCTCGATGCGAGGAAACCTTGCCAAGGGATGGAATTCTTGGGATGGGAGTGCCAGCGGAACTTGGAAGGTGTGTGACTTCATTAAAAGGGGTGACCAAATTTTCTGAGGCACTGTGTAGGAGAGAAGGGAAGGTTGAGGATGGATTTTTTTTGTTCATTAGCATTTCTAGATGGAATCATATGCACATTGGAACTGTGCCCTGGAACAATGAGTCTATAACTGTTCGTTGAGGGAATAAGTGGCGCAGGATTGCGGTGCTCAACATTGGATGCAACTTTGAATTTGGCATTGGATTTTGGAATTCCTGGGAAGGATGTGAATCCTGGTATTACTTTTAGGGTGGAGGTGTGAGCTTCTAGATGCCCTTATTTTTTATATGAACATCGTATCATTTTATTTTTCGGTTGAGAAAATGTGCATATGTGTATATTATTGTAAATATTGTATTGATCTAGATTTATAAAGCTCCATAGATAGTATGGTTGTATATATGGTTGATATTGTAAATATTGTAATGAGTTGTGTTATAATGCTCCAATAAACTATATGTTTATCATGTTTTCGGCAGTGATCATTGTAAATACAACAAAGAGCTAAGTTATAAAGCTCCATGGGCAGTTTTTTTTGGTTTACAATGGTCTTGTTGGTTATAGGTGTCATTGAACACTGAGGACAGTGTTCCCCCAAGGGGGAGGGATTTATAACAACCCTGGTTAAAAATACATGTAAAAAAAATATAACACCAAATTCATGGGACACGTATTCCAAGTTGAATGGTGGGGAAAAAAATCCTAGTGGGTGTCACTTTGGTTTATTATGACTATGGAAAATGGAAAAGGAAATGGAAAAGGCTTTGGAAAGGCAAAGTGGAATTTACTTGCATTTATTTATGAAATAAAGGAAAATAAGAGAAAAGGGAGGTTAAATGTCATAGGTCGCATGTGAGAAGGAAAATTAAGAAAATAGAGGCCTCATTGATAAAAAGGCTTTTGAGGATTAGTTGGTAACCTTTTTTCAGTTATGTGGTGGAACTCTCTCTATTCTTTCTCTCTCTCTCATACTCTTGGACACTTAGAGTTTCCTTGGAGAACTCTTGGAGAAGTGTGGCATACTTTGGATTTGCAGTAAGAAGGCCAAGGAAGAGCAGGAAAGCGCGAGAGGATATCAGGATCAACAACTACAATGGGTTTTTCTTGCAGGTACCAAGTTGCATGTATATTTTCCTCACTAGTTTTGGCATGCATGGCATATGCATGTGGTTTTTTGGTCATAATTTTTCATTGGCATGGAGGATTTCCTGGATTGAATGTAGATTTTCCTAGCCTTGACATTTCCTAGATAGCCATGGTGTTGTGGGTTCTTTTATTTTTGTTTTACGGTTGGTTCTCATGTTCCTTTAGTTGTGGGTTGAGTTACTAGTTACTGGATCCTTGGTTGGAAAAACACTCTAGAGCCCTATAACAGCTTGGGTTGATTTACTAGTCCTAGAGCCTTGGTTGGCAAAACTCTCTAGAGCCCTTGGTGGGTTGAGTTACTAGTCCTGGAGCTTTGGTTGGACAAATGCATTGGAGCCCCATAGGAGCTGTGGGTTGAGTTACTAGTCTCAGAGCCTTGTTTGGCACAAACGCTCTAGATACTTAGATAGCTTGGGTAGAGACCAATCTGGCGATGCTTAGTGATGTCCAACCATGAGGTGGAATCACTAGTTTAGGGTTGATGTTATTTGGCCTCCAGAAGACTTGGTTTGGTTTTGTGTGATGTGTTTTATGAGATCCCATATTAATGCTTCGAATATGGCATGGGGGTGGCTGGCTGAAGAGATATTTGGCTCAACCATTTCTATGGTCGGGTGGAATGTGGAAGTCACAGACTTGGTTGCACTTTTCATATGGAAATAAGAGGTATTTTCATCTTTTATTGATGGGTGAATATGCGTGTTATTATGTGGCTTATATGCTTGTTATATGCTTGTAATTTTTGTTGTTTATATGTTGGTTATGAATGCATTTTATGATAGTGATGACGTATGGCTCTCATCATGTTTTTACTTGAAAATGAATCAACAATGTATCTATGATCAAATAGATGATAATGTAGTTCATGTGATGAGGAAATAATTCTTCTTAGTGATTCTCAGATAAGTATGGGACCCCTATGCTCAGATATGTTCATTAAACCTGTTGATTACATATTTGTGACATGTTTGACAAAACTCTTGTCATGGCTAGTAGGGGTCCAGTCAAGCCCTTGTTCAAGTGTTTGCATTTACATCAGTATTTCGCTACTATATTTCAGTTCTGAAAGTGTCATGGATTTATAGGCAGTGACCTGAGCTCTAGGCCTAGAAAAATGGCACAAAAATCGAGGTCGTTGGCTCAAAACTACTCGAAAAAGTCCCCAGTCGAATGCATACCCATGTTGTGCGTGAGACTAGAGGCTTCCAGTCACACTCTTATTAATGTCAAGGGAGTGACTAGGGGATTGATGCATGAAAAGGTCAATTTGGATCAGGGGTTAACCTCCTGGAAGGTTGGGATGGCTCCTGAGTATCCTGTAGTATGTGCAGAAGGTCTTGGTTGTTGTGTGGTGTCGATTCCACTTCCTTAAGGTAACCTAGGGGGTTGAATGAGATCATAGTAACTCTTCGTCACATGTCTACCTCGGTTGGCCGGTTACTTGGGTAGATGTGGGAAGAGGGTGTTACAAAATCAACATTCAATTGTGACAAACAAAATCAATGTTATAGTTTGATGAACCAAAATCAACATAACTATTTGATGAACATAAAACATGTTGTTGTAATGTGATGAACAACAAACAATGTCATTATGTAATGAACAAATAATAATGTCACAACATGAAAATTAAATACATTGAATATGGCGGGCATATTTTACCATGTTTGACCATGGTTGACCATGATGTTCATGGCTCACTATGGTTGATGAAAGATTGCCATGGTTGATCATGGTTGACAAAGGTTAACCATAGACCGCCATAGTGAACAATGTGTACCATAGTTAATTATGGTCAACTTTAGTCAAGCATGAATAATCATGGTCATCTTTGATCAACCACAGTTAGTCAACCCATCAACAACCATGGTCAATCATAGTCCAATATGGTCAACATGGTTGACTATGGTTAATCATGGTTGTCCATTGTTGACAATGGTTGACCATGGTGGATTGTGGTTAAATATGGTTGACCATGGTCAATTACAGTTGCCTCTAGTTCCCATGGTTAACCATAGTTCGCCATATTCAATTATTTCTATCCATAATTAACCTTAGTAAGCAATAACCAACCATGGTCAACTTCAGTTAATCATGGCCATCTCTTGTCAACTATACATGGTCAAATATGATCAACCATACATGGCCAAACATGGTTGACCATGGCTATTCGTTATCGATGTGGATAACCATATTGCATCATAGAAAATTATGGTCAACCATGATCAAATTGGTCAAACGATGTCCACCCATGGTCAACATGGTCAAACCATGACTACCATGAGTCTAACTTGGTTCATCATGGTTAATGAAAGTTGATAATGGTTGAATATTGTTAACCATAGTTAGTCATAGTCAACCATGGTCAACCTCAGTCTATCGTGGACAAGCATGCTCTTCTTGAATTAACAATAATAAACCATGGTGACTAATAGTAAATGTTGTTAACCATAGTGAATAATGGATAACCTAGTTACCTATGGTTAAATATAGTTGGCCATAGTTAACTATGGTTGACCATAGCTAATGATGGTGTTAATGGTAAATTTTTATTAACCATAGTTGACTCTCGTCATCATTGTTGACTATAGTTATCTATGGTCAACCATAATCAATCTCAATTGGTCATAGTCAAACATGGTCACACACAATTAACCTTGATCAACAATCATTAAGCATGGTCATCTATGGCCAACCACTGTCACCATTGTTAACCTTGGAAAATCATGGTCAACCACATTCAAACTTCGTTAGCAATAGCCAACTTTGGTCAATCATGGTCAGCCATCATTTGAATGGTCATCCTCAACCAGGGTCATCATGGTTAGACATGGTTAACCATGGCCATCCATTGTCAACATGGAAAAGCATAATTTATGATAGAAAACCATGGTCAATCATAGTCCAATTGGTCCAATATGTTCACCCGTGGTCAACATGGTCAACATGCCCAACCATAGTCGACCATGATCAAATATGAATAACATGGTAGCCATAGTCAATCATAACCTATCATAGTTAATTATACTATGATGTAGACAATCATGGTCATCCATAGTAAACTATATGTTGCCCATAGTAAACTATTGTCCAAAATAACTTGAAATCATCCTTAGGCACTGTTAGGCCAACGTAAACTAGCACAACCACATTAGTAAATGTGGATGCTACACATAGATAAACATTATTTTTTAATTGCCTTGTCTAACTAATAGAAGAAATGACCATTTTCTAGCCACTTATTCTAGTCAATTTTGTGCAAAATGAGATAGAGAATTCTAAAAATCATAAAGTTAAGTTGTTTAATCTACAAATTATAACTACAAGTGCCTTATGATAATCCTAATTCATTTAAAAGTGCATTTCAAATAACATGAAATCACAATTTTGCTAAAAATCATATTGCCAAATTCTGACCCATAAAACTATTTCATATATTAATTAGACTTTTTTTTTTTAATAGAATGAAAATAAAATCTATTGAAATATAGTTCGTGAAATGAAATTGCAAGATCTCTATGTGGCCCCCGTAAAATTTACGTTTTTCAATTTTAATCAACCGTATTGTTCTACTTTACAAATTTTAATATACCTGTCAGATACGGCCACAGTAAGCTACGCCCTAGGGGGAGTCAAATTCATTTGATTCCAGTGGACGTTAGAGAAACTGCTCGAGCGCCAGGCAGGCTTTCTCTGGGAAACTACTCTGACATAGGCATCCAAAGTCATGTTATTAACGCACGGAAACAAATGGGAATTAAGGATCGACTGTACAAGTCTCGTTAATGAACTTTAAGGCCCTTAAACTTGGTGGGACACCTTAAATTCTGCCTTCCCTTACTCAGCAACTCATCACCTATTAGTTTTAAAATTTTGTACTTTCAATTCAATTTTGTTTTTATTTTCAATAGCATTTTGTACTTTTTAATTCAATTTTGTTTTTATTTTCAATAGCGATCCACCTCAGATGCTTTGGCGCTTCTCTTTGTTGGGCCATTTTTGAAATCGTTTTCCAGACTGTAAAAGTTACATGTTTCTTAATTAAATTCAATTCAATTTTCGGCGACGAAATATTGTAGTATGGCAGGCTTTTGCGAAAAATGTCCATTATGGAGTAAATGTTCGTTATGGAGAATTTCGCACCATGAAAATCATGGTGTATGGAGACGCACGGATTTCCCACAACATAGTTGTCTCAAGTCCGGGTAGGGCAACGTCAAGGCTCTGCTCGTTGTCGCGGGAGAAAGTTTAACTATTTTATTTAAATTTAAATTTAAATTATTTTAATTTTATAAATCAATTTATTTATCAAACTATTTTAATTTTGATTTCTAAATAAATTTTAATTTTATAGAATAGTTAGATAAAATAGATTAATTTTGATTTCTAAATAAATTTTAATTTTATAGAATAGTTAGATAAAATAGATTGATTTATAAAATAGTTTGATAAATCAATCTATTTTATCAAACTATTTTATAAATCAATCTATTTTATCTAGCTATTCTATAAAATTAAAATTTATTTAGAAATCAAAATTAAAATAGTTAGATAAATAAATTAAAATAATTAAATAAATAAATTAAAAATTAAAATTTTATTTTATTTTATCTAATTTTAAAATTAAAATAATTATATAAAATAGTTAAGATTAAAATTAAATAGTCAGATAAATTTTATTTTATTTTGTTTTTATAAATCAATTTATTTATCTAATTATTTTATTTTTAATTTTAATTTAAAATTATAATTTCAATTTATAAATAATTTTAATTTTATAAAATAAATTGATTTATAAAATAGTTAAATAAATAAATTGATTTATAAAATTAAAATGAAAAAACAAATAGATTAATTTATAAAATTAAAATTAAATTAAATTTTATAAATAAATATATTTATCTAATTATTTATATATACTCTAAACATGTGTTAAATAACTTTGATTTATCAAAACTTTAATAACTTGAAAATAAGTTTATGGATTTGTTTTAATACTTTAAATATTGATAAAAAAATTTCAATTCCTATTAAATAACTTCTTCACTTGAATTTCTTTCAACATTTTCAACACCTTCAATCATTGTTTCATTATCTTTTTCACTTTGTATTTCATCATTCTCTATCTCATCATCAATGTTATGAGGAATATCTCTCTATGTTTACATCGCAAAATATTTTTCAAATTAGTTCATATTTAATATATTTAATAAATATTTCTTCGGGTGTCTCATAGGATGTCATATATGTTCATGTATGTATCAAGTACATGTCTAATTGTTTAATCTTACCCCTCGATACATGTACTAAACATGCATTAAACAACTTTTATTTTCAAAACTTTAAACACTTAGAAATAAATTAAATGATTTGTTTTAATACTTTAAATATTGATAAAACTTTTTCAAATCTTGTTAATATATAATATATTTAATAAAAATTCATTTGGTTGTCACATAGGATGTCTATGTATATCCATGTATATATCGGGTACATGTATGGAGGGGCGAGAGCATAATGGGTAACGAGCATCTCGTAGTACGATGAAGGTTGTCACGTCTGGCTCTCAGGGTGCATTAAATATCGTATAGCCTAGGAAATATGGTTCGCCTTGAAGGTGTGGATTGTGTCAGAGTCAAAGTGTATTGAGACTATTGAAGCCCACACTAATTTTGTCAATGTCATATTCGTACAACCCAACGGGCTTCTCTTCACTGAATCCGATGAAGACACGGTGAAGGTATGGAAGCGATCGAGTGGCAACTAACGAAAGCACGAACTAATCATGACCCTTAACATGCATCTATCTTTGGTAAAAGCTAAAATTCTTCGCGCTCAGCCCGAGGCATCATGCCTATGGTTAATATGGGCATATATTACTATATTCACTAAATTTTGCAACTTTATATATGTATAGTACAATCACATTTATATGTGATTGATATAGAAAGTATATAGATCACATTAAATATTTTTAATTAAATAATTTATTTTTATTTTATTTATTACTAATTAATTTATTAAATAATTCACAATGAGACGTTGGATTACGGTTGACCATGATTGATATTATAAACCCAAGAGAACAATATACTCTACAGATTAATACTAAAAACCCAAGGAATTATAAACTTAAGGGAATAATATTAAACCCTAGGAATATGAGCCCTTAGATTAATAAACCCAAGGGATTGATATTATAAACCCAAGGGAATAATAAACCCCAAGGAATAAAAATTATAAACCCAAGGTGTATAAACCCTATGGTAAATATTATAAACCCTAAAATAAACATGGTTGACCATGTTTGATTTCCATATTGAGACAATATTTGTTACAATGTGAAGTTGGACCATGGTTGACCATGATTGGTTTTCATATGGAGACAATCTTTGTCACAATGCGATGTTGGACCATGGTTGATTTTCATATTGAGATAGTCATTGTCACAATGCAACATTCGACCATGGTTGACCATGGTTAGATATGATTGACCCTGATTGATATTATAAACTCCAGGGAATAATAAACATAAAGGATTGATATTATAAACCCAAGGGAATAATAAACCCAAGAGATTAATACTAAAACCCCAAGGGATTATAAACCCAAGGGACTAATATTATAAACCCTAAGATAAATATTATAAACACTAAAATAAACATGGATGACCATGGTTGACCATGGTTGATTTTCATATTGAGACAATCATTGTCACAATGCAACAATGGGCCATAGTTGACCATGCTTAACCATGGTCGATTTTCATATCAACACAATCTTTGTGACAATGAGACGTTTAACCATGGTTGACCATGATTGACCATGGATTACCATGTTTGAATTTTTAAAACATGATTGACCATGGTTGACCATTATTATCATATTGAGACAATCTTTGTCCTAATGCGATGTTGGACCATGGCTGAGACAATGATTGATTTTCATATTGAGACAATCTTTGTCATACTACAATGTTGGACCATGGTTGACCACGATTGATTTTGTAAAACATGGTTGACCATGGTTGAATAATATTAAACCCAACTGACAAATATTATAAACCCAACGTATATAAACCATAAGTTAAATGTTATAAATAGTAAAATAAACATGGTTAACCATTATTGATTTCCATATTGAGACAATCCTTGTCACAATGTGACATTGGGCCATGGCTGAGCATGCTTGATCATGGTTGATTTCCAAATTGAGCATGGTTGAGCATGGTTGATTCCCATATTGATACAATATTCGTCACAATGCGACATTGGACCATGGTTGACCATAATTAATATTATAAACCCTACAAATTGATACTAAAAACCCATAAGATTATAAACCTAAGGGAATCATATTAAACCCCATGAATATGAACGCTTATATCAATAAAGCTAAGGGAGTGATATTATAAACCTAAGGTATATAAACCCTAAGGTAAATATTATAAACCCTAAAATAAACATGGTTCACCATGGTTGACCATGGTTAATTTCCATATCAAGAAAATTCTTGCCACAATGCGACGTTGGACCATGGTTGATTTTCATATCGAGACAAATTTTGTCGCAATGCGATGTTGGACCATGATTGACAATGGTTTATTTTCATATTGAAACAATCATTGTCACAATATGACATTGAACTATGGTTTACCATGGCTGGCTATGATTGACCATGGTTGGCTGTGATTGACCATGATTGACCATAGTTGGCTGTGATTGACCATGGTATGACCATGATTTGAGAGAGATTAGGTTTGTGTTTAAGCTATTTGTTAATCCATGTCATCTGACATGATTCTGTCAAGTATGTTCTATAAAATTTAGTGGCTCATTGAAAAATATATATATATATATATATATATATATATATATATATATATATATATATATATATATAAGTTATGGTGCTATGAAAAATTTATTCTTTGAAAATTTCTCAATGTTCAGTCCTCCTTACACCTCTCTACACAAGGAAACATCTGGACATTTCTCAATAAACAATAGTTAGCAAGCAATCCGAAGAACTCCTTTGACGAGAGAACATGCCATCTCCGCCTTCAACGTGTGTGTTTCCAAAATCAACGACTCTTGTTGAAGCTGCTTACATTACCCTAACACCCCCACGGGTCTCAGACACTTTGCTTCATTCTCTTCTCGTCGACAGTGATGCCGTGTCTCTGCTCGCAACCACGCAATTATTATATATTTCTCGGACCGACTCCCCCTTTATGTTTTCGGTTAATTTTTAGATTTTTCTATGTTGAATCAATTACTTTAGCCTAATTAAAATTACTTTAGCCTAATTCCAAATTTTAATTAGCAATATTTTCAATTACAATTAGCTTCATCAACTGTAATTTAAAATAGAAAAATAAATGTAATGACAAAGGAGACAATCAACACATCAACAAGAGACACCAGATTTAGTCAATGACCAAGGAAAAATCCACTATGGGAAAACTCTTTGAAATTCTTCTTCTATTATATTGTTATAAAATGTTCAATCGAAAGTACAATGAGCCCAATATAATATGTACAATAATACAACCCAACAACTTTAGAAACATGTGCATAGTGGTCAAATATATCAGAGACAACTTGATTCATCCTTCGGACAACATCAGAAATCTTAGGATGACAGTCAACTGTAGTCAAACCCTTAGCCGCTACCATAGGTCAGCATGCCTGCAGTTTTAGGTTCCTAACCGCTACCATGCTCATAGAAAGTCTGCGACTATAACCAAGATCCATTAGTTTTGTGCCTACGGCCATAACAGAAACCCTAATTTTTGTGTGAGCTTCAGACCTGTGATTTCGGACCTCCGCATGATCTCTTTCTTCGCCAATGTGTCAAAACCAATCAGATAGAAGAGGAGAAGATGCTTGATGTTGTGATTTCTAAATGAGCTTCTAGATCACTTGTATTTGTATGCTTCAAAGGGGTGCCAATGATGTACATTTGATGTTGAAGCTGACATGTCCATATGTGTGAAGCCAACTTGATCCAATATTCATGAGTGGGAAAAAAATAAAAACCAACTTCTGCTTATTCGAATGAGATGATATTTAGGTCGATCTTGGTCCTCTAGGAAAAATGAACTCAATTCCATCATCATCTCCATCAAGTGAGTAGTCCAAAGTGGAATTTAATCGTAGTTGCATAATTTTAACACTTCCACCCATAGTTTTTTCTCAAAGAGAATCCTCTACATGGCCATTCTCATAGTGAGTGTTCATGCTAGGGTTCTTGCACATTCAAGGTACACCGAGAGGGGCACTCCCTCTCCACTTGGAATCGACATTTTCGCAAAATCTCAGTTGTTTATAGTGCAGAGAAGACACAAATTTCCAATGGAAACCATCTGTACATGTAAATTCTCCTTTTCTCAGAGCACTATTTACCCTTTGTATTTCCTTTCTTTTCTCACCCTCCCTCACGGGGGTTGACAATACAGACCCCTGACCTTTTTTCCCCATATTTTTTGTACAAACCAGCATTGGGGGTCACGTTATAACTCTGGATAGATGTGGAAGGTTGGAAACATCGCGACGACTTCCCAGATTTTCGAAAATCTACCATGTGCTCCTCCATTCGGGAAGGTTACATTCGAAAATGTACCATGTGCTCCGTTGTGCAACCGAAAGCTAGAAAAGGCCAAAAGAAGTGTGGGAGGAAAGAGTATGTATTCATTTTTCTTCCAAAAAAGTGGAAACAAAAAAACATTTCATTTTAGAATCTGAGGTCTTCAAAGACAGCAAGGAAAGTTATGCAGATATTTTGGTAGCTACCTCTTGGGATATTCTATTCAGCAAGGGCTTTGTCGAGAAGCTGGGAGATTTTCACAGGAAAAGGGCAGAATACAAGAGCCAGGTAGAGGAGAAATATGTCCCATAGGCTAGCTTTAGCCTCGTGGACTTTAAAATAACTTCTACTTCTTCTTCATTCACGGGTTCTTAGTATTAGGGTTTTCTCACCACGTTTTGACGCTTAACATTTTCGATAAACATTTTCCTTCCTAGGGTTTCCCTCCCACGATTTGGTCCCCATGGTTTTTCTATGTCCAACATAATCTATGTTTATTATAGATGTCAAACATAACCTATCTATGTTTTTTTGTAAGAAAAAAAAAAAAGAACACTGTTTTCCCCATTTTTTCTTCCAAATATGTAGCTTCTATATTTCTTTTTCTTCTCTAAAAAAAACTTTACGTACTTTTCACTTCCTGAATAACAAAAGATATAAATATTTTTCTTCTAATTTTTATGGATTTTTTTTTCAAAAAATATTTTCATTCACCGTAAAACATAAATTAAGTATTTTTTTTAAAATATGTCCGTTTATTTTTTTCATGTAGGTTTTTTTCCTATAAATAAAATACACAATTTTTTTTGAAAAAATATTGTCTATATTGCTACCGACGTTTTCCTATCAAAAAAATACTTTAGTAATTTTTTTCTATAAAAAAATTCCCTCTGTGCCTTTCCTGTCAAGAAAATATTCATCTCCTTTTTGTCAACAGTTGCACATGGAAGACATGAATTGGAAAACAACATAGGAGCTCACAGATCTAGATCACCAAGAGCTCCTACAAGCAAATGCACCCGCTTAGGTTTCACATTAAACTCCAATATTTAATAGATACATTTGGTTAGGATAGTAGAATAGATTCCTGAATGATAGGAACTGAATGTCTAATAAAAACCAAAATCAAAACAATGTAACAAAATACCTAATCTCCATTAATTCTAACACTCTCCCTTAATGGAGAAAGGTATTATTAAACACACCTAATGTGTCCCTAAACAAATCAAACTTCAGTACTCCCAAAGGCTTAGTGAATATATCATCCATATTATCACAAGAATTACAACACTCTACACAAATCTCTTTGGACTGCACTTTCTCCCTGACAAAATGAAATTGAGTGTCTATGTGCTTAGTGTTTTTATGAAACACGGGATTGTAAGCCAGTTTGATGGAACTCTGATTGTTGCAATTGATGATCATAGCTTCTGTCTATTCTTCCCCTGCATCTGGGAGAAGTCTATGCAACCAAACTGCCTCACATGTTGCTGCACACATAGCTTTATATTCTGCTTCTGCTGCGGATAAAGCAATAGTATGCTGCTTCTTGCTGCACCAAGAGATGACCCCGGAACCAATGTTGAAGGCATAACCTATAATTGATCTTCTATCATCTAGATTTCCCGCCCAATCAGAGTCTGTATAACCTGTCAACTTAACATCAAATGAGTCAGAATACAAAATACCAAAGTCTGATGTTCCTTACAGATACCTTAACACTCCTCTCGTTGCACGCCAATGACTTCCATGGGGTTGAGTCATAAACTGACTCAAAACACTCACTGCATAAGCTAAATCTGGTCTTGTTGTAGTCAAATAAATAAGACTACCAACGAATTGTCTGTACAATGTTGCATCTGCATATTTCGAACCATCATTCATCTGAAGTTTGTTTTTTTGCTGTAAAGGTACAAATGCAGCCTTACACTCATCTATATTAAACCTAGACAACAGACTCTTTCCATACTTACCCTGGGACAAGAAAGTTTGGCTTGAATCTCTCCAAACTTCTAAACCCAAACAATATTGCATTTCTCCAAGGTTCTTCATCTCAAATTTCTATGATAATTGTTGCTTGATTTCTTTAATGAGATTATATGCGCTTCCTGTTATTATCAGATCATCTACATATAAAGAAATCACCACTATTTGTCCTTCATTATTAAACACGGTATATAAATTGGGATCATTTTTTCTCCGTTCATAACCATGCATGAGGAAAAAAGAATCATTTTTTTCGTACTAGGATCTAGGTGCCTGCTTTAAACCATATAAAGCTTTCTTTAATCTACGTACTAGGTGTTCTTCTCCCTTCTTAAAAAACCCTTCATGTTGTACTAAATATACTTCTTCTTTTAAATCACCATTTAAGAAAGCAGATTTAACATCTAATTGATGTATTTTCCAATGATGCTTAGTGGCTAAAGCAATAATCATTCTGATGGTATTTAATTTTTCAACAAGGGAAAATGTTTCCTCAAAATCAATATCTTCTATCTGGGAATACCCCTTTGCCACCAACCTTGCTTTATGCTTATCAATAGACCCATCTGCTTTAAATTTCAATTTAAATAACCATCTGCAACCTATGGGTTGTTTATCATTAGGAAGCTTTACTATATCCCAAGTATTGTTCTTAATGATTGATTCATATTCCTCATTCATTACTTTCTTCCATTCAGGACTTTTACTAGCTTCATAAAAATTAGAAGGTTCTGCAATGTTTAACATACCAGTCATGAGCGCACAATCCCTATATCAAGCTGGTAACTTTTTTGGCCTGCTTGATCTTCTAAGTGATGGGGGCTTGATCTTCTAAGTGATGGGGGTTCAATTATTCTGCTTCTTTCTTCTCTTTGTGGACTGAACTCAATTTCTTCCACATTCTCCTGTTGCTTCTGTTGTTCCTGCTGATGTTCCTGCGTTTGTTCCTGTTGCTGACTAATTCCTGTTTCACTATCCTCTTCTGGAAGTAAGGGTACATGCCATTCTCCATTGTTTTGAACATGTTTTCCATCATCAACCTGTTCATGAAATATTACATCTCTACTGACAAACACCTTGTGAGTAGAAGGGTCAAACAATTTATAAGCCTTATACTCACTGCAATATCCAATGAAGGTTCATTTAATGGCTTTTGAATCTAACTTCTTCCTGTTCTCTTTTGGAACATGTGCAAAAGATTTACAACCAAATACTATAAGATGACTTACTATAGGCTTGAAGCCAAACATTGCTTCAAAAGGAGTTTTATACTCAAGACTTTTAGTGGGACTCCTATTCTTTAAATACACTGCAGTATTAACAGCTTCTGCCCAAAAACCATTGGTTAGATTCTTACCTTTCAACAAACTACAAGCACACTCCACCAGTGTTCTGTTTTTCCTCTCAGCAACTTCATTCTGCTGAGGAGTGTAAGGTGTTGTAAATTGCTGTTGTATCCCATGCTCGTTGCAGTATTTGATGAAAACTCCTGTCTTGAATTCTCCCCCTTGATCTGATCGAAGAATCGTGATGAAATTTCCTATTTTCTTCTCAATCATGTTTATGAATTGCTTGAAATATTCAAAATCATGACTTATCTGTTTAAGAAAATATACCCATGTGAATCTTGTACAGTCATCAACAAAGATTAAAAAATAATAGGCCCCACCTAACGATCTTGTCTGCATCGGGCCACATAAGTCAGTGTGTACAAGTTCGAGTATATCCCTCTATTTTCTATCTTTAATGGCAGGAAATTCATCTCTATGGTGTTTACCGAATGCACATGCTTCAAAATCAATACGCAATTTTTTCAAAACAAGAAGACCATCTACCATACCTTTGTTTTGCAACAAAAGGAGATCACTGAAATTGATATGCCGAAGTCGTTGAAGCACAAATTTTCAGCAGACTTATCCGACGACATCAAGGCTTGTTGTGGCATACCCTTCACATCCAGTTTGTAGAGTCCTCCTATGCGAATACCTGTAGAAATGGGCTTCATCTGATCCAACAAGTCTTTAATAATACAATGAGATTTAAAGAATTCTACTTTCAGATCTTGATTAGTAATCTTTGACACAGAAATCAGGTTCTTCTTAATGCCAGGAACATACCACACATCAGATATATTCCCGATCTTTCCATTAGGTAGAGTAACAAGGACATCTCCATGTCCCTTGATCTCATACCCTCTATTATCTCCAAGGTATACTTTTACTCCAGTGTTGGATTCTCTAAAATTTCTGAACCATTGCTTTTTACCTGACATATGCGAGGAGGCTCCAGAATCTACGAACCAAATATCTGATTCATCCTCCTCAGTAGCTAAAGCAGTGTCAGCCTCAACCATAAACAATCTAACATCCAGATTCTGATCTGCATCTGCATCAGCCAAATGACCTGGATGTCTTCTCTGCTTGTACCTCTCCTGATTTGTTTTTTTCTTATGGAAAAATTTAGCAATATGGCCTATCTTACCACAATAAAAACATTTAGGAGCAGAGTCATGTTTATGTGAGTTCATACCTTGTGGTCTCCTTTTTCATGCATTGCCCCTCCTTTGATCATCCATTGCTCTCCCTTTTGGCTTGAACTTTGTTATCAATGCAAGATCTGGATCTTGAGGTTTGAGAGACAACCTCCTTTCCTCTTCCTGTAGTAAAATCCCAGTAAGCTCTTAAAAGCATGGAGGCTTTTCTCTTGCATTCAATTATAAACATATGATAGTCATCTGTCATGCCATTCATGGTAATTATCACCGGATCATCATTTGCCATGGTTTGACTGATATCAGATAATTTATCTTTAACTTCCTTTATCTGGGATAAGAATGAAGAAACAGACTCATTCTCATCCATCTTGATTGAGAGAATCTTCTTCCTAAGGAACAAGGTTCGACTAGTGTTCCTGATTTCATACATTTCTTTGAGAACTGTCCAGATGTTATTTGTCGTCTTACAATCTCGAATATGAGGGATGATGCAATCTTTAATTGATAATTTTAGTAGCACCTTTGCCTTCATCTCCCTTTTCTCACAATCTTGAATTGTTGTATTCGATCCACCATTTGCAGCAGTCGGCTTGACTTCATCGCCAGTGAAAATGCTATAAGAATTTTTTCCCTCAAGAAAATTCCGAAGCTTAAATGTCCAATTTGTGTAATTAGAGCCATCCAAATTATTGCATTCATTTAAATACTCTACCATCTGAGAATTCATCTTGGAAAGAGAACAAAAAAGACTACTCCAGCAACTTAAAAGATAAAGGTTCAAAGTAGGATTTTGCTCTACTATTAATGAGGGCCTTCGAATTTCAATGAGAAGAAACCCCAGAAAAAAAAATCACAGTACCTTCTTTCGCTGACATGGTACTTCAATGGAGAAACGTTTGTTGCAGCGGCGACTTTGAACAAGAGTGTTTGCAAGACATTGGCAAATGAAACACATGTGTATACTGCAGAGACAACGAGATATATCTATGGGCATGGCAGGGGTCACAAGCCCCGCATCTAAGCTTGTGCTTCTGTAGAACCAGTTTTTTCAATATCTGTTTAGGCACTTGAGTAGATTTGAACCTCTGACATAGATCATGATCTCTTTGAGCGGAGAGACCCGTTTAGAAGGGGTTGTTGTCTAGAACAAGGCATTGTGTGATCAATGAGCCTTTTCACTAATGCAGCAAAAAAAAAAAATGGACAGCGGAAGCCACGCTCCAAAAAAAAAACTACCCAGATCGATGGACAGTGGCAACACTCCAACACACAAGAGTGATTCATGACCTACACACAGGCTCTCGGCCTGATGTTTCCGTTGCAGGTCACCAGTGAGAAATCGACCACAGCTCTCCCTCAGCGCACAACTCTTGCACTGGTCGATTCGATCACTCACAGAATCTGTTGTTGAGCACGAACTTCGCGACCTCCACTCCATGATGCCTTATGAACCAACAGGGTCTGTTCACCTCCGATCAGGATCTCTACACCGATCCTCACAGTTGTCCACTGCGCTGTCTCTCAGCAGTGTCTCCATTTCTACACTCTCTGTAACAAACGAGCAGGCAGTGCATGAAGCGATCCTCCGTATATAAAAAAAATGCGCAGACACAGGCAGCATAGGCAGCCTCTTCCTTACGCTCCTCCAGAGCTTAGTTCAACTCCCACAGATCTCCACGCTACCAACAACGTCGAACACCCAGTTTATTCACAGATCCTCACAGCTCTCCTGAGCTCTGTTACCATGTCAACAGTTGCACATGGAAGACATGAATTGACAAACAACACAGGAGCTCACAGGTGCAGATCACCAGGAGCTCCTACAAGCAAATGCACCCGCTTAAGTTTCACATTAAACTCCAATATTAAATAGATACATTTGGTTAGGGATAATAGAACAGATTCCTGAATGATACGAACTGAATGTGTAATAAAAAACAAAATCAAAACTACGTAACAAAATACCTAATCTCCATTAATTCTAACACGTTGTTCACATCCTGAAAATACAAATTACTTTACATACTTTTCACTTCCTAAATAACAAAAGATATAAATATTTTTCTTTTAATTCTTATGCATTTTTTTTCAAAAAATATTTTAGTTCACCATAAAACACAAATTATGTATTTTTTTAAGAAACATGTTCGTTTAATTTTTTTCATGTAGGTTTTTTTTCCTATAAATAAAATACACAATTTTTTTTGAAAAAATATTGTCTATATTGCTACCGACGTTTTCCGTCAAAAAAAAATTACTTTTGTATTTTTTTTTCTTAAAAAAATTCCCTCTATGCCTTTCCTGTCAAGAAAATATTCATCTCCGTTTTTCACATCCTGGAAATACAAATTTCTCTACATATTTCTCATTTCCCTAATAGAAAAAACTACAAATTCAATCTTTTATTTTTATTTTTGCAGTCTTTAGTTTTTATATCTTTTAAAAATATTATCCTTCTTCGTGTTTCGTGGAAAAAAACATTGCTTTTTTGTTCTTTCATTTTGTTACAAGATGTATGCATTCACACGTTTCCCTCCAAACAAAAAGTAATTTTCTGTGTTTTCTTTAATTCCTCTTAAAAAAAAGAAAATTATTGTGTTTTTTTTCTTTCTTTTTTATTGCTGTAAAACATATGTTGCATTTTTTATTCCAGTTAAAAAAACCGATATAACATCTTTTCCTTTATGCGTTTCACTTTAAACAATAAATAACTTTGTGTATTTTCTTTAATTCCTATGTTTTTTTAAATTTTTTTGCCTTTGTTTTTTCGCCGGAAACAACAGGTTGCCTTTTTTTTATTCCTGAAAAAAATGATACAAACAATTCAATATGCAGTTTTTCATAAAGGAAATCTAAACGTGGAAATAAACATAATATATCAATTTCCCATCTTTGAATAATATAAAAAATATCATAGCAATTTGATTTGCCATCCTTGTTTGATGTAAAGTTAATTCTCCATTAACAATGGTATTATACCATTCTAGTTTCACACTGTTGGAAGATATAAAACAATTCAATATGCAGTTTTTCATAAAGGAAATCTAAACGTGGAAATAAATATAATATATCAATTTCCCAACTTTGAATAATATAAAAAATATCATAGCAATTTGATTTGCCATCCTTGTTTGATGTAAAGTTAATTCTCCACTAACAATGGTATTATACCATTCTAGTTTCACACTGTTGGCAGATATAAAAGTATTACACCATGTTTGTTAGGCATCTTTCGTTGATATAAAGTTGAGCCTGCGTTGAAATGGTGTGTGTCTATAACTTGTGTTCAAAATGGTCCCTGCACAATATATGTTCCGTACTACACCCATTTTTGTTTTTAAATGCTGTTTCCATTTTATGTAATTAAAAATTCCTTTTATTTGTAATTTGTTATTCATTAATTTTTTATTGACACTTCTCCATTATTATATGGCATAACAAATATTTTGTAACTGGTGCTTTAATTCTTAATTACTGGTTAAACTTTGTTTTTCATTAAGACTATGAAACATTTTCTTATTTACTATATTTTTTAAGTTAATAAAATCATGAACAAAAATTAAATTGACTATGGAAATGGTTCCATAAAGTCAAAGACTGATGTTAAACAATTCAAGATTATGAGTTAGTTGAACAGAATTAGTTAAAACAGTTACCTCACCTCTAGGGATAAAAGGGTGATCTCAGTGAGGTAGAGGGGTTTTTTTGGGTAACTGGAGAAAGGAATAAATTGTGAAGAAGATTCCTGGACTAGTGCTAACTAGTGGAATACTTCAAATTTTCCTTATTGCTGTAATTGGAGACTGGACCAGATTGTCCCAAAGTCTTTTCCAGAGCATTCTGTCAACCATTGAAGCTCAGACTTGGAGCACGGAGGAGAGTGAGGACGTAATCGCCTCACTCATGGTAGGGAGGAAACCACATCAGTCTAGACATCAAATTACAGATAAGCATAATATTACTCTATTTTTTTTGAAGTAACGATGAAATGGTACAGAGGAAAAAATTAACATCTGTAAGATGAGGTAAAGTAAAGTCTATAAATAATTATAAATTTCTGTAAGGATTTATCATTTTCTGATTAGGCAAATATTTGAAAATTTTTCTAATTAGGCACATATTTGAAAATGTTGTAGAGAAGATTTCATTGTATTTGGGAAAAAATATTAAGTTTCTGTCAAAGAAAAGAATTCTAATTCTGTATTGAAGAAGATTTATAATTTCTCTTAAATTTTCTGTGTTCTGATTAGGACAATAGAAAAAACAAGTTAAATTTAGGGTAATTTAAATACTATCGGAAAAATGAAGTATATAGAGAGTTGTTCCGAAAACCTCGTGAGGGTCGCTCTCTATGTCTATGATATTCCACGGACAAAAATGGTCTGGTCATTAGAACAAGAAAACTTCTAAAGAAACCCTTGCAACAAAGAATTTGAAATACAAATAGAAAAATAACAGAACCCATAGATACAAGATATGTATGCTAATGTAAGATTTATGAAAGCGAAATATAGAAATAAATTTCGAAGAAACCGTAACAATATCTTGACATAAAGCGAAGTATATTTATTAATAGTCCTAAAGAAAAATCTTCTTCTGCGATACAAATTCTAGCTAACCAGTTCGAGATAATGTAGGGCCATGATAAATTTATAAACTTCATACCCGAATATGGAATAAATAGACAATTGCTGAATATAAATATAAGTCTCTGTTGAAGAGAAAAACGTATTTGATTTCATATAGTTATGAATAGAAGGATAGCACAGTAACCTAATTAAATTCCAGATAGGTAAACAGATAAACACATAAACCGCATAATATACTATTGCCTGAGAACGCCGATATAGAGTATTGACAAGAAATTGACGAATTATATATTTACAGGGCTGCAAAACTATAAGCCCAGAATTCTATTAAAAATAGTAAGGAGAAGTTGCATCATAGAGGAATATTTACACAGCTATCATAATTTCAATAGTCAATCACAAGAACAATTCCTATCAACATTATCTGAAGTAAACCCTCATCCTTTTTCCCTAAAGCTAAACTATCTACATCATCTTGAACTTGAGGAGGTGTGGCGCATAAAAAAGAACTGAAACCCCAGACGTTCATTACAACTTCAGCAGTAAATATAATTTGAGAAGCCGGTCACTGTACCTGTGATAAGTAAATGGCGGAGTTGCGTATAACTAATTACTGTCTCTTAGCAATGCTTCACCGGAACAAATATCGGGTAACAAAATTAGAGTTATATACCTGCAGGGGAATAATACATAATTATCATTTCTAAGAGTGGTATTCTAAATACGAATATGATAGACAAACTATAATAAGGTAATCGTTCAAATACCTGTTGATAACCTTACTCTTCGAATAGCATCCCTGTGAGAAAAGTTTCAGAAGAGAAGTTAACTCAGAGTCTCGACCTCTCTTATTTTTACAAATATGTAAAAAGAGTAACGAATATCGAAGTCGGGAATTAAATCTTACCTCAAACCAAGCGAGCGGCTAGATGATTGAAGTCTTCTAAGCAAGGGTAAAAGCATAAGACTGTCGGGCGAAGGTCGAACCTCTATTTCCCCTTCAATGTTCCTTAAAGTGAGTAATAAGCTCGAAGGAGAATAGGTCTTGTATACCACCGGACAGAAAATGCGAGTCTAATACTCAAACAAGAAGCGAGGGAAGGTTCTCCTCCTCAAGAATGGCGGAACACCAGAGTCGAACCAGACCCACACCTCCTGTGGTGCAAAAAATAAATTCAGTTAGGGTTTCGGGTTTTGATTAAATGTCAACTTTGGAAGGATTATACCTCAGCCATTGATTATCAAAACATCGGACAGACACAATTCTTCCAGGTGTTCTAGTTCGGATTTTGATGAAGCTCGAGTAGTACAAAAGATCTTCCAAGAATTAAGACTCATTTAATACCCAGTACCATAGCCATTAAACATCTGTCAACTGGATAAATGTAACACTACAATGAACTATGTCACTAATGAGCCAGCTAAGGAGTAACCAGGTTAGTGCGGTACACCTCATTGCCATGGGTAAGTCTTAAAATTATTGAAGGCCAACGTAATGTAATTAACCTTTTTATCTCTGTTAATTTTAATGTAAATAATAATCAAAGTAATTGCATGTATACAAGGAATCATACAGTTGAGTTATGAATTATATAAGTCCGCCAAATTACATTATATAAGGTTATGTAATTTGGTAGGTATGTAATTTAGTAAGTAAAAAAAAAAATTATGTAGATTAATTATTGTTATAAATGAACATTAAGTATGATGAATGTGACAAGTGGTACCAGAGCCAGGTTGTAACGCTGGGACCCTATTGGGTCAACTAACGTTTGAAATTGATGCACACAGGAAGAGTTAGCCAGACATAATGAGAAGGACACCGTTACAACAACCACCTCAGAATGCCGGGGAATCACAATCTCGCCAAGAGATGAACCCAAAAATGTGGGTGCAGCTAGGGTGGAACAACATCAGCAAACCAGTAGGCTGTTAGAAGAACAATAGCACCAAACCAGTATTCTTTTAACCACTGTGCAGAAGTCACAAGAAGAGATGGAGAGGGTGCAGAATGATAATGCAAGATTAATGCAAGAACATGAGAGAATATTTAAAAGTCTCTCTGACAAACAGAACCAAGGAATCGAGAAACCAAGTATTGATAGAGAATTCGAAGAAAGAAACGAACAACAAACTAAAGATCATGATACAAATCAAATAGAAAGAAGTCAGTCACAACGAAGTAACCGAAATAAGAACTATAATGAAGCTGAGTCTGATAATGTAACAGAACGGAAATAAATAAAAATGCAAAAAGTAGAGCTGCAGGGTGAATTTAGGAAAATAAAACCTCCTACATTTGATGGAGGAGAAGAAGAATTAGCTGAGACATGGATGATTAATATAAACATATATTTCCAAGTATATGAATATAGCAGTAATCTTAAAGCCAGATTGGATGTTTACCAGTTAAGAGAGAAAGCCACTTTATGGTGGGAGGAAGTGAAGAACGTTCATAGCATAGAGGACCAAGATGTAACTTGGAATGCCTTTCAATAGTGTTTTAAAGACAAGTACCTAACAGAGCGCTTCTATGATGAAAAGTCTCGAGAATTTCATGATTTGAAGCTGGGACAAATGACTATGGACGAATATATCACAAAATTTACTTCCTTACTGCGTTATGTGCCTTATTTAAGAGATGAAAAAGCTAAAGTACAAAGATTCTTAAGTAGTTTTTCGACTCATATGAAAGAACGTATAGAATTTGTAAATACTAAGACTATGGATGAGGCTATCAGGAAAGCCAGAATGTGTTACCAACAAGAAAAGGTTAAAATGGAGCAAGGTAAAAACTGGCAGACAAAGAAAGAACATAAAGGCAGTTTTGTTTTTAAAGGAAGCAAAACCAGTAATTTCAAAGGTACAGCTAGAATTGCAGTTAGTAAACAGTTTGGTAAGAATCACTAAAGAACAAGGTGGCCTATAGAAGATAAAACTGTGGAAGCCTCCAGTAAACCGGATCAAATACAGAACCAGAAGCCACCTTTGCAGTGCTGGGGTTGTGGGGAAGCACACTATTACCGTAACTATCCACAGCGGGGTAGAAGTGAAGCAGTAACCAATTTACAAGAGGCCTCAACAGTGGGTGATGTGGCCAGAAACATACCCAGAATTAATGCATTGTTGGAGGACCGACAAGATGACTACCAGCCGACAATGATTGAACTGGAAGGTAAACTGCTATCTCAACCTATTTCTATATTGGTAGATTCAGGAGCAAGTTTAAGCTACATAATTCCTAAAGTAGTAGAGAACTGTAAATTACAAAGTCAAAAATTTAGGAAATCATGGCTAGTACAGCTAGCTACTGGAGCTAAAAGGAATGTTAGTGCCAAAATATCAGATTGTGCACTAAAAAATAATGAACAACAGCTAACTATGGATTTAAACATTTTAACTTTGGGATCTTATGATGTGCTGCTCGGTATGGAATGGCTGGAAAAGCATTGGACACTAGTAGATTGTAAAGAGAAGGTTATCTACTATAGAAATCAATATGGCACTCGCCAAGAAATTCAAGGAATAAAGAAACTTGTACAGTTGCGTCCAATCACAGCATCCCAAATGGGTAAATGCATGAGGAAAGGATGACAATTATACGCCATTCAAGTGGATTTTTCTGACTCTAAAGAAAAAGCCCCTATGTTGGAAAATATACCAATAGTATAGGAGTTCAAGGATGTTTTTCCAAAAGAGATATGAGGATTGCCACATAGAAGGGATATAGATTTTACAATTGAACTAATACCAGGAGCATCGGCAATTTCAAGAGCACCCTATCGGATGAATGTACGTGAATTAACTGAGTTAAAGATGTAGCTATAAGAATTACTAGACAAGGGATATATACGACCAAGTGTATCACCTTGGGGAGCACACGTATTATTTGTGAAAATGAAAGACGGAACCATGCAGATGTGCATGGATTACCGTCAGCTAAATAAGCTAACTGTTAAGAACAGGTATCCGTTACCACGAATTGATGATCTGTTTGACCAAGTAAAGGGATCTACAGTATTTTCGAAGATAGATCTAAGATCAAGATATCATCAAATCCGGATAAAAGATGAAGACATACATAAAAATTCCTTTCGTACCAAGTACAGACACTACGAATTTGTGGTGTTACCTTTCGGATTGACCATGCACCAGAAACATTCCTGAGGCTGATGCATGGTATATTTCACCCCTATCTAGATAATTTTGTGTTGATCTTCATTGATGACATTCTAGTTTATTCTAAGAATGCAGAAGAACACAAAGAACATTTATGGTTAGTGCTGGAAATGTTAAGGAAGCATCAGCTGTATGCAAAATTTAGCAAATGTGATTTCTTCAAGGAAGAAATTCAATACCTTGGACATGTAATTACTGTTGAAGGTATTACAGTGGATCCTTCAAAAATCAAAACAATTATGGAATGTAAGGTACCACAAAATGTAGTAGACATATGATCATTTATGGGGCTGACTGGTTATTATCGGCGATTTATTTAAGGTTTTTTAGAAAATTTCTTTTCCTATTACCTCGTTACAAAGAAAGGGAAAAATATTCAAGTGGACAAAGGAATGTCAAGATAGCTTTGAAAAACTGAAACAGCTATTAACTACCGCTCCGGTGTTAAGAGTTGCTGATCCTGCTAAAGAATTCGAAGTTTGCACAGATGCATGTAAGGAAGGTGTGGGAACAATTTTGTCTCAAGAAGGTAAAGTGGTCGCATATGAGTCCAAGAAATTAAAGGAACATGAGCAGCGATACTTAGCTTATGATTTGGAGCTGACCGCCGTAGTGCATGCACTTTGGGTTTCGAGCCACTACTTGGAAAAAGATTCGTGCTCAAAACAGATCACAACAGTTTAACCAGCTATTTTAAACAGGTTGATCTTAATTCTCGCCAAGCAAGGTGGAATTCTTTCTTGAGCAAGTTTGATATTGACATGCAGCATGTAAAAGGTAAGGAGAACAAAGTAGCTGATGCATTAAATAGGAAACTGCATAATATCTATGAATTATATGTTAACCAGGTTGAGTGTAGATTTTTAGAACAAATCAAAGCTGAAGCAAGAAAAGACCCTGAATATGAGTTTATATGGCAGCAAGTAAAGGAGTGAAGAGACCTAGGAAAGCAGGCAGATTATGAGATCAATAAGGATGGCTTACTGACTTTCAAAAAGATAATTATCATTCCAAACAGAATGGAATTTAAAACGCTAGTTTTGAATGAATATCATCGAAGTAATTACGTAGGGCATCCTGGATATCAAAAGATGTTGAAAGCAATAAGAAAGGATTACTATTGGCCTGGTATGAGAAAAGATATTGTAGCATATCTAAATAAGTGTTTAGAATACCAGCAAGTGAAAGTGGAACACCGACGTCCAGCCAGGTTGATGTAGCCTATACCAGTACCAGAGTGGAAATGGGAGGTGATATCATTAGATTTCATTACTGGAATACCAAGGTCAAAAATAAATAATGACTCTATAATGGTAGTTATAGATAGATTAAGCAAATCAGCACACTTTATACCATTTCAGTCCACATTCAAGACCGTGCAAATAGTAGATTTGTTTATGCGAGAGATCTTTAGATTGTACATCATTCTAAGGACTATCATTTCTGATAGGGATGTAAAATTTACATCAGCCTTCTGGAAAACACTGTTTACCGGTTTGGGGACTCAAATTAATTTTAGTACTGCTTATCATCCGCACACTGACAGGCAGACAGAGCGGGTAAATCAAGTCTTATAGGACATGCTACATATGTACGTAATGCAGCAGTCGACTAGGTGGGAAGAATATTTACACCTATTATAATTTGCGTACAATAACGTTTATCAAGATTCACTAAAGATGAGTCCATTTGAAGCCCTATACGGGCGACGGTGCAGAACTCCTATTAACTGGAGTAGTCCTGAGACCAAGTTGATGCTTGGACCAGACATGCTAGCCGAGATGGAGGCAGAAGTGAAAAAATCTGACAAAATTTAAAAGCAACTCAAGATAGGCAAAAGGTGTATGAAGATAAAAATAGAACGTATCGTGAATTTGAAGTGGGGGATCATGTGTATGTTTGAATCAAGCCTAAGAAAAGTACTTTTAGATGGGAATCTTATGTCAAGTTAGCTCCCCGGTTTTGTGGACCTTTCCAAATATTGGAAAGAATAGGACCTGTAGCTTACCGATTAGCTTTGCCAAATCACATTCGACTTCATAATGTCTTTCATGTATCTCTATTAAAACGATACATTCACGATCCAAAGAATATCATCCACTGGCAAAATATTCAAGTAGAATATATTTATCAGAATTATCAAGGATGATAGTATATATGCATAAATAAACTAACTCAATTTTATTTTTTTTAGGTCGAACCGAACGAAGAATTTATGGTCGAACTTCACAGTATAATCGATCGGAGGGAAATCGTGCTCTGGAAACAAGCCATCGCCCAAGTTAAAGTGCAATGGAAGCACTTTGGCCCGAAGGAAGCTACTTGGGAGGATGAAGGATTTGTTCAGGAAGCTTACCCTGAAATTTTTTCTAAAGCAAATTGAGAACACCGAGGACGGTGTTCCCTTCCAGGGGGGAAGTTGTAACCGCTGGTTTAATTCTTAACTATTGGTTAAACTCTGTTTTTCATTAAGACTATGAAACATTTTCTTATTTACTATATTTTTGAAGTTAATAAAATCATGAACAAAAATTAAAGTTGATAAATTAAATTGACTATGGAAATGGTTCCATAAAGTGAAAGACTGATGTTAAAACACTCAAGATTATGAGTTAGTTGAAGAGAATCAGTTAAAATAGTTACCTCACCTCTAGGGATAAAAGGGTGATCCCAGTGAGGTAGAGGGGTTCTGTTGGGTAACTGGAGAAAGGAAGAAATTGTGAAGAAGATTCCTGGACTAGTGTTAACTAGTGGAATACTTCAAATTTTCCTGATTGCTGGAATTGGAGACTGAACCGGATTGTCCCGAAGTCTCTTCCAGAGCATTTTGTCAACCATTGAAGCTCAGACTTGGAGCACGGGGGAGAGTGAGGATGTAATTTCATCACTCATGGTAGGGAGGAAACCACATCAGTCCAGACATCGAATTACAGATAAAAATAATATTATTCTATTTTTTTAAGTGAAGATGAAATGGTACATAGGAAAAAATTAACATCTGTAAGATGAGGTAAAGAAAAGTCTGTAAATAATTATAAATTTCTGCAAGGATTTATCATTTCCTGATTAGTCACAGATTTGAAAATGTTGTAAGGCAGATTTCATTGTATTTGGGAGAAATTATTAAGTTTTTGTCAAAGAAAAGAATTCTAATTCTGTATCGAAGAAGATTTATAATTTCTCTTAAATTTTTCGTGTTCTAATTAGGACAATAGAAAAAACAAGTTAAAAGGGTAATTTAAATACTATGGGAAAAATTAAGTATACAGAGAGCTGTTCCACGGGGTTTTTGGAAGAAAACCCTGTGAGGGTTGCTCGCCGTGTCTATGATATTCTACAGACAGAAATGGTCCGGTCATTAGAACAAGAAAAATTATAAAGAAACCATTGCAAAAAAGAATCTGAAATACAAATAGAAAAATAACAGAACCCATAGATAGAAAATATATATGCTAATGTAAGATTTATGAAAGCGAGATATAGAAATCAATTTCAAAGAAATTGTAACAATATCTTGACATAAAGCGAAGTATATTTACTAATAGTCCTAAAGAAAAATCTTCCTCTGTGATACAAATTCTAGTTAACCAGTTTGAGACAATGCAGGGCAATTATAAAACTATAAACTTCATACCCGAATATGGAATAAATAGACAATTGCTGAATATAAATATAAGTCTCTATTGAAGATAAAAACATATTCGATTTCATACAGTTATGAATAGAAGGATAGCATAGTAACCTAATTAAATCCCAGATAGGTAAACAGATAAGCACATAAACAACATAATATACTATTGCCTGAGAAGGCCGATAGAGAGTATTGACAAGAAATTGACTAATTATATATTTACAGGGCTGCAAAACTGTAAGCCCAAAATTATGTTAAAAATAGCATGGAGAAGTTGCATAATAGAGGAATATTTACATAGCTATCATAATTTCAATAGTCAATCTCAGGAACAATTCCTATCAACATTATCTGAGGTAAACCCTCATCATTTTCCCCTAAAGCTAAACTATCTACATCATCTTGAACTTGAGGAGGTCTGGCGCATAAACAAGAACTGGAACCCCAGACGTTCATTGCAACTTTAGCAGTAAATATAATTTGGGAAGCCGATCACTGTACCTGTGATAAGTAAATGGCAGAGTTGCGTATAAGTAATAACTGTCTCCTATCAATGCTTCACCTGAACAAATATTGGGTAACAAAATTAGAGTTATATACCTACATGGGAATAATATATAATTATCATTTCTGAGAGTGGTATTCTAAATATGAATATGACAGACAAACTATAATAAGGTAATCGTTCAAATACCTGTTGATAACCTTACTCTCCGAATAGCATCCCTCTGAGAAAAGTTGCAGAAGATAAGTTAACCCAGAGTCTCGACCTCTCTTATGTTTACAAATATGTAAAATTATGAATGAAGATTGAAGCCGGGAATTAAATCTTACCTCAAACCAAGCGAGCGGCTAGCTGATTGAAGTCTTCTAAGCAAGGGTAAAAGCATAAGACTACCGGGCAAAGGTCGAAACTCTGTTTCCCCTTCAGTGTTCCTTAAAGTGAGTAACAGGCTCGAAGGAGAACAGGTCCTGTATACCACCGGACAGAAAATGCGAGTCTAATACTCAAACAAGCAGCGAGGGAAGGTTCTCGTCCTCAAGAATGGCGGAACACCAGAGCCGAACCAAATCCCCACCTCCTGTGGTGCAAATAAGAAATTCAGTTAGGGTTTCGAGTTTTGATTAAATTTCAACTTTGGAAGGATTATACCTCGGCTATTGATTATCAAAACATCAGACGGACATGATTCTTCCAGGTGTTCTAGTTCGGATTTTGATGAAGCTCGAGCAGTAAAAAAGATCTGTCGAGAATTAAGACTCATTTAATACCCAGTACCATAGCCATTGAACATCTGTCAGCTGGATTAAATGAAACATTACGATGAACTATGTCACTAATGAACCAGCTAAGGAGTAACCAGGTTAGTGTGGTACACCTCATTGCCATGGGTAAGTCTTAAACTTATCGAAGGCCAAAGTAATGTAATTAACCTTTTTATCTCTGTTAAGTTTAATGTAAATGATAATCAAAGTAATTGCATGTATATAAGGAATCATACAGTTGAGTTATGAATTATATAAGTCTGCCAAATTACATTGTATAAGGTTATGTAATTTGGTAGGTATGTAATTTAGTAAGTAAAAAAAAAAAAAAATTATGTAGATTAATTATTGTTATAAATGAATATTAAGTATGATGAATGTGACAAGTGGTACCAGAGCCAGGTTGTAAAGCTGGGACCCTATTGGGTCAACTAACGTTTGAAATTGATGCACACAGAAAGAGTTAGCCAGACATAATGCGAAGGACACCGTTACAGCAACCACCTCGGAATGTCGGGGAATCACAATCCCGCCAAGAGATGAACCCAGAAATGTGGGTGCAGCTAGGGGTGGAACAACATCAGCAAACCAGTAGGTTGTTAGAAGAACAACATCACCAAACCAATATTCTTTTAACCACTATGCATAAGTTACAAGAAGAGATGGAGAGGGTGCAGAATGATAATGAAAGATTAATGCAAGAACATGAGAGAATATTTAAAAGTCTCTCTGACAAACAAAACCAAGGAATCGAGAAACCAAGTACCGATAGAGAATTCCAAGAAAGAAACGAACAACAGACTAAAGATCATGATAAAGATCAAATAGAAAGAAGTCAGTGACAGCGAAGTAACCGAAATAAGAACTATAATGAAGCTGAGTTTGATAATGTAATAGAACAGAAAGAAATAAAAAGGCAGAAAGTAGAGCTCCAGGGTGAATTTAGGAAAATAAAACCTCCTACATTTGATGGAGTAGAAGAAGAAGTAGATGAGGCATGGCTGATTAATATGAATAAATATTTCCAAGTATATGAATACAGCAGTAATCTTAAAGCCAGATTGGCTATTTACCAGTTAAGAGAGAAAGCCACTTTGTGGTGGGAGGAAGTGAAGGACGTTCGTAGCATAGAGGACCAAGATGTAACTTGGGATGCCTGTCAACAGTGTTTTAAAGACAAGTACCTAACAGAGCGCTTCTATGATGAAAAGTCTCGAGAATTTCATGATTTGAAGCTGGGACAAATGACTATGAACGAATATATCACAAATTTACTTCCTTACTGCACTATGTGCCTTATTTAAGAGAAGGAAAAGCTAAAGTACAGAGATTCTTAAGCAGTTTGCCGACTCATATGAAATAACGTATAGAATTTGTAAATCCTAAGACTATCGATGAGGCTATCAAGAAATCCAAAATGTGTTACCAACAAGCAAAGGTTAAAATGGAGCAAGGTAAAAACTGGCAAATAAAGAAAGAACATAAAGGCAGCTTTGTTTTTAAAAAAGCAAAACCAGTAATTTCAAAGGTACATCTAGAAGTGCAGTTAGTAAACAGTTCGGTAAGAATCACCAAAGAACAAGGTGCTCTATAGAAGATAAAACTGCGGAAGCCTCCAGTAAACTGGAACAAATACAGAACCAGAAGCCACCTTTGCAGTGCTAGGGTTGTGGGGAAGCACACTATTACCGTAACTATCCACAGCGGGGTAGAAGTGAAGCAGTAACCAATTTACATGAGGCCTCAACAGTGGGTGATGTGGCCAGAAACATACCCAGAATTAATGCATCGTTGGAGGACCGACAAGATGACTACCAACCGACAATGATTGAACTGGAAGGTAAACTGCTATCTCAACCTATTTCTATATTGGTAGATCCAGGAGTAATTTTAAGCTACATAAGTCCTAAAGTAGTAGATAACTGTAAATTACAAAGTCAAAAATTTAGGAAATCATGGCTAGTACATCTAGCTACCGGAGCTAAAAGGAAAATTAGTGCCAAAATATTAGATTGTGCACTAAAAGTTAATGAACAATAGCTAATTATGGTTTTAAACATTTTACCTTTAGGATCTTATGATGTGCTGCTCGGTATGGACTGGTTGGAAAAGCATTGGACGCTAGTAGATTGTAAAGAGAAGGTTATCTACTATAGAAATCAAGATGGCACTCGCCAGGAAATTCAAGGAAGAAAGAAACATGTACAGTTGTGTCCAATCACAGCATCCCAAATGGGTAAATGCATGAGGAAAGGATGTCAATTATACGCCATTCAAGTGGGTTTTTATGACTCTAAAGAAAAATCCCCTATGTTGGAAAATAAACCAATAGTACAGAAGTTCAATGATGTTTTTCCAGAAGAAATACCAAGATTGCCACCTAGAAGGGATATAGATTTTACAATTGAACCGATACCAGGAGCATCACCAATTTCAAGAGCACCCTATCGGATGAATGTACCTGAATTAACTGAGTTAAATATGCAGCTACAGGAATTACTAGACAAGGGATATATACAACCAAGTGTATGACCTTGGGAAGCACCTGTATTATTTGTGAAAAAGAAAGACGGAACCATGTGGATGTTCATGGATTACTGTCAGCTAAATAAGCTAACTGTTAAGAACAGGTATCTGTTACCACGACTTGATGATCTGTTTGACCAAGTAAAGGGAGCTACAATATTTTCAAAGATAAATCTAAGATCGGGATATCATCAAATCCGGATAAAAGACGAAGACATACATAAAACTTCCTTTCGTACCAGGTATGGACACTACGAATTTGTGGTGTTACCTTTCGGATTGACCATGCACCAACAACATTCATGAGGCTGATGCATGGTATATTTCACCCCTATCTAGATAATTTTGTGTTGATCTTCATTGATGACATTCTAGTTTATTCTAAGAATGCAGAAGAACATAAAGAACATTTACGAATAGTGCTGGAAATGTTAAGGAAGCATGAGCTGTATGCAAAATTTAGCAAGTGTGATTTCTTCAAGGAATAAATTCAATACCTTGGACATGTAATTACTGCTAAAGGTATTGCAGTGGATCCTGAAAAAATCAGAACAATTATGGAATGAAAGGTACCACAAAATGTAGCAGACATATGATCATTTATGGGGCTGGCTGGTTATTATCAGTGATTTATTGAAGATTTTTTCGAAAATTGATTTTCCTATTACCTTGTTACAAAGAAAGGGAAAAATATTCAAGTGGACAAAGGAATGTCAAGATAGAAAAACTGAAAAGGCTATTAACTACAACTTCGGTGTTAAGAGTTGTTGATCCTGCTAAAGAATTCAAAGTCTGCACAGATGCATGTAAGGAAGGTGTGGGAGCAATTTTGTCTCAAGAAGGAAAAGTGGTCCCATATGAGTCCAGGAAATTAAAGGAACATGAGCAGTGATACTCAGCTTATGATTTGGAGCTGACCGCCATAGTGCATGCACTCCAGGTTTGGAGGCACTACTTACTTGGAAAAATATTCGTGCTCAAAACAGATCATAGCATTTTAACCAGCTATTTTAAACATGATGATCTTAATTCTCGCCAAGCAAGGTGAAACGCTTTCTTGAGCGAATTTGATATTGACATACAACATGTAAAAGGTAAGGAGAACAAAGTAGCTGATGCATTAAGCAGGAAACTGCATAATATCTATGAACTATATGTTAACCAGGTTGAGTGCAGATTTCTAGAACAAATTAAAGTTGAAGCAAGAAAAGACTCTGAATATGAGTTTATATGGCAGCAAGTAAATGAGTGCAGAGACCTAGGAAAGCAGGAAGATTATGAAATCAATAAGGATGGCTTACTGACTTTCAAAAAGAGAATTCTCATTCCAAACAGAATGGAATTGAAAACGATAGTTCTGAATGAATATCATTGAAGTAATTACGCAGGGCATCCTAGATATCAGAAGATGTTGACATCAATAAGAAAGAATTACTATTGGCCTAGTATGAGGAAAGATATTGCAGCATATCTAAATAAGTGTTTAGAATGCCATCAAGTGAAAGTTGAACACCGAAATCCAGTTGGGTTGATGCAGCCTATACTAGTACCAGAGTGGAAATGGGAGGTGATATCATTAGATTTCATTACTGGACTGCCAAGGTCAAAAATAAATAATGAATCTATAATGGTAGTTGTAGATAGATTAAGAAAATCAACACACTTTATACCAGTTCATTCCACATTCAAGACGATGCAAATAGTAGATTTTTGTATGTGAGAGATCTTTAGATTGCACGACATTCTAAGGACTGTCATTTCTGATAGGGATGTAAAATTTACATCAGCCTTCTGGAAAACACTTTTTACCAGTTTGGGGACTCAAATTAAGTTTAGTACTGCTTATCATCCGCAGACTGACGGGCAGACAGAGCGGGTAAATCAAGTCTTAGAGGACATGCTACGTATGTACATAATGCAGCAGCCGACTAGGTGGGAAGAATATTTACACCTAGTAGAATTTGCGTATAATAACGGTTATCAAGAGTCACTGAAGATGAGTCTGTTTGAAGCCCTATACGGGCGACAATGCAGAACTCCTATTAACTGGGGTAGTCTTGAGACCAAGTTGATGCTTGGACCAGACATGCTAGCCGAGATGGAGGCAGAAGTGAAAAAAATCCGACAAAATTTAAAAGAAGCTCAAGATAAGTAAAATGTGTATGCAGATAAAAAAAGAACATATCGTGAATTTGAAGTGGGGGATCATGTGTATGTATGAATAAAGCCTAAGAAAAATACTTTGAGATGGGCATCTTGTGTCAAGTTAGCTCCCTGGTTTTGTGGACCTTTCCAAATATTAGAAAGAATAGGACCTGTAGCTTACCAATTGGCTTTGCCAAATCACATTCGAATGCACAATGTCTTTCATGTATCTCTATTAAAATATTCATGATCCAAAGCATATCATCCACTGGAAAAATATTCAGATAGAATATTTATCATAATTATCAAGGATGATAGTATATATGCATAAATAAACTGACTCAATCTTATTTGTCTTAGGTTGAACCGGATGTAGAATTTCTGGTCGAATCTCACAGTATAATCGATCGGAGGGAAATCATGCTCCGGAAACGAGCCATCGCCCAGGTTAAAGTGCAATGGAAGCACTTTGGCCCGGAGGAAGCTGCTTGGGAGGATGAAGGATTTTTTCGGGAAGCTTACCTTGAACTTTTTGCTAAAGCAAATTTAGAACACCGAGGATGGTGTTCACTTCCGGGGGGCGAGTTGTAATCGCTGGATTAATTCTTAACTATTGGTTAAACTTTGTTTTTCATTAAGACTATGAAACATTTTCTTATTTACTATATTTTTGAAGTTAATAATATCATGAACAAAAATTAACGTTGATAAATTAAATTGACTATGGAAATGGTTCCATAAAGTGAAAGAATGATGTTAAACAGTTCAATATTTTGAGTTAGTTCAACAGAATCAGTTAAAATAGTTACCTCACCTCCAGGGATAAAAGGGTGATCCCAGTGAGGTAGAGGGGTTCTGTTGGGTAACTGGAGAAAGGAAGAAATTACGAAGAAGATTCTTGGACTAGTGTTAACTAGTGGAATACTTCAAATTTTCCTGATTGCTGGAATTGGAGACTGAACCGGATTGTCCCGAAGTTTCTTCCAGAGCATTCTGTCAACCATTGAAGCTCAGACTTGAAGCACAGGCGAGAGTGAGGACGTAATCGCCTCACTCGTGGTAGGGAGGAAACCACATCAGTCCAGACATCGAATTATAGATAAGCATAATATTACTCTTTTTTTTTGAAGTAATGATGAAATGGTACAGAGGAAAAAATTAACATCTGTAAGATGAGGTAAAGTAAAGTCTGTAAATAATTATAAATTTCTACAAGGATTTATCATTTCCTGGTTAGTCATAGATTTGAAAATGTTGTAGAGCAGATTTCATTGTATTTGGGAAAAAATATTAAGTTTCTGTCAAAGAAAAGAATTATAATTCTGTATTGAAGAAGATTTATAATTTCTCTTAAATTTTCTGTGTTCTGATTAGGACAATAGAAAAAACAAGTTAAAAGGGTAATTTAAATACTATGGGAAAAATTAAGTATATAGAGAGTTGTTCCACAGGGTTTTCGGAAGAAAACCCTATGAGGGTCGCTCGCTGTGTCTATGATATTCCATGGACAGAAATGGTCTGGTCATTAGAACAAGAAAAATTCTAAAGAAACCCTTGCAACAAAGAATCTAAAATACAAATAGAAAAATAATAGAACCCATAGATACAAAATATGTATGCTAATGTAAGATTTATGAAAGCGAGATATAGAAATCAATTTCGAAGAAACTGTAACAATATCTTGACATAAAGCGAAGTATATTTATTAATATTCCTAAAGAAAAATCTTCCTCTGCGATACAAATTCTAGTTAACCAGTTTGAGATAATGCAGGGCAATGATAAAACAATAAACTTCATACCCGAATATGGAATAAATAGACACTTGCTGAATATAAATATAAGTCTCTGTTGAAGAGAAAAACGTATTTGATTTCATACAGTTATGAATAGAAGGATAGCACAACAACCTAATTAAATCCCAGATAGGTAATGAGATAAACACATAAACCGCATAATATACTATTGTCTGAGAAGGCTGATAGAGAGTATTGACAAGAAATTGATGGATTATATATTTACAGGGCTGCAAAACTGTAAGCCCAGAATTCTGTTAAAAATAGTATGGAGAAGTTGCATCATAGAGGAATATTTACATAGCTATCATAATTTCAATAGTCAATCTCAGGAGCAATTCCTATCAACATTATCTGAGGTAGACCCTCATCCTTATTCCCTAAAGCTAAACTATCTACATCATCTTGAACTTGAGGAGGTCTAGCGCATAAACAAGAACTGGCACCCCAGACGTTCATTGTAACTTCAGCAGTAAATATAATTTGGGAAGCCGGTCACTGTACCTATGATAAGTAAATGGCGGAGTTGCGTATAAGTAATTACTGTCTCTTAGCAATGCTTCACCAGAACAAATATTGGGTAACAAAATTAGAGTTATATACCTGCAGGGGAATAATACATAATTATCATTTCTGAGAGTGGTATTCTAAATACGAATATGATAGAAAAACTATAATAAGGTAATTTTTAAAATACCTGTTGATAACCTTAATCTCCGAATAGCATCCCTGTGAGAACATTTGCAGAAGATAAGTTAACCCAGAGTCTCGACCTCTCTTATGTTTACAAATATGTAAAAAGAGTAACGAAGATTGAAGCCGGGAATTAAATCTTACCTCAAACCAAGCAAGCGGCTAGCTGATTGAAGTCTTCCAAGAAAGGGTAAAAGCATAAGACTGTCGGGCGAAGGTCGAACCTCTGTTTCCCCTTTAGTGTTCCTTAAAGTGAGTAACAAGCTCGAAGGAGAACAGGTCCTGTATACCACTGGACAGAAAATGCGAATCTAATACTCAAACAAGTAGTGAGGGAAGGTTCTCCTTCTTAAGAATGGCGGAACACCAGAGCTAAGCTAGACCCCCACCTCCTGTGGTGCAAATAAGAAATTCAGTTAGGGTTTCGGGTTTTGATTAAATGTTAACTTTGGAAGGATTATACCTTGGTCGTTGATTATCAAAACATCGGACGGACACGATTCTTCCAGGTGTTCTAGTTCGGATTTTGATGAAGCTCGAGTGGTAGAAAAGATCTGCCGAGAATTAAGACTCATTTAATACCCAGTACCATAGCCATTAAACATCTGTCAGCTAGATTAAATGTAACACTACGAGCCAGTTAAGGAGTACACCTCATTGCCATGGGTAAGTCTTAAACTTATCGAAGACCAAAGTAATGTAATTAACATTTTTATCTCTATTAAGTTTAATATAAATGATCATCAAAGTAATTGCATGTATATAAGGAACCATACAATTGAGTTATGAATTATATAAGTCTGCCAAATTACATTGTATAAAGTTATGTAATTTAGTAGCTATGTAATTTAGTAAGTAAAAAAAAAAAATTATGTAGATTAATTATTGTTATAAATGAATATTAAGTATGATGAATGTGACATGGTTTTAAGCTTTAAATGTCGTTATTAATTATATACATCAGTGTTAATATGGTTATTAATGTGCATTTAATATTTGTATGTGATTAGTAATTATGTGACTTAACAAATAGTTTTAATCTATAAATATGTTTATTTCAATCTTGGCTTCTGTGATCCATAATTGTTTTAAAAAGATCTTTCTGTCAAAATCACATGAGGAAAAAAAAAAACGTTGACATACTTTTTTTCTCATGTGATTTTGACAGATCTCTGTAAAACAATATGCTTGTTAATTATATATTTAATATGTTATTAACATCGTTATTAATGTGCTTTTAAACTATTTACTTGGTTATTAATTATTTTCTTCTTCATTGCTTTAATATCTTTTCTTGTGAGTGTGCACATGTATACAGATTCTCGTGGATTTGTGTCGGCAGTGCTCGTCTGCCCACCTGACACTCGACTGGGTGCGCACACCTAAAAAAAATTGTTGGGGACCTGTCTCAGGGGCGTTGACATGCACGCCCGCCACTCGGCGTCAACCTATTTATTTTTCAATTAGCTCGGAAATATTTTATTTTCTGTCGCTTTAGGTTCTCCATCACCACACCCATCGATGGATGACTCAGACGAAGCATATTCGCTCCAGACTCATTCACGGCCATCCATATATTAACAAAATGAAATTCAACATGGTTTCATACACCTCGGGTCGAAATAGAAACGCCTTCGATGAATAAATTTAATACTTAATATAATTTTAATACTCATCCATATTTAAATTTTTCCATATTTAAATTTTTCAATATTTAATTTTTATTATAATTATATTATAATATTAATCACTATATTGTAAATTTAATATTATTTTAACTCCATATTGCTCAAAATATAACTTTAATATTGTTTGGAATGTCATAACCAAAAAACAACGTCACAATATGATGAATATCAAACGCCCTCACAATTGGACAAAAAAATGTGCAAGGAGACTCAAGAAAACCATTCTTAACCATGGTCAACCATAACTATCATTGGTTGACTATTATAAAACACGATCAACCATGATCATATGTGGTCAAGCATAATCAATCATAGACTACAAGGTCAACAATGGTCAACATGGTCAAGATAGCCAACTATGTTTAACCAAGATAAAACATTGCCAAATCATGTTCAACAATGGTTTACATGATTGACATGATTCACTATGGTAAACTATGGTCAAAATGTTCAAGATGGCCAGTCGTGGTCATCATTATCCAATTGGTCAAACCATGTTCACCAATGGTTAACTATGGTTGACTAAGTTTAACATGACTCACTATGGTTGAGCATGCTTTGACCAGAATGAACATGGTTTACTGAGTTTGACAATGGTTGGCCACGATGCTTACAAGTGACTAAGGTTGATATATCAAGGGATGGACATGTAACATTTACTAAGTTGACCATGGTTTACTGGGTATAAGGTTGATATTAAGTTTACTAAGTTGATATATCGGGTTTACTAGGTTCACTAAGTTTACTAAGGTTGATAAATCATGTTGATGACCATGTAATATTTAATACGTTTATTAGGATGACCTAGAATTACTAGGTTGATCATGGCTTACTAGGTTTTCCAATTTCACATAGGTTTAAAAGGTTTACTAGATTCACTCACGGGAGCTTCACTCAATGAACCTCTGGCATATCACGTGCGTTTGTGACATTCTAAACAATACCTCTAATTTGAATACATATTGGAAAATACCCCTAAAAATCACAATATTTAACCCCTTACCAATATGAACCCAATATACCTCCCCAATTTGAAAAAACCTTACTTTCAATAGATATTGTAGGTATTCAATTTTCAATTAACATTTTTTATACCCCTTTATATGTTTTCATTAATTTTGAGCTCCATTGTTTATACTTGCTAATATAAAAACCTTTTACCCCCTATTATATTGTCAAAATATTATGTCATCTTTTTGTCGATATATATCTCCCAATATGAACACATGTCGTAGAGTATTGCTCCCCTAGTGAAACCCCCATGGGTTCACTGGGTTTACTTGGTTGAACTAGGTTTAATAGGTATACCAGGTCAGTCACAGTCGATTATAGTCAACTATGGTCACCATGGTAGATACGGTTAACCATTGTCGATCATAGTTGACCATGGGTAACCAATCAACACATGAAGAACTGTGGTCAACTATAGTTTACTAAGTTGATGTAGGCTTACTAGTTTGGCATAGGTTCCCTAAGTTTACCAGGATTTCCTAGGTTTATTAGGTTGACTCGGGTTTACTAGGTCAACTATAGTTACCATGGTTGACTATGGTTAACCATGGCTGACCATAGTCAATCATGTGCAACCATGATCAAACATGAAAAACCATGTTCAATGATAGCTAATTATAATCTAGGTTTACTATGTTTAGTCATAGTCAACCATAACTAGAAAATTTAGCCATAGTCAACCATAATTGAATATATTTATTCATAGTCAACCATAGTCAACATATTTTGCCATAGTCAACCATAGTTAATCTTCCTCAACTATAATTTGAAGGTATTTTTCCATAGTCAACCATATCAACCATGGTTTATTAATCTTCCCCATTCACACCAATTCCAAGTTTATTAAGGTGGTTGTGTTAGGTTTACTATGTTGACCCAGGTTACTATGTTTACCAAAGTCAATCATAGTCAACTATGATTAAACATAGAAAGCCATAGTGAGCCATAGCCACTCATAATTTGTCATAATCAACTATAATTACATGTGAACAACCATGTTCATCAATGTTGACTATATGCTAATTATAATAAGTCCTCATCACCCATAACTTGAACATATTTAGTAGTATCAACCATATTCAAAACTATAATCAATCATGATTTACTAACCTTTTTCTCAAAAATCATCATTCAACTAATACAACCACATTAATAAATATGATAAATATATACTTGTAAATATATATCAACCATATTCATTAATATAATTTAGCTAACAGTTATTGTTATTTATTAAAATAGTCTAATTAATAGACCAAATAATTTTTTAGTTTATTAATTGAATACAATAGGCCTAGTTTTAGTTAAATGGTAAAATGAAATTGGAGCACAAATCTATGCCTACTCCATTAAAATTTAAGTTTTTCGATTTTAATGAACCGTCTTGTTCTACTTTTCAAATTTGAATATACCTGCCACATACGGCCGGGAGGAAAGCTACGCAATGTGGGGCGTCATATTACAGGCCTGTACCCAGTTCATTTGATTCAAGTGCAAGTTGGAGACAATGCTGTTGAGCGCCTGGCAGGCTTTTTCTGGCCAATTACACTGACATAGGCATCCAAAGTCATGTTATTAACGCAAGACGGCAAATGGGAAGGCTATAGGGTACAAGTCTCGTTAATGAACTTTAATGACCTTTAACTTGGTGGTACAGATTAAATTCTTCCTGCCCTTATGCTACCGCTCATCACTTAATCGTGTTAAAATCGAGTTGTCCATTAGTGTGATTTTTTGGAAAGTTATTTTTTTGGATTTTTCATTTTTTTTTTGAAATATAACATAAATTTATAGAAATTGTAGAAATTTATTGAAATAGCAAGTTTGATGGATAATTTTTTCACAATGAAAGTGCTTTAGATTTTTTCTGTTATCATTTTAATCTTTTTAAAACAGAGTTATTTTTAGTGTGATTTTTTGGAAAAAATATTTGGTGGATTTTTCAGGTGTACTTTTTCTAAAATCTGGCAGAAATTTATTGAAATGGCAGGAATTTATTGAAATCACATTAATGATAGATAACCTTTTCACAATAAAAATACCCAAATTTTTTTTGAAAACACTAAATCCATATATATATATAAATATAATAAAAAAATCAATTTAAATAACACAAATCAAAATTTTACTTCAATTTTTTCTACCAATTTCTACCAAAACTGCAAAATGTTTTTATATTCAATACCGATGAATGGATTGAGCTAGCCATTTTTGAAATCGTTTTCCAGACTGTAAAAGTTACTTGTTTATTAATTCAATTCATTTTTGGTCGACGGAATACTGTAGTATGGCAGGCTTTTGCGTAAAATGTCCATTATGGAGTAAATGTCCGTTATAGAGAGTTTCGCACGATGAAAATCATGGCGTACTACGTCAGGTCAAGTAATTGGAAATTTGGAAGGCTCTTGATTTTCTTCTTAAATTTCTTACGATTTGACAGTTGACAAATGAGCTGTGTATTATAAAGAAACCGACAGAAATCGAATCAAGAGACTCGCCCATTACCATAATATCTGTAAGCAAAATAGATGCAGAGAACGTGGTAATAAAGCAAATTGAAGTTGATGATGATGAGGGTGAGAAAACGAGCAACAAAATGAGACGCCAAGATTGGGAAATGATAAATCCCGAATACAGCAATCCAATGTTTTCGCCCTCTCCATCCGATCAACGCAGCGTCTCCCCGGGGCGCTTCAGCACGAGCTCTCCTAATGTTCACTCTATGTCTCCCTGGAGGCTCCTGCCTTTCAATTTCCCGGATACCCGTCCTTTCAGATGCGTTGCTTCGATGATCAAGCCAGGTGGCCACATATATTCCATAGCGGTTGCGCCCGACGGACTTCTGTACACGGGCTCCGATAGCGAAAACATACGAGTATGGAGACACACGGATTTCCCACAACATAGTTGTCTCAAGTCCGGGTCGGGCAACGTCAAGGCTCTGCTCGTTGTCGGGGAGAAAGTTTTGAGCGCTCACGGGGACAACAAGATACGCGTCTGGCGCCGCTCGCGCTCCAATCCCAACGTGCACACGCGCGTGGCCACGCTCCCCAAGTTCAGCATACTTCAGAATTTTATCAGGCCATTGGTAACCGACAGCGGCACCGGCAGGGGGAAACACTCGGGTCCCGTGACCTGCCTTGCGTCTGATCCAAACGACGATTTTCTGTACTCGGCATCGTCGGATAAGAGCGTGAAGGTGTGGAATGTGTCGGAGTCAAAGTGTATCGAAACTATCGAAGCGCACACCGATTCCGTCAATTCCGTCGTCGTGCGGCACGACGGGCTTCTTTTCACCGGATCCGATGACGGCACGGTGAAGGTATGGAGGCGGCCGGGTCGCGGCAGACGGAACCACGAACTAATCATGACTCTTAACATGCAGCGATCTCCGGTAAAAGCCCTCGCGCTCGGACCCCTCGGCCCCGATTGCTCCATCGCTCTGTACGCGGGATGTTACGATGGATATATTCATTACTGGGAGGAAGACCAATACTCCGACCGAATATTGCATTACTCCGGTTTCCTTCGAGGCCACCTTCACTCCGTTCTCTGTCTCCAGACAGTTCGCGATCTGCTGCTGAGTGGGTCGGCTGATACAACGATTCGCGTTTGGAAAAGGGACGGGGCCGGCACCGGAATTTGTTGCGTTGCAGTGATGGAGGGGCACAGCGGTCCCGTGAAATGCCTGGCTGCAACTACCTTGGACCTTCACGACAATTCATTTATTGCTTACAGTGGAAGCCTTGACGGAATGGTGAAGGTGTGGATGGGTCGTTTGAAAACCACAATAGATTCTCGACCTACCTCACCAGTACGAATACGTTAGTGGCTTCGATGTTCAGATCACATGGCCGCAACTACCAGTCCAACGTCGACTTCCTTCACATTTTCTTTATTTTTATTTGAAGCTAGATCTATTTAATTTTCAACATATTTTGTATAAATCTTGATGCTGTCAAAATAAAAATCTTCTTGCGACTATAATATATGCTCCTTGGTGACGAACCACTGAAGTGCAGAGTCATGGAACTATGATATTTATGCCTTTGTGATAATTGTGTGGTGCGAACCATTCAAACGCTCTTCTTTTGTGCAAAAAAATCTTGTTAATTTGACGCGATTTCGGTTTCTAACGCTGTTAATCACAATAGCAATTTTCTTACTCAAAAATTCCTTCATAGTAAAGAACTGCACTCGAAGAAATCTGTATGTTTCAATTAACTCAAAAGTCTGAGTAATAAGATTCGAGTCTCCACCCAAATTTTGGTATTAGCGGTGGTAAATGGAATTGAATCGATGAGATTTGTATGAGATTAGGTAAATAGGAGGTATGAATCGAACATAGTGCTTTGCTGAAAATAAACATCTTATTTTTATTGCATATTTTTGTGAATATTCTGGGATTTACAGTCAGATTTCTACATATATTTGGACTCAGATTTCTTCATGAAATCTGTAACTGAAATAAGTTAAAGTATGGTAAAATCAATTGCATATTTAGAAGGCTCCCTAGAAAATTAGAGGACTCCCTAAAATTTGTTGAACTTTTATGTTTAGAATAAAACGTCTTCGTTTAAGTTGACACTGTGTAACAGTATTAACAGGAAAGAGATGTTAACTATGAAGGGTATCCAAGCTGGATATTCTTTGAAGTCAATAGATCGTTCCCTTAATAGAAAATTTAACCTCAACTTATATTTAAATGATTTTTTTAATAACAATTCTAAAATGAAAAGAAAAATAATCTACTTAATAACAAAAATATAATCTTATAATTAAATTTTATTTTCAAATTTTTTATTTAAATCCTCCCTAAATGACTTAATTTACACTTATGGATAATAAATTTATATAAAACAGTTTTATAAACATTTTGGACAGCTTTATGTTATATGGTCACAAAATTCTTCACAGATGAAAGTTGAGATTGATGCAATTCTTTTCAATATAAGGAAGATAATTAATTTCTATAATATATTTAATTTTATTATATACAATAAAGATAATTAATGTGCATAATAAATTTAATTTATCCTTTTACTCTTTAATATTAATAATGTTTAAATTAATTTCAATTTGAGAACATTATTAATAACAAAAAATATTTATTAGTAAAAAAATTTAGTTTTTACATTTGATTAGGTTGATTTTTAATTATAATAAAATAGTAATAATAAAATTAATAAAATATAATAGAATTAAACTAAATGAAATCAAAATAATAAAAATTAATAAATTTTCTTCAAATTAGTTGTTATATTATAACTGCTAGTTAATTTTTTTATCTTTCTATTTAAGTTTAATATCATGATTTTATCTTGTTTTGAAGATGAATGAATGAGTGGAAGACAAATTTTCCTAAATTTAAGAAAGATCTCTCTATAAAGATTATGGATCACATAAGCCAAAAAAAAAAACCTATATTTATTTAATGATATTAAAGAAAATTATTAAATAATAGAATCTAAAAAGAGAGATTTATCAAAATTATTCTATTAGAATAATAAGAAAAATAATATAAAACATTACTAGGTTATAAATAATAAGATACAAATATAAATAAGAATAGATATCTATATTATTAGTTGTCAAACCAATAGAAAGAATAATTATTACTATGCACAAATGTAAGGCAACTCATCACTATATTCAAGAAAAACCACATTATCTTGAATTAGCTTACTAGTAGTCCAAGGAAAAAAAATAACTCTTAATCAAGTAAAAGTAGTTTTAGAACATAGGCCATAAAAATACTTTACTATTCCACTTATACTAAATAAGAAAAAGTATTAATAATAAATAATAATAATAATTCCAAAAAATTTAATATTATAAAGATATAATATTATAAATGATTTAAATTAGACAATTGGATTCTTAATAAAAAATAATATTTAAATTAAAAATAATTTTTGAAATGGGTTTAACTATTACATTATTATTATTAATAATTAAAAAATAAATTGATTAATATATTAAAAATAAATTATTAATTAATATGAATATGCTAAATTTAATAGTTAAGAAGAATAGAATTTGAAAAAGTGAAAAAATGGATCTAGAGAAAGAAAAAATAAATAAATTTTTTATTATATTAATTAATATTAATATGAAGATGCTAGATATAATGGTTAAGAAGCATAGAATTTGAAAAATGAAATAAAATAGGTTGAAAGAAAGAAAAAAAAAAATATTATATTAATTAATATATTAAAAATTAATTATTAATCAATATGAAGATATTAAATTTTAAAAATTAATTATTAATTAATATGAAGATGTTAGATTTATTAGTTAAGAAGGATGAAATTTGAAAAACTGAAAAGAAGGGGTTGAGAGAAAGAAGGGAAGCCAAGGGAAATAAAAGGGAGAATGGGATTATATTAAGTGATAAGGGTTTGGATAAAAGAGATTAATGATTTCAGGGTAAACTAAAAGAAAAGGTGCTGAGAGGGATAAGATTAACCATACAATTAAAATGAGATTAGATTAATTTAAATAAGTAAGATCAAAACGTTGTGGATGATGGATTTGAATGAGGCAAAGAAGAAATAGGAATGACCAAATAAAATTATTTATTGAAAAAAATGAATAGGTAAAAGAGCTAGAAATAAAATGATATAAAGATAGATAATTATTTTTAGTTTATGAAATATATAACATAATATATTTATAAATATTTTAAATTATTATAAATATAAATAATATTCTCTATTTTTTATTTTTATTTTTTCTAATTATAATATATATAAATATAATTTTTCTTTTATATAATCACCACATATATAATTTTTCTTTTTATATAATCACCATGGCCATGGCGCGCATTATCCCATCACACTTTTAAAATTGTTCACTCGTGAGTATCTTCCTGTATCTTCCTCTGGATTCTAAAGGAATTTGACCTCGAATTATGGTGGATGGGAACATTATGGTTGATGGCTAGGCGGATAACTGCCCGAGAGACAAGGCTTGGGATCTGTGGCTGATGGATGGTTCGTGGTTCCTCGCTCATAGCTCCCAACGGCACATCAGCTTTGCAACTTCCATGAGGAATTAGGTTATCTTATGGAACATTATTTTGTTTTAGTTGGCAATAAATAAGGACCGGTTGTTTTTGCTTTGTATCTCTTGGCACAACATTAGGCATTTTAGTCGCTCTTTTATTGCTGATCAGAAGAAAAAAAAAACATCTACAATTTAAAGAAACTTAATTTGTGTTTTTGGGCAGTTTCACTTCAGGATTGTCATTCACATGGATTCATATCTGATGTAATATCTTAAAGCAATAATATAAAGCAGAGAATTAAAAAAAATATCAAATTTTTTTATTCATATTTTTAAAATTTTTTCCTTTTCTTTTCATGTGTAGTTTCAATCTTAATGTTTTTGTATTTCATAATTTTTATTTTTCATTTTTTTTATGTAGTATTTCATTTGAGGAAAATATATGTTTCACTCCTTAAGGGACTATTTCTTCTTAACAACAAGGCTCAAATCCAAATCTACTACATCAAATATCATCATGTCACTTGGGGAAATTGAACCTGGTGGGAGGATACTAATCATTCCTCTCAACCACCCGAGATAAACCCAAATTAATTGACCATAATTTTTTAAAGTACTTGTTAAAATAAATAACAAATTTGACTTTCCCCTATTTTAATACAATGTATATAAATAACATGGAGCTTGCACCTCCAGAAAACCCACATCCACCATCACAACATGAAGATAGAAAAAAACCCAATGTAGAACCAAGAAGTGTAACTTTAAAATGAACACATCCATGGTCACCACATTATGACAAATTAAGCCTAAACTTATAACCAAAAAATGTAATCTTTAAAATTGATGTAGGGTTGAGGTCATTAAGAACCCTTATACAAAAGTTATAAATACCATAGATCCTTCATAGTTTTCACTAGCCATATCAATAGATACAATTCTTAATTTGATTGCGAATTTCAAAGGCTAATTATTATATATATTTTATTATGGGGCTAAAATGTCTAACTATTATAGGATATGTCTGCATATAAACCATGTCAAAGACCTCACCATTTCAAACAATGTTTGAAGACATTATTTAATGACCACAAAACTATCTAACTTAGCCTATAGTCATAACGAAATGCATTTGCATGAACTAGTGCACCTACCAAACTTGTGTATACAACTAGATGGATAGGTGGTTCATGGTTTTTAACAAACATATCCATTATTATAGGGAATTCACTTTACATTTCCTTCATAAATTATGGGTTAGGTTTATGTTAGTTCACCATGTGAACTAATTTTACATTAGTGAGTTCTAGTTGAGGGTTATTAGTTTACATAAGATCAGAAAGGTACCAAGCATGGACCATTTATATGTCCTCATATTCCTAACAAGAGGCCTAACAATCCTACCTAAAATCCTTACAAGTCATAAAATATCAACTAAACCTAGTAATCAAAATATACCTTGCCTCATATCCTAGTGCAACATGGCTTATTGATAGAATTATCCTACTAGGAGTGAGATTCAAGTTTTGTTGGGGGGGTGGGTCTTCAAGCCCTACAATAGACTTTGGAGAGGAGAGGCCACATGGACACATTAGGCATCTTCATCCTATTTACCGTGACCCTCATAACTGTTCAAGTTGCAAGCAGACATGTTATGGGCTAATGGCATCCATTGAATATGATAATTTCATGAGGAGTTTAGTATCTTAATCATATCTATGTTCTTAACGTGCGATTTATTTTCTATATCTAATTTTAGCGTGTGTGAAATTGTTACATTTAAATTGAAATGAATCAACACCTATAGATACAAAAATTTTATTTCCACCACCAATGAAATAGTAGCAATAGATTGTTCATTCAGTTTATTTCACATTGAAATATAGTGGATCTTTGTTTAGTGTCGAAATAATGGTGTATATGCATGTGGGTTTATGGATATGCAACAGATTTAATATTTTTTTGTGCACATTAAAGTACCATTTGGGTACATATTAATGTATAGTTTGTGTCATATTGAAATGTTGAATATGATTAGGTTCTACCTCTTAGTAATGTATACCACATTGGTAGTGAAAATTGATACTACAAAGTTTATATTGAACTATATTTCCATTTGTATTTGAATAATACAACTATGGTTGCCAACCTTGTCTCACTTGTGAAGTATAAATTTTGGTTATTTGTTGTCATATCCATGCCTTCTCATCATGGGATTTCTTCTCACGAATATATATTATCCATTTAATTTGTGTCATTTTCTTGACCTACCACCTATCTCCTAAGAAACAAAAATTTTAAGGATGAAAAGGAACCTTAGTGAATCTTATTAATCCATAATATGAAAATTTCACATATCTCCTAAGCAACAAAAATTTTAAGGATGAAAAGGAACCTTAGTGAATATTACTTAATATGAAAATTGTAAGACTCTTGGCGATATTTTTGTAAAATCATTTAAACTTGTATTGATTTTATATTGTATCTACAAATATTGATGATTTTTAGGGTGCAATAGTTTTATACAATAAATTTTGGGAGAATAAGTTTTAGAAAAATTTGAAATTGGTAAATATTTTTTCCCTAAAAAAATCATGGAAATTTAGCCCACCTACGAATATTAGCCCCTAAAATTCTCCCTACTACTAAGTATCCCTTTACCCTCCATGTGGCTTAGTTCCATGCCATCCATTAATCATGTTACTTGGAATAGGCTAGGGATGAGTCTAGGATGAGCCTAGACATTCCTTGGAAATGAACTTCATGGAAATAATGTAATTGGGGTATTCTAAGGAGTATTATAACAATAGAGTGGGGAGACCTCCTTGACACCCCCTTCACTGTAATTTCATGTTAATATAGTGTCAACAAACCCTCTGTGAGTCTTCCCCCAAAAGGTTAAAAGGTGATCCCTTAGAATGCCCAACTCTAATGAATAGGTTCTTAGCATAGTGATACCTTTGCATGGGACTTATAAAAAGGGATAAGGGTAATCCCATAAAAACCCTTGTATATGAAAGAATTTAGGATGATATTTTCTATAAAAAAAACACATTTTATATGTATTTACGACATGGAAGGATTTAATAAACGATGTTCCAAGTATAAAAATACTTTCTAAGGAAAAAGGAATAGGAACCCTTGTAACAAATCTCTTGCGAATATTCTACATCATCATCCATATATTTTAATAGTATATTATTAAGGATTAAGTATCCATTTAAAAGGAAAAATAGTTGGCTTGAAGTTGGGATATGAAGAAGTCCAAAAAAATTGATTAGGTAAACCAAGATCAACTTTTGCAATTGTTATCTAAATCATCATGACAAATTTTGCAACAATATTTATTTCCTTTTTAAGGTATTAATTTGCCCCATAATGACTATGTCCTTCTAAATTTGCATATGCAATGTTGTCATCATGAGAATTCCTCTTATTCCTATGAAAATTATTAGCTAAATCATTTGTTGATCTTGAAATGGATTTCTAGCTTTCGTTTCTAATACTCATTGAAAACATACTAATATGCCTATTATGAATAAAAACTCAATTGGAAACTTGTTGATATGGATTGAGCGATATGTAACTAATAGGGGTGCTCTCCAATGTGAAGTCATAATTATACTGATGAGCTCAACATTTTTCATAACTTTGCATTACCAGTTGTCTCTCTTTACCGTGCCAACTTCACTATTATCAACCATTCCACTACTGTACCTTCCAAGTTTTGAATAACATATTTATAATTGTCATTAGGTAACCTATTGTACACTCTTATATATTTTTCCTATGTTATTAATGAATTTTTATCATATAATTTGTCTTATGCCACATTTGTGTGTATGGAATTAAAGTACCTTATTACCATAATTCCTGTAGCAACTAAATTTTTGATAGCACTTCCATATATGGTTTAGTTTCTCCACTCTAGGATGGAATATAACATCTGAGTTATGCTAATATTGGCATCAAAACCATATGATGTTATATAACCACATATATAACTATTCAATAAGATGCGGGATGACGGTCAAAGAATAGGTCAATCATTGTTAATATAAGAGATTTTGTGATGGGATCCTATAAAGACTATATTTGAAAATCCCATAAACTACCTCAAAAATGACTCTCCTTCTAGGGAATCATGTTACTTTCCCTATTCTATTCTCAAGCATGGAAAGTTAAGGGAGATCCATGGAAATAGGATCACACAGTTATACTATATATCTCTTGTATGTATTGAATGGAAAGATTATCAATTGCATTGTAAAAATAGAGAATATATGTCCAAGGACATGTGTGTGAGGGGGGTCCAATAAAGAAATATATGTAATAAGTGTAGGAGATTTTTTGTAATCGTGAAATAGGGTGGTGATACTCTGTCTTGATGAGACACTAATATTGTGCCATTGTATTTATACTATTCTCTTATAAACACAAATATGGTTATTGTTTTATTGTTGTCTTGATTGTGAGTTACAACATTTTGGTTTCCTCCATAGTGCATCCTCAGCAAGGAGGGTGCCCTAGCTTCGGCATTCACTATGACATCACGACTACTATAGTCTTATATTTTTAAAATAATATTTAGTTACTAAGATATAAGTCATTATTATTTTCATAAGCTCATTGTATTTCATTCATGATTCATTATAGAATGTGTTGAATATGGCGAGTTATCTGAATTTGGGTGACATATGACGAAGGAATCATGAGATAACTATACGTATTTAGGGGGCTTGTGTTTATGGTCATCCATATTCCTTAAAATTGATTGAAAGCTTCCTTAGTTAGTAATTAGAAGGACTAAAAAGTTTGCTTGAACCATCGAGTGAACTAATTATTCCTTGACCTCGAGGACCAATCTTCACTCTTGGAATTTTTCCACTAAGGTTCTTGTTAGGTGTAGTTTTAGTCACTTTTATCCTGCATAGATGGTACCTACATATCACAATATTATGAGCCACTAGATCAATAAATTGGTGTTCATTAATTTAAAAATAAATAAATCTCGTAACATTTTTTGTACCATTGTTGGGGATATGCTAAAGGGATTGGAGTTCTGGTAATCTTGTTTTTCTTTTCTGCAAGAGTCTCTCAGGGAAAAAAGATACTCGATTAAGGAACAAATAACTTGGTGACAACATGGTCTCAATATTAGGAGGAGCACAAGTACATAAGGATTGGTGTGAATTTTTTTTTTATTCTATTTCATTTTCTTATAGAAGTTGAGTTTCAAATAAATTGGGATCCTAATCCATTTATGAGTAGGAGCTTAAGAACAACAACAATAAAAAATGAATATGGTCAAAGATTTGCAGAGAAGAGGAAGATGAATGCCTATTAGAATATTCTCAAATCCTTATCCACAATATCAAACTATCATCATGGATGGAGTTACCTTTCAAGAAGAGCAAGGATCCTCTAAAAATAACTTACAAGAGATGGAAAATTCTTCTAGTCAACATTTGGAAGAAATAAAGAGGCCATGGAAGGAAGAAAATTAAAAGGAAACACTAGGGTCATAAACTAAAGAATTTATCCCATGTATACTCAAGAGTATGATGAGAAATCTTCATAAGAATTCTCAGGCCTGACAAGGAAAAGAATGCAAGAAGACATAAAATTCATTAAGACATGGTTCTAATTAGATATAAGGTCGTGATATTACTCCACTCTTTAATAGTCCTTGAAATATAATCCATATTATAATATGGCATCTCATATAATTATATTTATCAACATATATTTTGTAAATATTGATATGAACATAGTAGAGATATCATTTCATAAAAAATGCACTAGAAATATTCCTATGCTTGAAAGAAAGGAGTCATTTCTTTCAATCAGGATAGAGTAGTTTAGAAGATGAATAATCTTAACTATTATACTAGGATGCTATCACAAATAGGCATGAGTTTTGTATACCAATCGACCAAAAGAAAGCTCTTCAATAAGGGTGATATGAAGGAAAATCCATTCAAAATAAATAATGGTCCCTTGTTCCTACAACAAGTTTCAAAAAATCTTGTAAACAATGTAATTTTGAGAAATCATTTTAGAGAACATGTAATAAAATCAAAGTTAATCTTATGGAGATTCTATCTAAAGGAACATTTCAAAAGCAAGACATTTATGGTTCTTAGTGGATTGGAAATAATTCTTAAAGAAATATTCGAGAGATTCTTCTTAATGTTTTTATGGTTTCTTTTATCCCCCATTTATTCCTTAACGTGAAATTATATTTGGTTGATGTCTGGATATTATCCTCTTGAGATGAAAGTATGTTTCAATCATTGTAAGTAAACCCTAAAAATATATTTTTTTTTTATCATGTAATCAATAATAGGAAGTCTTCAAGGTAGCCATGTTTAGCATATAGACACCAAAATTTGGTAGGGCTTCCCACACAGAATTTTGGTTGCAGTGCTCACACAAAATTCTAGTAGCACCTTAATTTTCATCATACCTCTACCACATGTGAACAAAATTGGTCATCTATATTTTCTCATAAGTAATTTTTTCATTCTCCCTCGTCACTTAATTTGAGTTTACCAACTAAGATTAAGCCTTTAGTCCAATACACATAGCTGCAATATAACTTCTTTCTTTGAATATTGTCAAACAACGCAATAGACCCATGTTTTAAATAATAAGATAGTAACATGAGTATGATAGTTTTCTCTCCTTTTAGTTCAAATACAACAAAGATTCTTTTCTCTAAAGTCATCAATACAAAGGGAAATTTAAAAAATCTAGTAGTAGCAGGCCTAATGTTAATTTTTGAGACAATCAATATTTCTTGAGATTATAAGGTGACTGTGTATGATTGTTTTGGAAAAAACATCATATTTGAGAAGAAACCATCCACATTATTCAATGATTTTTGGTAGAAACCATGACTGATGACACATCATGAATGGATAAGGTAAAATATGATTTCATCATGGTAGAAAACTTTCTTAATAAATATTTCATTAAAAATTTTGGGAATAAAAATGATATAAAAATCAATTGACATCATCATATGTCGTGTTGCCACAGTTACCCATATCATTACACTCCCTCGATAAGGAAATTACACCACATTCTATTGCAATTAATGGTATAATCATAGCTCATGCACATGATTTAACATAATTCCAATTATTATATCTATTTCATAGAACACTTAAATCTGGTAATGACCCTAATCACCACTCTTAACTTCTTTTCTAAATGTGTCATTCATCCATCCCTATGTATAAATTAATGAGTAGATTTGAAACTTCTCATGAAATTTTATAAATCTTTAGCATGCAGCAAGATTAAACACATATACATGGAGATATATCTAGGGGAAAGCAACTTCTCAAAACCCCTTACTAACTTTATTTCACTAATCAAAGAATCGAGATGAACACAATATGCTTTCTCAAGTTCAAGCACAACCTACACCTGTATCTTCTATCCTCTGCTTGACTGATTGAATTTGACCAACAATTGGCCAAAATTTCGATCCTCCAAGCCCCTATTTCCTTGTGTTGTTCCACAAGGAATTAGCCCATATTATTCAGGAAATTCCTCAACATGGATTGTGCAATTCCTTTAAGTACTTCTGTGACTGCATGCATGACCTGTACAACTTGGAATAGTTTACAACTGATAGTACACTTCCCTTGAACTCCAATCTCATCTAGGTAACTCAAATTTTATGCATGCTTGAGCTAATTTAGGTTGATTTATGAGTTGACTAGTTAAACAGTGAAGTTACCCCATCCATATGTCTTCCTTCAAATATTTTCATTTTATCATTTGTACATGTTATCAAAACATGTATTTAACATAACAAACCCTTGAATATTTTTGTGATTTGAATGAAAATTTAAAAGTTTTATCTAGGGTTTCAAGAAAGTAAACATTATGTTAGTGATGAAAAATGTAAAATTATAAGTTTGTAGGATGAATATGAACTTGACGATTTTAAGGAAACATATTTATCCTCTCCTTATTTACAAACTAAATGTTTCACTAAATAAGACATGATAATATCTAGCTTTTATTACCAAGAAACCCTTCTATTCTAGCAAAATATCAAGAAGTACATGTATGTCCTAAAGAATCTCAAGACCTAATGACTAGTGTTGAATTTTGTTTATCGATATTGTATTTTCTTTATCACAGTAGAATTGATAATTACAAAGAAAGTGAGTTTAAAGAAGTTACATAAGAGACACCTAATAAGGAAGAATCAATGTTACAACTTCATGAATATGTACATCAAAAACTGAATGAAGAAGACCTTTTTCAAACAAGAGGTTATGTATTTTAGTCATCTTTCTACAGAAGAAATGGTATGTGATGATGTCTTCAATATCTCTGATTTTTCCTTATTTGATCTTCATGTTGATTATTCTAAACAACCATTATATGATGAATATGAAGATGAATAGTTAACTCCTTATTGCAATCATGAAATGGATGATAGTTCATTTGCAAGTATAAGTTCATAATAATTGATCCTTTCCATGCTTATAAGTATAATGAAAATGAGCACGTAGCTCACTTAATTCTCTTACATTTCTCTAATCTAGAGTCTATATGTTATATTTATATAGAGGATGATGAATCTAGCTGTCTTGATTTTCCCTTTTCTTATGAAAACCATAATCAAGATCATAATGTGAAAGAAAATTAATATGTAGAAGATTCTTCAAAGGTTTTTGATTAGAAATTATATAAAGAATATAAAACACCTATGAGCGAATCTTGCTCATTTTTAATCAAAAATTATGCTCATCCCTTTATGAAACAAATTGAAGATATGAATGCTTTCTTAAAGGCTTTGAATAAAAGATTTATGGATATTGATAAAGATATTGTCATTAATAATAAATCTTTGAAAAATATTTTAGTAAATGAAACTGAAAATGATATCAATTGAACTATTTATCGAAGTGTGCATGAATTTTTTGATTCCATGTACTTTCTTTTATTCCTATATTTTACTTACAAATATGATGATGACCATGTTGTTTTTGGATATCCCTGAAGATAGATCAAGAAGAATACTTATATGTCCCGATGGTGCACATTTTGGATAAGAATATCAAGATGCTTCAAATTTGAGCCATTAGTTTGGTAAAGGTTTAGTAAATTTGTTACATTCCTAAAGATGAAATATGGGAGAATGAGTAGGCCATAAGGAATAGTAACCACAATGTTTTTATTAATTTAGAAGAAATGTAATTGTACATGTGTATATATATGCATTGATGACAATGCATAGATAAAAAGGTTGGGGGGGTTGATGTAGCGCTCTTGGATTGATCCCCAAATTGTAAATGTATATATACATATGAAACTTAGGTTAGGCAGCCAATATATTTTGGGATGGGGTTCCTATATATTGAAAGGAAAAAGATCATAATAACGTAAAATGTACATACCCTTGCATATATTAACAAAAATAACATTATATATAGAACAAAGGATGAAAAAGAATAAGGGGATACAACTCTATGAGATAGAAAGGTGAGAGGGATAAGAGGCTTAGGAAAGGGGTTAAGCCACATGCATGTTATAATATTATCCTAAAGTCATATGAGATAAAGCCTTAGTAAAAGAGATAAAAGGGAAAAGTTAAAAAGTGGGAGGAGGGTGACTTCATGGAATGACACATAGCGAGTTGATGCCATGCATATATAAGCTTGACATTCTATGGAAAATTTACCTATTTTTATCATTTATGCCAACTATTTTCATACTAACCAGGGTACGCCATCCGTACTACTATACGTTGTTGTAATATATGTATGCCTTTGTATTCGCTTACTCTATTGAGCTAATTAGTATCTTTTCAAGCCATTTGTTATTCTTACTATTGAATTATGTTGATGATGAGCTATGAAATCTCTATAAAGCTATTTTTCCGCCGAATCCCTTGAATTCTAGTTGAATTATGTTCAGGATTCAATGCACAATTATCATTGGCTTACTTCGAGGAAGGTTGGAGAGAATGAGTGAGAATTATTTGGGTGGTTTCCTAAGGTGTGAAGTTTCGATGGGTTTTGGAGACTATTGAGTGCAACTATATTAATTGAAACCACAAAATTGTGAGAATTCCTAGGAGGCCTATGTAGAGTTTTGGAAGGGAAGTGGGACAACCAAAAGGGCCAATGTGAAGAGAAAGGGTTACACCTTTTTGGATTATGTAGACTAATGGGAAATTAGAGGTTGTAGGTTGGAATTATTACTATATTTTTGTTCTTGGGTAGAGAATTTATGCATTTTCTATGAGATCATAACTAGGTTTAGCTAATCCTTTTCCTTGATGGAATCTTAGCCCAAACTCAGGTGTAACCTACTACTAATAAAGTTGGATTAACATATTATGGTTGGGCGGAACATGTGAGCTATGAATTTAATTAGTGTTTTTATAAAAGATAAGTTCCATTAGGTAATTTTGAGGTCTAAAATGGGCCTCCTAAGGAAATTATAAAAAAATAGTGGAAATAATAAAATAATATTTGATTACATCATCAAATTTTAGAGGGAAAAAAGAAAAACTGTTTTTCAACTCGTATTTTGATGGACGAAAAATAAGAAATACATAAAAAACGTGATTGTGGTGGCATTTTTTTTTATGTATTTCTCATTTTTCGAGTAGCAGGGTCCATCAAAAGTATGCAACATGGTACTCCTTAGATGAGGAATTAAATTTTTCATCCAAAAAGTATTCTTGCTTGAAATTTTAGTAAACCCTTAGGGAGATAAGTTGAAAATACGAGTTGAAAAAGTAGTTTTACTGTTTTATTATTTTTTAATATTTTTACTTTTTTTACTCCAAAAATGGTGAATCATCCCCCATGGTTGACATCATCATCTTTAATCCTATTAGTTCTTATAAAGTTTATTTTAGTTGTACATTTTTCTTAGGATGCCCATTTTAGACCTCAAAATTCCCCTAAAGCGTGTTTCTATGTTATTAGATTTTGTAATTATGTGTTAATTTATTATATGCTTATAGAATAGCTATGTAATTATAATTCTAATTGTCAAATTAATTATAATTGTATTACATGACATTGTACATATATAATGATATCATATGACATGGGTGAAATTATATGGTATAAATTCTGGTCTTGTTTATGGTAAATTCAGATTGAAATTTAGAAATTTCCTAGTGCCTTACCATCCCAGGAGGCATTAGGCATCGAGGTGTTTGGGTACCTTACAATTATATTCCTTCAAATTTAAAATATATGTCATTCAGAAATGCCATAAAATATAAATTTACCATTTGAAATAATTTAAATCATTATATTATTTCTAGTGCACATATAGTGGACATGAGATCTATATTCACAATATAAAGAGATGTATATATTTGTAAACTGGATGGGTATTGGCCTTTTACATTAGATTTGTCTTAGTGGATTCATTCAAAATGGACAAAGAGGTGAGTTCTTGTAACATCCCTCGGTAAGCCTCATGTAAAAATACATAGGATTAGATTTTTTTTACAAAATTTACTAACATGTATCATTTCAAATTACTTATTCCATGTTCTTTCACTGTCCACTAGATAAAATGTAACTTTAGGAATGGAATAGTAAGTTACATAACATAACAACCATTATTATAACATAATAACATAAATATCCCTGTTGTAATCTTACATCATTTTCATCATTCATTTAATTAGGCTAGTTCATCACATATGTGATGATGTAAGTGTCAATGTCATACATGGAAGTAACATCATTAGAATGACATAATAGGAAAATACATCAATGGATACCGATGTACCCTAGAAAGCTCGTAGGGAAAAACCAATAAACATTTAATTTTTTTAAACATATCATGAGGGTGTTCACCCCTCACTCAATGGCTATAAGGGAGTCCATCCCTTGACCATTGTCCTAAAATATTATAAAGAAAAATTATCTTAAATGCAATATAGATAGCTAGAATATCTTACATTAATCATGTTATCATTTACCGACAAATCATCAAACACTATGTCTTTGTGGCTTGGTTGTTCCCATCAGTGGATTATCTTGCAGTTGAAATTCCTTCAATCTGCATGGATCACTACTTCTTTGCCTGCCTTAATGTTAAATATAATTTTTCCTTCACATAATTCGTTCCTGCAATTACTACTTCCAACAAACTCCAACATCGAAACAATAAATCTTTTACTAGTTAGGCTTCAAGCATATTTTCATGTGCATAATCAAAACTCATATAAAAGTATTAAGACATGCCTCTTTATTAACACCACACCTACATTAATTAAAAATGCATAACTACCTAAAACATGTTTGTTTATCTTTACATATGTATGATTATGACACATATTTCCACCCATATTTCACATGCTTAAGGTAAAATACTTACAGACTACCAAGGCATTTTCACTTGTCCCTACTTCACATGCATCATGAGAAAGGAAAATAGTTACATTGTACATCTACCCACAAGAACACGGTAATATTTTAAAGAACCTCCATGATTTTCACGATCTCTTCACACAAGAAGAGGGAAATATTTACAAGGATAAATACACAGCAACTATTATTTCCTTCACACAAGAACAAATTATTTTCCAAAATAAAACCACCACAACTACCCATATTCTTTTAAAGGAACCTAACACATTATATATGATCTTTTTTCATGTGAATTCATATTCTTTTCCAAAACAAATTAGCCTAACAACTTATTGTCTTTATACATATAAGCACATATTCTTTTTCCGAAGGAAGCTAACACCATAGCTATTATTCCTACATGAAAATACATAATATTTTCCAAAATAAAGCTAACACAATCTTGCATGAAAATACATAATATTTTCCAAAATAACTCTAATGCAATATTGCATGCAAATACATAACCTTTCCCAAAATAAGCTAACACAATCTTACATGCAAATACATAATATTTTTCGAAAGAAAGATAACGCAATAATTATTTCTTTTTTTGCATGCAAATATATATTTCTTTTCCATGAATTAATAGAATAATTATTTCCTCCCATGCATGAAAATTCATGTTGTCCTATTCCTTCAACATATTTATCGTTCAAACGATAAAATTACCTGGTACCCATTTTTTTGAGGTAGCAAAAAAAACACCCGATTTTGAAAAGCAGTCATGCAGAATCAAACTTTTTTTTGGAGCATAGTTTTGGCACTTTAAATTTTCTTATGATTTTTTTTTAAATGTCATGATTTTCATGTTGATTTTGAAAAGTGGCGAGGTCGAATAACTTGATTTTTTTTCGGAGCATATTTTTGGAAAAACTTGAATTTTTCTTTGATTTTTTTTTTTAAATGCCACGTCGATTTAGAAAAATGGTCATTTTTTAGCACTTTAATTTTTTTTATTTATCAAGTATTAACATTTGTTTTAAAATGTTAATGATTTTCATGCTAATTTTGAAAAGTGTTGATCCAACATCAATTTTGTTGTTGTTTAGAGTAGTGATTTTCATCTTGGTAATAAGCCATAAAAATAAAATAAAAAAACATGACAAATATATATATATATATATATATATATATATATATATATGAAAAGTGTAAAAAGAAACAAAAATAATTAAAATTCAGAAATTTAAATTTTATATATATATATATATATATATATATATATATATATATATCAAAAATAAAAATATAATTAAAATTTTAAAAATTAAATTTAAAAAAAATAAAAATAAAAAAGAAAAATAAAAAGAGAAAAAAAATAAAAAAGAAATTAATACAAAATTTTATTAAAATTGGCACCGCTGACTTGGGGGTCGCGCGACTTGGCCGACGGCGGGGGTCGATTCCCGGAATTGACCTTGGCCGCCCTGGGGCGACGAAGCTCGATCAACATGTTAGCTATTCACTGCCCATCGACTGAGCCCCGTGGCCCCTAAGGCGGCGATGTGTAATACAAATTTTAATTAATGTTTTTATTATTATTATTATTATTATCACTGCTACTACTATTATTTTAATTTAATTTTTATTTTTCCTTAAATTTGTTTTTTTAATATATTGCATATTTTTTAATTTTTTTGTTTTTGATTTTTTTTTTTAATTTTAATTTTAAAAATGTTTTATTTTATTTGATTTTTATTTTTATTTTTTTTAAATTTATATTTTTTTAAGTAAAAAAAAAAAATTGTTAATTTTTTATTTAAAAATGTATTTTTCATATATTTATAAGCATTTTTTTTAAAATTTAAATTATTATTTAAAATTTCTTTTAATTTTTTTTTTTAATTTAATTTTTTATTATTTTTAAATTTTTATTTTTATTTTCTTTTTAAATTTTTATTTTTTCATTTAATTTAAAATTACAAATTTTAATTATTTTTTATTTTGATATTTTATTTTATTATTATTATTTGATTTAATTTTAACTAATTTTAAATTTTTTATTTTATCATTTTTTTTTAATTATGTAATTTTAATTATTATTATTTTTATAACTTAAAAAAAATAAATTTTGTTTTTGTTTTTTTGGGTTAGTTTTTAATTGTTTTTATTTAAATTGTGTGTTTTTTTAAAATTTCCCCTTTTATTTTCTTTTGAATTTTTTGTGTTTTTTTTAAATTTCCCCTTTTATTTTCTTTTGAATTTTTTGTGTTTTTATTTTTATTTGTTTATTAATTTTTTTTTTTTTACAAGTGATATCTTTAATACCATGCCTAAAAATCGTTGGAATTTTATTTTCATAAAGGTGATATTTTATCTTGAATGTCATCCTTGGATTTTCGAGGCTTTTTAGAGACACAATAATAAATTATCTTTAATACCATGCACAAAAATTGCTGCAATTTTAAGACTTTTGATATTTTATCTTTAATGTAATGTTTATCATTGAAATTTTAAGGTTTTTCAGAGTCATGATAATTTATCTTTAATGTCATTATTAAAAATTGTTGACAATTTACCCTGATAAGAAAAAGACGTTATTCCAAAATTAACACCTTTCGTTTTCAAGGTGTTTTTTGCAGACAAAAAATTGACTATGTTATTCCAACAACAACATTTTTCAGGCTGCTTTTTGCACACAAAAAATTGACGACGTTATTCCAACATCAACAATTTTTGTTTTCAAGTTGTTTTTTGCAAACAAAAAATTGGCAATGTTATTCCACCATCAACACTTTTTGTTTCAAGGGTGTTTTTTCAATCATTTTTTCAAGAAAAAATTTGGTTTTTAACACAATTGAAAAAAATGTTGAATTTTGAACCTAAAATAAAAACAATGCATTCTAGAAGACACTTTTAGTTTCTTGGTTGTTTTGTCACGTTTTTTGAGTTCTTTTGGTCTAGAATTCTCGTTTTGAGGTAATAGTTCTCGTTTGATAAGTAACTATGTTCTTAAAGAAATCAAACACGATAGTTACTTTTCTCGTGTATACAAGCACATAATCCTTTCATGAAAACTAGTATACATAAGATTAATGTGCAACCTTTTAAGTAAATAATCTTGACTCTTATTTCATGCACAATAATTCCTATGCTCTCCTTTCCAATGATGGATAATCTTTTGTGCAAACAACATTCATATGCATTATTTTTTTATGCATGTAAATACCTATTTCTTTTTTAAGAGATCTAGAAAAGAAGTTTCCTCCATGCATAAAAACACATATTTCTATTTCAAGGAGTCTAACAAATTGTTCATTCTTTTGTGCATGCAATAAATATTTCTCTTTAAGAAAATCTAACTCAATAATTATGTCTTTTGTATAAATAAACATGCTTATTTTCCAAGAAAACTAATGCAATATATATTGTTCCTATGTATATGAATGTGTGTTCTTTTCCAAGAAAAACAACTATTTATGTGTAAAAGAAACACATATTCATTTCAAGAACTAGCAATAAACACATTTCATTTTATAGGAATTTCATAGTTACATATGTGTTAAGATATTCCGACACATAGGAAATAGTTAAGTATAACTTGGTCTAGCGTAGAGTTAGGTAAATTGTGTTTATTTACTATGTACATTTGTAACTTATAATCCAACGGTCATGATTTGTAGTGATCCGACGGTTCATTCTCTCCTCTATATTACTGACACTTAATCTGTGGCTTAACACTTGATTGGTCCATGATCTCTATTTAAAGAGCATGGAGGGTTATTTTTCCTGTAACCATTTATGAGAGAAGCTTATGTAACTTTTCTTTCTTTATATTAATAAATTTTCTGAAGTGGTCACGTTGGCTTAGGTTGTGGACTGTTTCCCTGAGGATTTTAACCACCTCAAATACTGGTGTACTGATCTGTGATCTATTTGTGAGTGGTGACCTTTGGTGTTTGATCTGAGGAACTTACCCTTTAAATTCGTACATAGTATCAGAGCTATTTTGAGGTCCGCATCCGTTGTTGATCCAAATATGAAGCCAGTTTGGCTGCATGGGACTGTCGTTTTCCAGATCTACTATTTTTGACCACTTTGGGGCTAGGAGAACTAATTTTTTGTGTCTGAAGCCTCTTCTACAGTGAGGAACCGCTTTCATTTCATGTGAAAAGGTTTCCAGTTGCCCAAGTTATGTCCTTTTAGACATGGAGGCATAAAACATTTTTTTTAACAGTTATTTTTATTTATCTCCTTGTTTATTTCAATTTATAGTATTTTTTTATTGTCGTATCTATACCCTCTTATTTGCATATGGTATTTGCTTTGCGTTGTGTGTGATCTCGGAAAATCAGAAACATGAAGACGAGATTTTTTTTTGTTACATAGGCCCTTTCCCCACGACTTTGTGCGATCTCAGGAAATCAGAAATAGCGAGAAAAATAGATAGTTCCTGATAGGACTAACTGGAAATATAACGTTCTGCCGTAAGTATTTTTTTTTTTTTTCATGGATTGTGTTTTTTTCAGGAAAAACACGCATATCGAAGAGAAAAAAAAATCCTTCCTCCTTTCAAACAATTACAGAATCCTTTTACTAGCTCACTTGGTGTAAAGTTACTTTATGAGAATAAAGGTCTTGGGTTCAAGTCTTTTTTTCAAGCTTCTTTTTATAAAAATCTTTTTGTTAAGTTAGTTTTTCTTAAAAAGCCTTTTGGCAAGTTGCCATTTTGGAAAAGGGGGTTTAATGTAAAAAACACATTGTAAAAGTGATTCTCACTTATTTATAAAAGTGGCTCACATAAAGTAGTTTTTTTTAAGTGAGCTTATTACATTAAGTTTGGAAAAGGGAGGGAATTTCTTTTTTTTAAGTACAACTTCATCATCAACTTTTAACCTATCACATAATTATTCGACATCTACAACAACTTTATTTAAAAAAGGCATAACTTCTTCATCCAGAAGCCGTTTTCAAAGCCGTTTTTTTTTATCAGCCTAATTTTTCGAGATATTTCCATTGGAACAGTTGGTTTTAGCCTTTTCAGCTTTAGTTTTTTTTAATGGAAAGTGCATGCTCGGTTATTCTTAACAACACCCGTTATTTCCAATGGCTATCTTACATGGTAGACTTACTTAGAAGTAAAGGGCTTTAGAGAATAGCCACAGGACAAGAAAATAAACCTACCGATGGAGATAAATCCTCTAAATAGGAAAATAAACAAGATCAAGCACGAGGGTTGATAGGAATGTATGTTGCTCAAGATTTTTGGTTTCATATCCAATAAAATGACTCCCCGCTAAAGCTATCAAAAAGAAAAATATTGTTTTTGGCATTAAAAATGAAATTAGAGCCCACCAGTTTGAAAATGAGTTGCTTACTTTGGAACCCAATAATTTCTCCTCTATTGAATATTTTTGTCTAAATTCAAGACCCTTAGACATATTTTAGAAGGTTGTAAGGTCAAAAAGGAACATGGTAGCATTATCTATTTTATTATTGCTAAGCTTGGCCCTGCATACTCTGTATTTGTGTCCACCTTCCATTCCACTAGAGAAGCCCTCATTTCTCAAGGAACAACCTACAAGTCCCCCTCTTTTGATACCTTTTGCAATTCTTTGATAAGATAACAAGAAAAACTCTTACACCTTGGTCTTATTAATATTGGAAACTCTTCTAAGAAAGCCTTAGCAGCCCAACAACAACCATATCAAAATAATCCTAAGAAGAAACATCCTAAAAAGAATGGTCCTAAACCAAACAAGGGTCTTAAGAAATTTCAACTGAAAACTGAAAAATAAACTCAAAAAAATGATAAGGCAAAAAAAAAATGGAACAACACATATAGAAATTTCAAATTTTGTAATTGTGATGGCCACGTAGAGTCAAAATGTTTTAAGAAGATGGAAGCCTTGGAAGAAGCAATGAAGAAGAAAAATATCAATTTGGAGAACTCTTCAACTTCATCTTCAGGAATGGAAATTTTTGCTTATGGTTGTCAAGTATCAAGATCTGGTTATGCATTGAATGTATCTTATTCTTCTCACTCTCATGAGTGGATCATTGATTCTAGAGCCTCTTACCACATGGCCAAACATAAATCCATCTTTTCTTCTGTAAATGATTGTCACACCAAAAATATTTATGTTTGTGATGATAGATATCTTAGTGTTGTAGGGTATGGAACCATTCATCTAGATAATGGTCAGTTTAATGATGTATAATGTGTTCCTAACTTGTCTTTCAACCTTCTATATATTTATCAGATAACTCATTCGGGTGAAGGGAAAACAGTAGAATTCTCACCTCATGATGTTGTAATTAAGGACCTCAAATATCCTAGACATATTTTAGCTACTGGAATTGTTGATTATTCCACAAGTTTGTATAAGTTTGAGAACTTTGGGTCATCTTGTCTTCCCTCCATTTTTGTTTCTCATAATGATGAAGTGAGCAAACTTTGGCATGAGCGATTTGGTCACTTAAACTATCGCTCTCTTCAAACTCTATGTAAAGAAAATATGGTGATAGGTCTTCCTTCGGTATCTTACCGAGATGGTGTTTGTTCTAGATGTGTACTCAAAAAACATCATAGAGATATTTTTGACAAACATGCCTCTTGGCATGCTTCAACCCCTTTGCATCTTGTGCACAGTGATCTATGTGGTCCTCTTCCAGTTGTTTCTTTCTCTGGCTGCAAATACTTCTTAACTTTCATTGATGATTTTTCCACCCGCACTTAGGTAAACTTCTTAAAACTCAAGAGTGAAATTTTTAACATGTTCTTGGCCTTTAAGGCCTCTGTTGAGAAATAATATGAACATCACATTCTTAAGTTAAGATCTGACAATTGAGGAGGATATGTTAACAAAAAACTTATCCACTTTTGCACTAAGCATGGTATTCAATTGCAACATATTGTTCTGTATACTCCACAACAAAATGGTGTAGCTGAAAGGAAGAATCACACTTTAAAAGAAATGGCTAATTGTATGCTTTAATCTGAAGGAATTAGTTTTAATTTTTGGGCAAAATAAATTAACTATGAAAATTGCATAGTAAATCACACTCCTACTAAGGTTTTAAGGAATAAAACTCTAGAAGAAGCCTGGATCTCAATCAAACCAAATGTAAGTCACTTTAATTTTTTTGGAAGTGAAGCCTGGGCCCATATTCCAGATGCGAAACATAAACCCTTAGAACCTAAGAGTGAAAAATGCATTTTTTTTAATATTCTGAAGATGTCAAAAGATATAGAATTTTTCAATGAAAATACAAAAATATAATGATTAGAAGGTATGTAAAATTTGATGAAAATATATTGGCCTACGAGCCTAGTTCGGCATGTGTGCCACCTTTGGCCTGCAAGCCTGATTCGGCATATGTGCCACCTTTCTCTATCTTGTCTATTTTTTACAACATTCCTTCTAGTTTAGATGATGACAACGAGGATTACAATCCTCATCCACCTCCTCAAGATCTTCCTTCATCTCCATAGCTTCTGATATGGGTCCACTCTACTTGGGATGCAACAAGTGCTCTTGCAGGTGATCCTGCAGATCAACGTCATACTCATTCTTAGTTCAAAAGAGCCTCTTCCTTATTGGCTCAAGTTCCAGAAAATCCTGATCCAAATACCTTTGAATAAGCTTCAGGCCATCCATATTGGGATGAAGCCATGAATGAATAATATCATTCCTTATTGGAAAACGATACTTGGGATCTTATTCCTCTTCCAAAGGGAAAAAAACTTGTCAGATTCCAATGGGTTTACAGAAGAAGGTTTGGACCAGATGGAAAAGTGGATAAACATAAAGCTCATCTTGTTGCTAAAGGATTTTCACAAGTTGAAGGATTTGAATATACTAAAACCTTCTCCCCAGTTTCCAAAATGAATTATGTCCGCCTTGTTCTTTTCCTTGCTGACTCCTTCAAATGGGAAGTCCATCAGATGGATGTTATATCCACCTTCTTACATGGGGATTTACATGAATAAATATACATGGAACAACCCCCTAGATTTATCCAAATTGACTCTAGCCATGTTTGTTTCCTTAGGAAGTCTTTTTATGGTCTCAAACAAGCCCCACGGGCTTGGTATGCCAAAATAGATAGCTTTATCTTAGATAATGGCTTTTCTAGATGTCATTTCGACAACACTGTCTACACCAAGAAAGTGGGTAAGTCCTTAATTATCTTTGTTATTTATGTTGATGATCTTATCCTTACTGGTAGTGATCCAAATCGTATAAACCGTGTGAAGTTTAGCCTCAAAAATAAGTTTTAAATGACAGACTTAGGACACTTGCATTATTTCCTTGGTCTTAAAGTCTTGCAATCCAAAGAAGGTATTACCCTTTCTCTGTCCAAGTATGCCTATGATATTCTACACCACTTTCACATGGAAGATAGTAATCCAACCCCTTCTCCCTTTCAGTTTGGATTAAAACTTCTAGTCACTTGTAATTCCCCTGAAGTTGATGCTACCTTATATTGTCAACTTGTTGGTAAACTTCTGTATCTAACCCATACCTGTCTCGACCTTTCCTTTGTCATTGGTCTTGTTGCTTGGTTTACGCACAAACCTCATGAAAGTCACTGGAAAGCAGATAAAAGAATACTTCGATATATTCGAGGTACAATTCAGTTCAAGATTCATTACAATTAAGGAGCATCTCCATTGTTGATTGGTTTCACTGGTTCTGATTGGGTTGGTGACCCTGATGATCGAAATTCTACTACAGGTTATGTATTCACTCTTGGTTCATGACCTATTACATGGTCTTGTAAGAAACAAAGTGCCATCTATCTTTCTTCGGTAGAAGCAGAGTATCATGGTGAAGTTGAAGCCAACAAGGAAGCCCTTTGTCTTCATCATATGTTGTTTGAATTTGGTCTTCATCAGTAGCATCTAACTACACTTTGGTGTGATAATCAGAGTGCCATTCGACTATGCAAATATCTAGTTCAACATCAGCGCATGAAAAACATTGAGCTACACATACACTTCATCAGAAAGCTCATTCATGATCGTGTTCTTGAAGTGGAGTATTGTTCAACCAATTATCAATTTGTTGATATCTTTACAAAGGCTCTCAAAAAAGTGAAGTTTACCAAACTTCGATCTATTCTTGGAATTCATCATTAATGGGGGATAGGATCTAATGCCTCCTTCCTTATCCTGTTGTGTCACCTTTGTAAATTCTTCAATCCTATCCCAAGCTGTTCTTAACAGGGCGATGTTAGGATATTCTGACAAATAGGAAATAGTCTCCTATTGTGTCACCTTTGTAAATCCTTCAATCCTATCCCAAGTTATTCTTAAAGGGGGATGTTAGGATATTTCGACACATAGGAAATAGTTAAGTATAAATTTCTCTAGCATAGAGTTAGGTAAAGTGTGTTTCTTTACTATGCACATTTGTAACTTATAATCCGACGGTCATGATTTGTAGTGACCCGACAGTTCATTCTCTCCTCAGTATTACCGACAATTGATCCATGGCTTAACACTTGATTGGTCCATGATCTCTGTTTAAAGAGCATGGAGGGTCATTTTTCCGGTAACCATTTATGAGAGAAGTTTATATACATTTTCTTTCTTTATATTAATAAATTGCCTAAAGTGGCTACGTTGGCTCAAGCTGTGGGTTGTTTCTCTCTTTGAGGGTTTTAACCATGTCAAATACTGGTGTACTAATCTGTGATCTATTTGTGAGCAGTGACCTTTGTTGTTTGACTTAAGGAACTTACCCTGTAAATTCCTATAATATGTTTCAAAGGGCCAATTATTTCTTGCGACATGACCTCCCCTTATTAAATGCATGTACAATGACTCAACACTAGTGATACCATTGTTTACCATTAACACTAAATATGTTTTTCCTTTAGCACAACTAAAAGCATTTTCTGAACTAGAGGGGACCTTCAAAAATCATTCACGTGTTGAGAATATATAAGCTCGCCAATTAATTAGGGGCCATGTGTGTGTGCAGATCCTTCTGCATCATGCTCGCAATATCCAATAGATTGTTGAGCATATGTCATGGGAAATTCCTTTTAATCCTAGATTTTCCAGTGTTACATCAAGAGTCCATAGTGTCTACACATATTTGAAGAAGAAACACAGTAAGGAAAAGGTTATTCTAGGAAGAAACTCTCTAGATATCCCTGAATTTTGTTACCCATACAATAGTTGTGGTTGTGAGGAACCCTAACTAAAAAAATTAAACATAACATTTTTATGAACATCCAATTGTAAATATGGATATATTAAATTACTAATATTTTAATTTTGTAAATATATGAGTTTTTATGGAAGTTTTTACGGTAGGGTTATTATATACTCCTCCCTTAAAGACAACACCTTCCTTGGTGTTGTTCATTAACTTTTACTTATGAAAACTATCTTAGGACAACCAAAACAAAATACTTCCCTTTTTCAAAATGAAAGATTTTGTTTATAGGAAATATCATGAAATGAAACAATAATGTTTTTGTCTACAAAAATATTCGACTTGGACATTAAATCACTTAGCAATTATTCAATTTCATAGATACAAAAACAAATTATTTATACCAAATTAGTGTTACTTGTCAATTACTCTCATAAATCATGTTCACTCTATGTAATAATTTTAATTATAGGTGGTTTATTAGTTGTGGAAAGCACTCTAAGAGTGGTTTGATGACCCAATAGTAAGCCCCTAGGGCGGTTTCACAAGCTCCATGATAAACGCCCTGTAGTGCATGATAAATAAATTCAATATAATATCAATAATCACAACATTTTCTATAATTAATTATTTATGCAATGCCAGGTGATATTTAATCACAATACTTCAACAAGTACTCATAGAGCACCTATCTCTTTAATCGTCAAAATGATCAATAACTACACCAAGTGCATACTATCTTAGCCCCTGCTAAAGACATCCACATAGTACTTATACAGTTACTGAGAGAGAACCTAACTCTCTAATAATCAAAATTATTAATAACTGCACCAAGTACATACTTTCTTAAGCCTCGCTAAAGACATTCAAAATATTGGTAATACAATAAAGGAACTACACTTCTATTAATTCCTTTCTGAGCACTAGGCTACTTTCTTGTCAAGATATACATAAAATTCTTACACAATGATATAGAAAATTCATTTTTAACACATCTCTTATATGATTATTTAGCTTGGTTTTCCATGAAAACCACATTGGGAAAAATAATTCTCTTCTCAACCAATGGGAACTAGTTTCCAGAACTAGATTGAATCAATTTCACATCCAGAATAGTTCTCTGACAGAGACCATACCAGGTCCACCTAGGGCTTCTCTGACTACACCAGGTCCAACCTAGGATTTCACTAACCATACTAGGTTATACTTAAAAATTCCTCTTGGTAGCGCCCTACCTCTCTCAACAACATCCTAACCTAAGGATATTAAGCTAGACACCTTTTAGTTTATCTTCTCCTAGGCCTCCTCCAACCAGGCTCCAAGTCGAAAAGGTTGCCTCAGGATTTTTCTCCTCTCATTCTCTTGGGTAATAGTTTCCCTAACTGAGATCATATATCTCTAGGGAGACAAAATTCAGCCAAGCAATCACCTCAACCCAAGGCCTCCTTGGCCTTTCACAATTATCCCTAGCTATTTGGCATGTGGAATTCTCTTTAGCACCTTTTCCACTCTAATATACACCATGGAACATATGCACATTAAAATTAAAGCAAAGGAAAATTTATGCACATCATGTATTAATACTTGACCCTCAAACTTGGCCCTATAGTCTATAAAATTAAATTTGATAAGAATTCACAATTGACATCTCATATCATATAGGTGGTGTTCATTTCATTTTTTCCACATAATAACAATCATGCAATTTAGAAAAAAATTTAACATATCTTGCATATCATAACACTATACCTTCTCATTTGTAGTTACAAATAACATTACAGAGTTTTAATTTTCACAAGTTCTTGGGTTCCATGTTACTAGAATATCACTATGCTGCCATTAAGGTACCCCTGCTTAATAACACTAACAAAATTAGTCACAATTTATTTTGATGATACTTTCTACAAAATATATTTTCAATTCAATATTTTAACAATGTATAAAGATATTGGTCCTATCCATATTTCATAAACCGTTTCCATGCATTAAAAGTAAACATAAAATTTAAGGATACATCTTCCATATGCTACATCCAAGGAACTTTAAAACAAAGTTTTCGTGAAGTTATTTTCCAACAACAATTAATGGAATATGACCTTCAAAATATCAAAGTCATTAATTCATGCAAAATTACACTTCATTTACACATATGCATATAATAAACTGTTATTATGCAACGTTACCAAATTCAAGCCAATGACACAAACTTTTCTTGGTTAAATAAATTAGTAATGCTAATAGATTCAAAATTCCATCTAGATTTTTGTTTAGTGATGACAACGAAGACACCGCATGTCCACAACACAATAGAATTAACTAATTATATTTAGTACGTAATGCCACCACAACATTTATACACATTGAATACATTTTTTAAAGGATGAAATTAACATATTTGTTAGTTGAAGCATGCATACCAGCTAACTAATCATTGAATCATTAATTTGTAGATTTGTGAAGTTTGAACAAAAGATGTAATTAACGACAACTAGTTACTACTAATTCTATCATTAAGTTGGTAGAACATGCGTTAGACTATCACATAATCTTGTTTTTCCTCATCCTACCAATTATCATTTACGTATGATCATATGCAAGGCCACAACCCTTTTCCATTTCGGTTTTTATTAATGACATAACAAAGTATTTCTATCAAATCAGTCACTTTAATGACACTATTAATCATGATCTAATTTCTTTTTAACCTTCATGAACTTGCAGTCATATGGATTCATTGTTAAACAAGTATAGACTGGGTGAAAATGTGAAGTTGGGTTACACTTTTGCCCTTTTTTGAGAAAAAAACTTTCATTTTTTTCGGTTCTTCAAATTTCTACAAGTTAAAACAATTTTTCTGTTTAGAATTTCATTTTGCGATAAAAATAAAAGTTTTCATAATTTTTTTTAGCTTTCTATTACTTATTTTTTGAATTTTTTTATACACATTTGATATGTCAACTTAGCGTTTCTTTGAGTGTGTTTTTTTTAACAATCAACGGATTCATAAAAAGTCATGTTAATACGCAATGTTGTATTCTTTGAAAAAAAAAAAATTGAGAAACAAAATGTGTTACAACAATCTAGACAGTGTCTACTTCGGTTTCGTCATATTTACAAAGTGTAATGTTCCTTCCCTGGGAATTTCTACAATATGGTCCAAGGGGGCGTTGTATAAGGAAGGAAATGCAAAAATAAGCTAAAATGGGACTTGGATCCCTTTGTTAATACATCATACATTACACTTATAGAAGTTGAGCTCAAATAAATAACCCTAGGTGGGTTATTCAGATCTCCTACCCTTGGGTATCTCGGAAAAGTGCTCAAAGAGTGAGCTACAACAATATATGAACGTAATCATGAAATTCTGCAAATATGAAAATGTCATAAGATGAAATATTATGCAGCCAACATATCTATTAATATCTCAACAAAAATATACAGAAATATCATGAAGAATAAACCCCTCATGCAATGGGAATCAATCTCCAAAGATTAACACATGAAATACATGAGATGCAACAACTGCACAAAATGCCGGGGAGCAGTGACTGTGCTGTCTCTATGAGAGTAGCTGCTATTGTAGATGTCAAAACATGAAATACGGCTGATACATACAAATAAATTCCCAATAATAGAGGAATGGGCTCCAATACAATATTCCTAGCCAATCTAGAAGAGATTGCTAGAAATGTCGGAGAATGTACAATGTGACAAATAACTTGTCACTGCAACTGAACCAAAATAGGAAATGAGGCTGTAGTAGATCTGAAATGTTGATTCCCTCCTCTGATAGTGATTCTAAGCAAAAGGTTGATCCCTTTACTCACAAAAAACTCCTTCTGATGAGCTCTAATGACCCTCCCAACAACTCCCTGCAAAATAACACAGATCTAGCTGGAGACTGCGCTGTGAGGGAAGATGGATGGTTGGCCTGATGCCAATGATATGGAAATATTCCCGGGAGTCCTCCCCACTGATCCTCCAATTAATAGCTAGGCCCTCCACTGAAAAACAAGCCAAGGAACAACTCAAGAGATCCTCTGTTGCTGCACCCTACAACACAAAGTTATCCTGCTCCAGTAATAACGTTGTGACTGAAGGAGGTAGCTTTGGCCAAATTCCAGAATGAGGAAATGCAGCTCTAGAACCTCTCCTTCCTTGAGGATGAGGTAGGAATTCCTGACCGGGAACACCCTGGTGTTATGCAACACTGCACTCTTGCTAAACAGCAAAAGGAGCATAGTCTCAGCAGACCAAGCATGAATAACAATGGCTCTCCTCTTCTTCATATGTAGCAAGTGCTCCTCTCCACCATGGGACCTATCCACATGTGCTTTCCAACTCATGCAAGTTTTCCTCCACCAAAACTGCGTTGTCCAAGAAGATTCAATGTATCTAGACAGTTTAGTTGAATTGGTCAAAATGACTAGATCAAGCATGATCCAATCCTGTTCACACCATGTGGTGCTCAAATTAGCTGCTTTATTATTCCTCCTTTCACACAAGGAGTGTTATTTCTCCATCTAAAGGGGTTAAGGTGTCTCCTTACCCATTTTATTCACAAAATGAAAATATGCAAACTATAATGTTCCTTTTAGCCGGAGGCTAGAATTTGGGAACATTGCACAAAGCCAATGGATGCATATCATAATTACTAGAATTTTTTGAACTGGTCCAATATGAAAAATTGCATATTTTGAATATGTTTCGCGACACAAGAAATTTCTTAACATATAAGTTATAAACTAAAAATCTAAAAGCTACTCATTAGAGATGACGGACCAATGTAATGTACCATAGTTTTTTCAATTTTTTTTACAATGTATTTTGGAAGATACAAAATTTTGATTTCACTGAATCACAATGACCTTCACAAATTGTTTGCATCTATTTTATTACAAAATTAATTAAAATTAGTAAATATTTATGAAATTCCATGAAAGTTATATTTCCTGAAAGTAGATTCAATTCTAAAAATGCTTGTCTTGGTTCTAACAGTTAATTCAGAATGTTTCCTGGAGTTTAATCAGTCCAAAGTTGTAGAAACATATTCAGGGCTTGGCTCTGCGTAACTGGTGACACGTTAGTTCGGCCGAAATCTTAAACAAAGTTCAGCCGAACTGTTTTTTGCACCAATGGCGCATTAAATAAAATGACAAAGTATTTCAGCCGAACTATTTCTTAAAATTTCGGTCGAACTTTTACTTATCTTTCCATCGGCCGGAAAGTACCGCCGAGCCCCTCCAAAAAAACATTAGCAGCAATATAAATTGTCACGAAACCATTCATTATTTTCGAATATTTTCACACGTTTGGTCTGATTTTACAAAAGTCTTGATTTGATTTTGCAAAGAATTGTTTTGGGTTTAAGGACTTTTCTTGGAGGTACATTCAAAGGACTTTTCTTTGAGACACATTATTTTCATACATTTGATCTAATTTTGCAAGGAATTTTTTTGGGTTTAAGGAATTTTCTTGAAGGTACATTCAAAATTTCTTGGAGGTACATTCAAAAAACATTCTTAAAGACTTCTCTTGGAGGTACATTCAAAAGACATTTCTTGGAGGTATGTGATATAGTTTTTTGGGCTTCATTTTTTTTTAAAGTATGGATTTGGGCTTAATTTCGAAAGGACATTTTTTGGTTTTGGGTTAAAGTAAATCTTTTATAATGATTTTTTAAAATGAGTTTTTGTGTAACTTTTTAAATGAAATTTTTTTGTAGGACTTGGAAGGAAATATTTTGAACTTCGTTTCATTTTTATAAGACATTTTTTTCTTGAATTTTTTAAAGTAAGTGTTTTGGATTGGAATATGTATTTTTTGCAAAATTTTTAAAATGAGTTTTTTTTAAAATTAAATCTTTTGTGATGTTTTTTTTAATTGAGTTTTTGTCTAAATTTTTGAAAGAAAATTTTTGAACTTCATACTCTATTATCATGGGAAATAGAAGAAATTGTACGAGAAAATATGATCGAAAAAGAGACCCTGAGGAATGTAGAGAAGAGATGAAAAAATCTCGCAAAAGAAAGATAAAAGCACTCTCAAATATTGAAGGGGAAAATCAAACTCAACTAGAAATTGAAAAAGGTATGTAAATGTAAATATTATGATTTTGATATATTTAAAATTTTCCTAGTGTAAAATGTGAAGCCTAATTTTTATTTGATGTACTAATTTGAAAAATATTTTGCAATGTAAATAGAGAGAGACATTCCTCAAAACATTGATGATGAGATACAAAATTTTGAAAGAGAAAGTGAAAGAGATATTGAACCAATGATTGAAGATGGTGAAAATGATGAAAGAAATTCAAGTGAAGAAATTGAATCACAAGGTATGTACACACACACACACACACATATATATGTTGAACACATGCACGTATTATTGAAATTATACATATATTTATAAATTTAGTTATTTATTGAATATGTAAACTTATTATGTACTATTCATTCGAATATGTACAGATGAAATCAATGTCGATGACGAGATGTTAGAAAATGTTGACACTCACACATATGGAGGCAAAAAAGCTGACCATTATATACGATATCGTGTTAACCGCAATTTTGAGAAGTATTTCATAAAGGAAAATGTGACAGTTCAATCCCAAATGTTGAAAGGTCTCCTATCATTAAGGAAATTAAAAGAGGCTACGACTTTATTGGGTATTCAAAAATCAACCAAAGATAAAAAAAATGAAGGAAAATGTGATACAAAATATAAATAGTGCTATAAATTCAATTAAAAGATCTAGACAGAAAAATGTTTCAGTTATATGTAGAGAAATACATATGGCAGTAGTTTCCTCAAGTATTAAAGAGAATCGCTTGGTAAAATTTATGGCATGAGCATTAGGAACCTCGTGAAAAAATTTGCACAAACATCGGAAACTTCGGTTGCAAATAGATGTAAATGATGAACTTCCTTGTTGGAGAGATATTTGTAGGAAACCATACAAAGATAGACTTGGAGAAAATGTTAAAAAAATAATATATGACTATTGGAATAATAATTCGTGTGTTTCTCCAACTGCAAGGCATGTGATGCGAAGAAGAATAGCACGAAATCAGTATGAAGAACACGAAAAACATTTCTTGGAAACCACTCAGATAGATTTGTTCAACAAGTTCAAAGAAGAGAATCGTGAAATTCATGTTTGAATCAGTGCTTTTGTTCAATAAAAACCATGGTATGTAAAACCTGTCATTGTACGCGACACTTGTTGTTGCCGTTATCATGTGGAATTTGAGTTATATTATGACACATTCTTTGATTTTGGTAGAAAATTTTGGAAGGATTCACCTCCTCCTTCCACTATCCGTGATTTCATATTTCAAATTCTATGTGAAAGAGAAAGCGATGAGCTATTTTACGAAAAGAAATGTGTTGGTGGTAAAAAATGCAATGATTGTGGAAATTTGACTAAATTTCGAAACAAATATCGTACTGATATAAATGATCAATCATTTTCCAACATGAAAGTGAAATGGAAGAGATATGAATATATCCATACATCGATTCAAGGTGCAAATAGTGTTAAAAGAATTGAATTACGAGAAGAATAAATTTTTGTGATGGCCTTTTTGAGAAAGTTTGAGGCAAAAATTTCCAAATACACCAAGTATTCCCATAGAGCTCGATGGCAAGACTTGAAATTCAAAAAATCTCATGAATTTTTTCCACCAGGGACCATTTTGTTAGTAATTGATTTTGCAGAAAACTACACATTTGTTCCACAAAAAGAAATTCAGAGTGAATACTATCATTCTAACCAAGTCTCCATGCTCGTCCATATTCTATATAGACATGTTGAACAAAACGTCGATCATATAGAAAGTACCAGTGAAAATTGACATATTATTATAGAATATCACTTTTATATCAGTGACGATCGTACACATGATACATATTTTGTATAACATTGTTTTGGAAAAATTTATGATTCCTTGAAAAATCGTGGAATAACATTCAATGAACATTGGATATGGTCAGACAGATGCGCAGGGCAATTCAAATCTGCATGATCATTTCTTTTGGTTTTGTTATCTTCTTAAGAAAACCTGCATTAAACATTGTTGTAATTTCTTTGATACTGGCCATGGAAAAGGAGAACATGACGGTGCAGGGGCATGCATAAAATGAGCACTTCAAAGATATCAAATGAACCCCTCTGCAAGACGACTTGTGGACGCGAAAGAAGTTGTTCAATGGTGCATCGCTGCTCTAAGCCATGAGACTAACCGATCAACGGAAGTGCGAAGGTACATTCAATTTAATTTTTATTAGATATCTAATTTTAAACCATGTACATTTATCGCAATGATTATCTTTGATTGTATTTTGATATCATATTTACATTCTTATTTAAATTGTCTATATAAAGGTTTTTTTGGCATATTGGGATCGAAGACGTAGATAGATCAATTGGAAATGCCATTGAAATAATAAAAGGGACTCGAAAATTGCATTCAATTAAAACAAAGTCATCCATAAATGTGTTTGCATTGGATAAAAGAAAATGTTCTTGTTTTTTTCATGTTTGCATAGACAACACAAAATCCAATGACATTTGTGAAAAAAAATGTATGTAAAAGATTGGAAACATACAGAGCTAAATACAAAGGGAAAAATGTCTGTTGCAATGTTTGAAGAAATGTAATCAAAGGAGACTACAATATCATCTGACAGTGATCGAGTTTATGATCTTGTTTGAGAAGGTAACATTTGAATTGCTTTCTAATGATAAAGATCTAGAAATAAATTTGAATATGTATAATTTTGTTAAGTTTGTTTTATTGTGCAGGAGATGTTTTTGCTGTAATTGCACCTACTAACAACGATGAAAATGTGAATTATTATTTGATGCGTTGCACTGAATGAAAAATGAAATTATTAGAAGACTATAATGGTCATGCATTTCCATATGAAAGAGGATCTATTATACTGAAAGGTTATTTTTTCATACAAACTAATCAAAGTGGGAATTTTGTTTATTTTGAAGACTATGAACCTAATTTCATAAGTTGTCAATATAGTCACTTGGTGTGTGCAGCATGCATAAAGTTGATCGAGGTTCAATCAAAGAAAAAAAATGAATATTAAGAAATGGAAAATGTCAAAATCAGATCATGAACGGATTATTGAAGATGGAATTCCATTGGAAATTTTTTGATTGAACTGCCCAACAATTTATTCTCTTTGGATTAAATGTTCTAGAACTTCCAGTACTCAATTAAAAATTGAGCTGCCTTGTTATGTTATCTGTGCAAGTGTTTGCACATGTACGAATTGTTTTGGTACATGCACACTCTAGTATCAACTGAAAGTAGCTTTTCTATACATGCATTGATGAAAAATGTTGCATGTACTAGATATATATATATATATATATATATATATGTATATGTATATGTATATGTATATGTGTGTGTGTGTGTGTGTGTGTGTATATATATATATATGTTCTAGAATGCAGTTAACTATTCAAGTAATTTTACTATGTGCATTGATGAAAATGTTTCACGTACTCAATATATATGTTCTAGAATGCAATCAACTGAAAGTAGTTTTTCTATGTGCATTGATGAAAAATGTTTCATGTACTGGATATATACACGAACTCAATGCACACCCAATTTTGCTTGTGGGCTTTTTTGGTAAAAGGTATCCACAATGTAAATAAATCATCCGCAATATAATTTTGTATGAATATTCCTTTCAGACAAGAGACTCAGAGTACTTCTTCGAATTTTGGTGGGATTTGACCCACATCTCTATTCCTTATTGAAAATCTAGTACAAAATTTGTCTGTCCAATGGTCGAATATGTTCTATGTGCATTGATGAAAAATGTTGTTCACGTATTGGATATATATATATATATATATATATATATGTTCTAGAATGAAATTAATTTTTCAAGTAGTTTTCCCATGTGCATTGATGAAAAATGTTTCACGTACTGAATATATATATATTCTAGAATGCAATTAAAACTAAATGGACCATCAATTTACCAATTTATAAATCAACAAGGCTACCTAGTTGAGTGCATTAATGACATTGACCCCAATTCAACAAACATATATATACTTCTTATATTTTCAATCAAAATTAAAGCTATTTATATGGGAAATAGGCATAACATATAGGATATGAACTACTTTAGTTCATAGGTCAATGAAGGTATCATCATGTGGGAAAATGTTTCGAGAACACTTGATCGTACTTAAAAGTAATCTTAAGATTGTTTTTTATCTTTACATACTACATACTATTGTTTGAGTGATTTTTTTAAAAAAACTTATCAAATGTACTTCAACCATCCAAAACTTGAATTTAAAAACTTTTTTATTATATCAAATCAAATTACTTCACATGTCATGCCAATTGTAGTTCAACTATCCAATAAAAACATTTAACATTTAACATTATATCACATGCCAAATGTAGATTGAAATGGTATCCAAAACTTAGTTTTAAATTTTTTTTGATTATATCACAACATTACTTCACATGCCTAATGTACTTCAACCATCCAAAACTTGAGTTTTAATTTTTTTCTTATTATATCACAACATTAGTTCACATGCCATCCAATTGTAGTTCAACTATCCAATAAAAACATTTAACATTATATCACATGCCAAATGTAGATTGAAACCATTCAAAACTTAAGTTTTAAGAACTTTTTGATTATATATCATGCAACATTACTTCACATGCCATGCCAATTATAGTTCAACTATCCAATAAAAACATTTAACATTATATCACATGCCAAATGCAGATTGAAACCATCCAAAACTTAACCTTTAATTTAACAAAAAATTATAGATCACAACATTACTTCACGTGCCAAATGTACTTCAACCATCCAAAACTTGAGTTTTAAGAACTTTTTGATTATATCACAACATTACTTCACATGCCATGCCAATTGTAGTTCAACTATATAATAAAAACATTAAACATTTAACATTATATCACATGCCAAATGTAGATTGAAACCATCCAAAACTTAAGTTTTAAAGACTTTTTGATTATATATCGTGCAACATTACTTCACATGCCATGCCAATTATAGTTCAACTATCCAATAAAAAAATTTAACATTATATCACATGCCAAATGTAGATTGAAACCATCCAAAACTTAACTTTTAATTTAACAAAAAATTATAGATCACAACATTACTTCACATGCCAAGTGTACTTCAAGCATCCAAAACTTAAGTTTTAAAAACAAAAAAAATTATAACACATCATTACATAACATGCCAAATGTAGTTCAGAACCAAAACATTAATTTATAGATGACAACATTACTATTAGTTCAACTATCCAAAACTTAAAAGTTTTAAAAACCGAACAAATTATATAACAACATTACTTAACATTCACATGCCAAAAGTACTAAAACCATCCAAAACTTAACTTTTTGGAACAAAAAAAATTATATTAACACTGTAATAAAATATGTCCAAAAATTTTAGATCTCACAAGTATCAAGTATCAAGTATCAAGTTATATATATATATATATATATATGACTGTGCATCTATATAATATATAAAAAAGTAAATTTAAGACTAGAAATCTTGAAATCAAATATACAAACCATGTCCATCAAATACAGATGGATGTAGTTTTTTTCCTATCAGAGTCTCAATCCGCGCGCTATCTTGTGAAGCATGGGGAACCTGTGCACAATGAACATCCAAACATTAAAATTTGATGTTTTAAAAATGAGTGAGAATATATAGAACTTCATGTAAAAAACAAAATATTAAAAAAAAAAAATCATGCAATACCTCATGAAGTTCTCTCTGCATTTGTTCACCTGCTACAAGTTCCCCCATGGGAACATCTCCAACAGTAAACTGTACAATATAAATGTACAGTTATATATATATTAAAAAATTTCAGATTAAAATGCACATGTGTACAGATATAAACTTATTTTCAATAATATTAAAAAAAAAGTTAGACAACTTGTTCAAATGGTTGAAATGGTGTGGATGTTCCTATCTCCATTGCTAGAGTCCGTGGATTAAAGAAATCTTCTATAGAAACCTAAAATTCAAAATTTTAAAAGTATAAAATAACTCAAGATCAAGATCTCAATTTATAATAAAACTTAAATAAACTTCAATTTATAAATTATAACTTAAAAAAACACACACACACACACACACATATATATATTAAAAATTTTTAGATTAAAATGCACATGTGTACAGATATAAATTTATTTTCAATAATATTAAAAAAAAAGTTAGACAACTTGTTCAAATTGTTGAAATGGTGTGGATGTTCCTATCTCCATTGCTAGAGTCTGTGGATTAAAGAAATCTTCTATAGAAACCAAAAATTCAAAATTTTAAAAGTACAAAATAACTCATGATCAAGATCTCAATTTATAATAAAACTTAAATAAACTTCAATTTATAAATTATAACTTTTAAAAAAACATATATATATTTAAAAGTGAAAAATTGAATACTTCTACAGGTGAATTTGGGACATCTCCTAAGAGAGGCTCCAAAATAAAATCTCCAAAAACCTAAAATTCAAAAAATTTAAAATAACTCAAGATATAGATATATATATCTCAATTTTTAATGGAACTTTTTGAGGTGGAATATATATATAACTTAAACATAAATTTTAAAAGTGAAAAATTGTCCATACTTGTTGTGGATGTGGCACATCTCCTAAGGAAGTAGAAGGTACATCTCCCAAGGAAGAAGAAGGTACCGCCATCCCAAAAACATCGGACGGAATCGGAATATGTTAAAACATTTTATTATTATATATGTACATGTACATGTGTGCACAATTATTTATTTTAAAAATATCACTTAAAAAACACTAACATTTGTCAACATATCTTGATGGTGAGACCCATCTTCATTGTTTGAACCAGAGGTCCCGAACGTGATATTAACATTTTCGTCATTCATCATGCATGACAACTGCAAATGGTGTTTTAACATATAATGATACATTTTTGTTAGATTAATGTACATACAAATAAATGTATACATGTACATACACATGTATTTATTACAAATTGTACACATGTATGTGTTAAAATAATTGAACCCTACGGTCATGAACATATACCATTCCCGTGCCCTCTTCCTCATGAAGAATTAGGTCTTGCCAACCATTGCGACAATTCTTTGCATGTATTCGGAGATCTTCAACATTCATGCTGTCAATCTCTTCATCTATACAATAAACAAAATTGGCACGTGCATTCTCACGTGCTCTTTGTCGATTTAGACAAACATCAACTCCACCCAATCTGCTATAAACATTGTCGATCATGACATCCCTTGCTTCTCGACTTATTTGAGAAGTTGCATCCATCTCTGACAGCAGAGTTTCAACCCGAAAAGGTCGACTCACCAATGGCGGCTCAGGGCGAGGCAACTCCACATCTCGCTTAGCGCCCTTACGGTTACACAATCGACCTTTCCCCGGACCAAAAAATTCTGACAGAAGGTCATTATAATTGGGTTTCATTTTCAAAAAAAGTTCTGCGTAAAACAATTGTGCAAAATAAACAAGAACCTCGTCATTCCATGGAAGCCTTCCATAGGCTGCAAGGTGCCTATCATACAAATAGTGAGCTATATCGGGGTGCTTGAAATATTGCACCTTCTGCATTTTTCTTTTTGGCCCTTCCTTAAAATTAAACATTAACTTCGCCATATCTTTTGTAACTCTTTGTTTTACATCCTCCCATTTATCGGGACCCATTACTATTTCCTTTCTCTTTCTCATGACTTCTACAAATGTATCAGTCGTTGGCCTAAGATTTGTATACACATTTACTATTTCGCCCTATGAATGTGTAACTATTTCGAGGCTTTGTCTGCTCTTAGCAGGTAGATTCAAAGCCACGAGATATCTCCGCAATTTTGCATGAAGTTGTTGACACCTTTCTAAGGTGCATTGCGCCATGTTTCATTCCCATGGTATATCAGAAATTTCGGCCGGATAAGTTGTGGTGGGTAGACAACTTTCTTCTTGAATGTAGCGTTTTGCCCTGCATCTATTTTGACCAATATTTGGAACATTTTCAGCATCTGCATCAATATATATAAAATTTTGTATATTATAAAAAACACATGTAAACAAATTTGTACAAATTTAATGAAAAAAATATTGAAATTGATGGAAACCTCGACGTGGTTGGCTAGCATCTTTTCCACCCTGAAAGTGTTGAGAACCAGAATGACCCTGCTGAAAACCAGCACCACTAGCCATTTATTGGCCTCCGGGAGAATAAATATCACCACCTTCACGCAACCTGCTACCACTTATTGATGGCCCTCTAAGGGGATTTGAACCACCACCAACCTCTCGAGAGGAGAGAGAAACTTCATAAACAAATACGAATTTATAATCAATTGAAAAATACATGCATACATATAAATAAATGTGTACATATTCATTGATTAAATTGTGTTAAAACCATACCACGACTGGGTGAAACATGGGCATCCATGGATGGAGTAGAGACCCTTCTCTTCTTATTAGCTCCTAAAAAATAAAAAATGAAACTTATTAACAACTAATTTAACTCACAAAGTTGATAAAAAATCAATTCCATATGTACACACATGTATGGAGATTTAAGATTATATTTAAATTTACCATGAACAGCTCTCGATCCCTGATCCCCCCCTCTCGTAGAGATATGGGATTATGTTGATCTTCGTCGTTCATCCTCCATGATATATATATATATATATATACGGTGGACATTTACAATTATTTTTTTAAATAAATAATTTAAATTAAATTCAAAATAAATTTCAGAAAATTAATGTAATTTAGTGTAAAAAAATTATGTAAAACACAACTTTCAAAGCACTAATTGATGTGTGAAACTCAATTTAAGCAAAAGAAAAGTTATAAAAATGATAATTTCATCAAATTGTGTTTTACATGGTGGGAGCACACTTGGTATAAAATTGAAAAAAACATATTGTCATTAAAAAAGAAGTGAAACTCCATTTAAAACCTATATGTTTTGTATCAAATCACTTTTGGTTTCAATGGCAAACTTTTATGGTAATTTGTGTTTTACATGTTGAATATATTTAAGGTTTTTTTCTCTCTCATTGTTTGAGAACATGGATATGAAAATTAAAAACTATATACTTAGTTAAAACCTATGTTTTGTATCAAATTAATTTTTGTTTCTAAATACTATATACATGTTGATAGTAGGGGCATTTACTGTAGGGGAATTTAGATCTATTCCAGAGATTGATTGTAGGGGCATTTACTAGATATGTCACCTTTCATAAGATATGAGATCCAGAGGCTACCTGGCCCTTTACAGACTCTTCCTATAGAACTACCATGGATATGAAAATGAAAAAATTCTAATTAGATCTATTCTAGAAATTGAATGTAGGGACATTTACTAGATTAGGTTAAAACCTATGTTTTGTATCAAATCACTTTTGGTTTCAATGGCAAACTTTTATGGCTATTTTTTGTTTTACATGTTGAATATAAAAGGTTTTTTCTCTCTCATTGTTTGAGACCATGGATATGAAAATGAAAATCTATATACTTGGTTAAAACCTATGTTTTGTATCAAATTACTTTTTGTTTCTAAATACTATATACATGTTGACTATAGGAGCATTTACTGTAGGGGCATTTAGATCTATTCTAGAGATTCACTGTAGGGGCATTTACTAGATATGTCACCTTTCATAAAAGATGAGATCCAGAGGCTACCTGGCCCTTTACAGACTCTGCCTATAGAACTACCATGGATATGAAAATGAAAAAATTCTAATTAGATCTATTCTAAAGATTGAATGTAGGGGCATTTACTAGATTAGGTTAAAACCTATGTTTTGTATCATATCACTTTTGGTTTCACTTTTATGGCTAATTTGTGTTTTACATGTTGAATATAAAAGGTTTTTTCTTTCTCATTGTTTGAGACCATGGATATGAAAATGAAAAACTATATACTTTGTTAAACCTATGTTTTGTATCAAAATACTTTTTGTTTCTAAATACTATATACATGTTGACTGTAGGGGAATTTATTGTAGGGGCATTTAGATCTATTCTAGAGATTGACTGTAAGGCCATTTACTAGATATGTCACCTTTCATAAAAGATTCCAGAGGCTACCTAGCCCTTTACAGACTCTGCCTATAGAACTACCATGGATATGAAAATGAAAAACTTCTAATTAGATCTATTCTAAAGATTGAATGTAGGGGCATTTACTAGATTAGGTTAAAACATATGTTTTGTATCAAATCACTTTTGGTTTCAATGAGAAACTTTTATGGCTAATTTGTATTTTACATGTTGAATATAAAATGTTTTTTCTCTCTCATTTTTTGAGACCATGGATATGAAAATGAAAAACTATATAATTGGTTAAAACCTATGTTTTATATCAAATTACTTTTTGTTTGTAAATACTATATACATAAAGAATATAAAGGGTTTTTTTCTCTCTCATTGTTTGAGACCATGGATATGAAAATGAAAAATTTCTATTTAGATCTATTCTATAGATATGGCTAATTTTTGTTTTACATACATTGAATATAAAAGGATTTTTCTCTCATTGTTTGAGACCATGAATATGAAAATGAAAAACTTCTATATTTAAAACTATTCGAGAGATTGATTGACTTGTAGGGGCATTTACTCTTAGGTTAAAACCTATGTTTTGTATCAAATCACTTATGGTTTCAATGGGAACTTTTTATGGCTAATTTTTGTTTTACATACATTGAATATAAAAGGTTTTTTATCTCATTGTTTGAGACCATGGATATGAAAAATGAAAAAATTCTATTTAGATCTATTCTAGAGATATGGCTAATTTGTGTTTTACATACATTGAATATAAAAGGTTTTTTCTCTCATTGTTTGAGACCATGGATATGAAAATGAAAACCTTCTATATTTAAAACTATTCGAGAGATTGATTGACTTGTAGGGGAATTTACTCTTAGGTTAAAACCTATGTTTTGTATCAAATCACTTATGGTTTCAATAGGAAAATTTTATGGCTAATTTGTGTTTTACATGTTGAATATAAAAGGTTTTTTTCTCTCTCATTGTTTGAGACCATGGATATGAAAATGCAAAACTTCTATTTAGATCTATTCTAGAGATATGGCTAATTTGTGTTTTACATACATTGAATATAAAAGGTTTTTTCTCTCATTGTTTGAGACCATGGATATGAAAATGAAAAACTTCTATTTAAAACTATTCGAGAGATTGAATGTAGGGGCATTTACTCTTAGGTTAAAAGCTATGTTTTGTATCAAATCACTTATGGTTTCAATGAGAAACTTTTATGGCTAATTTTTGTTTTACATGTTGAATATAAAAGGTTTTTTTCTCTCTCATTGTTTGAGACCATGGATATGAAAATTAAAAACTTCTATTTAGATCTATTTTAGAGAAATGGCTAATTTTTTTTTTTACATACATTGAATATAAAAGGTTTTTTCCCTCATTGTTTGAGACCATGGATATGAAAATGAAAAACTTCTACTTAAAACTATTCCAGATATTGACTGTAGGGGCATTTACTCTTAGGTTAAAATCTATGTTTTGTATCAAATCACTTATGGTTTCAATGGGAAACTTTTATGGCTAATTTGTGTTTTAAATGTTGAATATAAAAGGTTTTCTTCTCTCTCTCATTGTTTGAGATCATGGATATGAAAATGAAAAACTTCTATTTAGATCTATTCTAGAGATGTGGCTAATTTGTGTTTTACATACATTGAATATAAAAGGTTTTTTCTCTCTCTGATTGTTTGAGACCATGGATATGAAAATGAAAAAATTCTATTTAGATCTATTCTAGAGATGTGGCTAATTTGTGTTTTACATACATTGAATATAAAAGGTTTTTTCTCTCTCTGATTGTTTGAGACCATGGATATGAAAATGAAAAACTTCTATATATTTAAAACTATTCCAAAGATTGATTGACTGTAGGGGCATTTACTCTTAGGTTAAAACCTATGTTTTGTATCAAATCACTTTTGGTTTCAATGAGAAACTTTTATGGCTAATTTGTGTTTTACATGTTGAATATAAAAGGTTTTTTCTCTCTCATTGTTTGAGACCATGGATATGAAAATGAAAAACTTCTATTTAGATCTATTCTAGAGATATGGCTAATTTGTGTTTTACATACATTGAATATAAAAGGTTTTTTCTCTCATTGTTTGAGACCATGGATATGAAAATGAAAAGCTTCTATATTTAAAACTATTCGAGAGATTGATTGACTTGTAGGGGAATTTACTCTTAGGTTAAAACCTATGTTTTGTATCAAATCATTTATGGTTTCAATGGGAAAATTTTATTGCTAATTTGTGTTTTACATACATTTAATATAAAAGGTTTTTTCTCTCATTGTTTGAGACCATGGATATGAAAATGAAAAAATTCTATTTAAAACTATTCCAGAGTTTGACTGTAGGGGCATCTACTAAGGTTAAAACCTATGTTTTATATCAAATCACTTATGGTTTCGATGGGAAACTTTTATGGCTAATTTGTGTTTTACATGTTGAATATAAAAAAAACTTCTCTCTCTCATTTTTTGAGACCATGGATATGAAAATCAAAAACTTCTTTTTAGATCTATTCTAGAGATATGGCTAATTTTTGTTTTACATACATTGAATATAAAAGGTTTTTTCTCTCATTGTTTGAGACCATGGATATGAAAATCAAAAACTTCTACTTAAAACTATTCCAGAGATTGTCTGTAGGGGCATTTACTCTCAGGTTAAAACCTATGTTTTGTATCAAATTACTTATGGTTTCAATGGGAAACTTTTATGGCTAATTTGTGTTTTAAATGTTGAATATAAAAGGTTTTTTTCTCTCTCTCATTGTTTGAAACCATGGATATGAAAATGAAAAACTTCTATTTAGATATTCTAGAGATGTGGCTAATTTTTGTTTTACATACATTGAATATAAAAGGTTTTTTCTCTCATTATTTGAGACAATGGATATGAAAATGAAAAATTTTTATTTAAAACTATTCCAGAGATTGATTGTAGGGGAATTTACTATTAGGTTAAAACCTATGTTTTGTATCAAATCACTTATGGTTTCAATGAGAAACTTTTATGGCTAATTTGTCTTTTACATGTTGAATATAAAATGTTTTTTTTCTCTCTCATTGTTTGAGACCATGGATATAAAAATGAAAAACTTCTATTTATATCTATTATAGAGATATGGCTAATTTGTATTTTACATACACTGAATATAAAGGGTTTTTTCTCTCATTGTTTGAGACCATGGATATGGAAATGAAAAAAATTATATATTTAATACTATTCGAGAGATTGATTGACCTGTAGGGGAATTTACTCTTAGGTTAAAACCTATGTTTTGTATCAAAGCACTTTTGGTTTCAATGGGAAACTTTTATGGATAATTTGTGTTTTACATGTTGAAATAAAAGATTTTTTCCTCTCTCTCATTTTTTGAGACCATGTATATGAAAATGAAAAACTTCTATTTAGATCTATTCCAGAGATTGACTGTAGGGGCATTTACTAAGGTTAAAACCTATGTTTTGTATCAAATCACTTAAGGTTTCAAAAGGAAACTTTTATGGCTCATTTGTGTTTGCATGTTGAATATAAAGTTTTTTTCTCTCTCATTGTTTGAGACCATGGATATAGTAGCTTCTATCAGTCTATTAGAATCATATTTAATTTTGTTTTACATACATTGAATATAAAAGGTTTTTTCTCTCATTGTTTGAGACCATGGATATGAAAATGAAAAACTTCTATATTTAAAACTATTCTAGAGATTGATCGACTTGTAGGGGCATTTACTCTTAGGTTAAAACCTATGTTTTGTATCAAATCACTTATGGTTTCAATGGGAAAATTTTATGGCTAATTTGTATTTTACATGTTGAATATAAAAGGTTTTTTTCTCTCTCATTGTTTGAGACCATGGATATGAAAATGAAAAACTTATATTTAGATCTATTCTAGAGATATGGCTAATTTGTGTTTTACATACATTGAATATAAAAGGTTTTTTCTCTCATTATTTGAGACCATGGATATGAAAATGAAAAAATTCTATATTTAAAACTATTCGAGAGATTGATTGACTTGTAGGGGCATTTAATCTTAGGTTAAAACCTATGTTTTGTATCAAATCACTTATGATTTCAATGGGAAACTTTTATGGCTAATTTGTGTTTTACATGTTTAATATAAAAGGTTTTTTTCTCTCTCATTGTTTGAGACCATGGATATGAAAATGAAAAACTTCTAGATATTTAAAACTATTCGAGAGATTGATTGACTTGTAGGGGCATTTACTCCTAGGTTAAAACCTATGTTTTGTATCAAATCACTTGTGGTTTCAATGGGAAACTTTTATGGCTAATTTGTGTTTTACATGTTGAATATAAAAGGTTTTTTTCTCTCTCATTGTTTGAGACCATGGATATGAAAATGAAAAACTTTTATTTAGATCTATTCTAGAGATATGGCTAGTTTGTGTTTTACATACATTGAATATAAAAGGTTTTTTCTCTCATTGTTTGAGACCATGGATATGAAAATGAAAAACTTCTACTTAAAACTATTCCAGAGATTGGCTGTAGGGGCATTTATTCTTAGGTTAAAACCCATGTTTTGTATCAAATCACTTATGGTTTCAATGGGAAACTTTTATGGCTAATGTGTGTTTTAAATGTTGAATATAAACTATTTTTTTCTCTCTCTCATTGTTTGAGACCATGGATATGAAAATGAAAAACTTCTATTTAGATCTATTCTAGAGATGTGGCTAATTTGTGTTTTACATACATTGAATATAAAAGGTTTTTTTATCTCTCTCATTGTTTGAGACCATGTATATGAAAATGAAAAACTTCTATATATTTAAAACTATTCCAGAGATTGATTAACTGTAGGGGCATTTACTCTTAGGTTAAAACCTATGTTTTGTATCAAATCATTTTGGTTTCAATGGTTTGTTTATTGGCTAATGTGTTTTTATCAAATCACTTTTGGTTTTGAAGTATATTCTGGAATCTTCTGTAACCACTTATTAGGCCTATCAATATGTAATTAGAGCATAGTGAATATGAGAAGTCGACACAATTACATGATCAAAAATTAGTAGAGATAAGCAGTGTTTCTATAATATGGGATGACTGGTTAGATTACAGGTTTCCACAGATTAAGCTTATTCAATAACTAATACGTAACCATTACTATTATTACTAAAATCATGCTTAAGGATGAGGTCTTTGCTGAGGAGAAAAGCATGCCTTAAGAGACAATCCAAACTCTGCTCAATAAGATGCAAGAATTCACAACAGATAAAAAAAGCTATTTCGTTAATCACAAATCAGTATCTATCAATATATGTTATTTGTGTTTCTAAGGCTGGCAATTTTATTAGAACCAGAACAGAGCTGGTTAAACGGGCCAGTCAGCCTAATTCAAGGGTTTTCATAGGCATAAATTTCCACTCAAACCAAATGCAACCCAATTTTGGTCTGAACTGGTTCAGAATCCATCCTAATCATGTATGGAACTTTGCATATTTTTATTTAAAGGTTTGGATTCACAGAGTATATATACATATATAAAAGAACAGTCCAATTCTGATAACACTCACACTTGCTAGTATAAGATGTATCATTAAGCATATAAAGGCAATGGGGGGCAGAGGAACGAGAGTGAGTTGCACCCTGAATTGAAAAGAATAAAGCAACTCCGTCAAAATTACTTGTCGGAATTGTTACCTTGTGGTGATATGACTTTGACATTTAAAGCAGCGTTTTTTTCACCATTCAATTGCCAAATAAACCAAAGAACTGCTCTAGAGTGGGTTCTTCAACCCAAAATGAAAAAAACTAGTGCAATGAAAAAGTCATATTGAAATTCCAAACAACTGGCGAACTCTCACATTAAAGAATCTCTGTGAATGTTTTTAATGAGACATATTCATTGCACGTCTCCTCTTTTGCTAAGAAAAATTACTTTTACATCTCACAAATATGTAAATAAGGTAAAATCAAGTACAACTGAGAAATATGGAATTTCAAAAATTCCACTCTGGCAGTGCTCCTATCTAGTACAGTTTATGATATTCCATACAATAAGCAGTAACCAATTAAAACTAACACCGGATTTGAACATGTAACACCCCAGGTTATCATTACTGGGTCCTGTATTTGATGGAAGACCAAGGGGAGTATAAGAAAATAAATAGGACATATATTAGAGATGGCACTACTAAGAGAATAGCCCATATTGTCCATATATATAATTCGAGTAGTGGGGAGAACTGTGGACTCGGACCATACAAGTGATAACAAGAGACCCTAATAATTACAAGAACAAGAACAGTGAAAATATGTTACCATATTTCCCTAATCAGTTGGTTTCAATAGAGTCACTCTGCTTACAGATAGGAACCAAGCTAATATCAGTAATAAATGTGTACTATCCTTGTAATGTAATCACTGTTGATTTACAACTCACTGTTTTTTTTTGTTTATTACTAAAAGCATGCTTAAGGATGAGGTCTTTGCTGAGGAGAAAATCATGCCTTAAGAGACAGTCCAAACTCTACTCAATAAGATGCAAGAATTCACAACAGATAAAAAAAAGCTATTTCCTAAATCCTAGCGCAATTACTTACCTGGAGAAACTCGTGAGTAGCAGCGCAACTCCTGATTCGTGGGCGCGAGCGCTAAATCAGCAACAGAGCAGCAGCAGAAACTCAAATAGAAACCCAAATAGAAACTCAAATAGAAACCCGCGAACAGAGACGCACGAAAATGATACTAGTTCGTGGGTGATATATTTTTAAAATATGAGTTCGGTCGAACTGTTAGTGTCAGTTTTCCCATCTCCGACAAAAATTCTGTTTGCCCACGCTGTCAATGTGCCGTCAATCTAAACGGCAGAACAAGTTCGGCCAAAATTTCTTATAAATTTTGACCGAACTATCTAATAGTTCGGCCTAACTTTCTCAAAATATCGGCCGAACTATTTCCGAAAAAAATTTCCGCCCCCCATTCTCACAAAAGTGTAACCCAACTTCACATTTTCACCCATCTATTTTCTTAATTATTGCAGTTTCTTGCATGCAATAATATTATTTGTAAAAGCATATGTAAATCTTTAATCATACAAAAAAACTAATTTATCATTAGTAAGTAATCGATAACAAATATGGTAACAATCCAAATAATCCCAACATTAGGGGAATTTTGAAGTCTAAAATGGGTCTCCTAAGAAAAATGTACAACCAAAATAAACTTTATAAGAACCAATAGGATTCAAGATGATGATTACAACCATGGGGGATGATTCACCATTTTTTGAGTAAAAAGGAAAAAGTATTAAAAAATAATAAAATAATAAAACTACTTTTTCAACTCGTATTTTCAACTTATCTCCCAAAGTTTGTACTCAAATTTCAAGCAGGAGTACTCTTTGGATGCAAAATTTAATTCTGCATCCAAGGAGTACCTATGTTGCATGCTTTCGATGGACCCTGCTACATGAAAAATGAGAAATACATGAAAACAAGTGATTGCAATCACGTTTTTCATGTATTTATAATTTTTCATGTAGCAACATCTATAGAAAGCATGCAACATGGGTACTTCTTGAATGAGGAATTAAATTTTGCATCCAACGAGTACTTCGACTAGAAATTTGAGTAAAAACTTTGGGTGATAAGTTGAAAATATGAGTTGAAAGAGTAGTTTTTTACTTTTTCCCTCTAAAATTTGATGATGTAATCTAATATTATTTTATTATTTCCACTATTATTTTATAATTTCCTTAGGAGGCACATTTTAGACCTCAAGGTTCCCCTAATTATTCAACAGCGTATTGTCACCATTAGAATAATCTACCATGATCACATTGTTTACCACTTTAACAATAATATTCAATTAAGAACTGAATGATGCATATTCTAATATATTTTTGCAACTAACAACAAACAATGATATCATGCAATACTAAATAATCAATGCCACTAACCATCATACCTCAATCAAAATGCATGACAAAACTCAATTGTAAATTAGTCATTACAGTCAAGCCCTTCACACTTGACTCATTGTTTATCCTTAACATCCAAAGGAGCTATTTTAATGTATTTAAAAAAAATATATTGTTCTCTTCAAGGATAAACCCACCTTATATATCATTTCGTTATCACACGGAAAAATGCATGCATTCATTCTTTATAAGCAATGTATTGTCTCTTTAATCATATTCCTTTAAATGCACCACTAAGAATTATTATAGGAGTATGTGTGCAAAGGTTGGTAGTTAATCCACACTATCACTAATGAGTGCTCTGGATTGTTCATAAACACAACAAATGTTTTACTTTTTTTATCCTAATAAAGATTAAAATGCCATGAGCACAATTTTTAAATCATACATTATCACTTACTATTATTTAATGTAGTTACTAATACCTTCATCCATATTATATCGCATGCAATCTACTACATGCATTGCTATGTAATTTTTTGTTAGAATCAAACATGAGCTTATATCGAAAATCATCATACCTCCACTTCTTATCCACTTATAGATTCCCAAAAGGCACCATTGTTGCAACCTTTTGATTTGATATTGCTTGTAACATCCCTCGGTAAAACTCGTATAAAAATACATAGGTTTAGAAACTTTTATAAAATTTACTAACATGTAACATTCTAAATTACTTTTTCCATATTCCTTCACTGATTTAGATAAAAGCTTAATCATGACATAAAGTAACTTTAGGAATGGAATAGTAAGCTACATAACATAACAACCATTGTTATAATATAATAACATAAAGCTACATGTTGTAATCTTACATAATTTTCATCATTCATTTAATTAGGCTAGTTAAACACATATTTGGTGATGTAAGTGTTAACGCCATACAAGGAAGTAACATCATTAGAATCAAATAATAGGAAAACACATCAATGAAAGTGTCTTTGTGGCCTGATTATTTATTCCCATCGTTGGATTATCCTATGGTTGAAATTCCTTCAATTTGCATGGATCACTAGTTCTTTTCGTGTCATAATGCTAAATATAATTTTTCCTTTGCACGAGTTACAATATTTTCGTGCAATTACTACTGTAAAAAAAATATGACATCCAAATAATAAATATCTTACTAGTTATTATTCAAGAATATTTTCATGTGCATAATTAAAACACATACAAAGTATTGATACATGCCTCTTTATTAACACTGCACATGCATTAAATAAAAATAAATAACTACCCAAAACATGCATGTTTATATTTACATATGTATGCTTATGAAGCATTTCTTTCCATCCATACTTCACATTCATAAGGGAAAATACTTACAGACAGCCAAGGCATGCTCACTTATTCCTACTTCACATGTATCACGAGAAACAGAAATAGTTATATTCTACTTCTACCCACAAGAACACAGTAATATTTTAAAGAACATCCATGGGTTTCACCATCTCTTTGCACAAGAAGAGGGAAATATTTCCAAGCATAAACACCACAAGAACTATTATTTCCTTCACACAAGAAATTTCCAAAAGAAAACCACTGCAACTACCCATGTTCTTTTAAAGGAACATAACACATTTTCTATGATCTTTGTGTCTGTGAATTCATATTTTTTTCAGAAGAAATTAACCTAACAACTTATCGTCTTGATACAAGTAAACAAATATTGTTTTTCCAAAGGAAGCTAACATCATATCTATTATTGTTGCATGAAAATACATAATATTTTCCAAAAGAAATATAACAAAATATTGCATGCAAATACATAACGTTTTCCAAAATAACGTAATGCAGTCTTGCATGAAAATATATAATCTTTTCCAAAAGAAATCTAACATAATAATTTTATTTTATTTTGTTTTTTATTTTATTTTTTCTGCATGCAAGTATATATTTCTCTTCCAATAACTAACATAATAATTATTTCTTCCCATGCATGCAAATTAATACTCTCATATTCCTTCAATAAATTAACCACAATAGCTATTTTTCCTGTGTATACCTACACATAATTCCTTCACAAAAACTAGCATGCATATTATTCATTTGCAACCTTTTAAGTAAATATTCTAGACTCTTATTTCATGCATAACAATTCATATGCTCTCATTTCCAATCATGGCTAATCTTTTGTGAAAGTGACATTATTATGAATTTTTTTTTGTTCATGAAAATACATATTTATTTTTTTAAGAGATATAGAAAATAAGTTATTCTTTCATTCATGCAAAGACATATTTATATTTCAATAAATTTAACAAAATAGCCATTCTTTTGTGAACTCAATACATATTTATATTTTTAAGAAAATCTAAGTCAAAATTGATTTCTTTTGTATGTGTAAGCACATTTATTTTCCAAGAAAACTAATGCAATATATATTGTTTCTATGCATATGAATATGTTTTCTTTTCCAAGAAAAATAGCAAACTAGCACATTTGGCCCAAATTCTGACGGCCAAAATGTCTCTCTTGCGACACATAGGCGTCCCAAGAGCGACACTTTGAGGTGGGGCAAAACATCGTTTCCTATCCCGTCACAATTTCAACACTTCTAATAACTGTTGATAGAGCGACACTAATTCCGACATTTTTTTGGTAGTGTCGCAATTCCGACATTTCAAATATTTCGTCGCTATCTCGATGTTTTGAAATTTTCATCACAATTTTGACGTTTTAACCTTTCGTTGCTATTCCGACAGTTTGGAGCGTTCATTGCAAATCCGACATTTTGAATAGTTTGTCGCAAGTCTGGCGTGTTAAGCCTTTCATCGCTATTTCGACAGTTGGAATAGGTCGTCGCAAGTCTGGCGTGCTGAAAATTTCATCGCAAATTTGACGTGTGAACCTTTCATTACTATTTTGATGGTGTGATGCGGTCGTTGCAAGTCCGATGTTGTGAAATGCTCATCGTAGTTCTGATGGAAACTATCGTTAGAATTCCAACGACCAAAATGGTAGTTAGAAAAAAAAGTTGGGTTTTATATGCGTGGATTGGGTCTCTCTTTAGGGTTGTTGGGAAATCTCTTGGTGTCAGATCATCTAATTTACCTATATCATAACCATGGGTCTCAGAGTAATATCATAAAACCTATCCATAGAGAAAACATGTTGTCATAACTCGGATGCAACAAAAGAAATGTTGCTATAGACTTGTATTTCCTTAGACAAAATGTGTTGTTGATTTGCTTCAATAGGTTCTCTTCTACATGGTTTTTACAAAAAATATATTCTTATCATACCATAAGAAATAATATTGAACACACATTTTCTTGAGCTCATATTTTAAATAAAAAAACACTAATAGTAATTTGGATAATAGAATATAAGTTTCAGACATCCTTGAACAATTGCTCAGATTTTGAATCATGCTATAGAGTTTGGTTAAGTCTTTAGTGAACTCGGATGTATACCATAGAGAGAATTTTTAAATGTCTCAGTCCTTGACTATTGTCTCTAGATGCCTCTACTCCCTTTTAGTATTTTTTTCTAGAGATATATATATCTTTAGATAAGCCAACAAGATGTGATCTTAAATATGCATTTCCCTTCACCTTAGATATTCAAGAGATATTCAAGATCCAATATGAAAGTACCAAGTATGTACATTCTCAAAAGGCAATCTAAATTCTCTATTACTGTGACAAATTTCTTAATTAATGAAAATTTTATGATTATATCAAAAACTAAAGTAGATCATCTCCAAAGTTATATGAAAATAATATTTGTGTGTTAAGAAAACACATAGCTACAGGTCTGAATTTCAAGAACAAGAGTCCCTGTGAAATATCATGCATCCAAGGAGAAGTATGAAACTATGGTTTTGAATATATATCCATTGAATTATCCACAAGTCATCTACAATCTTCCCATATCATGATTAGAATCAAGAAGTATGAAGTTTGAAGGAAGTTAATTCTTAACCAAGATTCCTGTGGTTGATAATTTGAGTTGTTCAAAGTTTTTATTTGGTTTCAAGTTGTACCAATGGTCCTTGATCCAAATCACAACATATCCAATGAAATGTTGTGTATGGCATTCATGAATGTCATCTTCTAGTTTACAAATATGTGTTTTTGAGTTAAGTTCAAGGACATTACTCTGTGAGATATGAGAAATATAGAGTAGAAGTTTATTGTAATTTGAAGATTGTGAGACACTTTATTTTGAGCCTTTGGAGAATCACCATGTGGTATATAGTCTGATAAAGAGACCGAATCATCTTCAGGCAGAAACCTTGCGTATAAACTATGTTGTAAGCATACTATTGAATTTTTTTTGAAGAAGACTGAGATTCAAACTTTACTTGAATTTGTTCTTTTCCATGTTAAGAAAAAGGTCCAAATTGATGATCTTGTATACTAGGCCAATACCTAGTGACTTGCTAAGAAACCTGAAGCATACTGTCATGAAAAAGTTCTAGACTCCACTTGGGAAAGGTTTTCTATAATTGTGATAATATTTGAGTGTGATGACCTGTAGATAGTTTTATGCCTTGAAGTTGACTCTTTTACAGTGGAGGACCACCCTGTGAGCTAATGGAGAATCACCTTGCTATGAGTGTGCACGTGAAATCCATGTGAACCAAGAGGAAAATTGCTAGAAGCTCGAAAGAATTCTTTGTGGTTGAACAACTAGAAGTCTGAGGTATCTCTGTTACAGGAAGATGACATTCATCTGTTGAAGATATGAACAGGGAAAATTGACAAGGTATGTATCTTTCTTTTCATGGTTCAAGAACTAGGCATGAATATATGTTAAGGTTTCCTTCCTAAGTTGAAATGATCTTGATTATATTACTGAAGAATTGATGAAACATGAGGTTCTAAAAGGATATATTGAATGGATAGGAGTATCCTCTCTTCTGAATGTATTCTTCATCCTTCTCACATAGAACACACCAGGATGGACTATGAGTGTCCCTTTTTCAGAGATTCTTTTCCATCAAAATATTCCCATGAATCAGTCATTTCCCATCAGAACATGTTAATTTTAGGTAGAATATCCTTATGCCAGATTATTTCCCACAATCTATCTGAAGGGGGATGAGGTATTTTGTGAACTAAGATTTCATATCCCACCCTAAACGAAAAGAGGAATTTATTACCGCTCGTCCATGTTCTCTGATCCAAATTTGTGGTTGAAATTAGAGTGAGGTCCTTTAGATAATTGATCAATGAAATCTAATGAGAGGGAAGATTTGAAGGGATATTGTGATATTTCCAACCATCCCAATGTCCACTTGCATCCCATGGAGAAATATTAATTATCTTATTGCATCCATTTGTTTCCATCCAATTTGGAAGCTCTTTAACTCTCTCATTCTCATCCATCAATGAATTTGTGGGAATTCTTGAATTAATGATAGATTTAGGTACAAATATTTCATATGAGTGATATTGATTATGTATTAAGGATTAGAGACAGTGTCATTGTTATGTGATAACACTATTATACATAGGGATTTTGTGTGAAACCGAGCATTTGTGTGTGTAAACAGTTGTGATTTCATTGAACATAGGAGAAGTCACATGGTCAAATGAGGATGCTTGGATGTCAAGAGAATAGTAAACAAAAAAAAAAAATTTGTATGCAGGAATATTCCATACAATGATATGGTGGTTTATTTCTGGATCATCGGATCACATGAAGGAGTACACGTTCACTATCAGGTTAATTGATGACCTTCAGAACTCTACATCTATGCAATTCCTTTTGGAGAACATGCTCACCATATTTTCTCTTAGATTGCAATCGAATAACTAATAAATCATTCAAGAAATCCATTTAGATAGGAAGAGTTATGGAAGAGGGGAATTTACAAATGGTGAGATAAGAGTTGAGAGTCCATATATGTACATTAAGAATTGATCAAGCCCGACGTCAATCAAGCTGTTGTAGAGCATTGACCAAATAATAATCTAGCGTCTACAAACCCTGGAGAAGTTTGTATCACGTATGTAATGACTTACTATGGAGAGTAATGGGTAGAGGATCTCTATTTGTAGTATTCTTGGAATCCATTATTTTTCCGTGCATTCATTAATGAACTAGATCATAAGTAAAAATTGATCTAGATGCCAAATTCCCATGGAAATATTAAGAGTGTTTATAAAAAAAAAACCTGTGAATCGAGCACATGACCTAGCATATGTGAAAAATGCATTACCTAGGCAACATTGTTTTGGACATGAAATGACCTGAAGGTTGCATTGATTGGACATAGAGGTCTAATAATGGAAATAAATAATATCAAGAACTAGAAATTCACAATATGAAGTCACTATAAATTCTACCCAATTGAAGAAGATCAGTGGAAATTTGACAATGCTAACCTAGTGGAGAAATTGACTAAGTATATTATGAATGTGTCATTTGCACTAAAGAAACCAACATGTATCATGTAGAGTGGGCTTTTGTATAATCGATAGGCTATTTCTAAAGGTTGCATCATTTGATATTAGAGCAAGTATACTCTTTGGAAAGAGAAACCGAGCAAAGTAATGCTCTTTGGGAAGAAAAAAATAGAGCTTCAGATACTCATGAGTTAAGCAGAGGAAGATAAACATGATTTGCAATAGAGTATATGCAGAAAAGGGTAGTTATAACAGTTGAAATTGTGTAGAACTACAACAGATAGTTTTAGAAAGAGAAGCTAGATAAAGTTGAGGAAAATTGTTGAATGCAGATAGTTTGATGGGGTTCATTTGAGGGAGTGTTGATCAAATTCAATAGGAAATAGAACTAGTTTATATGCTTACTCAGATGCTGCCCATATTAGCTCAAAGAAAGGGAGCTAGTTCCTCGGTCTACTGGTAAAGAATTCATTTGTTGAGTTAATGCCTTTCCTTAAAGGCCTTCAGGCTAAGATCTAGGGAGACTCGAACAACAGCTTGCCCCAAAACTTCACAAGAGGGGACCACCATAGCTGGTGATCATTGAATGACATGCAATATGTGAGAAATTAATGCTTCTAAGAAAGAAAAATATTAACAACCTCAAAAGCCTTCCAAATTCTCTACAAAACAAAAGTACTAACAACTTTAACTTAAGAAGGGGTGATAAAAAGCCTACCATGTATGCTTCCCGAGTGGCAAGATTTGATTGATTTTGCACGAGAGATGTAACGTTAAAGCGTCGCTCCCCTTAATAGCTCGAATCACCCACTTGGAACATAAGGTTTTCACCTAAAGTTCAGTTGATGATACCCAGAACGACCAACCCTTAAGGCACAAAATACAACACCTAATTAATTATGTGGAGTGCCTTCCTTTTTTCACTCTTACACCATAATAAATTTCATAGATACTTCTCTAATATTGCATAAGTTATTTTAGAGTTGACCCAACATGAAGACTAGTGCGTTTTAGATAGAAACTTCATGTAAATTTTAAATTTCACTACCAAGGATGAGTGTTTAGTGATCCCTTGATATTTTCATCTAAAATTTATGGACCACCACCTCGCATAGATCTTGAAAGGTTGGCTAGTTGGTGATAGGTTGTTGACTCTACTTGTAGCTTTAACTTTTAGCCTGTAGAATATTAGATTTTGAAGCCACACAAAAAGTGTCCAAACATTCCATGGTGGTCTTCCACGAATATTGTTCATCTATAATTATTAGAAATGAATGGTTGACAAAGTGACCATTGACAAATTTCTCCTCTGTAAGGTTTGGGAGAAGGATTTCCCTAATTATCTCCATATCTACTTTTGTACACAGAAGGTAGCCTACGACTGCAACATCCAAGAGATGTAATGTTGTGGCTAGGGGACAAACTTGCTAAATCTCTCAAGAGGTCCCAACTTCTTTAGATTTTATTTTTTTAATGGAGAGACAGGGCTAGGCATTTGCAAAGAGGGCCTTGACTCTACTGATGAAGGTGTGACCAAATCCGAAAGCTCCGAACATCTTTTAAATGAAGTACCATTACACTTGGGCATAAGTTTTCTCAAATTAAATTTAGATAAATGAGGCATCAAGGCCTATGCCCATTCCATGCCTTCCTTTACTACAATGACATTATCAAGAATGTAGAAGCTTTAGATAAACTATACTCTAGGCAGACAATCTTTGGAAGAATATGCTTCATGTGCAATGCAAGCACCTTGGCCAATATTTCATATGATGTGTTTAAGCAAAATGATAGGTCTCTCGCTGGTGATCACTTTAGGTCTCCCACTTTAGGAATGAACATGATAAGGCCATGATTGATTCCAACTCCCAGAGACTAGTTTTTGGGAGTTTCTTTATAAACGTGAAGAAGGTTTAGCTCAATAAATTCTCATGTGGCATTATATAACTCACAAGAGAACCCATTGAGTCCAAGTGCCTTATCATCAGCCATTTCGTGGAGGGAACTGGCCATAATATTGACCTATTATAGTACTGCCTTGATAACAAAGGGAATTATTTGCACTCAGCTGTATGTTTACTTCCTGCTTCGATTGTAACACACCTTAGTTACTCATTCACAAATTTACAATGATATTTGTAAAAGTTCTTATGTCAATTTTGAGGAAGGCAAGAGAATACTTAAGAATTTGAATCTTATAATAACTTCAATGAACACTTAGCTTGTCAGGAAGTTACTAATGCTTTAGGGAATGAGATTATTAACGCAAAAAAATTAGATTCTAGAGAAGTCACAAGGCACAAAAAAATTATCACTTTTCTTAAGATATTTCACCAATTTTCAAAGCAACTCAATTGTAAACAATATATGTAATTCCTTTATATTCCAATTATTTCCGATGAGAAGTGATCAAAACTTTGGGGTATCAACAAACCTATTATGTTCTAAAGTAGTCAAAACCAAAATTTTAACAAGATGACTCCCCTAGGCTTATTCAATGAGATTTCTTACATTACCTATGCTTCAAAACTTATCAAATGACCTTTAATGGGTAACCAGAAAAACAGTAAATAATCTCATCAGAATAGAAAGCTAACAGTGAAAATATGCATGAGACAATTTTGAATTTTCAATTTCTAAAGAAAATAAAAAATAAAAGAACAACTTGAAATCCAACGTGTAAACTATGAAAAGATAGTCATGATACAGAGATGTCACTGCTGTATTGGATTGTACCTCTACAATTTTAAGAGCAGTCAGTAGTAGTAATAGGACCAGTCCTTCAACAAACCATATTTGTAACCCGGATAGCAAGGAAATAAAGCCAAACACTTGTGACTATTATGTTTTGATTCCTTAGTGTTTTAAAGATTGTTATCATGTATTATATCTGTGATTAAGGTCAACAGTTAAATGCTTTGAATCTGGTGTATAATTTACAGTATCTTGTAGCTTACGATGAGAGAGGAAGAAGGCCACAATACCTTGCGGCCTTACTCCAAAGTGTAGTATATCAAATCAAAAGGCCAATGATAGTTCTTGGGCCTCAAACAGGTGATGAAACCTTTCCAATGATCACGTTCTATCTTCATTCACCAACAATTAGCCCAGGACTAATATTTAACAAAAAATGTTTGCAGCCAGCTTCATAAAACCAATTATATCCAAGTTAAAATTTGAATTTTAAGGGAATTTTTGTAATGTTTCAAGATTCACAAAATTTCTTCTCTCTATGTGGTTTTCACACTAGCTCAAGGACTTCAAATTTCTCTTGGATTTGAGTAATAAAGCCCTAAAAAAAAATATTTATGCTCAAGCATTCAAAAATAAATTCCTTGCAATTTCCTGTAAGAAAACACAGTTTCGAACCTTACCTTCTTTAATTCTTGATAATAGGAAGCACATTAATAAATTTTATTCTATTGTTCTAATGTGAATGATTTCCAAACTACTTTTTCCTTTTTATTATGCATCCATCTGCATAATTGAGAAACACTCTATTTTAGAATGATCTAAATTATTGAGAAGATCTTAGTTTGAATGTAATCATTTGTATTTCTTGGGAGATGCCATATTTTAAACTAGGCTCTACTAGAAGCATCATCAATTTTCCTCACAAAGCCTCTACATCTAAGAGCCATAATCAAAAGCAGTGTCCAAAACCCAGAATTAGAAAATCTCTTTGAATCAATGGTTACTTGAGGGATATTACATAATAGATCCAAGTAATTCCTTGGAAAACAACTGACCCATGAAATAAGTATTTGAAAGTAATTTCATTCCCTAGAAAATGTATTCATTTCAGTCCATCTTAATGAAGGGAGGGTGTAAATGCTGATGTGAATTGGGTCTCTATTTAGGGTTTGAATGCTTGAATGGTTCGGTCCTCACGTTCATTACCAAACAAGATTGATTTGGATGAAGCCTCTGAGATCAAGCCTCTAAAAATTTCAAGAATGCTTATGATATCAAGCCTCTAAACCTTACTGCCTGAAAAGACCCTTCGCTATGCTTAAATAAGGTATATTTTAGATCTTCTCGTACTATAACTCAGTTAGAAGAGAGATGGAGCTGGCAGAGATTAGGTATGATTATTCAGAAGTTGAGAGAATTAAAGTGAAATTGAAGGAACTATAAGTCCTTTCTCTTCAGATCAAAAGCAAGGATGCAATAGCCTTGATGCTAGCATAAATGAATAAGAAAAACAAGGCTGAAAATTTCAGGAATGCTTCTGAGATCAAACCTCTAAACCTTAATCTTAAAGAAGGTGAAGCAGGGTACGATCCTTTCACTCAGCGTTGGACTCAATCTCAAAATTATTATGATATAAAGGTGAAGTTTGTGCAAGACAACAACATAAAGTAACCAGAAAATATAACCAAGCAAGATTTGAATCCAAGGATTTGTTCTATAAATTAAGTGCAAGAGACCATAAGACAAAGGCCAAAATGAAATTGGCATCTTTGGTTGGTTTACCCTATCTACTAATAAACAACACAAAAAAAATTATGCCCTTGGACAAACATGCGAACATGTAATATTTCAAAATTAGCATGCAACTAATTCGAATATTAATTTTTTTCTTTTCTCATTTAGATAGAAGAATAAGTGGGTAGGGAGACCCATAAATCTCTTTAGTAGGAATAAAATCCCTCTTAATGAGAAAATGGATCATCTTAACGGTTGGATAAAGCACCTCCATGTGTGAACAGAGGCTGAAGCATGTGGGCAAGGTCAATGTTCACCAAATCAACAACGCTGGTATGGAGAGAGTGGATCATTAATGGGAAACAATGCAATGTTAATGGGAGAAAGTCTCCATGAGAGTAGTGGATTTAATGAGTGGGACCCAAGGTGAGAAGGCTAAAAATGCATATAAGGAAGGGCAAGGCAGCCATAGAGGATATGTTTGATGATTATTGATTTTTATCTTTCTAGATCTGGATTTGTCAGGTGACATTTCTATGCATGATTTTTATGTTTAGTAGGGTCTGTTGTATTGTTTAGTAAAAGAGTGTTCCCGAGAGGGAATTCCACACTCATCCTCAGGGGAATTCAATTGCCTACTCAAGAGATATTATTAAGCTCTATAGTCCACATTCGGGCATCATGCCAAGCTTCAGTCTTCAGCTACAGTGCAGTTTCTGTTCAGAGTTGTGTTGTGTTGCAAGGGTGTTGCAGTGGAGGATTGTTAGGGCCATTTTCAGTGTTTGTTTTTTAGTGGAGTGGAATCCTTTCCATTGGGAGGCCGGCAAGGAAGGTCCAGGAGATTCATTTTGTATTTTTGCACCAGGCCAACCTATTTCCACCTCCTACAACGCAGTTTCCCTCAAGAACTACGTTATTTTAGTGAGCATTTGCAAGGGAGGTTTCAGTACTTCGTTGGAGGATTAGATCTCCAGTGTTTAGATCAGAATTTTACTTGGAGTATCTATTTGAGGAGATCTATTCATTTTTATATCAGTTTCAGCCACCTCCATCCAGTTATTCAGTTGCAGTTGCAGTTCAACCCTATGGCTGCATTCTAGCATTTTTCATTTTTGGGTATTTCCAGAAACCCTTTCTGGGTTGTCTAGGAAAAAGTGTTTGGGAGTCTAGATATTCACTCCCAGCATTATTTGAGCTATATAAAAGTAGATCCATATTTTTATATCCTTCCTATAGCATTTTATGCTCTAAAACTGTGTTGTCTTGGCTCAAGACATTTGTATAGCAACTATTTTTCATGTATTGGCATATTTGTTGATGGGAGGCTTGTGTTGTATTTCTTGAGTGACTTTATCCTGAAGATTTTTTTGTTCCTCATGGCTGATATGCTTAATAATATGCCTTTACATTTGTCTCACATGTTGGTGTATTGATGTATTCACTGCTATTTTCCAATATTTTTTCCTATATTCCTGTCTTTTCCATTTTGGGATATTACAGTGGTATCAAAGCATAATCTTGGCTCAACCTATGAGTTTCAGCCAATATGCTATCAGAAGAATAAGCATAAGAAGAATAATATATCTACAAGATGGAAGAAATGAGTTTTGTCTCATATCTTTTTAGATCTATGAAATACCTCTCCAAGGAGGTCAAGAAAATGAGAATGGAGAGATGCAATGAGACCTCTAGAGGGTTTCAAAATGAGGAAGGTCCATGCACTTCCTATTAGGAACCAAAGAAACTAGTATTTCATAGAGCTCCAAATAGATCTACTATGTCTACTTTCTTTAGGTGAAAGACATGGAGATGGAGGAAACTTATATCATGATATTCTAGGTGATTATCTTGCAGAGTACAAGTATCAATCTAAAAAAATATTTGCATTATCTTGCCATATATATACAATGCATTTCTCCACAAGAGGGAAAGCTTATATTTGTGCTTCATGGTATTTCTAAGACCAACATCTATGATGGAGATAGCAATTTCTTGTATGTATTTGGGCAAGTATTGTACTATTATTTGTATGCTCAGTTGATACACAATTCCGTTTAATATTTTCTAGTAGATGAGATAACATGCACAACTAGCAAATTGTTGGGTGACAACTTGCCACATAATATTCTGAAACTGCAATTAGCAAAACTGCGTTGTAACCACTTGGGAAACTGTTGGTACCATTCAACATTAAACATAACCTTCAGTATATTTCTCATTTGGATCCCATATTGTGATGATGTTCTATTGAATTTATATGGGATGGTTTGGGAAAAAACTAAAGAGCGTTCTTTGAAGATCCAATTGCCTTTTTTCTTCTTGAAGGAAACATTATTGCAACCCAATAACAATAGCAAATCTACACCTTTCATAAGTGGAGAGAGAGAGACAAAATGGGATAGACAAATTTGTCTATTATGTTCAGTCATACAGCTCGCCTACATTACAGGAGCACAAGGTGGAATATTTTGAGTCATACAAACCACTTTGTTTGGATGATAGCTTGGGGATGGGAATGAAGGTTCCTAATATTTTTCAAATTCCATGCCTCAAGAAGGCCTCTAGACAGGATATATTTTCCTCCATGGATATCCCACTTCTTCATGAGAGCCATTTGGATTTGTCACCAAAGGCTAACTTATACACTTGGGAGATGTAACTATGGGACAGATTGATGAGAGAGAATATTTTTTCAGTTGAGAAGCTTATCATATGAGGATGCTACAGGAGGGGGAGAGTAGGATATTCAGTTCTGTTAGCCATATATAAATTCTGTTATATCTAATGATGGCTAAATAAGTCTTCCAGTTTTCATGAAACAAATTTGATGAAACTTTGTGACTTCTTGAAAACTAATTGTGTTCATTATCTTTCAGAAATCCATTTTATTAATAACCTTCATTCAAAATTATTCAAAGTAGTCCTGCTGTTACTAAAGAAGATTGATCTCAAACCTTTTTCCACATTTTCACCTTCAAAATTTCCTCCAAAATCCCTCCATCTCACACATTATTCACCTATCCTAACTAATTGCAAATTCCTCTAAAAAAACCTCCATTTTCCCCTTCTCTACCCTTCATTTTCCCCAAAAACCCTTTAAAAACCTTATAAAACCCCTTTATATGGTTTAAGTCACTCTTTTTTCCCTATTGGAAAATTAAGAAAAGGCTAAAAAATCCTTTGTTTTAGGCCTAAACCCGCTCCATTCTTGATAATAAGGCCTTAAGCCCTTTTGGCTTAAAACCTTAGCCCTTTTTCTCCTCATGTGACGCAAAGGCATGACCACGCGCTATTCCCGCAACACCTCCCATCTTAACCCTGACCACTTTCTTCTCTATAGGAACGCACCATCCCCTTACCTTAAGCCCCTTTGCTATTTTTCTTATCCTGCTCCCATCTGTTTTCTTCATGAAGTAGTCTCCACCATCGATCATTCCGATCCGACGGTTGTCGCGTCTTATCACCTTTTAACTCCGCCCAATAGCCTTTCGCTACCCAACAAAATTGCTGATGCTAACACTGGTCCCACTCGACCGCACATCTCTGTTTGTCTCATTCACCTCCCCACCGTCGATTTGGCTCACCCAGATCTGACGATCCCCAAACATTTTCACACGCAATCTACTCCCGTGGTTTAACCACCCATTTTAACACAAAAAATCGGTTTTGCCTTGGACAGGTGTCGTCCATCCAACCGTATTGTGTTCACCACGACTAAAACCACTTACCGCTCGTACCCTGTGCGAATACCAACCTTGTATTCCAAAAAATCACCTTTGCCATTTCGCGCCATTATTTGAATTAATCATAGTTCTTCATGTTTTCGCCATGGATATCCCCTATACTACATAATTCCCTTCCTCTACATTGCTCCATAACCCCTCACCAATGCCTCTGAAGCAATTTTATCCAGAAAATGCAAGATTTATTAATGTTTTATGTTGAGTTGTAGGTTTAATGGCAAATAGATTAGCCAGCCCTCCCACAGCCAGAGCAGTAGCAAGAAAATCCCAGGATGACAATCCTCAGGGAAAAATCATGAAGAAAATGAGGTAGAAGGGTTTGAGTTCAAGGGTTTGATCAACGTCTCATGAGCGTTGATTAAGTGTAACCCTCCAGCGCAGAAAGAAGCCAAGACACTTGTACACAAAAGAAAAACAAAGAAGATCAGTGAAAGATAATGGTTAAAGCCTAGATCTGAAGATTAAAGACTTAACCTGTGAAGGTTAAAGATAAAGCACAATTAAAGACAAATTAATAAAAGATGAAATAGTCAGAAAGTGACAAAGCAGAAGATAATTAAAGAAGGCTTAAAATCAATATTAGTGGCTTAATCAGAGTTTAAAGGGATATAATTAGACAGATCAGAAAGAAGAAATGTTTCGAATGCCAAATCAGTGGAACAATTAATTCTCCAAAAGAATCAAAATGCCACCTACCAGCCTAATTTACCTCAAAAGACACACAAAGTTACTCCAAGTCAGAGATATTTCCAAATAATAGCTCATAAGTTATTTCCAGCCTACCTAAAAAAGCTTAAAAGTCAACAAAAGCCACTAAGTAGTTCAAAAAGTTAATGTAAACGTAGATATACATAAATACATTTTGCCTTGGGCCTTGCATGGTTTCAAAGGTCAAAAAAAATTTACTCTATCATTAATGAACCATTAGAGACCCCTCTTTCACTCCACCTCCTCATTTACCTATAAATACTGTATGAGGAGTTTATTGTTGGTTGGTTGGTTGTTAGATGAATTATTATCAAGTGTAAATAGTTGTTGAAGCTGCTGAAGTGCTGTGATGTAATTGAAGAATAATAGGCTAAGAAGAGAAGTTAGAGCTGTAAAGACCTGTTAGACCTAAAGAATGTAACTTTTTTGAACATCAATAATACAAGCTGATTCATGGGATCCTGGTCTATGTTAATGGTGATGTTATTCCTCATTGTATTTTTTTTTCGTTATGTTTTTCATGCTGTCCATTTTCTCTGATAAAGAACAAAAAATTTAGAGTAGGATTTACTGCAAAGTATCCTATTTCTGTTTGAAAGCTTTATCTCTATGTTTTCTTCTAATAGTTAATTTGGGAATGGTTCAATAGAGTATAACTAGTCAAGGAATTTTGGTGAGCCTATGTCTTGTTGTGTAAAACTTGAGACATTGTTCCTAAATGATATTTTCATTGCATGCTAAGTAGAGTCTAAACCAGGGAAGTCTATGGTTAGCCCTGTCCTCTGGTCATGTCTTTAATAGTTGTTTTGAAAGTTTCCCTTTAGAGTATGCCAAAAGCAGGATAGATTGAAATTTCTTACCTGATCTTAGGCTGCCCTTTGTTTCCTTATATGTTTTCTCCTTTCTGAAAGTAGTCTTTTAGATTACTGGATTGTTGTCTAAAAAGTGTGCTTTAGTAAAAGTTTGTCCAAAGAAGTCTACGGTATGCCCTGTCCTTTGTCTTGCTTCAAACCGTTACTTTGAAAGGCTTTTCTTGTTTAGTGAAGTCAATAGATTCTTAATTGGTTGTTAACTTTGCTTCTTTCACAACACTTTAATGTTTCATGCCACAAATCAATCTAAAGAGATCATTTGATATAGATGACTTGCCCCATGGAAACCATTGTAGAACTGTTGTAAAATTAAATCCTTTTGTGACTCCATAGCCCAAATGATTGATATTGTCTTTTGACCTATCCTATCAGCTGAAACATTTTTCAACCTGCTCTCACCTTCACCCTTCTAGTGACCTTTTCATTTTTTTGATATCCATCCCAACCAATCAATCAAACAAACAAGTTCATTTGAGCTTCATAACTAGCATAATATCATAAACAAAGCATAAATATATATCCTTTGAAAACACTTATATAGAGAGATCCCTCTCTAAATCCAGGAAGGCTAGATCCTAGGATTCCAAAGTGGTTCTGATGTGGCCCCTGTACTCTCATAAATTACAGGGAGCCAACATAGTGGCGACCATACTGGGGATATCTACTGAGTAATAGATAACTTCACAACTCAGAAAATCCCATTCCTTAAAATGAATCAAGTGTCTGCCATGAGTGGTTTCTGATTGTTGATGGTGGACAACAACCAATCCTATAAAACAAGTAAAAATCCTCCACCTGGCGACTCCACAACTCCCAAAAGACCTAATGACTCCACTAGTAGAAGACTCTGAACTGGTTGAAAAGATATCGTGACCTCTTTGTTTTTATAAACATGGATTCAAGTATAGACAAAGAAGTAAAACTAGACACATTATTGGATATAATTGATAAAATGATGTATATACTTCATAAGGGACAGGAAAGGTACGAGGCTGATTCAGATGTTGATTATCTAGAGCAACCTATGCCTCCTCCTGATAAAAAACAAGCTCAACCACTACACGATAAAAGCAACAAACAAGATATGCATGTTGAGCAAGATTACAAAGAGAACAATGCAGAATATTGTCAAGAAGGTATTGGTTGCCTACCTATACCTTGTGTTTTACTTTTAAAATAACTTTATGAACAAGCTGCAAACATAAACAAGGAGCAGTGCCCTGAGGAAACAGTCAGCCATCTTGGACTCACAAAATCTGAAATAGGAGAAGAGACAACACAAATAGAGTCTCTACCTTTATGTTATAACTCATTTTAGATTATTAAAGAAGAATGGCATCCCGACAATCTATTAAAAACAACTCATGAATCTCACTTTCAAATTGACTATCACAAGGATCAAGAAGAGTTGTTTGAGAGTGAAAAATATCGGGAAATAGAAGAAAATCCTCAAAATCCAACCGAAAACACAAGTATTGATTCGCCATCCCTTCTTGGTGAGGCTCAAGAAGACATCCAGCCTCAAAATCAGCCTTCACAAGAAAAGGAAAACTGTTGTGCTCCTATCCAAAGAAAGAGAAGAATGCCTCCTCTTCTAATTGAAGAGGAAATCAATCAAATATTAAACAAACATCCAGCCTCTAAAACTTCATATGAAAAAAATACTCTTGCTCATTCACCTACTAAACTTTGTTGCCAAAAATCAGAAAATAACCTTGTAAATCAAGTTAAAGAAAGACAAACTGATAATCCAATATGTTTAATTGGTGAGATTGTTTACACTGATGATTTTCCAAATTTTGATCAGTCTGATGATGATAACGAGCTCCAAACTAAAACTAATCATGCAGGACAACCATCATTTGATTGGTGTCATGAATTTCACTATCATCAGCTTGAAAGCAGCAATCAACCAATGCAGCCCATCATAAATAGCTTTCACATAATTTGAAATCAGCAATCTATCAGTTGTGATGTTGATGTTGAGAAGAATGAGGAACTTCTTGAGCAAGTTGAAGATAAGAAGCTTTCTCCTGAAAGGGTTGAGGTAATCAAACATACCCTTGCTCAAGAACATAGTGACCTCTTCACAGAGTTCATTCTACTCAATCAGAACATACCAGGACTACAAGAGGACAACGCTGCAATATATGATGAGTCCTCCAGTTCAGATAATAATGAAGATGACGAATAATTTCTTCCTCAAAATAATCTTAAGCTTGAACCAGTGGAGGAAAGAGTAATACTGTTTAAAACCTATCTTTCAAAAAATTATAACCAGGTATTATTTCAAGATCATTATGTTGATTTCCTGAAGACATCTGAAAAGGGAGTAAAAGTTGTTAAGAGCGGTTTGTTGCAAACAACAAGAAAAAAATTTAGCACTACTGCTAAGAAACAAGTGAGATGGGAATGGCCCTTTTGTTTGTACAGTATGCTCAAGGAAATAAGCAAAGACCAATCATGGAATCATCTGATTGTTTGGATGTATTGGAAAAGAGAATTTACCAACTAAATATGTAATCTCCAAGTTAGATTAGGCTAGATAGGAATGCAAATAAGCTCACCCTTGGAGCATTTAGTTTTTTCTTTAATTGTTTTGAAAGAAAAATGAAAGATAGAAAAACAAAGGAAAAAAAGAGAAAAGAGGGCAGATTAAAAAGAAAAAGGTACAACCCCATACCAAAAAAGGGGAAAATTTTGAAAGTGTGCAAGTCTAAATGCCACCACTTTAAATGAAACTATTATTCAGTCATATAGTGTAATCATGAATGAGTAAATTTGAATTTTGTGTTGATAGGTTAGTGAAAACAGATTTTCCAAACAGTATAATCTTGACTTATTAGTAGAATAGATTAGGATAGAAAAATAAATGGTTCAAACTCTGAACCATAAAATTAAAGAAAATATAGCTCTAACAAGATCAAAACTGGAGCTGAAGAATGATATAAGGATGTTTACAAATTTCAGATCTTAAGCCTTCACAATTTTGTTTTAAAATTTTCTGCAAATAAAGTCTATATGCAACTTGTACATAAAGCCATAGGCCCCATAGCAAATCAGACTGTCTAATCCTGATTTGATTGTGTTTTAAATTTCTTGTTTTAGAAATAGAGAATAAAAATCTGTCAAACAGTCTAATCTTGATAGATAGTTAGAATATGTAGAGAAGTACTGATTTCAACTGTTTAATCTGAACTCAAGGAAGAAATAAGGGTAGAAATAGATTAGTTTTCTGCTTTCAAAACAAAAGAATAAATTTATGTTACAAGGGTTTGCATGTCTAAATGCACCCATTGAAGAAAAAATGTTAGGAAAAGTAGGATGAGTAGGTATAATTTTGGGAGAAAAAACATCTGATTATGATATTACAGATCATCTTTTTAAGCAACATGATCATCAAAGAAAAGAAGTTGTCAATGTACAACAAAACATCAAGGCACTGATCTACTTTCTAGAGATTTATCTCTGAGGTACTTGACACCTCCAAGGAGCTGCCCTCCCCAAGTGGATCCACATTTTTTGCCATCTATAAATTTTGTTATATTTAATGATGGCTAAATAAGTCTTCCAGTTTTCAAGAAACAAATTTGATGAAACTTTGTGACTTCTTGAAAACTAATTGTGTTCATTATCTTTCAGAAATCCATTTTATTAATAACCTTCATTCAAAATCATTCAAAGTAGTCCTGTTGTTACTAAATAAGACTGATCTCAAACCTTTTTCCATCATTTTCACTTTCACAATTTCCTCCAAATCCCTCCATCTCACACATTATTCACCTATCCTAACAAATTGCAAATTCCTCTGAAAAAACCTCAATTTTCACCTTCTCTACCCTTCATTTTCCCCAAGAACCCTTTAAAAACCTTATAAAACCATTTTATATGGTTTACGTCACTCTTTTTTCCCTATCGGAACATTAAAAAAGGCTAAAAAATCCTTTGTTTTAGGCCTAAATTTGCTCCATTCTTGATAATAAGGCCTTAAGCCCTTTTGGCTTAAAACCTTAGCCCTTTTCCTCCTCATGTGACCTATTGGCACGACCACGTGCTATTCTCGCAGCCCCTTCCATCTTAACCTCGGTCCCTTTCTTCTCCATAGGACCACACCATCCCCTTTCCTTAAGCCCCTTTGCTATATTTCTTACCCCGCCCCCATCCGACTTCTTCATGGAGCGGTCTCCACTGTCGATCATCCCGATCCGACCGTTGTTGCGTCTTCTCACCTTCTAACTTCGCCCAATAGCCTTTCGCTACCCGATGAGATTGTTGACACTAGCACCGGTCCCACCTGACCGCACATCTTCGTTTGTCGCATTCACCTCGCCACCGTCGATCTGGCTCTCGCAGATCTGACAGTCCCCAAACATTTTCTCACGCAATCTGCTCCTGGGGTTTAACCACCCATTTTAACATGAAAAAATCAGTTTTTCCTTGGACAGGTGTCGTCCATCCAACCGTATCGCATTCACCATGACTAAAACCACTTACCACACGTGCCCTGCATGAATACCACCCTTGTATTCCGAAAAACCACCTTTTCCATTTCAAGCCATTGTTTGAATTCGTTATTGTTCTTCATGTTTTCGCCATGGGTATCCCCTCTGCTGCATAATTCCCTTCCTCTGCATTGCTCCATAACCCCTCACCAACACCTCTAAAGTAGTTTTATCCAAAAAACGCAGGATTTATTAATGTTTTATGTTGAGTTGTAGGTTTAATGGCAAAAAAATAAGCCAACCCTCCCACAGCCAGAGCAGTGGCAAGAAAATCCCAGGATGACAATCCCCAGGGAAAAATCACGAAGAAAACAAGGTCGTAGGGTTCGAGTTCAAGGGTTTGATCAACATCTCATGACCATTGATTAAGTGTATCCCTCCAATGCAGAAAGAAGCCAAGCGGCCTATACACAAAATAAAAACAAAGAATATCAGTGAAAGATAATGATTAGAGCCTAGATCCGAAGATTAAAGACTTAACCTGTAAATGTTAAAGATAAAGCACAGTTAAAGACAAATTAATAAAATATGAAACAGTCAGAAAGTGACAAAGCAGAAGATAATTAAAGAAGGCTTAAAAGCAATATCAATGGCCTAATCAGAGTTTAAAGGGATATAATCAGACAGATCAGAAAGAAGAAATGTTTCGAATGCCAAATCAGTGGAACAATTACTTCTCGAAAAGAATCAAAATGCCACCTCCCAGCCTAATTTACCTCAAAAGACGCACAAAGTTACTCCAAGTCAGATATATTTCCAAATAACAGCTCAGAAGTTATTGCCAGCCTACCTAAAAAATCCTAAAAGTCAAAAAAATCCACTAAGTAGTTCACAAAGTTAATGTAAACGCAGAGTTATACATAAATACATTTTTCCTTGGGCCTTGCATGGTCTCAAAGTTCAAAAAACATTTACTCTGTCATTAATGAACCATTAGAGACCCCCTCTTTCACTCCACCTCCTCATTTACCTATAAATATTGTATGAGGAGTTTATTGTTGGTTGGTTGGTTGTTAGATGAATTATTATCAAGTGTAAATAGTTGTTGAAGTTGCTGAAGTGTTGTGATGTAATTGAAGAATACTAGGCTGAGAAGAGAAGTTAGAGCTATAAAGACCTGTTGGACCTGAAGAATGTAACTGGTTTGAACATCAATAATACAAGCTGATTCATGGGATCCTGGTCTATGTTAATGGTGATGTTATTCCTCACTGTATTTGTTTTTCCTTATGTTTTTCATGCTGTTCATTTTCTCTAATAAAGAAAAGAAATTTTAGAGTAGGATTTATTGCAAAGTACCCTATTTCTGTTTGAAAGCTTTATCTCTATGTTTTCTTCCAATAGTTAATTTGGGAATGATTCAATAAAGTATAACCAGTCAAGGAATGTTGGTGAGCCCATGTCTTGCTATGTAAAACTTGAGACATTGTTCCTGACTGATATTTTCATTGCATGCTAAGTAGAGTCTAAACCAGGGAAGTCTGTGGTTAGCCCTATCCTCTGGTCATGTCTTTAACAGTTGTTTTGAAAGTTTCCCTTTAGAGTATGCCAAAAGCAGGATAGATTCAAAGTTCTTACCTAATCTTACTCTTCCCTTCGTTTCCTTATATGTTTTCTCCTTTCTGAATGTAGTATTTTAGATTACTGGATTGTTGTCTAAAAAGTGTGATTTAGTAAAGGTTTGTCCAAAGAAGTCTCTAGTATGCCCTGTCCTTTGGCTTGCTTCAAACAGTTACTTTGAAAGGATTTTCTTGTTTAGTGAAGTCAATAGATTCTTAATTGGTTGTTAATTTTTCTTCTTTCACAACACTTTAATGTTTCATGCCACAAATCAATCTAAAGAGATCCTTTGATATAGATTACTTGCCCCATGGAAACCATTGTAGAATTGTTGTAAAATTAAATCCTTTTGTGACTCCATAGCCCAATGGATTGATACTGTCTTTTGACCTATCCTATCAGCTGAAAAATTTTTAAACCTGCTCTCACCTTCACCCTTATAGTTACCTTTTCCTTTTTCTGATATCCATCCCAACCAATCAATCAAAAAAACAAGTTCCTTTGAGCTTCATAACTAGCCTAATATCATAAACAAATCATAAAGATATATTCTTTGAAAACACTTATATAGAAAGATCCCTCTCTGAATCCAGGAAGGCTAGATCCTAGGATTCCAAAGTGGTTTTTATGTGGCCCCTGCAGCATTTATTCTTGCCATTCTCATAAATTACAGGGAGCCAACAAGGTCTATCCTTGCAGTTTCTTTAGGACAAGCAACATTTGCAAGAGGAGAATTGTAATATTCCAAAATTATCATGCAGCTAATTGGAATATTATTTTTTTCTTTTGTCATTTAGATAGAACAATAAGTGGGTAAGGAGACCCATAAATATCTTTAGTAGGAATAAAATCCTTGTTAATGAGAAAAGCGATCATCTTAACAGCTAGATAAATCACCTCCATGTGTGAAAAGGGGCTAAGCATGTGGACAAGGTCAATGTTGACCAAATCAACAACGTTGGTATTGAGAGAGTGGATCATTAATGGGAAACAACGTAATGTTAATGGGAGAAAGTATCCATGAGAGTAGTGGCTTTAATGAGTGGGACCCAAGGAGAGAAGGCTCAAAATGCATATAAGGAAGGGCAAGGCAGCCATAGAGGTTATGTTAGATGATTATTGATTTTGATATTTTTAGATTTGGATTTTTTAGGTGACATTTCTATGAATGATTTTGTTGTTTAGTAGGGTCTTCTGTACTGTTTAGTACAAGGGTGTCCCAAGTAGGAATCCCACACTCATCCTCAGGGGACTTCAAGTGCATACTGAGGAGATATTATTGAGTTGTATAGTCCACATTTAGGCATCAGACCAAGCTTTAGTCTTCAGCTACAACGCAGTTTCTGTTCAGAGTTGTGTTGTGTTGTAGGGTGTTGGAGTAGAGGATTGTTAGGGCCACTTTCAGTGTTTTTTTTTTTTTCAGTGGAGAGGCATCCTTTCCTTTGGGAGGCTAGCAAGGAAGGTCCAGGATCTTCATTTGATATTTTGGCACCAGGCCAACCTATTTCCACCTCCTACAACGTAGTTTCCCTCAAGAACTGTGTTATTTCAGTGAGCATTTGCAGGGGATGCTTTAGTGCTTCAGCTGGAGGGTTAGATCTTCAGTGTTTGGATCATCCTTTTACTTGGAGGATCTATTGGAGGAGATCTATTCATTTGTATATAAGTTTCAGCCACCTCCATCTAGTTATTCAGTTGTAGCTGCAATTCAGCCCTAGCGCTACATTCCGGCATTTTGCATTTTTGGTTATTTCTGGAAACCCTTTCTGGGTTGTCTAGGAAAACTATTTGGGAGCCCAGATCTTCATTCTTGGCATTATTTGAGCTATATAACAACATATCCATATTTTTGTATCCTTCCTATAGTTTTTTATGCTCTAAAACTGCATTGTCTTGGCTCAAGACATTTGTATAGCAGTTATTTTTCATGTATTGGCATATTTGTTGATGGGAAGCCTGTGTTGTATTGCTTGAGTGACTTGATTCTCAAAATTTTGTGTTCCTCATGGTTGATATGCTTAATAATATGGCTTTACATTTGTCTCACATGTTGGTGTATTGATGTATTCACTGTAATTTCCAGTATTTTGTTTTATATTCATGTCTTTTCCATTTTGGGATATTACGGAACAAGATTGTAAAATGATGGACATAAAGCTACAAAAAAGCTGAAAGTTAAAAAAAGGGATGTTCCCTTCCCCTTCTTGTCTCCACCAATCTCAAAAAATTTCAACGCTGCAAAACCATGAAAGCCAGACGAAGGCATTTGCCCATGTTATATATGTAATGTGATTACAACATTCTCGTAAGGCACAACATCGAAAAATATGACATAATTGAATAGAAAAATAACTGAAAAGATAAAAACTGTTAAAATCTCACCTTGATCACATGTTGAGAATAACTCTTGCAAGACTGACATTGCAGCTTCAACACAATATTCTTCGTTTTTTTTTCCTAGTAAGTCAACAAATTGAAATTTTATCACATCAGATTCATTGTAGACATTTAAAAAGGTAATATGACCAACACTTGAAATATTCCAGGTTCAACACTCATTAAAATTTTCATTTACATTCTTGTGAAACATAGGTATAGGTAACATTACAAAAAATGATAATGCTGGCGACAATTTAGAAAATTTTTCGATGGTAGAAACAAAGGAAGTGTTATAGGAGCAGGGGATAAAAATTCTCATAAACTTCATTGATATCTTAGTTTGAAAACTCTTTCCTTCTAACTGATGCAAATATAGAGCATTGTCAAAACAAGTGCATGCAACTGGAAATCTCAAGAAATTGCCAGGGAAAAAATAATTTTTTATTGTGAAATGCAATAAAAATTTAAGATATTACATAGTTAACTTGATCACATTGAGAGCATATATTTACAATGAAACTTGGATCAAGTTTGCTTCAAGGGAGAGTGTGTTTATTGGAGAATAACAAGGAGTGGAGTGAGTGATGAACACCTAAAGGAAACAAGGGCCATTAACAAAATTTTGTCAATGTGCTCACCTTCTATTCTCTTTTTCACTTCAGTCCTCAATGTGCTTCTTATTTCTTAACAAGTCTTTCTCACCTTGGTAGATGCTTCATCTAGGTTGTCTCTTTCTATGAACCTGGTATTTAGGTATTTATGGTCCTTATTCACATGGACTTTCTCTTTGAGATTTTTCAAGCTTCAATAGCTGAAGGGCTTCTTCTTGTCACCAAATTCCTCTTTTCATTTTTAGTCTTCTTCTTGCTGCTACCTATAGGAATACAAGGGTATATATTTTCCAAGATCTTTTCCTCAAACCCTTAGCAGGGGTAAACTTTCTATTTGGTAAAAATGTTATCAAACACACTCATCCATCTTATCACAAACTTGAGGAACCTTCCACTTTGACGAAAACATAAGACAGAACTTTTATGCTCCATTCTCAGACTTCAACTATGACTTTGATTACACTTCTTGGTGGTTTAGACATCTTTAATAACCTCAAATGCACTAAATACCTCTAATAAAAGCTCAAAAAAAAATTTGGTTGAAGAAAATACAACCACAATTTTTAAATATCATAGACTGGTTATAGGCTATACAGTCCTAGTTTCATACTCTGTACAGGTCACTGCTATCAAATATTGGAGAATAAAATCATACACATGCAACCAAATCTGAGAAAATTCCATTGGTTAAATATGACAAGTTTGATGTGTGAAACATAGGGTTGGCTTCACACAATTTACTAGAACCGAGAACATAAAAACACAGAAGTACACAAGTTTAAGAGAGTTTCACACCTTGAAAATAGTTGTAAAAGTTCCTCAAACTTTCCTCTATCTAATCCAAGAAGACAACATCTCCAAATGATCCTCTCTGGCCCGAGACATAACTCTACATGATTGTATCTCTTGATGGAAAATATAGCACTTGAAACTAGTCTCGCTCCTATCTTTCCTACCTTGGTTGCTTTCTCCTTTGTTTCTACCCCCTTTGTTGGGTCAACTGAACACATGTTCGATCAATCTCTCTATTCAATATCTCAATTTTACTCTTTCAATATTATTTTGTCTTTATGTATGATGTTGTGACCCAAATGATGGTTAGCATGCTTATCTGACCCTCTTCCTTCTCAGTAACAAATCTGGATTTTTTCCCACATTTACCCGTTCTTGTGGCTGAACGTGTTTCATAGTAACAAGCATGCATGTTGTTTCCCTTTATTAAAGGACCAAAAAGCCAAAAAAAAATTTGAATGAATGTGCTGCTATGTGTGTTTTTGGCTCAATGGGAACATGATGGAAGTGGTGGTGATTCTATGCACGCGTTTTCATCCCCCATGCCCAAGAAGTTGTTGATTCTACGTGTTTACCAGTTTGAACTTAACAAGTGGTGATTCTATTTGCATGAAAAAATTCTCATACCCCATCCATGAAGGCTTTAATTTCAATCCTGATCCTGTTTAGAGGACTACTCAGCCACTTAAAACCCAAATTTCTATGGATTTCACAAAGTAGAATATGCATCCAAGACAAATAATCAAGGAATGAAACAATTTCAACTCCGGTATATGATATCACATGGCCTCTCCACATTAACAGATGTTCAACTCAGTGATAACACAACATGAATACTGAAATCACTTCCACAACACTTTGTGCTCCTCAATGGAATAATTATCTTCCATCTTGGAATCAAACTCTAGGTTCAGCAGGGCGTCGATTAGTTCAGCATTCAGGTGTTCAGCATTCAGGCATTTAGCTTTCAGGCGTTTAGGCGTTCAACATTCAGTAGGGCGTCGGGCAGTTTGGCAAGAACGAGTCAGGTTCAACCCGATTTTGCATGCAGAACCGTGACAACGCGTTCGAAATAGTGATTCGAAGGGTGTATTTTTTGCAGGCTGGAATAGGGAGGCTGGGCGAAGGGTGAAATTTTTTTGAGGAAGGAATTGAAATTAAAATTAAAAATTAAATGTAAATAATAGTATTTTTTAAAAATTATATAAATTATTAAATAAAAAATTGAATATAAATAAATAAGATATTTTGTATATAAATTATTTAATATGTAAAACTTACAACTTTCCACACAGATGACCCGACCCAACCCAAACCCAACCCGAACGCGTTTCCTTGGGCGCCCTCACACGGCATGACCTGACCAACCCGAACTAAGGTACAAGGGAGAAAACGGAAAATGGGTCACACGAACATGCACATTAAGGGACACGTATGATCACAAGTTATCATTTTTGATACAACCTCCCTCACACGACCCAACCCGACCCGACCCGAACGCGTTTCCTTGGGCACCCTCACACAACACGACCCGACCCGGCTGAACGAAGGCAGAAAGGAGCGCCAAATGGAAAACAGGTCGCACGAACGTGCACAAGGCATACGGGTGATCACAACTTATAATTTTTTATACGACCACCCTCAAACGACCCGACCCAACCCAAACAGAACATGTTTCCTTGGGTTCCCTCACACAACACGACTTAACCCGGTCGAACGAAGGCACAAGGGAGCTAACGGAAAATGGGTCGCATGAACATGAACAAGCCACACGGGTGGTCACAACTTAGAATTTTTTATACGGCCACCCTCACACAACCCGACCCGACCTAACCCGAACATGTTTCCTTGGGTGTCCTCACACATCGCGACCTCACCCAACTCAAACACGTTTCCTTGGGCGCCCTCACACGACCTGACCTGACCCAACCCACTCGAATGAAGGCACAAGGGAGAAAATGGTAAATGGGTCACACGAACATGCATAAGACACATGCGTGGTCACAACTTGGCATTTTTGATACAACCTCCCTCACATAACCTGAGCCGAATGCATTTCCTTGAGCGCCATCAAACAACACGACCCAACCCGAATTCGTTTCCTTGGGTGCCCTCACACGACTCGACTCGACTCGACCCGCTCGAACGTGTTACCTTGGGCACCCTCACACAACCCGACCTAACCCGAAAGCGTTTCCTTGGGCACCCTCACACGACCCTACCTGACCCGCCCAAACGAAGGCACAAGGGAGTAAAAGGAAAACAGGTCACATGAACATGCACTACAAGGCACATGGGAAATCAAAACTTATCATTTTTGATACGGTCTCCCTCACACGACCTGACCCGAATGCGTTTCCTTGGGTGCCCTCACACGGCACGACCCGACCCGCCCGAGCGAAAGCACAAGGGAGAAAACGGCAAACGGATCTTATGAACATGCACAAGGCACACGGGCGGTCACAACTTAGCATTTTTAATACGACCGCCCTCACATGACCCGACTCGACCTGAACCGAATGCGTTTCCTTGGGCGCCCTCACACAACACGACTAGACCCGAATGCATTTCCTTGCGCACCCTCACACGACCCGACCCGACCCAACCTACCCCGCCCTGAACGCATTTCCTTGGGTGCCCTCACATGACTTGACCTGACCCAAACGCGTTTCCTTAGGTGCCCTCACACGACCCTACCTAACTCACTCGAACAAAGGCACAAGGGAGTAAAAGGAAAACAGACCACACGAACATGCGCCACAAGGCACACGGGCAGTCACAACTTAGCATTTTTTATACAACCTCCCTCACACGACCTGACCCAACCCGCCTGAACAAAGGCACAAGGGAACAAATAGAAAATAGGTCATACGGACATGCACAAGGCACATGGTGGTCACAACTCAGCATTTTTGATATGTGCACCCTCACACGACTCGACCCCGCGACCCGCCCGAAATTTTACCTCTCGCTTTCTTCATTCTACCTTTTCCCAACAGGTGCTCCCCTTAAAATGTTTTGATGGATTTCATATCCCAAATGAAATCCACAACATCCATATTTGGCGCAACTAATATAGGAAGATACTGACTAATATACACCATGGATTCATATACCACATATCCCTCCACCATAGAACCCTCAAGTCGTGCTCTTTGTCTAACCAAAGCCTTCAAGGATTTCAAGTGCCTCTCCGCCATTCACATTGACCTTGTGTGTAATGGTACACACATTTCAATCTCCTCAACTTGGTGTATCAAGTAGTGTTCTTGTGCATTGGAAAATGTTGGAGGTACATACTTTTTTATTTCACACATTAGCCGAGGAATTTCTCTCTTCCAATACATTATTTCATCTTGATGGATTTATTTCAATGAAAACCATATGAAAATCATTACGCAAGGTTATTTCAATGAAACACAATATATATTACATTACAAATAAATTAACACATCATGTCATTAAGTACAAAAAAAAATTCTAGCGAGATTTTGCGTTTAAATCAAAACTACTTACCGCATGTATTTACCAAGACAATATATAACTTGTTTGACATTGTTGTCGAAGTCATTTGGGTGAGATACAGGTGGAACATACTATAACCATAAAAAAATGAATCATTATTGGTTTCCAAATTAAAAATAAAATAAAATTATAAGTTGTATTCAAGCAATAATATACAAAAATGTATACCAAAAAAATTACCTTAACAAAGGTATGCCAAGCATGTGTTTTCACCCCACCGAAGTCACCTTTCTTCGTTAAGATATTATTTATGTTTGAAGAAAAACCTGTTAGAAATTTAATTCTTCTAACGACCTCTTTTACATCATTGCTTTGTTGCTCTGTTAATAACCATTGAATATTATTATAATTTCTACCTCCATTGTTATTTGATTAGTCGATCACACTTTTCATTGCATGATTCATTTTCTCAATGTCAGCACAAATTTTTTCAATTTTATCTCTATCATGTGCACCATCTATGATTCACCATAACGTTTCTGTAACATTCTTCCCGATATGCATTGTATCAAACAAATGAGCTATTTTTAGGTCCTCATAGTAGGGCAACCTTGCGAATTGAGAAGGATACCATTTCATTCGAGGTGGAAGTACAATATTAGTACCTTCAAGATGACAACCTTGATATTAAAGAATAAAATAAATCAGAAAAATAATTATCAAATACAATAAAATAAATTCAATAATTAAAACAAAATTATAAAACATTGCATAATATATATATATATATATATATATATATATATATATATATATATATATATATATATATATATATATATATATATATATATATATATATATATATATAGACAAATTACATACCTTGATGATTATTAATTCTATTATATTCCAACATCCACAACCCAGGTGTCATTCTTTATGGTCTTAATCCAGTTTCTTCTTTATCATTGAAAAGATGCTTTTCAGTAATACAATACCTATGGTTCCTAGAGAGGAAGTGATTAAACTCATCAAGCACCATCTTTTCTAAATCTACCTAATGACGATACTTCATCTTAGGGCCACAAATTAGACATGAAAATATACCCTTAGTTTGAAGACCTGCAATAGATGGATCAATGACAATTATACAATGAGATCAATTTAAAAACATGCAATATGGTATATCTAATTTACATAATTATATATGTTAGTCATCATTAATTTTTACTTGTTTAGATGACTAAATTATTTTTCTTGGATTTCTAGAAACAAAATTCAAGAATCATGTGAGTTCTAGAAATCTCCTCAAAGAGAAATTTTTAACTATCCCTCTTCTCAGCCAAAGCATGGCCAATCTATCACCCAGATAAGACCAAATCCTAAACTGATGTCCCTCACTCACTATGTTTTCCACCTCTTCCTATAACACACTCTCTCTTTTTTCCTAAGCCCTCTATTTTCATACCTTTTTTCGCCAAGTAAACCGAAATTTTTCCCCTACTCCCCAAGTGCCTCAAGCAATGGTGGTTTCAAAAATCCCTTTCTAAAGCCCTTTGAAGTAAAACAAGGTTTTCTAGTTGTCTAGGATGATAATGCATAATAGAGTCTCAAAAACCCTGTCTCCTCATCCAAACCCTTATTCAATTTTTCAATCAAAAAACCTATTCCAAGGGCATTACAATAAGTCAAATATGGTCACCTAGGTTATGCACTATCATGGTTCTGAATTCACTGTTTCCACAGATATTCAGAGGTGAAGTAAAGAGAACAAAAGAATGAAGCTTATCATTGTCTAAATAATATCAAAGACCTCTTAAGATATCCTCTCGATCAAGTAGTAAGCCTGCAAAGGAGCAATTTACCATGTCCAAGAATTTCTACAGGAATGTTTTGTAAATGGTCAACAACAGAAACAGAGCTAAAGAAGAAGGCATAAAAAACTTATAAAGGCATCCACAACTGGTAGCAAGATAAAAACAGGCTTAATTTTACAAGGAAGATCATGATCTCATGAGAGAGTGTTATGAAGTGCTACCTATCCAAAGGTCCATGCAGGTCCTAAAAGATAGTGGCACATAAGCAACACTGTACATCAATCATAAAGATCATTAAAAATTTGTTTTGCTTCAAGCATGAATCTTGTAGAGGGACAACTTCCCTTTTCTTACATTCCTGCAAAGAAGACCAAAAGTCCATCAGATTAGCCATGAGGTAAGGTAAAAGAGGAGGATCATCACAAGAAAACCACTCACAACCAAGAAGAAAGCAGCAAGGTATGTGTTTTATGAGAATCAAGATTCATGATTGTTTTGACCAAGCAATAGAGCAATGCTAAGGTTACAAAGGCAAAGAACCCCTAAAAAAACCCTTCAAATGATCAATGAAGGCTTTTAGACATAGATAGTGAGTTTGATAAGTGTCCCTTTGAGAACTTAGAAGATAACACTGTTTATTTTTCTAAAGTATCCCTAAAAACTCAGAAGCTTGGGAAGATAGACAAAGATGGTAAAAATAGCGACAAAGAAACCTCCTTCATCACAGCAAATGGTTTCAAGGTTTTTCAAACTATCTTATAGGGTTTTGGCAGACAAGCACTAACTCCACCTCAGCAAAAGGTAATATCAGAGGTTTTAAACAAGATCAAGAAGTGTAGACATGAAGATCAAATACTCCACTACACCAAAGGCAGAAAGATGATGAATAGTATTAGCAAGAAGAGGTAAGAAATGTCAGTTCAAAAGTTTTTTTCTCTGAAAAACAATTAGAGAAATCTTCAAGTGGCCAAACGGCACAAAAATGGGTATAAATCACCAAAGATAGCAACTATGATAAGCATGAGTCATTGTTTGATAAAGCAAGTTGTCCAAATTCAAAAGAAACAATGATCAAAGTGACCTAAAAACAAACACATATACCCCTAGTTTACTGCAGAGCAGTGAATTCCCAACAAGGACCTCTATCAAATGAATACTCTGCAAAAAGATGATTAAGACATAAATAACACTTCGCAGAGCTGACAAAGGTGTTTTTCCAATAGAAAGGATGACAAGGTCAAAGGAAAGAATGTTTCAAATACAGAATATCTATCAAAAGGAGAAGTGGCAAAAATGATGAGTTTGCTATGTATAGGTATTAAAGTCAAAAACAATTATTTTTCCAAAAAATGGCTGAAAGGCATAGGCTTGGTGTCTTCAGGAAGGTTTTCAAAATTAAAAAGAGCCTTAAGAGGCTCCCAATAGTGAAAAAAAAAGGAAAATGTTTTGATCAAATTGCCCACCTACAGGACCATAAGCAAACAAAGGCACAATGAGAAAAAGTGAAAAGAAATGAACATTATTAAAGTGGGTTGTATTTCTAAATTTCCAAAAAAGTATAAAACCTCTACAAAGCAACATCTCCTCGCTCCTTTAGTCATTTACACACATAGTGAGGGTTTTCAAATTTTTCGCCGAAGTCCTCGGGAAAAAATTTCTGGGCGCTACACTCCTGTAGAGTCACGCTGCGCTCCTGTAGTGTCTCCTTGTGTTAATTTACATTGCACGCTTGAAGATTGGTGTTGCACTCCTGTGGTTGTGCCCAATGTTCAGACCTCTACACGACACCATGTTTAGGGTGACCTGAGCCGCCCGACCATAGTGCTGCGCTCTTGCCACTGATTCAAACGCTAAATGAAGGCATGTTCAGGGTGACCCGAGTCACCTGACCAGGGTGCTATGCTCCTGCCACTGCTCCAGACTCTGCACGACACCACGTTCAGGGTGAACCGAGCTGCTCGACCACTGTGTTGTGCTCTTGCCACTACTCCAAACTCTACACGACACCACGTTCAGGGTGACCCGAGCCACCCGACCACCGTGTTGTGCTCCTGCCACTGCTCCAAACTCTGCACAAATGCACATTCAAGGGTGACCCGAGCCGCGCGACCACCGTGCTGCGTTCCTGCCACTGTTTTGTAGCCTAATTTTTAAGCCATTTTCTCTACTGTGGAGGCACTTCAAGAGGTATTTTGAACCTTTTCCTGCATATGCATGGTTTTCTAAAGATAAGGCCACTAATAAATTTGAAAATTGGTGTTAGAGAAAGCAGGGAAATACTTAAAAAACACTTCGCCTACACTCTGCTAATGCCTTGACCTAGTTAGAAAACTCATCATCTCCTTTAACCTCTTTCCACATCATTTCAATAGCAGTGCCATTTCTCTTTAAGGATCTTGAGGTAGGGGTAAAGAAAAACAAAATGTCTGAAGAAGAGAATGTTGACATAGATGAGGAAACTTAAAGGCCTAAAAAGCAGCAAAGAAAGGGAGGGATGCCAAATAGGTTTGAACCTATAAAAATTGAAGAGCTTATAACCTCCCCTACTATTTTGTCCTATTTTCAAGATTTGGGCTTCTATGAATTCTGTAAAAAGGTACAAAATCTCCAGAGTCACCCTTAGTTGACCAAGATCTTTGCCCTAAACCTTCATAAACATCAAGTACACCTAGCCGGGGTAAAATTTGAGTTGATCGCCTATGCCATCTCTAGGGCCACTGGAATGCCTTGCATAGGAGAAAGGTGGTTCAAACAAAAGCATTTGGACCTAAGCCACTATTGCCCATTCTTGAAACCTATTTTTCAAGCTGACTGTAAAACTATGTTCCCCTTCTCTCATCTATTGGACAGATATGCTCACCTAATGAAGATCATCATGAAATACTTCACTTGTGAGGGTAGGTTCTCCAGAGTCTATTCATACCACATAAGGCTCCTCATGCACTTCACCAAAACCAAGCTACTACACATGCCCTACTATCTTTGCAAAAGTATTCAGAAAATGTCTTCCATCATGCAAAAAAGGCCTCCATCCCAACAAATGTCAAGAGTTTTTCATCATTCCCTTATCAAAGTGATTGTCTCACACCAACTAGAACAACAAGGCATCCCTTGGGAGGTTTTCATCGCCCACGATGATTTCACAACTCCACATCCCACTCCTCTGCAAATTCTACCATCATCATCTCAAAATCCTCCTCACACACCTCCATCACCTTCCACTGACCTTGGTTCATCTTCTTCACATGAATCATCTCCTCAAATCGACCTTCCTCATTCACCTTCCCCTAGGAAATCAGAAAATGAAGAAAGCAGTGATGGCCAAGAAGAAAGGAGTGATGGCCAAGAAGAGAGCAGTGATGGCTATGAAGAAAGTAGTGATGAAAAAGAAGAAAACATTGAGGGAAAGGATTATGAAAATGAAGAAAAAAGTGAAGAAGAAGAAGGTGGCACAGAGGGAGATAGCCAAGAAGAAATTAACAATGGCAGTGAAAAAGTTGAGTGTGTTGATAAAGAAGAAGATAGAGTTGAAATTAGTGAACCCCATAATGAGAAAAAGAGCCAAAACAGTGGGTCTTATGATAAAGACAATGACACTAAAAATACATATGAAGACAATGGGGGGGAGGCATATGAAAGCCATGAAGAAACCAAAAGTGATAGTGACAAGAATGGCAAAGACAACCAAGAAACAAATTTTCAAGTTGTTTTTTGTAGGCAAGAAAATGATGACAAAGGGCCAAATAATGAAGATAATGAGCAAGGAAGTGAAGGAGAGATCAACCAAAGGAACTCACCTAGTGAAGAAAGAAATGACCCTCACAGTGATGGGAAGACTAATGAAGGTACCTAAGACAGTGACCCTACAAAGAATGCAAACAATGATGCAAAGTATCAATTTGACAATGAATATAGTGGGTCAAAAGATGAGGAAGAGGACAGTCATGGAAATGAAGATGTGACCAAAAAAAATAAAGGCACCTCTAACATTGCAAAAAAATATGAGGACAGTCCTAAGGATCTTGATAGTGATGATTGCACAAAGGATAGTGAAGATTCTGATCAAAAGGGCATCCAAGAGCAAGATAAGGAAGATGCACACCTGAGAGATCATCCATGAAGAGAAAAACAACCCGAAGGTCACTAGTGATGAAGCTTTGCGAGTAAAACTTGTTGCACCTTTCACCTTTACCTATCAAAGAGGAGAGAGGCATGTGTTTGTTGCCTCCAAAGGGAAAGGGGCCATGCACTCCTCCTCAACTCCAATGAAAGACAAAGGTAAACAACAAGTGAAAGAGGAAGTGAACAATCATGAAGAAGAAAGAGAATTTGAGCTCATTCACATAGACAGTGATGAGGAAAGTGATACAATAATAGTAAAATCTCTTCTAAAAGACCGGAATGCACAGATCAAAGACTTGGAATTTGAGTTAGAAAGGTCTAAGGATCTCATTCACTTTTTGCAAATGCAGAACAAATAAATGAGTGCCCAACTGGCCATCTATGAAGCAAGGGTGCTCAAATATTAGAAAGAGGATCAAAGGTCACAAGTGCAGTTGGAGGAATACATGGGCGCTTATGAGGAGGATAGTGGTGAAGAAGGACAGACTATAAAGATACCTAAGGCCATGGGTCTTAGGAAAGCATTGGCAAAATAGAGAGAGGAAGAATCAGCCCAAGCACAACAAATTCCCCTTACCAAACTCCTTTCCATGGAAATTGAGCATAACAGGGAATCATGGCTTGAGAGAGCCAACATACATCTAGAGGCCAAACTGGAGAAGGCCAACAAAGACTTGAGCTTGCAAAGGAGAATGACTGAGCACTATAAATGGAGAGATCACTTTGCAAGGAAAAAGCTCAAAATTGCCCAAAATGAGGGCCCGACACCAAATGATGAAAAATACCAAGCTAGGCTTGGAATTTTGGCCCAAGTTTTTATGCAGGTCTCCAACAACCCATGAGGCACCTACCTACCAATTTTGAGAACAACTGAACAATTTTTTGTTTTTGCAAATTTTGAGGCTAGGAGCGCAGCACACCATATGTTGCACCTTTTCCTAGGGCATATTAAAGAGGAGAAGCTTAAATTTTTAGATTCCCCATCATTATAGGAGTATGCTCACCAAATTTCAGCTCAATTGGAGTTGTTTTGACCCCCCAAAAGGGTCAAAAACACTCATTCTTTCACCTTTCTGCCCACTTTTCTGAGCATGTGCTGCGCTCCTAGAAGTATTGTATTTTTCCACTTTTTGAGAAACTTTCAAAGGTCAGATTGAAAAACTAAAGGTAGATATGGAACTCAGACTTCAATTTTTTTCCAACAAGCCATCTCGAAGCCTTTTTCGACATCGGGAAGGCCTCCAAAACACTACTGCAAAAAGGCCTATTTCTGCGCTGCGCTCCTGGCAAGTTTTCAAATTTTTGACACAGTGTGTTGCGCTCCTGTGTGTGACTGGGAAGAATGTGCGTTTGGAAAGTTTTCTTAGTCATGTCAAGCCTAAAAGTCAATTTTATTTCCATTTATATTCAGAAAAGATATTTATTAGATATTTTTGTGCCTTGGGCTTTAGAAAGCCTCAAGGACAACTTAGGATATTTCTTTTGGGCCAATAGGCTTCTAGATACTCTCTTTGGCTCTCCTCTTCCTTTTTTTTTATATAAGTCATGAGGATTCATTATAAATATTTGGGACTTGATGTGTTTAAGAGAAATACATGGTTTTATGAGCTTGGAGAAGAAATTGGTTTTATGAAATGAATGAATGGCTTGTTTGGCTTGATGATGGAGAAGCATGTTTGCAGGATTCCATAGTTTGGTGAATGGTGATGTTTTTTTAACATGTTAATGTTTTCTTGTCCTTATTTCTGTTTCATTCTTCTTGGTTGCTATAGATTAGCATTAGGGGAATTTTGAAGTCTAAAATGGGCCTCCTAAGGAAAATGTACGATCAAAATTCACTTTATGAGAACCAATCACATTTTAGGATATGATATCATCCCTAATGGTTGAGGTGGCATTGCTTGAGTTAAAGGTACTTACTTGTCACATTCTAAACGGTGGATTAAAACTAATAGTTAATCATGGTAGTGCTCTAAGTACTTTTAAAGTCAAAGTAAAGTACTCATAATAAATGTCATTTCACATTTTTTGAATAAAACTATATTATTTTCATTTCATATTTCTTGAAAGAAACAATGCATATCCCTATATATCTATTATATTATTTTTATATAGTATATTAATTACATGTTATTATACAATTTAAATAATATAAATTTTAATTAATAACATATAATATAAGTAATAATTTATAAATTTATATTTATATTCTATTTTAATTTACTTAAGTACAAAGGACAAATGCATTAGTTGTTCAATGATAATGATTTTTTCTTGAAAAACTCATTCTTATTTAAAGTCACATCAATACAATTTTTTTATTAATTTTATTTTGGTAGAACTTTTGAATTGAATTTAACTATGGTTACATTGATTGTGGTGCAAAAAGTGAATTGAAAATTCATAAATATTATTTTATTGGTTGAGCTATTATTTTATTATTTCCTTAGGAGGCCCATTTTAGACCTCAAAATTCCCCTAATGAAAGTATAGATCGAGACATGCTCATGGAAGCACCACAAACCTCCTGTTTGTTATAGCCTTGATGTTTTCCTCTTTTAGTTATCTTAAAGAATTCTTGAATGCTCCTTAGGCCCACTAAAACATGTTTTTGTTTCATGAATGGTTATTATGCTAGCTTATAAATATGATTCATGGTATGCCCTGCTTATTTAAAGTTTTCAAAACCCTATCTTGAAGCTTTCCTATGGAATATTGATTGGTTAGGTTAAGAAAAAGAGGTCTCCTTTCGTTCTTGCCCTTTTCCCACGCTTACCAACTTATTTCAGTGTTCCCAATAACTTTATATATGTTTTTTAGGAGTTCCCTCTCCATAAATTGAGTTTTTTGTTTATCTTATGTGTTTTCCCAAAAAGTTGAAGGTGAATTTATAAATTTAGGAGTTCTAATGCTTCTATGTTTCACTGGAATGTTAATCTTACATGTTTATCAATTTGAGTATTGTTCATAGAGATTAATGATTTGACCTACCTCATGAGTTACTACTTCAACCTATATATGTTTAAGACCTCCCAAACTTAATGTTCATTACACCTCATACATCACCTAAAGAATCCATTAACCTTGCTAAATCGGCCCTACAATACACTCTGTTTCATCATTTAGACACCATTGACTTCATCTGACCCCATAGCCCTATTGATTTGATAACCTCTCATTTCCACCTACCCTACTTGATCATCTCACCCCAACCGAAAAAAAAAAAACAAATTACACTTAACAACTAGCCTAAAATCAATAATCCAAAGTGAATAAGTTCACATCCTTCGCATAATAGAGAGAGCCCTCTCTGAGTCTAGGAAGGCTAGGTCCTAGGACTCCAAAGACTGGTTTGATGTTGCCTTGTCGTTTGGTCTACCAATCTACCAAATCACGAGACCACAACATAATAGCAATCACGGTGCGACCTTCTGAGTTCATAACAATCTAAATACCCCTTAGGAATCTAGAATCCCTTCATCAAACAATATCCTATGACTATCACTAACAAAATGGTGTTTATTATGCAACCTCTGATGTCAGTGAAAAACTAAGTATCTCTTAGGACTTCAGAAACCTTCTTCAACTCATAGAGAACTTAACTGATAGCCTAAGAATAGAATCTAGCTTTTCAACAATCCTAGCAAAATGATGACTCAGCTATAGGACACACTTGCAAACCTTAAGGGCTACATATAGAAACTTAGAAAACCCAAAAACATTTCTAGATTGAATATTTATCAATATTGGTGGTGGACCATAGACACTAATCTTCAAAACAACTAAAAATATCCACCTGGCAACTCCACTAGCCTCTAGTAGGCCTTCTAACTTTACTAGTGTCCATAGACCCCTATAAGATTGTGCCGAATCAACCCTGGGATGTCTAGAATCATAGTCACACACTGTTTGAGTTTAACAAACACAAAAGAGGTAAACTTTTCAAAAAAGTTTAAAAAACTTTCAGCCTCTCAAAATTTTGAGTTTGAAATCTGGCTCCATGAAGAATCAATACCAGATCTCATCCGGATCTGAACCCTCCTATTATAGTTGATGACCCAAAAAAGATTTTGTGAAAAACTTCTGAAACTGGAAACTTAGCTACTAATAAGACCATTCATTAAGCAAGCTCTGTACCTAAACAACTTACAGCCTTGCAAGATCCCCAGTTTGACTTGCGCCATACCAAAAACCTTTTTAGAACCAAGTCACAAAGTAGAATCGACCATACTGATCTTAAGCCCATAGACTTACAACAGAGTCCTAGCAGAGAAGTTTCTCCTTCCACACCACCTAATTTCCAAATTCTCCACCACTTTGGCTCTTTTCACCCCAATTCTGCTCAGAATCAAGTTACTGGTCCAAGTACTTCTGCCACACCCATTCACACCTCCACTGCACAAACCACTCCATCTCATATCACAAATCCTCCGCTTGTAAATCCACCATTAGCTCCTATCATGGCAGCATGGTATGCACCCCTTGTGTTACCACAACCATTGGTACCTTTGCCAAATGATTACCAATCTAGAATCCCACACTTCACAGGGGCTGAATCCACTACTGCCCAACAACATGTAGATAGAATGAATGATGCTTTTGACTACATGGAATTAGAAGAGGAAACCATGAATATGAGGATTTTTTCCCAAAGTCTAGGAGGAGAAGCTAAGAAATGGTTCAAAAGCCTAACTCCCAACATCATACATGACCTCCCTTCCTTTACCAAACTTTCATAAACAAATGGGAAATCAAGAAAAACCCTCTTCAGATCCTCTCGGAATATAGCAATCTTAAAAGAAACACAGGGGAATGTGTCCAAGGCTATTGCACTAAGTTCAATAGTGTTTACAACGCACTACCGCCAAACATGAAACCCCCATTAGGCCTAGCCTTAGCTGAATTCCCAGAGGGTTTTGACCCCGACATGGCCTATCAACTAAGAGAAATAGAGCCCCTAACTCTAGAAGACATGAAAAAAGGAGCTATAAGTGTAGAGGCCAACTTAATTGAAAAAAGAGTTAGGCTAAGATCAGAAAAGAGGGTAACATACAAAGATGAAACCATGCCCTCCACCTCCTCATCTGATTCCAATATGGACAACCTTCTTAGGACCATGGAAAGAATGATAGAGAGAATAAGCATAAATGAAAGAGCACCCCCCTAGGGACAACCAACCAAATCCCCAAAATAGGAACCGGAATCAAAATTTTAGAAGAGACCCGCCCCAAAATAGACCAAGGGAAAATGATCAACAAATCAGGCTAGCCTTCCAAGATAACTATGTTGACGAAGGGGAAAGAGATATTGAACAACTAGATGAAAATAATCTAAACTTAATAGGGTCTAATAGTGAGGATGATGTTTTTATTACATAAGAAGAACAAAGTTTTTTCTCCTCAAACCAATCTGAAACAAGCTATGAAGATTCAGAAGACCACAAATTGGGATTAGAAAATGCCATAATGGAAGTCCATAGGCAATATGATCTTAGGAGTAAGAAAAACCAAGACAACTCCAGGAAAAACAACTCAGACACTGCTGTTAAGAAAGCTCTTGAAAACATGCTTAAAAGAACAACATACAATAACAGCACCATGGCTAAGAAAATTGATCCCAACAAGGATAAAACTAGCCAACCAGGTGTTGACACAAGCTGTCCTAGCACATCTACTAGTGGTCCTGAGAAAACTCTACTGACCAAAGCGCCAAATCAAAATCAACAAATTAAAAATGTGGAAAAATTTATGGCTGATAAAATTGATGTAAATATGTCCAAAGCTCAAGTACCTTTCAGTTTTGAAGGAGAGATCGCTAAAATCAAAATAACCATCCCTCTCACTGAACTGGTAGCTCAAGATATGTATCGCTCCCAAGTTTTGAAAGTTTTGAACATAGGAAATGATACCAATACTCTGAATTTGACAGATGATAAACCGGAACTGTTGTTTGGACCCGAAGTAGATGGAAAATACCAAGAAGGATCCATTCCCCCATTCTATGTTAGCCTAAACACGCAAAAAAAAATCCTACATAATGCCATGCTATACTCTGGTGCCTCTCACAACCTCATGCCGAAGGTAGTGATGGAAATATTGGGCCTAGAAATAACTAGGCCCTATAAAGATCTGTATTCCTTCGATTCAAGTAGATTTAAATGCTTGGGCCTGATCAAAGACTTATGTGTCAATCTGACACAAATCCCTACTAAGAGCCTGGTCATGGATATAGTCGTGGCTGACATTCCCCCCAAATATGGCATGTTGTTATCGTGATCTTGGGGAGCTAAACTTTTGGGAAACCTCCAACTTGACATGTCTTATGCTACCATCCCGATTTTTAACCAAACTAGGAGACTCTACCGGGAATATCATATGAATTATATGGTAAGCAGCCTAGATAGAACCAACAACACCCCTATCTATTCCATTCATTCGGACTTGGACTCATTCATATTGTATAATGAAAATGACCTTGATGAGAAAGTGAATGAAAATTGTGAAAATCTAGGCACATTACAACAATCAGATCACTTCCTCTATGATGAGTTCGACAGTCAAAACTATCACGATCTTGAAACACCACAGGATAACAAAACCAAACTTAATTTTCTGCAAATTGGAAATGAAATGTTAGAAACAAAAACCAGTCTAGGACAGAAAACATGTTGCTCAAAGGAAGGAAAAACCACAAAAACACAACTTCCTCCCTTTTCTAATCCAAAAAAAATGAAATACCCTCACAAAACACAAATCTTTGGGAATTTGGAACAAGACAGTATGATTTTTTTACCTTACCTAGATACTTCATCAACCAAGAAATCTTCCCTTTCAGAAAAATTATGAATTTTCACAAATATTGCTATATATCCCAAAGAAATTTTTGCTAAAGTTGATATAAAGGAAGATAGCATGGGTAAACTTAAGAAGCCTGAAATAATTAAGTTGTCTAAAATTTTATCACGACACACAAAACAAAGGAATACAAGATTGTGCAAAAAAATTTAGAATGCTTATGTGTGTAGGCAGGCTAGTCTAAAACCTTGTAACACAACCATTGTTCTAAAAATCCTTCCTTTCAAAAAGAATCAGAAAAATTTTGAGTAGCTGAGTTCACTTAGAAAGAAGGCAAAGGGACATAGGCTTTGTATAGAGTTTAGGTACCAGGAGCAACCCTTATAAAAGAACAAATACCTTTTTACCAAAAAACATCATACTTTACAAAGGGTAGAGTTTTCTAACCAAATCTCATTGCATGACAGTTTTTCATGTTACCATGAGATAATACCACTTCAGATCAATCAGCTCAAAGATTTTTTCGAATTTCCTTGGGACAGTTTCATGCTTAAAAAAATACCTCCCGGGCTAGAAAGTGTTGGAGGTACTCTTCGAAAAACTATGCCTTCATTTTTAAATTTCTCTACTATGGTATACATAGATGACTTCATCATTTGTTTTAAAGATGATAAAGAATACCTTTCTTACCTGAAGAGGATCTTTGACTCAAATAGATTTGAATAGAAAATATCAAAGAAGAAGCACCAAGGGGATCATAGCTTTTTTGAGAACTCTTGGAATAATCCTTATACCATGTTGTCAAATAGAGGTAACTATGTTTTGTATTTTCAAGAGTTGAACGGACAAAATATGTTAGGAGATCCTTTTGAAGACAGGATGCTCAAACACTACTTTTGTCAAGATCCTTAGCTTCAAAATTTTCACTCGTTTTACATACCAATGTGTGAAGAAAAATTCAAAAAGAGAGAAAAATAGAAAATAGGGTCGATTCTAAAGAAAAGGTACAACCCCATACCCAAAAAATAGTAATATTGAAAGTGTACAAGTCTAAACTCCACTAATGGTGCAAAAAAAGAATGTCTTGTTCTGTCATCTAGCCTAATCATGGCTGAACATGTTTTAAATTTTTTGTTGATAAGTTAGTGAAAGAATATGATGGTCAAAACATTGAAGCTTAACTTGTCAAAGAAAATAGATTAGGAAAGAAAGATACTGGTTCGACATGCTCAAAACAGAACCAAGGAGAAAAATAGGGATGAATAGAAAACTATGTATCCTAGCCCTGATTTTTCTAAATCTTGTTTTGTACAAAAATAATATTTGTGTGCAGCTTGTTTTTATGCCACAAACCCATGTTAAATTAGATTGTCTAATCCTGATTTAGTCATATTTTCAAATTCATGTTGATTAGCTTAGTGAATGAATCCCGTCAAATAGTTTAACCTTGACAATTGAACAGAATAGGTAGAGAATCAAAGGAGTTCATCAACCTAATCTGAACTCTTGGAAGAGATAAGTGTAGAAGTAGATAGTTTGTTTTTGCTTTCAAAATAAAAATTTCAATGGGTTTGCCAGTTCAAGTGCACCCAAGGAAGAAAAAATGTTAGGCGAGTAGGTTGGGTAAGTAAAAGTGAAGTTGAACTAATCATGCTTTCAGATTTTCAAAATCACCATTTCAGGGAAAGCAACGGCAAAAGAAAAGAAGAAAATCCACCTAATGGATGAGGAACTAGTCTTCATAAGCCAAATATCTGACATTTTGGATACCTCCTGAAAAGGAGATGCCCTCCCCAAGTGGAGCCACTGTAAGTAATTATTAATTTTTACCTATTTAGATGACTAAATGCTTTGTCCTAGATTTCTCGAAACATAAGTCAAGAATCATGTGGGTTCTAGAAATCTCCTCAAAGAGAAATTTTTCACTATCTCTCTTCTCAGCCAAAGCATGGCCAATGTATCACCCAGATACTACCAAATCCTGAACTGATGTCCATCACTCTCACTATGTTTTCCACCTCTGCCTATAACACTCTGTCTCTATTTGCCTAAGCCCTCTATTTTCACACCTTGTTTCGCCAAGTAAACCGAACTTTTGCCCCTACTCCCTAAGTCCCTTAAGAAATGGTGGTTTCAAAACTCCCTTTCTAAATCCCTTTGAAGTAAAACAAGGTTTTATAGTTGTCTAGGATGATAGTGCATAATAGAGTCTCAAAAAACCTATCTCCTCATCCAAACCCTAATTCAAGTTTTCAGTAAAAAAACCTATTCCAAGGGCATTACAATAAGTCAAATAGGGTCACCTAGGTTATGCACTGTCATGGTTCTGAATTCACTGTTTCCACAGATATTCAGAGGTGAATTCAAGAGAGCAAAAGAATGAATCTTATCATTATCCAAATAATATCAAAGACCTCCAAATATATCCTCTTGATCAAGCAGTAAGCCTGCAAAGGAGCAATTTACCATGTCCAAGAATTTCTGCAGGAATGTTTTGTAAATGGTCAACAACAGAAACAGAGCCAAAGAAGAAGGCCTAAAAAACTTATAAAGGCATCCACAGCTAGTAGAAAGATACAAACAGGCTTAAGTTTACAAGGAAGATCATGATCTCATGAGAGAGTGTTATGAAGTGCTGCCCATCAAAAGGTCCATGTAGGTCCTAAAAGATAGTGGCACATAAGCAACATTGTACATCAATCATAAAGATCATTAAAAAAAAATTGTGGCTTCAAGCATGAATCTTGTAGAGGGATAGCTGTCCTTTGCTTACATTCCTGCAAAGAAGACCAAAAGGCCATCAGATTATCCATGATGTAAGGTAAAAGAGGAGGATCATCACAGAAAACCACTCACAACCAAAAAGAAAGTAGCAAGGTATGTGTTTTATGAGAATCAAGATTCATGACTATTTTGACCAAGCAATAGAGAAATGCTAAGGTTACAAAGGAAAAGAAACCCTAAAAACCCCTTCAAATGATCATTGAAGGCTTTTAGACATAGATAGTGAGTTTGATAAGTGTCTCTTTGAGAACTTAGAAGATAACACTATTTGTTTTTATAAAGTACCCCTCAAAACTTAGAAGCTTGGGAAGATAGACAAAGATGGTCAAAATAGTGACAAAGAAACCTCTTTCATCACAACAGATGGTTTCAAGGGTTTTCAAACTACCTTATAGGGTTTTGGAAGACAAGCACTAACTCCACGTCAGCAAAAGGTAATATCAGAGGTTTTAAACAAGATCAAGAAGGGCAGACATGAAGATCAAATACTCCACTACACCAAAGGCAGAAAGATGATGAAGAGTATCAGCAAGAAGAGGCAATAAATGTCAGTTCAAAATTATTTTTCTCTGAAAAAAAATTAGAGACATCTTCAAGTGGCCAAAGGGGACAAACATGGGTAAATATTGCCAAAGATAGCAACTATGATAAGCATGTGTCATTGTTTGATAAAGCAAGCTGTCCAAATTTTAAAAAAAACCAGTGATCAAAGTGACCTAAAAACAAATAGATATACCCCAGGTTTACTGCAGAGTAGTGAATTCCCAACAAGGACCTCCTTATCAAATGACTACTCTGCAAAAAAGATGACTAAGACATAAATAACACTTCGCAGAGCTGACAAAGGTGTTTTTCCCACACAAAGGATGATAAGGTCAAAGGAAAGAATGTTTCAAATACAGAATATCAGTCAAAAGGAGAAGTGGCAAAAATGATGAGTTTGCTGTGTATAGGTATTAAAGTCAAAACAGTTCTTTTTCCAAAAAAGGGCTGAAAGGCATAGACTTGGTGTCTTCAGGAAGGTTGATAAAATTAAAAAGAGCCTTAAGAGCCCCCCAGCAGTGAAAAAAAAGAAAAATGTTTTGATCAAATTGCCCACCTAGAGGACCAGAAGCAAACAAAGGCACAGTGAGAAAAATTGAAAAGAAATGAACATTATTAAAGTGGGTTGTATTTCTAAATTTCCAAAAAAGTATAAAATCCCTACAAAGCAACATCTCCCCGCTCCTTTGGTCATTTACACACACAGTAAGGGTTTTCAAATTTTTCACCAAAGTCCTTGGGTAAAATTTTCCAGGTGCTGCACTCCTGTAGAGTCATGCTACGCACCTATAGCATCTCCCTATGTCAATTTACACTGCGCGCTGCACGCTTGAAGATTGGTGCTACGCTCCTGCAGTTGTGCCCAACGTTCAGACCTTTACACAACACCATGTTGAGGGTGACCCAAGCCGCCCAACCACAATGTTGCGCTCCTGCCATTGCTTCAAACGCTGAATGAAGGCATGTTCTGGGTGACCTGAGCCACCCGACCAGTGTGTTGTGCTCCTGCCACTGCTCTAAACTTTGCACGACACCACTTTTAGGGTGACCCAATCTGCCTGACCACCATGTTGCACTCCTACCACTACTCCAAACTCTGCACGACACCATGTTCAGGGTGACCCGAGCTGCCTGACCACCGTGCTGTGCTCCTACCACTGCTCCAAACTCTGCGCGAATGCACATTCAAGGGTGACTCGAGCTGCCCGACCACTATGCTGCGCTCCTGCCACTATTTTGCAGCCTTCTTTTTGAGCCATTTTCTCTGTTGTGGAGGCGCTTCAAGAGGTATTTTGAACCTTTTCCTACATATGAATGGTTTTCTAAAGATAAGGCCACTAAGAAATTTGAAAATTGGTGTTAGAGAAAGCAGGGAAATACTTAAAAAACACTTGGCCTACACTCTGCTAATGCCTTGACCTAGTTAGAAAAATCATCATCTCCTTTAACGTCTTTCCATATCATTTCACTAGCAGTGCCATTTCTCTTTAAGGATCTTGAGGCAGGGGTAAAGAAAAAAAAAATGTCTGAAGAAGAGAATGTTGACATAGATGAGGCGACTCAAAGGCCTAAAAAGCATCAAAGAAAGGGAGGGATGCCAAATAGGTTTGAACCTATAAACATTGAAGAGCTGATAACATCCCCTACTATTTTTGCATGTTTTCAAGAGTTGGGCTACTATGAATTCTGTAAAAAAGGTACAAAAGCTCCAGAGTCATCCTCAGTTGACCAAGCTCTTTTCCCTAAACCTTCATAAACATCAGGTACACCTAGCTGGGGTAAAATTTGAGTTGACCGCCTATGCCATATCTAGGGCCACTGGACTGCCTTGCATAGGAGAAAGGTGGTTCAAAAAAAAGCATCTGGACCTAAGCCACTATCGCCCATTCTTGAAGTTGTCAAGTTGACTGTAAAACTATGTTCCCCTTCTCTCATCTATTGGATAGATATGCTCTCCTAATGAAGATCATCATGAAATACTTCACCTGTGAGGGTAGGTTCTCCAAAGTCTATTCATACCACATAAGGCTCCTCATGCACTCCACCAAAACCAAGCTGCTACACATTCCCTACTATCTTTGCAAAAGTATTGAGAAAATGTCTTCCATCATGCAGAAAAGGCCTCCATCCCAACAAATGTCAAGCCTTTTTCATCATTCCCTCATCAAAGTGATTGTATCACACCAACTAGAACAACAAGGCATCCCCTGGGAGGTTTTCATTGCCCACGATGATTTCACAACTCCACATCCCATTCCTCTGCAAAGTCTGCCATCATCATCTCAAAATCCTCGTCACACAACTCCATCACCTTCCACTGACCTTGGTTCATCTTCTTCACATGAATCATCTCCTCAAATAGACCTTCCTCATTCACCTTTCCCTAAGAAATCAGAAAATGAAGAAAGCAGTGATGGCCAAGAAGAAAGAAATGATGGCCAAGAAGAAAGCAGTGATGGCCATGAAGAAAGCAGTGATGAAAAAGAAGAAAACAATGAGGGAATGGATGATGAAAATGAAGAAGAATGTGAAGAAGAGGAAAGTAGCAGAGAGGGAGATAGCCAAGAATAAATTAACAAAGGCAATGACAAAGTTGAGTGTGTTGATAAACAAGAAGAGAAAGTTGAAATTAGTGAGCCCCATAATGAGCAAAGGAGCCAAAACAGTGGGTCTTTGATGAAGCCAATGACATTGAAAATACATATGAAGATAGTGGGGAGGAGGCATATGAAAGCCATGAAGAAAACCAAAATGACAGTGACAAGAATGGAAAAGAAAACCAAGAAAAAAAGTTTCAAGTTGCTTTCTGTAGGAAAGAAAATGACGACAAAGGGCCAAATAATGAAGATAATGAGCATGGAAGTGAAGGAGAGATCAGCCAAAGGAACTCACCTAGTGAAGAAAGAAATGACCCTCATACTGATGGGAATACTAATGAAGGTACCCAAGACACTAACCCTACAAAGAATGCAAATAGTGATACAAAGGATCAATTTGACAATGAATACAGTGGGTTAAAATATGAGGAAGAGGATAGTCATGGAAATGAAGATGTGGCCAACAAAGATCAAGGCACCTCTAACATTGAAAAAATAGAGGAGGACAGTCCTAAAGATCTTGATAATGATGATGGCATAAAGGATAGTGAAGATGCTAATCAAAAGGGCAGCCAAGAGAAAGATAAGGAATATGCACACACAGATATCGTCCATGAAGAGCAAAACAGCCCTAAGGTCACTAGTGATGAAGCTTTGCAAGTAAAACTTGTTGCACCTTTCACCTTTACCTATCAAAGAGGAGAGAGGCATGTGTTTGCTACCTCCAAAGGGCAAGGGGCCATGCACTCCTCCTCAACTCCAATGAGATACAAAGGTAAACAACAAGTGAAAGAGGAAGAGGACAATCATGAAGAAGAAAGAGAATTTGAGCTCATTCACATAGACAGTGATGAGGAAAATGAGACAAGAATACTAAACTCTCTTCTACAAGACCGAAATGCATAGATCAAAGACTTGGAATTTTAGTTAGAAAGTTCTAAGGATCTCATTCACTTTTTGCAGATGTAGAAAAAAAAAATGAGTGGCCAGTTGGCCATCTGTGAAGCAAGGGCGCTCAAATATCAGAAAGAGGCTGAAAGGTCACAAGTGCAGTTGGAGGAATACATGGGCACTTATGAGGAGGATAGTGGTGAAGAAGGCTAAACTAGAATGAGACCTAAGACTATGGGTCTTAGGAAAGAATTGGAAAAATAGAGAGAAGAAGAATCAGCCCAAGCACAATAATTTCCCCTCACCAAAATCGTTGCCATGGAAATTGAGAATAACAAGCAATCATGGCTTGAGAGAGCCAACATACATCTAGAGGCCAAACTGGAGAAGGCTAACAAAGACTTGAGCTTGCAAAGGAGAATGACTGAGCACTATAAACGGAGAGATCACTTTGTAAGGAAGCTCAAAACAACCCAAAATGAGGGCTCGACAGCAAATGATGAAAAATACCAAGCTAGGTTGGGAATTTTGAACCAAGTTTCTCTACAAGTCTGCAAGAACCCATGAGGCATCTACCTACCAATTTTAAGAGAAATTGAACAATTTTTTGTTTTTTGCAAATTTTGAGGCTAGCAGCACAACACACCCTATGCTGTGATTTTTCCTAGGGCATATTCAGGAGGATAAGCTTAAATTTTTGGATTCCCTGTCATTAGAGGATTATTCTCACCAAATTTCAGCTCAATTGAAGTTGTTTTGGCCCCTCAAAAGGGTCAAAAACACTCATTTTTTCACTTTTCTACCCACTTTTTTGTCCATGTGTTGTGCTCCTGGAAGTATTTGATTTTTCCACTTTTTGGGCCATTTTCAGAGGTCAAATTGAAAAAATTAAGGTAGATATGGAAATTATACTTCAAGGGATTTCCAACGAGCCATCTCAGAGCCCTTTTTGACATCGGGAAGGCCTCCAAAACACTGTTGCAAAAAGGCCTATTTCTGCGCTGCGCTCCTCGCAAGTTTTCAAATTTTTGACACAGTGTGCTGCGCTCCTCGCAAGTTTTCAAATTTTTGACACAGTGTGCTGCGCTCGTATGTGTGACTAGGCAGAATGTGCGTTTGGAAAGTTTTCTTAGGCATGTCAGGCCTAAAAGACAATTTTATTTCCATTTATATTCGGAAAAGATATTTATTAGATATTTTTGTGCCTTGGGCTTTGCAAAGCCTCAAGGACAACTTAGGATGTTTATTTTGGGCCAATAGGCTTCTAGATACTCTCTTTGGCTCTCCTCTTGCTTTTTTGTTATATAAGGCATGAGGATTCATTGTAAACAGTTGGTACTTGATGTGTTAAATAGAAATACATGGTTTTATGAGCTTGGAGAAGAAATTGTTTTTATGAAGTGAATGAATGGCTTGTTTGGCTTGATGATGGAGAAGCATGTTTGCAAGATTCCATAGCTTGGTGAATGGTGATGTTTTCTTAACTTGTTAATGTTTTCTTGTCCTCATTTCTATTTCATTCTTCTTGATTGCTATAGATCAAAAAAGTATAGGTTGAGACATGCTCATGGAAGCACCTCAAACCTCTTGTTTGTTATAGCCTTGATGTTTTCCTCTTTTAGTCATCTTAAGGAATTCTTGACTGCTCCTTAGGCCCACTAAAACTTGTTTTTGTTTCATGAATGGTTAGTATGCTAGCTTATAAATATGATTCATGGTATTCCCTGCTTATTTAAAGTTTTCAAAACCCTATCTTGAAGCTTTCCTATGGAATATTGATTGATTAGGTTAAGACAAAGAGGTCTCATTTCGATCTTTCCCTTTTCCCATGCTTACTAACTTATTTCAGAGTTCCCAATAACTTGATATATGTTGTTTAGGAGTTCCCTCTCCATAAATTGAGTTGTTTTTTTATCTTATGTGTTTTCCCAAATAGCTGAAGGTGAGCCTCTAAAGTTAGGAGTTCTAATGCTTCTATGTTTCACCGGAATGTTAATCTTACATGTTTATCAGTTTGAGTATTGTTCATAGAGATTAATGGTTTTCCCTACCTCATGAGTTACTGCTTCAGACTATATATGTTTAAGAGCTCTTAGTTTTTTCCCAAACTTAATGTTCATTACACCTCATACATCACCTAAAGGATCCATTACCTTTTTTTTGGAATCTAAGCTTCTGTGATCCATAATATAAATTAGTAGAAATTCTTTCGGTAAAAATCACATGTAAAAGAACGTGGTTAATCACGTTCTTTTACATGTGATTTTTACCGAAATAATTTCTACTGATCCATTACCTTGCTAAATCGGCCCTGCAATACACTTTGTTTCATCATTTAGACACCCTTGACTTCATCTAACCTCATAGCCCTATTGATTTTATAACCTCTCATTTCCACCTATCCTACTTGATCATCTTACCCCAACCCAAAACAAACAAAAAAATTACACTTAACAACTAGCCTAAAATCAATCATCCAAAGAAAACAAGTTCACATCCTTCGCATAATAGAGAGAGCCCTCTATGAGTCTAGGAAGGCTAGGTCCTAGGACTCCAAATACTGGTTTGATGTTGCCCTATCATTTGGTCTACCAATTTGCCAAATCATGGGACCACAACAATATACTATATTAAAGTGCAACGAAATATTACATACCACAAAAATGTTTTAGTCCTAGGCATCATGAATTGTCCATACAAGCATTCCACAACATTGAAATCTCTTCTACTTGATTGGTTTAGTGATGTCATACATAGTGATGTCATGCCATAACTTTATTAGCTAATCGATAAGAGGCTTGATATATACATTCATATCTTTGACTTGGTACTTACCTAACTGTTCAAAATTACGGTACATAATTACTACCATCATATATGTATATATAAGTAAGTAAAAAAATAAAATATATTATGCAAATAACGAGAGAAATGAAAATGTTACATTCGAAAAAATAATGTATCAAATACCTAGAATAATCATAGTCAACATTATGTGCTCCCTCTTTATTGACATCCAAGGAGGAATGTTATTGTTGATAACGAAAATAAGCCACACTGAGTAAGTATACCTAAGCTTTGTGAATGGATTAACACCATCAACTCCCAATGAAAGCCTGACATTACGAGGTTCATTTTTAAAATCTACATATTTTTCCTCAATTTCCAAAATTCAGAACCATCTGCAGTCATTCAAAGAATTCCATCTCAACTTCTATTGTTTTAATGGTAATCCATAAACTGTGTTGTGCTCTTACACTTGAACATTCACTACAAAGGTGGAATTATGGGAATATGACGAAGAACCTTTTGAGGCACCTTTTTTGTTAGTTGATCAGTTCGATATCTACTAGTACCACATTTCGGACATTATATTTTCGACGCATGTTCTCTGTAATATATGATATCATCTTCAGGACATGCATATATATTGTTGTAGTCCATTACAAAGTCTTTCATAATAGCACGTAAATCTCGATAGGTGCGAGGTAAAGTATTTGGTGATGGCAACAAAAATTCACCCAACAATCTACAACATAAACAAAACTAGTTAATGTAAATATTATTAATCATATATAAGTATTGAATTATTATTTTATGCATTTGTTACAAATAAAAAAAAGGGAAAATAATCAACATTTACATATTTGTGATCATATATACATATTGCATACCTTAGAATCTGTTTCATACATCTGTTCGACAAATTATTCATAACCTTTAAGTTCACCAGCAACAATGTAGCGAAGAGAAGAGTTGCATTTGAGTGTCCAAAACGCCGTTCATTTGACGTTTCAATCAGAGGTACATCATAAACACCATCACTATCTCCACCATCATCATTTGACTCACCATACAAGTCTTGAAGCATTTGATTTGTCCCATCATTGTGCACTATGTCATTATTGTCATCATCTACCTCCATGGGATCATTAAAATCATCTTCATCTTCTTCATGTTCTTAACCTTGTACAACATCATTTCCAATACTAATATTTGCTGAAATATTCTCTTGTGGTGCAACATCATCTAATTTACTACTATTTAGCTGTGGAAGTTGGTTCTGCAAAAAGTTGGGGGGTAATTGTGCTTTTATAAAAATTACAAACAATCATTAAACATTAATGCATATATAAAAAATATTAAAATAATATAAAATTTTACTATATAATCAAAATGAAGATAGATAATTATTTACAACGGGACCATAGTCATTCGATCCACCATCAATGTGCCCATATTTCTTATAATGTTTTTTTGTTGTTGCTATTAAAACTCTAACATTACTTCTCAAACAACATTTTTTGCAAGGGCAATAAACTTTACCATCACCCCTTTCACCCTCGTCAAATTTTTTTCCCACCTCTAATGTTTTGTTCCATTGATGAAATCTATCCCATAAAGAAAAAAAAAAGTATGTTTAGAAAAAGCATCTAAACAGTAAAATGAAATAAAAGCTTCTCCAAATATCCAATGGACAAGACAAGATATATAAATAATTTTATAGTATGTTACACCTGGGAAGGGAACAAATAGTGATGTTACCAATTCCCCTCAATGGGATGGATTCTTGGTTGTCCTCAACGCTTTAGATCCAAAGTTTCTCTCTCAATGGTGTAGAAAACCCAAGACGTGTTGAACTCAATGGGAGCTCAATAAGCAAAAAGAAAATAAAAGTGATCAAAGTATGAAAATGACAAGGGGATCAACATTCGACCATGATAAAAGGATCAAAGGTAAATAATGAATGGAAAACCTTTATCCTATTTATAACAAAATATTGAGTTATCCTTGATAATGGTGCATAATAAAATAATATTAACCAAGATCTAGATATAACATCTTGAAATATTTTATTATATTTTTGTTGGAATATTTTATTATATTTTTATTATATTTTATTATATCAGGTCTAGGTGAGAGATCACTAAACTAGGCATTAGGATAACAACTAGTTTGAATTTGAAAATTAAAATAGAATATTAAAGGCTAGTTTTATTTAACTGTTTAATTATTTAATTAATAGTGATAATATATATATATATATATATATATATATATATATATATATATATATATATATATATATATAATTAAATTAATTAATTAATTTAGCTTCTTATATATATATATATAAGAAGTATGATGATGACGATGATGGTTAACGTCCACTGAGACCAAAATTTGCTCTATCGGACCTAAAGAAATGAATTATTTAGTTTGCTTTAAAATTGTACTCCTATGTTCAAAGAGCTTGGAGAGAAGCATCCCGAGCTCACTATAATTTTGACATGTTAAAAGGTTGTGAAGGTCGGTATTGCACCAAATATTATGAAACTGAGGTCTAATGTGGGTGTACGCAGGGCACTCTAAGAGGAATTGATTTTAATCCTCAATTTTCATATTTTCATTGATATGGTAGATCCTTTCCACCCATGGTGTTTTAGGAACTACCCAATGACCTGTTTCACTATGGAACTCATGAGTGTTCATTCTTATCTTGGCTATATTAATTTTTTTTCATTGAGCTATTTAAAACAGAGAGATAATTTTGATATTCTAGAGTAGGGTTCATGACCTCATTATAATATCTTAATTTTCTTTTAGCCTCCAAATCTTTCTCACCCCACATTTTCTATTTAAATATTTTTAATGTTATTAATATTTTGCAATTCAACATCTTCGACGATCTCCTACTGGTTTAACCAGGCCCTCGTATCTTTATACCAACCTCATTTGAGCTTGAGGTGATTTTGGATGGAATTTAAAGTTAGCTTAGGAAGTCTATGGCCTCCCATGTGATTGATTTTGTGCTTATACAATAGGCGCCTAGTCATAGCTAGTCTCTCGATAGGGGAAAGACCCACTTCAATAAGGAGAATAGGATAGGGTGTATTGCTTTTGATTTTGAGGTTATACGTTATAAAATGCTTCTAGATTTGCTCAATATTTCTCCAGGATTCTCTAGATATGTTGCAACCCCAAACCTCACATCCATACAAGATAACAGGAGTGACTAAAGTTTCAAAGAGGAGCTTCTTTTTATCCCACATCACAAGGTTTGCTACTTTACAAATATTTTTAAGACTCCATATATATATATATATATATATATATATATATATATATATATATATATATATATATATATATATATATATATATATATATATATATATATATATATATATATATATATATATATATATATATATTATTTTTTATATATTTATATATTTTTTAATTTTTAATTTAATTTATTTATTTGTTTTATTATTATTATTTAAACAATGGTTTAATTAATTAAAAAAAATTCCTAGGCCAAAATTTTAAAAAATTAATTAAAAATCTAATCTAAATTATTTTAATTAAAAATCGTTAATTAATTAAAAATTAATATTAATACAATTAATAACAAATTATTAATTTAATTATAATTACAATTTATTAAATTAATTTAAACTACATTAATCATATATTACAAATTAATTAAATTATGTACCAGAATTAAAGTATATATGAAAAAAATTATTTTGATTAAATTATTAAATAACAATATACAATACATTATTTAATATTGAAACAATATTATATTTAACATGAAAACAAAATTACCACACCAATATATGAAATAATATATGAAAACGATATTTTATTAAGTTATTATATTTAATATATGAAAAAAAATTACACACTAATATATTAAATAATATATTAAATCTGTAACAAGCCTCATGTCGTCGCTATTCCGATGTTTTATAAACGGTATTTTCATATCGTCGCTCTTCCAACGATCTTAATATTCTATGTCGCGCTTCTGACATCTCCTATCCGTGTCGTTATTCCGACATTTTGTGAACGATCTTTGTGAATGTGTTAGGGCACCCAAGGAAACATGTTAGGGCGGGTCGGGTTGAGTCGTGTGAAGGTGCCCAGGGAAACACGTTCGGGTGGGTCGGGTTGGTTCGAGTCGTGTCATGTGAGTGTGCCCAAGGAAACCCTTGAGTCTAAAATATTCCCATTTTTTGTACTAAATTTCCATATCATGGAGTCACATCAAGGAATCTTCAATTTATGTCAACATACTCCATTTGTAATGGCCAGTATGGCACGAGGGAGAAAAAGGAAAACAGGTCACATGAACATGCACAAGGCACATGGGCGGTCACAACTTAGCATTTTTTATACGACTACCCTCACATGATAGTCTAACCCGAATGTGTTTCATGTGGCGCCCTCACACGGCACGACCCGACACACCCGAACGAAGGCACGAGGGAGAAAAGAAAATGGATAGCACAAATGTGCACAAGGAACACGGGCAATCACAACTTATAATTTTTGATACGACGACCCTCACACGACCCGACCTGACCCGACGCAGCCCGCCCCAACCCGCCCTCACACGACCTGACCCAGATGCGTTCCTTGGGCGCCCTCAGACAACCCGACCTGACCTGACTTGCTCGAACGCATTTCCTTGGGTGCCCTCTTAGTACGGCATGAACCAACCTGACACGACCCGCCTGCGTTTCCTTGGGCACCATTAGACAACCCAACCCGCCCGAACGTAGAAGGCACGAGGGAGAAAACAACAAACGAGTCACATGAACGTGCACAAGGCACACGCGCTGTCACAACTTAGCATTTTTTATACGGTCTCCCTCACACGATTCGACCCAAATGTGTTTCCTGTGGCACCCTCGCATGGCACAACTCGACCTGCCCAAACGAAGGGCACACGAGGGAGAAAACAGAAAATGGATCGCACAAACATGCACACAGAACACGGGCGGTCACAACTTAGCATTTTTTAGGTGGCCACCCTCACATGACACGACCCAACCTGACCAAACCCGACCCACCTGAACGTGTTTGATTAGGTGGCCTCACATGGCAGGACCTGACTCGCCTGAACACATTTCCTTGGGCGCCCTCACATGACCTGACACGACTCGACTAGGATGTGTTCCTTGGGTGCCCTCACACAACCCAACCCAACCTGATCCGCCTGAACACATTTCCTTGGGCACCCTCATAGTACAGCACAACCCGACCTGACCCGACCCAAACGCGTTTCCTAAGGCGCCATCACATGACCCGACTCGACCCGACCCACCTGAACTTCGAAGGCACGAGGGAAAAAATAGAAAACAGGTCGCACAAACGTGCAGTACAAGAAGCATGGGTGGTCACAACATATAATTTTTGCTACGACCACCCTCACAGGACTCGGACCAACCCAACCCGCCTGAACACATTTCCCTAGGCATCGTCACATGACCCGACCCACCCCGACCTACCCAAACACATTTCCTTGGGCGCCCTTACATGGCACGACTCGACCTGACCTGCCTGAACGCGTTTCCTTTGGTGCCATCACACAACCCAACCCAACCCGCACGAACGCGTTTCCTTGGGCGCCCTCACATGACCCAACACGAGCGATCACAACTTAGCATTTTTTATATGACCACCCTCACATGACCCGACCCGAGCCGACATGAGCCGACCTGACTCGCCCCAACATTGAAGGCACGAGGAAGAAAATGGAAAATGGGTCGCATGAGCATGCACATTAAGGGATACATGCGATCACAACTTCGCATTTTTTATATAACCTCCCTCACACGATCTGACCCGATCTGACCCAAACGCGTTTCCTTGGGCGCCCTCACATGGCACAACCCGACCCACCCGAACGAAGGCACAATGGAGTTCCAAATGGAAAACGTGTTGCATGAACACACACAAGGAACATAGGTGATCACAACTTAGCATTTTTTATACGAACACCCTCACACGACCCGACCCAACCCGAACCGAATGCATTTCCTTGGGCGCCCTCACACAAAACTACCCGAGCCGCTCAAACGAAGGCACAAGGAGCTAACAGAAAATGGGTCGCATGAACATGCACAAGGCACACGGGTGGTCACAACTTAGCAGTTTTTATACGGCCACTCTCACACGACCCGACCCGACCTGACCCGCTTGAACGAAGGCAGAAGGGAGCAAACGGAAAATGGGTCACACAAACACGCACAAGACACATGAGCGTTCACAACTTAACATTTTTTATACGACCTCCCTCACGCGACCTGACCCAAACGTGTTTCCTTGGGCACCCCCAAACGGCATGACCCAACATAAACGCGTTTCCTTGGGTGCCCTAACACGACTTGACCCGACCTGACCCACCCGAAACGTGTTTCCTTGGGCACCTTCACATGACCCAACCTGATTCGAACACGTTTCCTTGGGCGCCCTCACACAATGCTACCTGACCCACCCGAACGAAGGCACAAGGGAGAAAAAGGCAAACGGGTCACACGAACATGCGCCACATGACACACGGGTGGTCACAACTTATCATTTTTGATACGAACTCCCTCACATGATCCAAATCAAGCTGAGTACCTGACCCAAACGCGTTTCCTTGGGCACCCTCACACGACATGACCCGACCCGCCCGAACGAAGGCACAAGGGATAAAACGACAAATAGGTTGCATGAACATGCACAAGGCACACGGGTGGTCACAACTTAGCATTTTTATATAGCCACCCTCACACGACCCTACTTGAATGTGTTTCATTGGGCGCCCTCACATGGCACGACCTGACCCAACTCGACCAAAAGCGTTTCCTTGGGCGCCCTCACATGACCCAGCTCGACCCGACCTGCCCCTCCCTGAATGCGTTTCCTTGGGCACCCTCACACGACCCGACCTAACCCGAACGCGTTTCTTTGGGTACCCTCACACGACCCTACCCGACCCACCTAAACAAAGGCAAAAGGGATCAAAAGGGAAACGGGTCACACAAACGTGCGCCACAAGGCACACGGGTGGTCACAAATTAGCATTTTTTATACAACCTCCCTCACACGAACTGACCCGACCCAAGTACCTGATCTGAACACGTTTCCTTGGGCGCCCTCACACGACACAACCCGACCTGAACCGCCCAAATGAAGGCACAAGGGGCAAACGGAAAACAGTTCGCATGAACATGCACAAGGCACATGGGTGGTCACAACTTATAAGTTTTGATACATTCACCCTCAAACAATCCGACCCCGCGACCCACCCGAATTTTTACCCCTCACTTTCCTCATTCTACCTTTTGCCAACAAGTGCTCCCCTTCAAATTTTTTGATGGATTTCACATCCCAAATGCAATCCACAACATCCATAGCTAGCATAACTAATATAGGAAGATACTGACTAGTATACACCATGGATTAATATACAACATATAGCTCCACCATAGAACCCTCAGGTCGTGCATTTTTTCTAACCAAAGCCTTCAAGGATTTCAAGTGCCTCTCCACCATCCACATTGACCTTGTGTGTAATGGTCCACACATTTCAATCTCCTCATTAGTCGAGGAATTTCTCTATTCCAATACTTTATTTCATCTTGATGGATTTCTTTCAATGAAAACCATCTGCAAATCATTACGCAAGGTTATTTCAACGAAACATAATATATATTAAATTACAAATAAATTAACAGATCATGTCATTAAGTACAACAAAAAAAATTAGTAAGATTTGCATATAAATCAAAACTACTTACCTCATGTATTTACCAAGACCATATATAACTTGTTTAACATTGTTGTCGAACTCGTTTGGGAGAGATACAGGTAGAAAATAATATAACCATAAAAAATGAATCATTATTGGTTTCCAAATTAAATAGGAAAAAAAAGAAAAATAAATTAAAAGATGTATTCAAGCAATAATATACAAAAATGTATACCAAAAAAATTACCTTAACGAAGGTATGCCAATCATGTATTTTCACCCCACCGAAGTCATATTTCTTCATTAAGATATTATTTATGTTTGAAGCAAAACCTGTTGGAAATTTAATTATTCTAACGACCTCCTTTACATCATTGCTTTATTGCTATGTTAATAAACATGGAATATTATTATAATTTTTACCTCCATTTTTATTTAATCAGTTAATCACACTTTTCATTGCATGATTCGATTCCTCACTGTCAGCACAATTTTTTTCAATTTTATCTCTATAATGTGCACCATCTATGATTTGCCATAACGTTTCTATAACATTATTCCCAATATGCATTGTATCAAACAAATGAGCTATTTTTAGGTCCTCATAGTAGGGAAACCTTGTGAATTGAGAAGGATACCATTTCATTCTAGGTAGAAGTACAATATTAGTACCTTCACAACAACGACCTTGATATTAAAGAATAAAATAAATTAGAACAATAATTATCAAATACAATAAAATAAATTCAATAATTAAAACAAAAAATAAAGATATTACATAAACAATTAGTATATATATATATATAGACAAATTGTGTACCTTGACGATTATTAATTTTGTTATATTCTGACTTCCACAATCGAGGTGTCATTCTTCGCGTTTTTAATCTTGTTTCTTCTTTATCATTGAAAAGATGTTTTTCACTAGTACGATACTTATGGTTCCTAGAGAGGAAGTGCCTAAACTAATCAAGCACCATCTTTCCTAAATCTGGTGAATGAAAATACTTCATCTTAGGGCCACAAATTGGACATGCAAATATACCCTTTGTTTGAAGACCTGCAATAGATGGATCAATGAAAATTATACAATGAGATAATTTTAAAAACATGCAATATGGTATATCTAATTTAAATAATTATATATTATATTAAAGTGAAACAAAATATTACATACCACAAAAATGTGTTAGTCATGGGGCATCATGAATTGTCCATACAAGCATTCCAGAACATTGAAATCTCTTCTACTTGATTGGTTTAGTGATGTCATACATAGTGATGTCATGCCATAACTTTATTAGCTCATCAATAAGAGGCTCAATATATACATTCACATATTTAACCTGGTGCTTACCTAATTGTTCAAAATTACGGTACATAATTACTACCATCATATATGTATATATAAGTAAGTAAATAAATAAAAGATATTATGCAAACAACGAGAGAAATGAAAATGTTACATTTGAAAAACTAATGTATCAAATACCTGGAATAATCATAGTCAATTTTATGTGCTCCCTCTTTATTGACATCCAAGGAGGAATGTTATTGTTGATAACGAAAATAGGCCACACTGAGTAAGTGGACCTAAGCTCTCTGAATGGATTAACAACATCAACTCCCAATGAAAGCCTGACATTACGAGGTTCATTTTTAAAATCTACATATTTTCCCTCAATTTACCTAAATGTAGAACCATCTGTAGTCATTCGAAGAACACCATATCCACTTCTATTCTCTGAATGGTAATCCATAAATTGTGCTATGCTCTTACACCTGAAAATTCACTGCAAATGTGGAATTATGGGAATATGACGAAGAAACTTTTTAGGAACCTTTTTTGTTAGTTGATCAGTTCGATATCTACTGGTACCGCATTTCGGACATTCTATTTTTGACACATGTTCTTCGTAATATATAATATCATCTTTGGAACATGCATCTATAGTGTTGTATTCCATTCCAAATTATTTCATAATAGCACGTAAATCTCAATATGTGCAAGGTAAATTATTTGGTGATGGTAACAAAAATTCACCCATCAATCTACAACATAAACAAAAGTAGTTAATGTAAAGGTTATTAATCATATATAAGTATTGAATTATTATTTTACACATTTATTACAACTAAAAAAAAGGGAAAATAATCAACATTTACATATATGTGATCATATATACATATTTCATACCTTAGGATCTGTTTCATACATTTGTTCAACAAATTATTCATAACCTTTAAGCTCACCAGCAACAATGTAGCAAAGAGAAGAGTTGCATTTGAGTGTCCAAAACATTGTTCATTTGACATTTCAATCAGAGATACATCATAAACACCATCACTATCTCCACCATCATCATTTGACTCACCATACAAGTCTTGGAGCATTTGATTTGTCCAATCATTGTGAACTGTTTCATTATTGTCATTATCTACCTCCATGGGATCTTTAAAATCATCTTCATCATTCGCTTCATGTTATTTACCTTGTACAACATCATTTCCAACACTAATATTTGTTGCAATATTCTCTTATTGCGAAACCAGCTCCAAAAATAGAAGAAAAGAGATATCAATGCCTTAGAAATAAGCCACTTTGAGGGGGCAACCTCCAATTCATTACATGAATGCACAATTCTTGAATGATACAAATTACAAAACCTCCTTTCTATATATAGGAGTCCATGGGGCCACAATGTAATCCTAGCTGACCTAACAATAATAATTTAAGGGCACAATAATAACAATAAGGGGGTTACACTAACAACAATAAGGGAATATAATACTAGTAATATAGGGACCTAACATGCCCCTCTCCTTCAAAAAAGTTTTGTCCTCAATGCTTGAATAGCTCTGGGTGCTTATGTATAAAATTATCATCCTCCCATGTAGAATCTTCAGTGGGTAAGTTCTTCCACTTGATGAGATACTTTGAAATTGATTGATTTCGTAGTTGTTGAGTTCTTGTTTCCGTGACCGCTTCAAGTTCCAATATGATTTTTCCTTCCTCATAAAGTTCTGGAAATATTGTTTGAACTGGGATATTTTCACCTATAACCTTCTTTAAGCATGAAACATGGAAAACTGGATGCCCTCGTGAAGAAGCAGGAAGCTCCAATTTATATGCCATAGTACCAATCTTTTGCAACACCTTGTAAGGACCATAGTACTTTGGCAATAATTTATTATCCTTCTTAGCTTGCTTGAGGGACATTTGTTTGTATGGTTGTAGCCATAAAAATACCCAGTCTCCTACATCAAAAACTCTCTCGCTGCGCTATTGATCTGCATGTTGTTTCATTCGATTTTGTGCCAAATTCAAGTTATAGTTTAAGAGTTGGAGAACTTCTTGTTGATGCTCGATGTGATATTCCACTGCTTGAACCTTCGAATTTTTTCTTAAAGATGATGTGATGGATGGTGGATGATATCCATAAAGTGCCATAAATGGGGTCATTTTTGCTGCATTATGGAAGGAAGTGTTATACCACCATTCAGTGAGAGGTAACCACTTGACCCATTGTGTTTGTTTATCAGATACAAAACAACGAAGATATCCTTCCAAGCATTTATTTACTATCTCAGTTTAACAATCGAATTGAGGATGATAAGATGAGCTATGAGTTAATTGAGTACCCAAACAAGAAAATAACTTCGTCCGAAAATTTCCAGTAAAAATGGGATGTTTGTCACTCACAATAACCCTTGGGTTTCCATGTAGCTTTTGAATTGTGTCCATAAATGTAGTAGCAACTGTACTTGCTTTAAATGGATGAGATAATGCACAAAAGTGTGCATAATTGGTAAGTCTATCAACTACCACCATGCTAACACTCTTTGCTTCGGACTTAGGTAAACCTATGATAAAATCCATTGAAATATCCTCCCAACGTTGTCTTGGAATGGATAAAGGTTGTAAAAGACCCGGTGTCTTAATTGTCTCAACTTTATTCTACTGGCAAACCAAACATTCCACCACAAACTTTTGAATATAATATTTAAGGCCATCTGAAAAAAAAAAAAAAATTCTTCCCCCTATGGTAAGTTTTTTAAAATCCTGAGTGTCCTCCTAAAGGAGAAGTGTGCAATTCCAAAAGAATATTTGGTTTTAGTTGGGAATTCTTAAAAATATATAAGCGATCTTTGTACCATAAGGAATCATTTTTCCAACTAAATGTATCAGATGTACTAGGATCTTGTTGCAACTTTTGAATGAGTGTCCACACTTCTTCGTCCTTCTTCCATTCATGTCTAACCTCGGTTATCCAATCTAGTTGGATAATAGAAATGGCACAAAGCAATGCTTCCACCTCTTCATTCTTTCTTGAGAGTGCATATGCAACAACATTTAGCTTCCCTTTTTTGTAGATTATTTCAAAGTCATAACCCAACATCTTTGTGACCCATTTTTGCTGCTCTTCTGAAGATAGTCTTTGTTCCAAAAATTGATTAAGACTATCATGATCATTTTTTACCTTGAAGTGCCTTCCCATTAGGTAAGTTCGCCATTTCTTTAGTGCATGTAGTATTTCTAACATTTCATTCTCATAAATAGGTTTCTGTAATTACTTTCCTTTGATTGGACGACTTCCAAAAGCAATGGGTCTTCCTTCTTGCATTAAAACAACACCAATTCCATTTCCTGAGGCATCACATTCCACAATAAAGGTTTTTGTGAAGTCTGGTGTAGCTAAGACCGGTGCTAGGCACATTGCCTCTTTAAGACGTTCAAAGGCCTTAGTTGCTTCAGAAGTCCATGAAAATGCATCTTTCTTCAATAATGTTGTTAGAGGTGCTGCTATTCTCCCATAATTCTTAACAAACTTGCGATAATACCCTGTTAACCCGAGAAATCCTCGCAACTGCTCTATGGTTGTGGGGACTTTCCATTCCTTAATGGCTTTAATTTTGTTAGGGTCTACCTTAACACCCTCATGAGATACAATATGACCCAGATATTCCACCTCTTGTACTCCAAAGAAACATTTGGATGTTTTTGCATATAATTGTTTCTCCTGCAATAGTTTGAGCACCCCGTCAACATGTTGAACATGATCCTTCCAAGACCTACTGTAGATTAGTATATCATCAAAAAATACTAGCACAAATTTTCTAAGGAAGGGTTTGAAAATGGAATTCATCAACCCTTGAAATGTAGAAGGCGCATTGGTAAGGCCAAAAGGCATGACCAAAAATTCATAATGACCCTCATGAGTTCGAAATGCTGTTTTTGGAATATCTTCAGTCTTCATTCTAATTTGATGATATCCTGAACGAAGATCCAACTTGGTAAAATAAATTCTCCATGTAATTCATCCAATAATTCATCAATCACAGGAATGGGAAATTTGTCTTTAATGGTGAGCTTATTGAGCTCCCTATAATCTGGACACATTCGCCATGATCTATCCTTCTTGTGTACCAATACTACAGGAGTAGAGAAAGAACTTTGACTGGGTTGAATTATACCCGCCTCTAACATTTCTGCAATCATACGTTCAATTTCACTCTTTTGGAAGTAAGGATATCTATAAGGCCCGATGTTTGGAGGAACACTTCCTGGAATCAAATGAATAGCATGATCATGATCACGAATAGGTGGGAGTCCTTTGGGAGTTTCAAACACCTTGGAATGATTGTCCAAGACTTGTTGGAGATCTGCAGGAATAGTTGATTTTGATGTTGGAACTTCTAGTGAGCATAATTGTGCAATTACACCTCGTTGTTCTTTCTTTAGAAGCTTTGTCATGAAATTATATATTATTATCTTTCTCGGATTCCCTGCAATACCCCATAATTCAACTTCCTTTCCTTCTGAAAAATAAATAAATAAATAAAATAAAATAAATAAAAAATAAAAAATAAAAAATTCAGGAAAAGTTCTTGAAAATTAAAAGCTACCGTCCCCAAAGATTGTAACCATTGTACTCCTAGTACAACATCAGCACCTCCCATAGGAATGGAAAGCATTGGACTAGTCAATACATATTCCCCCATGGTTAGCTTGATATTATGGCATTTTCCAGAGAAATTTATAGCTCCTCCATTTGCAACCATCACTTGAAATTCTAGTGCTGGGTCTAGGAAACAATTCAATTCCTTGGCTACCTTACAATGAATAAAATTATGGGTGCTACCTGAATCAATCAACAGTATTACCTTTTTCTTCTTGATATGTCCTTCTATCTTGAGAGTTTGAGGAGTGGTAATTTCTGTTAATGCATTACACGATATGGTCGGACTCATTTCTTCCTCTTCTAGGGTTGGTTCCTGGTGTATATCTTCTTCTTTTGAAGATTCTTGTTCATTTTCTTCTTCCTCTTCACAATCTATGTAAAATAATTTCTTTTCAGCACACTTATGACCTTAGTGTATTTTCTATCACAAATGTAGAAAAGCCCTTTTGCTATTTTTTCTTCCAATTGTTGTGGCGTCAACCTTGTAGGTTGTGGAAATCTAGGAGTAGCAACACTTCCATCTTTATAGAAGTGAATGGTAGGCTTCCTTGTCGCCATAATTTTACATTCAATTTTTCTTGCCAACTTGAATGCCTTCTCCAATGAATCAGGTTCCAAAATGTGAACTTCATGTTGGATGCTATCCTTTAAAGTACCTATGAAGAGATCAATCATGTGTTCCTCTGGAATATTAGTTACCCTTATATTCAATTTTTGGAAGTCCTCAATGTGCTCCCCCACTGATCACTTTTTGATATTTATTAATTGGCTAAAGAAAGTGTTTCTCTTTTTATCCTCATAATGTGCTATCATTTCCTCCGTAAAAATTGACCAAGTGACAATTTTTTTACGGGAGCAAAGCCATCGATACCATACAAATGTATTTTGTTCTAAATGTAAAGTTGCAATGCGTACTTTTTGTGTGTTTTGCACATTATTGAGATCAAAATATTGCTCCATCTATAGTATCCATGTTACAGGATCATTTCCATCAAACTTCCTCATATCCATTTTTGGAATATGGTGGTTCTTCCCTCCAACATTAGAGTTTATGAAATCACAATTAACATTTATTTTGTTCTCATCATGAGTTTCCTCTACTATCTTTTCACCATTAGGAAACATTTCTTATATCAACTTTGTCAAACCTTCCATGTATACTTTTAGATCAATCTTCATGTTTTCCATCTTATCTTCCATGTCATCCATCTTAGATTTCATGCCATCTTCCATGCCATCCATCTTAGCTTCCATGCCATTCTTCAAAACATCCATCTTAGATTCCACACCTTTCTTCAAACCATCCATCTTAGTTTCCATGCCTTTCTTCGAAACTTCCATGTCATTTTTTGTTGCTCTTTGCGAGAGTGAAATTTTTTTCACTTGCTCTTGTAATTTGATATGTCATGTTGCCATTCTTCATCTTCATGAGTCACAGTAGAGCCTTGTAAAGGTTTAATGGGTGTTGAATTCTTTTTAGGGGCCATTTGAGAATCCAATACTGATATCTATTCTACAATATTCCATTGGGATCAATTCAAATTGATTCTTCAAACAAGACTTATGAAATTTGGAAAAAAAAAAAAAAAACACACCTTTTACTTGCTTTTAAGGAGCTTGATATTGAAATTGACTTATCTCTATACTTGCAGATCCTCAATATCTGAAATTAGGCCCTGTATTAGTCCTTTGAATTTTATTTCAAATACAACAGGTCTGACTTGATTTGGATTCTTCAAGGCAAAGTTATGTCCAATCTCTCACAATGACCTAATTATGGACTGGTTCAGTAGAGCGAACTTGTACGACTTTCCATGTGCCATTGTTTTCTCCTTTCGCTCTGAAATTTATAGACAGGAAACTGCAGTCCATGTACTTCCAATCACTTTTTATAGAATTCCAATCTGATGCTCAGAGAGAGAGTTATAAATATTTTCCCACAATCACCTCTTTGAGATGAAATTCGGGAGCCTGAAAAAGACCTAACTTCCACATATCATATCTCTGAAAATGTTACAAACCAAGCTCTGAAATGTTGCGAAGATGTTCCTCAAGATTTTGGCTTCGCACTCTAAAAATTTCAACTTATGAACCTTCGTAGAAACAAAGTTATAACGAAAATTCCACGATGACCTATTTAGAACAGCAAACCCCTAGAATCCAAAGCTCTGATACCAAATGTTGTGAAATCAGCTCCAAAAATAGAAGAAAAGAGATATCAACGCCTTAGAAATAAGCCACTTCGAGGGGGAAACCTCCAATACATTAAATGAATGAACAATTCTTGGATGATACAAATTACAAAACCTCCTTTCTATATATAGGAGTCCACGGGGCCACAATGTAATCCTAGTCGACCTAACAATAATAATTTAAGGGCACAATAATAACAATAAGGAAGTTACACTAACAACAATAAGGGACTATACTAGTAATATAGGGACCTGACATCTCTTTTGGTGCAACATCATCTAATCTACTACTATTTAGTTGTGGAAGTTGGTTTTGCAAAAGGTTGGGGGGCAACTTTGCTTTTATAAAAATTACAAACAATCATTAAACATTAGTGCATATATAAAAAATATTGAAATAATATAAAATTTTACTATATAATCAAAATGAAGATAGATAATTATTTACAACGGGACGATAGTCATTCGATTCACCATCAATGTGACCATATTTCTTACAATGTTTTGTTGTTGTTGCTATTAAAACTCTAACATTAATTCTCAAACAATATTTTTTTCAAGGGAAATAAACTTTACCATCTCCCCTTTCACCCTCTTCAATTTTTTTTCCACCTCTAATGTTTTCCTCCATTGATGAAAATTATCCTATAAAGAAAAAAAAAATTATGTTTAGCAAAAGCAGGTAAACAATAAAATGAAATAAATGTTTCTCCAAATATCCAGTGGACAAGACAAGATATATAAAGAATTTTATGTTATGTTAACACCTGGGAAGGGAACGAAGAATGATGTTACCATTCCCCCTCAATGGTATGGGTTCTTGGTTGTCCTCAACACTTCAAATCCAAATTTTCTCTCTCTCAATGGTGTAGAAAACCCAAGACGTGTTGAACTCAATAGGAGCTCAATAAGAAAAAAGAATATAAAAAATATCAAAGTGTGACAATGACAAGAGGTTAAAATTCTGACCATGATAAAAGGATCAAAGGTAAATAATGAAAGGAAAACCTTGATCCTATTTATAACAAAATATTGAGTTATCCTTGATAATGGTGCATAATAAAATATTATTAACCAATATCTAGATCTAACAGCTTGGAATATTTTATTATATTTTTGTTGGAATATTTCATTTTATTTTTATTATATTTTATTATATCAGGACTAGGTGAGAGATCATATCAGGACGTTGAGTTTAAATAGATGTAGAAATGGTTAAACTAGCCATTAGGATAACGACTAGTTTGACTTTGAAAATTAAAATTGAATAATAACGGCTAGTTTTATCTATTTATTTAATTATTTAATTAATAGTGGTAATATATATATATATATATATATATATATATATATATATATATATATATATATATATATATATATATATATATATATATATATATATATATATATAAGAAGTATGATGATGATGATGATGGTTAACGTCTATTGAGACCAAACTTTGGTCTATTGGACCTAAAGAAAGGAATTATTTAGTTTGCTTTAAAATTGTACTCCTATTCTCAAAGAGCTTGGAGAGAAGTGTCTTGAACTCACTATAATTTTGACATATTAAAAGGCTATGAAGTTAGGTATTGCACCAAAGATTATGAAACTGAGATTTAATGTGGGTGTACACAGGGCACTCTAGGAGGAAGTGATTTTCATCCTCAATGTTCATATTTTCACAGAGATCGTACATCCTTTCCAGCCATGGTGTTTTAGGAACTACCCAATGACCTGTTTCGCTTTGGAGGTCATGAGAGTTCGTTCTTTTCTTGGCTAAATTAATTTTTTTGTTTGAGCTAGTTAAAACAGAGAGATACTTTTTATCTTCTAGAGTAGGGTTGATGACCTCCTTATAAAATCTTAATTTTCTTTTAGCCTCTAAATCTTTCTCACATCACATTTTCTATTTAAACTTAGAAGTAACAATATTTTTAATGCTATTAATATTTTGGAATGCAACATTTTCGTCGATCTCCCAATGGTTTAACCAGGCCCTGGTATCTTTATACCAACCTCGTTTGAGCCTGAGGTGTTTTTGGCTAGAATTTAAAGCTATCTTAGGAAGTCTATGGTCTCCCATGTTATTGATTTTATGCTTATACAATAGGTGCCTAGTCATAGCTAGGCTCTCGATAGGGAAAAGACCCACTTCTATAAGGATAATAGATAGGGTGTATTGCTTTTGATTTTGAGGTTATACGTTATAAAACGCTTCTAGATTTGCTCAATCTTTCTCCAGGATTCTCTAGAGATGAAGTCTGGCCTCAAACCTCACATCCATACAAGATAACAGGAGTGACTAAAGTTTGAAAGAGGAGCTTCTTTTTATCCCACATCACATGGTTTGCTGCTTTACAATTATTTTCAAGACCTATATATATATATATATATATATATATATCGAGAGAGAGAGAGAGAGAGAGAGAGAGAGAGAGAGATTTTAATTTTATTATTATTATTATTATTATTATTATTTTAAAAATGGTTTAATTAATTTTTAAAAAAATCATAGACCAAAATTTTAAAAAATTAATTAAAAATCTAATTTAAATTATTTTAAATAAGAATTGTTAATTAATTAAAAATTAATATTCATACAAATTAATAACAAATCATTAATTTAATTATAATTACAATTGATTAAATTAATTTAAACTACATTAATCATATATTACAAATTAATTAAATTATGTACCAGAATTAAATTATGTATGAAATTTTTTTATTTTAGTTAAATTATTAAATAATAATATATAATACATTATTTAATATTGAAACAGTATATATTTAATATATGAAAACAAAATTACCACACTAATATATGAAATAATATGTGAAAACAATAGTTTATTAAGTTATTATATTTAATATATGAAAACAAAATTACTACACTAATATATGAAATAATATATTAAATCCGTGACAAGCCTCATGTCGTTGCTATTTCGACGTTTTGTAAACGGTCTTTTCATATAGTCGATATTTCGACGATCTCAATAGTATATGTCATGCTTCTAATGTTTTCTATCCAATTTTTTATTCTGACGTTTTGTGAACGTCTCATGGTGCCCAAGGAAACATGTTTGGGTGGTTCGGGTCGGGTCGTGTGACGGTGCCCAGGGAAACACGTTCGAGCGGGCCGGGTCGGGTCTGGTCGTGCCGTGTGAGGGCGCCCAAGAAAACCCTTGAGTCTGTCATATTCCCATTTTTTTTGTACTAAATTGCCATATCATGAACTCACATCAAGGAATCTTCAATTTATGTCAACATACTCCATTTGTAATGGCCAATATGGTACGAGGGAGAAAAAGGAAAATGGGTCGCATGAACGTGCACAAGGCACACAGGTGGTCACAACTTATCATTTTTTATACGACCACCCTCACATGATGGTCCGACCCGAACGTGTTGCCTGTGGCGCCCTCACACGGCACGACCCGACCCGCCTGAATGAAGGCATGAGGGAGATAATGGAAAACAGATCGCACAAACGTGTACAAGGGACACGAGCGATCACAACTTAGCATTTTTTATACGACCACCCTTAAACGACCCAACCCAACCCAACCTGCCTCGGCCCGCCCTCACACGACCCGGCCCAGATGCGTTCCTTGGGTGCCCTTAGACGACCCAACCCAACTTGGCCTGCCTGAACACGTTTCCTTGTGTGTCCTCTTAGTACGGCATGACCCGACCCAACCCGACCCACCCGCGTTTCCTTGGGTGCCATCACACGACCCGACCCGCCCGAATGTTGAAGGCACAAGGGAGAAAATGGCAAAAAGTTCACACGAACATGCACAAGGCACACTGGCGATCACCAGTTAGCATTTTTTATACGCCCCCCCTCACACAATCTGACCCGGATGCATTTCTTGTGGCGCCCTCACATGACACGACCTAGACCGTGCGAATGAAGGGCACACGAGGGAGAAAACGAAAAATGGATCACACAAACGTGCACAAGGAAGATAGGCGGTCATAACTTAGCATTTTTTATACATCCACCCTCACACGACCCGACCCGACCCGACCCGACTCACCTGAACGCGTTTTCTTGGGTGGCCTCGCATGGTATGACTCGACCTTACCCGACCGAACCCGCCCGAACACGTTTCCTTCGGTGCCCTCGCACAACTCGACACATCCCGACCAAGACGCATTCCTTAGGTACCCTCACACGACCCAACCCAACCCTATTTGCTCAAATGCGTTTCCTTGGGCACCCTCACAGTACTCCATGACCTAACTTGACCCGACCCAAACGCATTTCCTTGGGTACCATCACAGCACCCAGCCGACCCAACCTACCCGAACATCGAAGGCATGAGGGAGAAAATAGAAAATAGGTCGCACGAATGTGTAGTACAAGGCACACAGGCGGTCACAACTTAGCATTTTTGCTATGACCACCCTCACACGACCCGACCTGACTTGACCCAACTCGCTCGAACGTGTTTTCCTGGGTGTCGTCACACGACCCGACCCGACCCACCCCGACCTGCCCGAATGCGTTTCCTTGGGTGCCCTCACATGACACTACCTGGCTTGACCTGCCTGAACACGTTTCCTTAGGTTCCCTCCCATGACCAACCTAACTCGTGCGAATGCGTTTCCTTGTGCACCCTCACATGACCAGACCCGACCTGACCCACCAAAACGCATTTTCCTAGGTGCCCTCACATGACCTGACGCAAGTGGTCACAACTTAGTATTTTTTATACGACCACCCTCACACGACCTCACTCGAGCTGACCTGCTCGAACATCAAAGGCACAAGGGAGCAAAGGGAAAACGGGTCACATGAACATGCAGTATAAGGCACATGAGCGGTGACAACTTAGAATTTTTTATACAGCCACCTTGACACAACCTGCCCCAACCAACCCAAAAGCATTTCTTTGGGGACCCTCACACAACCCGACCTGGCCCGACCCGCCCAAATGTGTTTCCCTAGGCGCCCTCACATGACTCGACCCGACCCGACATGACCCGCTAGAACGTGTTTCCTTGGGCACCCTCACACGATCGACATGACCCAACCGGACCGAACGTGTTCCTTGGTCGCCCTCACACGACCTGATTGGACCAATCGTGTTCCTTGGGCACCCTCACATAACTCGACCTGACCCGACCTACCCGAACGCGTTTCCTTGGGCACCCTCATAGTATGGCATGACCCAACCCAATGCGACCTAAACGTGTTTCCTTGGGCGCCATCACACGACCCGACCCCACATGACCTGCCCTATCATCAAAGGCATGAGGGAGAAAGAGGAAAATGGGTTGCACGAACATGCACAAGGTAGGCGGGTGGTCACAACTTAGCATTTTTATACAGCCTCCCTCACACGATCTGATTTGAACATGTTTCTTGTGGCGCCCTCACACGGCACGACCCGACCCGCCCGAATGAAGGGCGCACAAGGGAGAAAACAGAACCGGATCACATAAACGTGCACAAGAAACACTGGCGGTCATAACATATAATTTTTTATATGACGACCTTCAAACAACTCGACCCGACCCGCCCGAACATGTTTCCTTACGCACCCTCACACGACCCGACACGACCCGACCTGGACACGTTCCTTGGGCACCCTCGCATGAGCCGACCTGACTCGACCCACCCGAACGTGTTTCCTTGGTCGCCCTCATAGTACAACACAACCCAACCTGACCCGATCCGAATGCATTTCCTTGGGCGTGATCACATGACTCGACCTCACTCGTACGAACGTGTTTCCTTGGGCGACCTCACACAACATGACCCAACCAGACCCAACTAGACCAGCCTGAACTCGTTTCCTTGGGTGCCCTCACACGACCCAACCCGAATGCATTCCTTGGGTGCCCTCACACTTCCGATGCTTTGTTCCTAAACGTCGCAATTTCGACGCTTTTCTCCTAGACATCACACTGCTGACACTGTGTTCCTAAACGTCGCAGTTCCGAAGTTTTTCCTAAATGTCGCACTTCCGACGCTTTTCTCCTAACCATCGCACTGCTAACACTTTGTTCCTAAACGTCGCACTTCTGACACATTGTTCCTAAATGTCGCAATTCTAATGCTTTGTCCCGAAATGTGGCTATTCATACAATACTCCCTAAACATCGCTAGAGCAACACTTGTTGGCGAGATTAGAAAAATTGAGAAAATTTGGGGAACTTTCCAACAATACATCAAAAGTGTCGTAACTAAAGTGTTGGAAAATTGACCATATGTACTAGTGGCTATTTCCAATAGGAAAAATAAACACATATTCATTTCAAGAACTAACAATAAACACGTTTCCTTGTCCAAGAATTTCATAGTTACTTATCTTTCAAAGGGTCGATACTTTTTTCGTGACTTAAGCTTCTTTTTATTAAATGCAGGTACAATGACTCAACGTTGTTTATACGACTGTTCACCATTAACACTAAACACGTTTTTGTTTTAGCTCAAATAATATAAAAATCTAAACTAGAGGGCAACTTCTACAATCATTCACGTGCTGAGGAGATAGAACCTTACGAATCAGTTAGGGGGCATGTTTTTGCGCAACTCCTGCATTGCGCTGGCAATATCCAATAGACTGTTGAGCATTTGTCATGGGATGGCCTTTGAGTCCTAGTTTTTCCAATGCTCCATGAAGAGAAAATAGCATCCACATATATTTGAAGAAGAATCGTAATAAGAAAAAGGTTATTATAGCAAGAAATTGAGTGAATGTGGACTATCGATACCAACTATCGAGACATCTAAGACTTTTTTTACCCATACAATAGCTGTAACCATCAGGAACCCTAACTAAAATAGTTAAACATAATATTTTTTTATGAACATCGAATTGAAAATATGGATATATTAAATTAGTACTATTTTCATTTTGTAAATGTATAAGTTCTTTTATAGAAGTTTTTACGATAAAGATATTACAATTCTCTCCATCCTTCAATTTTTGTATTATTTAGTTTTATAGTCACACCATTTTTTATCATTTAGTTTTATAGTCATACCAACTATCATTAAATGTTTGATGAAGACCCTTATTTTTGGTTAATTGTAAGACTTTATAAAATCCTTTAACTTCGAAATTTTAATGTGAACTCTATGTCCATTCCTAAAATGTTGGTTTGACTTCAACTTCCAATTTTGTTTTTTCAATTTTATATCTATCCATTTTTAAGGATATTGAAAATTCTTTGGGAAATTGTGATACTATATTTATTGAAAAAGCTATAAAAAGATTAATGTACATATAATTGCATGCGTGGAGAGATAGATTTTAGAAGAGTCTAAATTGAAACAAATTATGAAAAAATAACATTTTAATGGTTGGGTATGTGGATTTTTTTGGACATCTATGAGCTTCCTATCCTCATACTCGAACTCCCAACATTAAAGTAACATAATCAAAATCTAAAAGCTAGATGTTAGATACTTTTAGAGAATGATAGTGATCATAATGAAATAAAATAAAATTTTTAATATTAAAGAAACATAATTAATTTTTTTACAGAATGATGATGATGAAATAAAATAATAATTATTGCTGTTAGATATTGATGATTATATATACAATTAGAAGTGTAAATTAGGAAATTCAATTTTTCTAGTTGAGGCTTTCATTGTTTGTGAGGTCTTGATTGAACGGTGATAAAGTGTGTTGTTATAGCATTTATCACAAATTCAATTCCCTTCATCTAAAGCTTTGAAATTTAATAATTATAATCCAAAATTTACTTTTTATTTTTATTTTTATTTTTATTTATTTTTAAACTCAAGAGTTTACGTGCCAAAAAATAATACGAGGTATATTATGAACGACATTAGTATGTCAGATATATTATTAAACCTGCATTTAATACTACTACTAAACTTTCGTTGAGAAAATGCTGGCACTGACAAAATCGGGTTACTCTGATTTAGGATCCATTGAAATAGACAAAAACTGATGGAATAGAGTAGAAATAGTTTCACATTCATTGCAGCAGACAAATCTCATCACATTCATTGCAACAGACAAATCTCAGAAAGAGAAAGAGTTTCACAATCACATAGAATAGTTCAAAGTGTCTGACAAATCTCGTCACATTCATTGCAACAGACAAATCTCAGAAAGAGTTTCACAATCACATAGAATAGGTAGTTGAAACTTGAAAGTGTCTGATGGAATATAATGGAAATAGTTGCCGTGTAAGGGAAGTCACATTCATTGCAACAGACAATTCTCAGAAAGAGTTTCACAATCACATAGAATAGAGTTGAAAGTGTCGGAATATAGTGGAAATAGTTGCCCTGTAAGGGAAATCACATTCATTGCAATAGACAAATCTTCACAATCACATAGAATAGAGTTGAAAGTGTTTAATTACCGAGGAAATTGGCTTGGTGATGAACAGTAGTAAAAGCAGAAATTTTTTTGTCCATTTAACAAGAATTGTTGGAGAAAAGAAATCGTTTGAACCACAAAAATATCACAAACAAAAGTATGAGGATCATTGTAACGCCTTGCAGCACCACATAATGATCACAGAAGTACAAGGATCATTGTAAGTTACCCACTTCACAGAAACATAAGCAAAAATGCGAAGTCGTGTTTGGAAAAGTAATTGCCGTATAATATAAGCGCCGGAGCCACTAACGTATCCGTAGTGGTGAGGTAGGACGCGAATCTATGGTGGTTTTCAAACGACCCATCCACACCTTCACCATTCCGTCGAGGCTTCCACTGTAAGCGATAAACGAATTGACCTGGAAATCCATGATAGTGACAGCTATGCATTTCACGGGACCGCTGTGTCCCTCCAACACTGCAATGCAACATATTCCGGTGCCGCCCGCTTCTCTTTTCCAGACACGAATCGTTGTATCGGCGGAGCCACTGAATAGAAGATCGCGAACGGTCTGGAGACAGAGAACGGAGTGAAGGTGGCCTCGAAGGAAACCGGAGTAATGCAATATTCTGTCGGAGAATTGGTCTTCCTCCCAGTAATGAATATATCCATCGTAACATCCCGCGTACAGAACGGGCGAGCCATCCGGGCCGAGGGCCAGGGCTTTTACGGGAGATCGTTGCATGTTAAGAGTCATCATTTGCTCGTGCTTTGGTCGGCCACGAGCCTGCCGCCTCCAGACCTTCACCATGTTGTCATCGGATCCGGTGAAGAGAAGACCGTCGTGCCGAACAACGACGGCATTCACGGCCTCGACGTGGGCTTCGATAGTCTCCATGCACTTCGACTCCGACACTTTCCACACCTTCACAGTATTATCCAACGATGCCGAGTAAAGCAAATCAACGTTCGCATCATAGGCAAGGCAGGTCACGGAACCCGAGTGTTTGGCCCTGCCCGTGCCCTGGTCGGTCACCCAGGGCTTCATCAAATTCTGAAATATGTTCAATTTGGGGAGCGTAGATACACGTGTGTGCACGTCGGGATTTGAGCGCGAGCGGTGCCATATACGTATCTTGTTATCCCCGTGAGCGCTCAAAATCTGATCGCCTGCAACGAGCAAAACCTTGACGTTGGGTGACCCGGAGGTGAGACAAGTATGTCGTGGGAAATCCAGGTGTCTCCATACCCTTATGTCTTTGCTGTCGGAACCCGTATACAGAAGCCCGTCTTCTGCAACCGCTATGGAATATATTTGCCCGCCCGGCTTCACCATTGAAGCAACGCATCTGAAAGAATGAGGGGCTTCGGGGCAATTGACGGGCAGCGTGGGCAGCATCGTCCAGGGAGACATAGCGTAAGCGTTAGGAGAGGCTGTGCTGAAGCGCCCCGGAGAGAGGGTTGGGTGGGATGGAGAGGAGAAAAACAGTCGATTGGTGTAGTTGGGATTTATCATTTCCCATTCCTCGTGGCTCCAATTCTTACCTCGGCTTCTTACCCTCATCATTAACTTCAATTTTATCTCCACGTTCTATTCGTTTATTTTTATAAGCATCACCCAGCTTTTTATCTGAGGTCACCCTGAATAAGAAAATCAGGCCACAATAACTCGCACACCAGTGGTCTGTCACTCCTGCCATTTCTGTCAAATACTTCTGGGTCATGCGCCTGGGCCGTTAATCTAAATTTGTAATAAATATACTAATAAGACTCGTGTAAATCTATTCCAAACAATCAAACTCCAAAAACTAGAATTAATAATAAGATTTTTAAAGAAAAAAAAAAAACTCCAAACTAGCCGATAGGAAAATACGATGGTTTATATTACATTAGTCGGTGAGGTCGCTCAATGCAGAATTTATTAATTTATCGATCTTAATAAATTACTTAAATATTTTAAATATTATTTATTGTTTTTAATTTTTTTAATTATTTAACTTAATTTAATTTAGTTTATTGGAATTTAATTAATTTATTAATTTTAATAAATAAATTCAATATTTTTTAAAAATTAGTATTTTGTATTTTTAAGAAAATAGTTAAATTATTTATTTATTTATTATGATATTTTTTATAAATTTCTATATCAAATCTTAAATTATATGGCAGGTGGATAATTTATGTTAATGTGATTAGATTCTTAATAAAAGTAATATAAAAGGTGCAAAATTGTTATATATATTATTCTGATAAAGTTATATATTTAAATTATTGTATTTAAACCTTTTTTTCTTTAAAAATAGATAAATTTTTGACTTGTAAATGTGGTTAAATTTTTTTAATTTATCTTTATGCTAAATTGTTTGTGTGAAGTAAAATATTTTAATTTTTGTCTATAAAGTGTAAAATAGATAGTGATGGGTGTATTGTTAAGTCACTTGTGATATAAAAAACACGAGTTAGAAATTTCGTAGGATGTAGTGGGGTGGTTTTGGTGATTTTGATTCTGATTTCTCAAACCACGAGTCAAACTTACAAACTCAGGCCACTTTACAAAACATATACTCATATTTTTAAACATAATTTAAAATTAAATTTAACAAACTTTTAATTATAATTAAGCTTACATCTTAATTTAACTTCAATGCATATTTGTTCTTTGACATTTTATTTCAATAATAAAATTATTTTTATTGTTAATAATAAAATTATTTTTATTTATTTAAGTTTTAGAATGAAATTATTTCTATTTATTTAAGTTTTAGAATCAAAATTAAAATCCATATAATATTTTAGTTTCATATATTTTAAATTTTTGTTTTATTTTTGTTTTATTATTATTATTATTATTATTATTATTATTATGATGGATATAATTAAATTCAAAATTTTGAATATATTTAAAAAATTATTTAAAATAACAAAAGTTAACAATTTTTTTTTGTTTGTTTGGTAATGTGGGCCTTGACATGATATCAAGTTAAATCTATGGTTTGAGAAACCGCAATTGAGAGGCATTTATCAGAGGAATAGTATCCACTCTCTGCCTCTGCCACACGAGCCCTTATCATGGCTGGATTTTTTTTGCTCACGAAAGATTGGAACGGGGCAATTTTTTCATCACGAGTGTCTTAACATCCCATGGACAATAAAAACTAACCATTTAAATTTAATTCAAAACCATATAATAATTATTTTCAATTTAATATTAATAAAAAAAAATAGAATAACTAATATTATTTATTAATTTTGATTTTGTAATTTCATGTTCTTAATTAGAAAAACATGCTAAACTTTTGCTGTGGGTAATTTTAATTTTGAAGTGGCTTGACCTTTAACTAAATTGTTAACTATTTTGTTTAATAGATAAATGTCTTCGAGGGTTAATCACATCATTAGGATTTGGTAGACTAATGTGATTTAATATTTTTTATATTTTAGTTTTTTTGTTATAATCTCGTGATACAATTTGTGGTCATACAATTTTAGGTCAGATTGATTTTTTTCTTAATTAAAATATGCTTTTAAAGTATCAATAAATTTAATAGCTCAAAAAAAAATTAAACACTTTAATTATACAAATTACAGAACTCAAATTTATAGTTCTAATAAATCATCTTAAAATAAAATAAAAAATAAAAATAAAAATATTCACACAATAAAATTACATAACATTGAGGAGGAGTTGTCTACATACCCAACAAAATAGGGTGGACAACAGTTTTTGGCCGGAATTCTGTAATATTTTTTTTTTAAATGAGGTAGTTTGAGTGTTTGAATAGTTTTTTTAATAGTGAAAATGGATTCAGTACTATCAAAAAACCCTGAGCACCCAAAATATTGAAATTTGACAACTTTAACTTAGATTTTCAAAAATTTCTACCAAAAATTTTCATATCTTACCAAAATTTTTAAGTTATTTTGTAAATTTTACTAAACTTATTTTGTTGATTTTTTTAAACTACTCACATTAAAAACACTTTAAGCTAATCAATGAGAGAAAATGAATATGAATTCAATTAAGAAAAAATAACAAATCAACTTTTGCAGAGTCAAAGAGATTTCCAAAAGTTGTCTACCGAGGGTACAGAATAGCCCATACTACAGTTTTTTCCCTGGAATCCGATAAAATAAAATTAAAAAAATCTAAGTAGTTGTAGTCTTTGGAATCCATTTTTTATAGTGAAAATGGATTCAGCACTATCAAAGACCCTTATGGCACCCAAAATATTGAAATTTAACAACTGAAAACAAAATTATGATAAAATCTTTGCGAATTTTTTTCAAAATCTCTACCCAATTCTGGACCATTTTGTTACTTTTTTAGACTACTACTTTCCAAAATAACCCATCCAAAAAAATCTAAATCATTTTCCATTTATACTACTCTATTTACTACGATAGAAAGTAGGAGAGTGACTCTTCGCCAAAATTGGAGTTTATTAACGAGTACAAAATTTTGAAAACTTTTAGGCCCTCGCAGGCTGCACATGGGCAAATTTAATGTCCATTCCCACGTACGTAGAGGGTCTTAAAAACCATTAACGACTGCCGACTGTATCAACTCTCATGCTTTTAATTTTGGATGGAAAATACGATGTAGTACAGATGGTATCAATCCATTTGCTGCGTATGTGTTAATAACCTCGGAAACTGGATCCGTACTGAAATGACAAAGTGTGTGTGGCGTATATTCTATTCACGTGTTCCACCGAAAGAGTTATTAAATCGTGGTAGTGTAACCATGTTTCGAATGTTTGGCAAATATTGGCAAGACATTGATAAAATTTGGTAAAATAGTAATCAAGTTTTATGATCTCTGATGTTACATGGGTTTTTGGCAAAATAGTTATCAAGTTTTAAGTTTTTGGATGTTACACGAGTGTTGAATCTATTTTTTATATAAAAAAACAAAATTCAAAATTTTTATAATTAATTTTTTTGAAAAAAAATAATTTCATATTTTTATTTAAATTTTTTATTATTTAAACAAATTTGATACTCTAAACAAAGTCCATTAAATATATTTGTTTTCTAAAAACTAATACAATTTAATTTATTTTGAAGAGACAAATTTGCATTCACTACTAAGTAAAATTTTCCATTTTTCAAATTTGTAACTGGTATTGTTTGAGTAGCCTAAACCTCTGACTTGATATGAAATTTGTAATTCTTGATATGAAATTTGTAACTCTTATTGTTCGAGTAGCCTAAACCTCTGACTTGATATGAAAGTAATAGGCAATTTAATTTATTTTGGAGGGACAAATTTGCATTCACTATTAAATAAAATTTTCTATTTTTCAAATTTGCAACTCCTATGGTTTGAGTAACCTAAACCTGTGACTTGATATGACTTGTTAGTAGTAGTCATAAGTACAAATCTAGATTGAATGGCAAAACGGTTAAAAAAAAGCATCCTTACTATCCATTTTGTTTATTTGTTTATTATAGTCAATATTACTTATTGTTTTTTAATTTAAAGAAAAAAATATTTTTATTTTAAAAAGAACTAGTGTTAACTTCACCTAACAATGATTGTGGGTTGTACAATAAATCTCTTGGCACAAGAAAGATATAAAGATATAATGATTTGTTTTATGATATAAAGATATTTCATTAAATACTAATTGAAAATTTATTAACAAATTAAATAATAATTTAATTACGTCCATAAACTTTCATTTATCTTTATCCACATATGCGATCCTCACCAGATGTCCCATTCACCAGACAACGCTCACCGATGTGATCCTCTACAGATGTCTCGTTCACCAAACAACGTTGACCATTGAATCAAATTTTCACATGAGTTCTTTTAATTATTTTCAAAACTGACTTTATGCTTCATTATTAAAATAACGAATACAATAGTATCTCTCAAATACTCTCGTCATCTTTTTTTTTTTTGTTGTTCTTGTTTTCCAACAAAAGCAAGGCTTATAACCTAAAACATAACCAAAATCTCCAGGTTCAAGGTTCACAAGCGCCTAGCCTTGACACAAAGCTAAATATATGCATACCTTCACAAAAGAAATCATGAAAATGGAGTGTCAACAAGCCTGCAAATTGAGTGATATCAACCTCTAGCGCCTGTTGAAGTGTCACGTTAACTATGTACTCCAAGTCAGGGAAAGTCTCTTCTTGTAAAATTTTAGGTCTGATCGAATTTTTTTGTTACTCAAAATATGTTTTTAAAGGTATCAATAAATTTAATATCTCTAAAAAATTTAAACATTTTAATTATATAAATTACGGAACTCAAATTTATAATTCTAATAAATCTCTTTTATATTTGAAACAAACTTAAACTTAATCTTAAAATAAAAAATAAATAAAAACAAAAAATTTACACAACAAAATAATATAACATTGAGAATGAATTGTCTATATACCCAACAAAATAGCCTGGACAAGCCAGAATCATGTAATTTTTTTTTTTCAAAAATGAGGTAGTTGGAGTGTTTGAATAGTTTTTTTAATGGTAAAAATGGATTCAGTGCTATCAAAAATTCCTGAGCACCCAAAATATTGAATTTTGACAACTTTAATTTAGATTTTCAAAAATTTCTACCAAAAATTAATTAAAACAAACAAATGCAGCACACACAAAGTGAGACAGAGCTCACACAACTTGTCATTAGCTTCATGATAACATTACACATTTATAGCATAGGCACTCACCTAATCTTCCTAAGTTTATCTTCCTAAGTTTGAGGCAACAATCCTGAACTGGTAAAACTAAACTCTAATTATAAAACTCTCGTTCAACAAACCATAACCACTCCTATTTCTACATTATTATAGATTATTCTCACATCCTCCCTTAATGGAGAAATGGATTTTTTACAACACCTAATTTACTTCTAAAAACTTCAAACTTGAGTTTACCAAGAGGCTTGGTAAAGATATCAGCCATATTATCCTTGGTATTACAAAATACTAAATCAATTTCATTTGATTTAATCTTCTCTCATATAAAGTGGTACTGCAGCTCAATGTGTTTTGATCTGGCATGATATATTGGATTGTGTGTTAATTTGATAACACTTTGATTATCACAATTTATGCATGTTGAACCACTTTTCTCTTCGTTGAGATCTGCAAGAATTCTCCACAACCAAACAGCGTCACAGGTGGCATTGGTTAAAGCTTTGTACTCAGATTCTGTTGATGATAAAGAAACAATTGGATGTTTCTTAATACTCCATGACACAACCCCTGATCCTATATGAAATGCATAGCCAGAGGTAGATCGTCTGTCATCAGGATTTCCTGCCCAATCTGAATCAGAAAAACTTGCCAGTGGAACATCAGATTCATCAGTATACATAATACCTAAATTGATTGTTCCTTTCAAGTATTGGAGAACTTTCTTTGCAGCATTCCAGTGATTTCCTGAAGGCTTAGCCATAAACTGACTAAGGATACTGATTGAGTATGCAATGTCTAGTCTGGTAGTGGTGAGATAGTTCAGAATTCCCACCAACTGACGATATAAAGTTCCATTTGCCTCTTTAGTTCCATCTTCTTTGTACAACTTTGCATTCTATTCTAAGGGAGTTGACCTAGCTTTGCAATCACTCATATTGAACTTTTTTAAGAATTTCCTTTGTGTATTTACTTTGAATGATCAATGTTTTACCAAGCTCTCTCCATACCTCAATTCCTAAATAGTAATGCAATTCACCCAGATCTTTCATTTCAGATTCCTGAGACAAATGAACTTTATTTTTTTCAATTAACTTGTAAGCACTGCCTACTGCCTGTGATAATGAGGTCATCCACATATAAAGATATTAAAGCAACATTTCCTTCTTCATCTTTCTTAACATACAGGTTAGGATCATTTTTTCTTTTCACAAAACCATTCTGATGAAAGAAGGTATCAATCTTTACATACCATGATCTCGGTGCCTGTTTCAAACAATATAAGGCTTTTCTTAACCTACAAACTACATGCTCCTGTCCCTGTTTGACAAATCCTTCAGGTTGAACCAGATAAACTTCTTCCTTTAAATCACCATTCAGAAAAGCAGATTTGACATCCAATTGATGTATATTCCAATTATGTTTTGTAACTAAGGCAATCAGTACTCTAATTGTATTCAATTTAGCTACTGGTGAAAAAGTATCTTCATAATCAATTCCCTCCTATTGAGCATATCATTTTGCTACTAATCTCGCCTTAAATTTATCAATGCTACCATCTACTTTAAATTTAGATTTATACAACCATTTGCTTCCAATTGGAACTTTGTTTTCAGGGAGTTCAACTAATTCCCATGTTTGATTTTTCATAAGAGAGTCATATTCATCATTCATAGCTTTTCTCCATTGTTCATGCTCTTTAGCTTGTTCATAATCAACTGGTTCTACAACATTCATGATATTAGACATCAAGGCATAATCTCTATACCTTGCAGGAAGTTGGGTTTGTCGGGTTGACCTTCTTGGTTCTACAATACCTGTTGGAGTTCCATCCATGATTCTCCTTCTCTGAGGTGAATCTTCCTCTTGTGATGAATCACTACTGCTGGATGTGCTCATGCTACTTTCATTCTGATCTTGAACCTATCCCTGTACCTGTTCATGTTCTTGTTTAACCAAAGTATCAATTTTGACATGATCATCATTACATATATGCCATGCATCATTCATTGTATCACTTTTATCAGCATTCTCATGAAATACCACATCTCAACTTGCAAACAGTTTATGTGAACTGGGATCATACAATTTATATTCTTTCTGATCTATACAATGCCCAATAAAAACACACTTGATTGACTTTGCAACAAGTTTTCGTCTGTTATCCTTAGGAATATGTGTAAAGGCAGTACATCCAAATACTCTTAAATGACTGACATCAGGTTATGACCATAAAGAATCTCAAAGGAGTTTGAAAAACCAATTTCTTAGTGGGACTTCGATTCTTCAAATAAACAACAGTATTAATGGCTTATGCCTAGAAACCATTAGAAATGTTTTTACCTTGAAGCATACTGCGAGCACACTCCACCAGTGTTCTATTCCATCTCTCAGCAACACCATTTTGCTGAGGAGTATGGGGTACTGTGAACTGTTGTTGGATCCCATGAAATTTACAATACCTGTTAAACGCTCCTGATTTATATTCACCACCCTGATCTGATCTGGAAATTTTAATGTATTTGCATGTTTTCTTTTCAATCAAAGTTATGAATTCTTTAAAATACTCAAAGACATCACTTTTTCTTCGTATGAAATAGACCCATGTATATCTAAATCTATTATCAACAAAAATAACAAAGTAGGAAGCACCACCAAGCGACCTAGTTTGCATAGGTCCACATACATCAGTGTGAATTAATTCAAGTATATCATATTATCTTTTCTCTGTATGAACGAGAAACTCCTCTCTATGATGTTTACCAAGTGCACAAGCTTCACTTGGAAAATGTTCATACTTCATAACAGGAAGACCTTCAACCGTTGTTTTTCTTTGTAACAACAATAAATCATTGTAATTTAGGTGCCCATACCTGTGATGCCATAAATCTACTGTTGGCGTTGCTTTGGATGTCAATGCAACATGACGCTTCATCGTCACATCCAATTTATACAATCCACCAATCCTGGTACCTGTGGAAACAACCCTGTAGCGACCCTGAACATCTTTCACAATACACCCCAATTTACCAAATTTCACTTTTAAATAATTATCAGTGATAGTTGAAACAGATATAAAATTCTTTTTAATACCAGGAACATACATTACATCATGAATCTGTCTCATTTGTCCATTAGGTAAGTACACACTTATTACGCCATAGCCTTGGACTTTATGTGACCTGTTATCTCCTAGGTAAATGTGTGTGCCATCATTTTTCTCGTAATATTTATCATACCATTCTTTATTACAAGTCATATGAGCTGATGCACAAAAATCTATGAACCAAGCAGTCTCATCATCAGTTTCAGTAGACAATGCAACATTAGAAAGAAACAATTGAAGATTTTTACCTCTTGTAATCAATGCTAAATCCTTGTTGTCGTTATCATCTAGATCTTGAGCAGTAGGTTCATGATTCAATTTTTTATGCCCTTCTTCATGAACCATTGGTAGCTCTTCAATTATAGAAACTTGTTTGTCAGAATATTCTTCCGACTCAAAAATATTACCCAAGCCTAAAATGCCTCCAAATGACCACATGAAAGAAACATCATCAGAAGGATCTAAAAATACAGACATATTCACAACGCCCCACTGCATGCTCCTCTGCACTCTTATTCAATGAGAATAATGAATAGATTCTCAAAGAAGAAAAACATGATAGCTGACATATTGAAAGAGAGATTGAATATTTGCGCACTTAATTTATAAAAACGCAGCGTTCTCGGATTTGGCCTGCACTGCTTGTGAGTACACCAAGTCTTCCCATCTTCTCCATCGACATTCCAAAATCTGAGAAAAATGTCGAGGTCTGCAATGCCTTATTGACATATGCTTTATCAAGATTTCTTGGCTAATAGAGACTCCTAGTCCCACTCACACTTCTCCACGCTGTGATCGAACCTTCTGAGAGCAAGAGTCTCAGAAACAACAACAGTGTAGTCGTCCCTAGAGGCTTTCAACTTCAAACACACATAGATACTTTAAGAAACAAAATATTGTGGCTTGGATAAAAAAATACCTTAAATATTGGTCCACCGATGGTCCCTGTGGAAGTGTTTAGTGTCTTTCCAATGCATCAGAAGCCGGTCTTTTCAATGCCGATATTAGATTTTTCTCGTCTAGCCACTCCTAGCAGCAAAGGCTTAAGGCTCTGCGTCCAGCCATTGCATTCCGGGTGCAGCACCACGTCATCACAAATTGCCCTCCGGAAATGATACCTCTCCGAGAAATGATTGCTTCCACTGATAGCAAATTAGATCTATACTCTTCCTTCTCATGTTTTCTTTCAACCGTCATCGTCCGTAGGCACTTTGGACTCAGACTTTGGAATTTAAATTTCCAATAAAGTACTCGGAGATGTGGTGCTGACTCCTGAGTAGATTTTCAGACTGTTTCTCACCAATAAAGGCATGGGAGACGCTGAACAATTGCGTAGGAGAAAGAAGTTCATTGAAATCCTTGAAACGCAGCAAATCAGATGACAGGTCAGGATTCGATGTCCAATTCACCTGCTTCCGATTGAAGTCCCAATCGACAACATCACATTCATCGCCGACAGCTGATAAAATAATATCCTCGAAACCCTCAAAAATTTCTGTTCGAGAGCATGCTACTGGAAAATATCATGCAGGCAAATCAACCAATCAATTCAAGGCTAGGAGGGGGAGTTAAAGGTCGTTTCTTCGGACCTCGTCTTGACTCTGCACTTGTTAGCATCGGTACTGCCTCTACCACTAGCGCTGTTCCTTTTTCCGCAAATGGATCTCAAGGTTTCTGCCTGCATGGAGGACGTCTCGCTTTCGGCTTTGTGGAGTGTTTGCAATGGGCCGTAGCCTTTGAATTTTTCGTGTCAGACCACAACTGGTCCGAGTTAAAAACAAGAAACAGTGGCTCCCTTCCGCACTGTATCAACAATATTGGTGGAGTCCAGACAAGCCACGACTCTTTCCAGTACAATCAGTGGTCAAATCAATGTCGTGTGTTTCCTCAGTTTCACGAACACGACATTTAGCGATTGCTCTGCACAACAGAGCCTCAATCCACAGCTTCAACTCAAGTCTGTGCTTTGATACCAAAATAAAACAAACAAATGCAACACACACAAAGTGAGATAGAGCTCACACAAGTTCTTATTAGCTTTATGATAACATTACACATTTATAGCATATGCACTCACCTAATCTTCTTAAGTTTGAGGCAACAATCCTGCACTGGTGAAACTAAACTCTAATTATAAAACTCTCCTTCAACAAACCATAACCGCTCCTATTTCTACATTATTCTAGATTATTCACACAAAATTTTCATAATCTTACTAAAATTTTTAAATTATTTTGTAAATTTTACTAGACTTATTTTCTTGATTTTTTTAAACTACTCACATTAAAAACCGTTTAAGCTAATAGATACGAGAAAATGAATATTAATTCAATTAAGAAAAAATAACAAATCAATTTTTGCAGTCAAGAGATTTCTAAAATGACCCATCCAAAAAAATCTAAATCATTTGCCATTTATGCTACTCCATTTACTACGATAGAAAGTTGGATAGTGACTCTTAGCCAAAATTGGAGTTGGTTAACGAGTACAAAATTTTCAAAACTTTTAGGCCCTCGCAGGCTGCACATGGGTAAATTTAATGTCCATTCCCACGTACATAGAGGGTCTTAAAAACCATTAACGACTGCCGACTGTATCAACTCTCATGCTTTTAATTTTGGATGGGAAATACGATGTAGTACAGATGGTATCCAACCATTTCCTGCGTATGTTTAATAACCTGGGAAATTGGATGTGTACTGAAATGACAAAGTGTGTGAGGCGTATATTCTATTCACGTGTTCCACCTAAAGAGTTATTAAATCGTGGTAGTGTAACCATGTTCCGAATGTTTGGCAAATTTTGGTAAGACATTGATAAAATTTGGTAAAATAGTAATCAAGTTTTATGATGTCTGTCACGTGGGTTTTTGGCAAAATAGCTATCAAGTTTTAAGATTTTTGAGGTTATATAGGTTTTTAGTAGTGTTGAATCTTTTTTCTATATAAAAAATACTACAATTCAAAACCTTTTATTATCAATTTTTTTGAAAAAAAATAATTTCATATTTTTATCTAGATTTTTCCATTTTTCAAATTTGTAACTGGTATTGTTTGAGTAGCCTAAACCTCTAACTTGATATGAAATTTGTAACTCATATTGTTTAAGCAGCCTAAACCTCTGACTTAGATATGAAAGTAATAAGTAATTTAATTTATTTTGGAGGGACAAATTTGCATTCACTATTAAATAAAATTTTCCATTTTTCAATTTTTCTGCATCCTTACTATCCACTTGATAGATCTCAAGGAATATATATATATATATATATAATAGTCTTACTTTTGGCTGTCTATGGTGGTTATCTCGCTGTTTTTATACATGCTGGAGATGTTTTTGATTATGTACTGTTTTATATTTATATATAACAGCATTTTTTTCTTCTGGAAAAAAAAATATATATATATATATATATATATATATATATATATATATATTTGTTTATTATAGTCAATATTGCTTATTTCTTTTTTATTTAAAGAAAAAATTATTTTTATTTTAAAAAGAACAAGTGTTAACTTCACCTTGAACAATGATTGTGGGTTGTACAATAAATCTCTTGGCACAACAAAGATATAAAGGTATAATGATTTGTTCTATGATATAAAGATATTTCATTAAATACTAATTGAAAATTCATTAACAAATTAAATAATAACTTAATTACATCCATAATCTTTATATTATGAGGTTCCTCTTAGCAACATTGTAAAGATTCGTCATCCTCCACTTTAGAGATTTCCTCTAGCTGTGTTGTACAAGTGTTATTGTTTGTCTTGTGTACAACTGTCATTCTTTGTCTCTTTTATTTATCTTTATCCACATATGCGATCCTCACTAGATGTCCCATTCACCAGACAATGCTCACCGATGTGATCCTCTACAGATGTCTCGTTCACCAAACAACGTTGACCATTGAATCAAATTTTCACATGAGTTCTTTTAATTATTTTCAAAACTGACTTTGTGCTTCATTATTAAAATAATGAATACCATAGTATCTCTCAAATACTCTCATCATCTTATTTTTTTGTTGTTCTTGTTTTTAAACAAAAGCAAGGTTTATAACCTAAAAAATAACCAAAATCTCCAGGTTCAAGGCTCACAAGCGCCTAGCCTTGACACAAAGCTAAATATATGCATACCTTCAGAAAAGAAATCATGAAAATGGAGTCTCAACAAGCCTGCAAATTGAGTGATATCAATCTCTAGCGCATGTTGAAGTGTCACGTTAACTATGTACTCCAAGTCAGGGAAAGTCTTGTTGTAAAATGTCTATGAGAGCCCATCCACAAGCATTGGTAGATTGTCTATATCCATATCATATTTGCTAGTATAGATAATCGCCACAGAAACAAATAATACAAATACACATAAGGGTAAGGGTGTGTAAAGCCCTGTAGTCCTTAATCATCTTCTTTTGCAACAATGTTGAGATTAGAAACTTGCAATACATTTCACACAGATTTTGAGTTGAATAATCATGGCATTTTCGATACAATATTGTTGGTATAAGTAAAATAGATGAATCTATGTAAGTTTCTCTTATGGAAATATTGGAGTATTTATGAACAAAAACCAATACCAGTGGTCTGAAAAATATTAATTTTGGAGGAATTTAGCCATGAGTAGAACTGCGGAGTAACATCATAGTGTTAACACCTAAGAGAGATACCATAATCAAAATTCTCAAGTTTACTCAAGGAGAAATACAGATCTACAAAGGAGAGAAATGGTCTTGATGAGTTCGTTGTTGGCATGTTCAGGATTGGTTAAGGGAGATAGAGGCACATGGGCCTCATGCAAAGCCAAACCAAGCATGAAGTCCACCACAACGATTCTTACCATCAATTTATCCCACAAACATTTAATCTATTAGCATATCCAAATAAAACAATAAAATTCTTCTACCCTTGTGGAATTTCCTATACTGTGATGACATTAACATTAGGGGAATTTTGAGGTCTAAAATGGGCCTCCTAAGCAAAATGTACAATCAAAATTCACTTTATGAGAGCCAATCACATTTTAGGGGATGACATCATCCCCAATGGTTGAGGTTACATTGCTTGAGTTAAAGGTACTTACTTTTTACATTCTCAATGGTAGATAAAAACTCGTGGTTAACCATGGTAGTGATCTAAGTACTTTTAAAGTCATAAAGTAAAGTATTAATAATAAATGTCATTTCACACTTTTTGAATAACATTATTATTGCCATTTCATATTTTTTGAAATAAACAATGCATATCCTTACATAATATTTTCATATTTTTATTTTTAAATTATATATTCATCTCATTTTATTTAATATTATAATTTCAAATTAATTATAAGTTAATATCTATACATATATATTATACAAATGAAATAGAGATAAATAAAAATGTAACCTTGTAATTTTATGATAAATCAAATATATGAATAATATTATTATAATATTAATAAAAATACAAACATATTAAAATTAAAGAAAAAAAATATATTAATTTTGTAGGATGAAAAAATGTACATTAGTTTTGTATGTAAAAAAAATGTATATTAGGTTCAACATAGTTTGGGGCAAAAATCTAAAATTTCAATGTATATAAATCTTATATTATACTTAAAAATATAAATTAAATTTATTTCAATACTTTTTTTTCTTTAATTTTAAATACAACTAAATTAATTTCATTATAATTACATTAATATTATATATTATTATACATAATGTTATGAAAAACAATTTAAATGTTATAGAATATATATTATATTTCTTTTTATATTATATATTATTTTTTCTTATGTTATAAATATAAAAAAGAAATACATAAAATAATATATTACATTTATTATATTATTTTATTTTTATTTTATATAGTATATTAATTACATGTTATTATATAAGTTAAATAATATAAAATTTAATTAATGGTATATTATACAACTAATAATTTATGAATTTATATTTATAATTTATTTTAAGTTATTTAAGTATAAAATACAAATGCATTAGTTGTTGAATGATAATGACATTTTTTTAAAAAGCTCATTCTTATTTATATTCACATCAATGAATTTTTTTTATTAATTTTGATTTTGGTACACCTTTTCAATTGAATTTAACCATGGTTACATGAATTGTGATGCAAAAAATAAAATGCAAATTCATAAATATTATTTTATTGGTTTAGCTATTATTTTATTATTTCCTTAGGAGAGCCACATTTTCAATCGAATTTAACCATGGTTACATGGATTGTGACGCAAAAAGTAAAATGCAAATTCATAAATATTATTTTATTGATTTAGCTATTATTTTATTATTTCCTTAGGAGACCCATTTTAAACCTCAAAGTTCCCCTACTGAGGGGTTGGTGAACATTCACAAATTTTCATACACTGTTGTTAAATAAACTAAATCCAATGCAAGTGTATTCTCAAGATGTCAAGAACCTAAGACACATAGTTTGTTCCAAATTTTAAGAGGAATTTGCAATGAGGAAGACTCTTTCACTCATTTAAATGATAAAATTTGAGAGCTATGTCATGAAACAGGTCGAGATTGATGAAGCAAATAAGATATATTTTACTTTGTTACATTGAAAATACCTCACAATGATATTGGTTCACCTATGATATTGGATGAAATTACAATCCTTGGATCTCGTAATCCCCCTGTTAGTTAAAGAATTGATTAAAATAAAAATATAACGGGGCAGATCTAAGTTTAACTTATATTTGAACAACTGTGCATCTATATGTATGGGATATATATAGCATATTTCGCATACAACCTAAAAGTGGAAGCACATAATTTAATTTTCTAGTGTGTAATAATTTTTCTTCCCTTCTTATCACATTCTTTTTTTATTTGTATTGAATATCTAATTGTTTTATGATGAGCACATTATTGGTGATGAATGTTTTATTTTGTTGAACGAGTGGGTGGTTTTATTGAAGTAAAGTCTATATATGGAAAGGATAGCACTTTATTTTTTTTCGATTCAATATCCTCTGCTACTGGTTCATAGTTGTGGAGAAAAAAATGTTGTAGGAGTAAATGTTTATAAAATAAATACAATAGATTGTAGATCGACATGCAATTTATAGGATGAACTCAACAGTTCATCTCAAATCAAGTCAATATTTCATATATATTCTGCCCCTATTTCAAATGCTATTGTATATATTCCAAGGGTCAAATAAACCCAAAAACATTATCGTCATGTCTTTGAACCTTTTGGTACAAATGATAGTATATTCATTCTTAAACAAGGTAATATTCAAAGATTACATCGACATAGATAACGATAGAACTATGCAAAAATAAAAGGCAGTTCCTAGTAAATTGAGGTCCGAAGGTCCAGTCCACAAGGGCAAGGAGAAACAGGGAAAGGTGAATGTATTTCATCTTCTAATTTTTTTTTCCATTTTATGTTCTCCAAACCAACCCCCCATTCGGGTTGTGCATCCCATCCATTTTTCCTAGGTCATTTGTTGGGTTCTCCATCCCACTCCCCTCCCTTAGTTGGTATCCTATACCATGTAAGCCATTTGTGTTGTATGTAGGTGGGCCTAGTGTTGTCCCTACCCCTCCTCGACTCGCATGTTATCTTCCCAAATGGTCTCTGTAAGTCATGTCTATGCTGGTATGACATGCCTTCTTTTGTTTCTTCATTTTTCCGACTAGCACGTTCGGTGTTCCTGCCGGGGTTTCTTAGCTTAGGGGTGTGTCTGTTTTTATCTTGGTGCCTATAATAATTTTTTGATAATAATATTGCAATAAAAGTTATTCTCACCACTATAAAAATTAAAACCATTTCATATAAAAATATAGCTTACCTTCAATGTCCAACAACAATTATTCTCGCCACTATAAAAAATTGAAACCATATCAAATAAAAATGTAGTGCCATAACTTCAATTTCTAAAATCTACTAGTTGAAATACTCTCTCTTTATTTTTTCAATAAAACAATTATTTTACTTGGGTATGTGCTTTCATTGACATGTTATTGGTTTTTTTTTCTCTGTTAGGGGAATTGAAAACTTCTTAGGTCTTGTACTTTTTTGATAGTGGTGGATTCTGACCATGTCACTATAATTTTTAGGTGGAACCATTTTGCACTATCAAGTGGCCACTAGTTAGACATTATCAAAGATTTGAATATAGAACTCTGTATTATTTTATTGGCATTTAGTTTGTATTTTTGTGAGTAGACCAAGTGAACTATGGAACTTGCGTAAATTGTTAAAGTTATATTTTATTTTTTCATGATTTTTATAATATATAGGTATGAAATTTAAAAAAAAATTAAACTATCAAATTAATTAAGCCTATAAGCATTTTATTTTTGGAATAGTATTCCAAAATTCTAATTTAATTATTGATAATTATTAGGTGAATGTTAGAGATTTGACATCCATGTAATGTTCTAAAATATTCATAGTAATATACAAAAATCAAATCCTGGATGCGGGTGAACAATGAAGGCGGGCATATGGCGAGCCCATTGCGTGACACATGGCTCAGCCACATGGTCACGCATGGGCTCAAGCCGAGGGAATTAGTATATGCCAATTGCACCCACCAAAGCTCCATTAATACGCTCGTCTGTTGATGCACTCACCAATCTTTCAAAATGTCTCTGAGCAGCAACTTGCCTCCATCGCCCTCAAGCTGCATCTGCCCATTTGTGGTCTCATAGCCGAACTCTCGAACGCCCACAGGGAGGCGATGCAACCTCTATTGCTGTATTGTTCTTGCTCCCGACCACCACGTCTCCCACAACCTACATTGCAGCCTTAATTTCGATATTGAGCCTTTGGCTCCTTCGTCCTCTGCACCTTCAGCTCAGAATTTTGTACATTCGGCCCTGCTTTCTCAGCCCATCAACAACATCTCCACGAGCTCCATTATGCCTAAGCACCACTGAATGCACTGCCATCAAGGCAGTGGGCGTGGAAGAGCGTATAGGCCTCCACTCTCTAACTGCTATGAATCTTCATAGCCTTCCCTTGAGGACCCCTATGGTTGCTATCCTGCAACTCGCAGTGGTAGAGGCCGAGACCTGGCCTCGAGGCGGTCACACCCTTTAACTCCTGTTCGCACTTCGGGGTTGCGCCACTGCACCAGTCATTCCTCCCCACCACTGCCAAATTTGGAAACGCTGCCCTCTCCATCCACTGTGCACTCTTCTAAATTTCATTACAATTGCACCCTAGACTGTCATCGCATCATTACCACCATCTCAATAAGCTTCAAGGAGGAAGCTTCCATTGCTGAGAGCCTTCGCCATAGGAAAATGGTCAGAAAATCCACCATTGACTCGATGCCTTAGCCGCCTTCGAGAAAATATGAAGCTCTCCCCATCGTCCATGGTGCTCCCTCTTCCAGCAGCAAAAGCAAGGGCATCACCGGCAGTGGTAGCAGTGGCAGCGATAGCAACAGCAAGGACTGGTCTGGTGATGATGGTGGCAAGAGCAGTGCACGCACCGCCATCATTCCTGAACATGCTATGCCTCGAGACAAGATTGCTGATGACTCCGAGGAGTACAAGTTCCTAATTGTGGAGGAGCCACCATGCCCGCAAATGACACCTAGCTTCTACAGGTTTCTTTTTAGTTTGGGTCTCTTTTTCTAGTTTACTATGTTGCTCCTAGCTATTTTCGTCATTCATCACTACTTTTTGTATGAAGTATGTTTCCTCGTGGTGGGTAGCTGCAGTAAAACTGGTTTGACTGGTTTCCCCTTCTGGAGCAGTCACTATTTTGATCTTTTGACTTACAATGCCTCTGGAATTGGCTAGTCTAGCAATTCCAGAGGCCAGACAATCCATGTACTTTATGTTTTATAAATGGAATTTAGACTTACTTAGAAAATATATATATATATATACAAATCAAAGGTTGATATTTATTTCCAAAGTAGTTATGTTCTTTTTTCCATTTGATTTAAACTTATTAATGAAAAAAAAATTACACAAACAAGTCCATACTAAGTGCATTTGACATTTTGGACATGTGGTATTGATAAGCCATGGTATTGGCCCATGGTATTGTAATCAAACCTATTTATAGAATAAAAATATCCTCGATATATATATATATATACATTTTATTATTGATTATTAGTAATAATAATTTGAAATAAAGTTATAATTTATTTAGTTTTTATGATTTTTTTTAATTTTAGCAACATGAAATGTATCATGTAGTGTTTTGTTGCTTATTATGGATTGATTCCTATCAATATTTACCAACCATTTAATATATATGACTTAACTAGTCTACAAAAACTAAACCAATAAGTTTCTAAAATGTTTTGATAAGAAAACACAAACTTTAATGTAAAGTAGACATGGCTACTTCACTATTCAAGTTAATTCATCTTATTATAATATATAGACATATATGATAGTAACACATGTTTGTAACCAGTGGATATAAGACTCATTGGTTCTTATATGTGAGGAAAGGATAAGGATGGTTAATCGCAATTAAAGGGATGGGTTAAAGAGAATTAGGAAAAGGATAAGGAATCTCTATTCACTCTTAAACTTCAACTAAAGGAAATTCAGGAAAGGATGGAATTACAAGCAGATTCTCAAGGCTTGTTTTTGGGAGAAAATTTCACCTTTCAAAACTTGCAATAAGAATTTATAAATGAAGAGGAGATTTGAAGCATCAATTACAGTAGTATATATGGCTAAAGGCAGGGGATAGAAAGAAAAAAAATTTCTATAAGAAAACTAAGCAATGGGTGAAGAGGAACAATGCCAAAAAAATAACTACATATGAATGGAAAACATTGAATTTTTACAATCAAATGAAAGGCGTAGCAATAAATTATTATCCAAATCTATGTATTAGGCAGTCTTCCAATGAAGAAGAGGAAATAACTTGTATGTTGGAACATACACCTAGCCTAGTATCCTAAGAATAAAATATCAAACTTACCCAACTAATATCAACAAATGAAGTATGAGAAGCCTTGAACTAATTGGATCCAAATGAAGCCCCTGAACTAGATGGATTTTTAGCTCATTTCTATAAGCATTGTTGGTTTATAATAAAAAATGATTTGAATAGAATGATATCATATGCCCATAAGTACTCAAAATTTGGAGGGACTAATTTGACATTTCTTGCTTTGATACTGAAGGAGTTTAAACCTTTGATACGTTCTGGTCCATTTCATTATGCATTGAATCTTATAAGATAATGACAAATTAAAACAAATTCTTCCAAAGACGATATCTGAAAATCAAATGGGAATAAAAAACATACAAATTATAGATAACCTTATTTTGGTTCAATAGGAAATTCAATAAAGCAATCAGAAAGGAGAGAATGGAGTGATCGTTAAACAAGATATGGAAAATAGATTCAATAGAATTAGACGTAGCTTTCTTTGTGACGTTATTGGAAAATATGGGTTCAACAATTTAAAGCTCGGATATCAACATGTGTCAATTTTCCTTGGATTTCACCCTTGGTAAATGGTCAATTAGCAAGGTTCTTCAAATATTCTTAGGGCCTTCGCCAAGGTTACCACTTGTCTCCACTCCTCTATATCTTGTTGGAATATTCCTTGACTAGAAAACTTGAGCATGATAGAATAACATAGTCTATTTTAGGGATTCTAATAGTTAGAGACATTATGATCCAGGTGGATATTGGTGTCCACCCACCTATTCGACCTGGAATTCTAGTAGGTTTCATCAATTTTTTTTTTTATAACACATTTTACTATTTTAACAGCTTTTCAGGTCTTGAACTTACTGAGTTGTTTTGACCCCTTAAAGAAATCATTTCTAAAAATCTTATAGTACTCTGGCATATCTTTCTACTGAGGTATCATACGCACCAAACAGATATCATATGACCAAGTTATGACCCTGGGAAGTTGGTTTCCCAACTAACCCCAATGAGGCCCACAAACTCTTGGCGTTCCATCTCATAGGGTTAGTTTTTTGTTTGTTTAGGGTTCCCCTTTGATGTTCAATAATAAAAGGCCCTTGAGCCTCATTGTAACACAATTCAGAGGTATGTATCCACGACATCTATTCTCAAAGATAAACTACCATCGCTTGATCTAGTTTATTTCCATTCTGCATGTAAGCATAACACAATTTGTTTGATATTAATGAAATGATAATTTATTTATGCAAAATATTTGTGTCTATGTTTATGTATATATTATGTTGCGTTCCTCCATAAGTCCAGATCAAGGTTATCTGAGTGGTCTGCTCTTTCACTGTTTTTCTTTGCATGCCCCCAATGAGGTGAAGTTATAAGGAGCTACGGCTCGAACTGGTTGAACCGTTGCAAGAACAGCCTCACAAACACCGATGACCTCCCATGGAAGAATAAAAGAAATATGATGGAGAATTAGTTCCTTTGAAAATATTTCTCAAATAATCTCTCGAGTGACCAAGGAACGTGATGATGGAAAATGTTTCCCAGATCCTTCGGCAACAACCCACAAGTGACACATCTTCATCCAACAGTCACTCTGGAGGCACCACTCCATTTAAGGTACAAGTAAACTTTTACATCCACATATCTGAAGGCTAGATATATGGAGATGTCATAGATAAATGGTTAAATCTGTTAGAATGATATTTTTCAGTTCATGATTTTTCCAATAGGGAAAAGATTACTTTTGCACTCCTCAAGGCTGCCCCCCACGTCAAGTACTAGTGGGAAACCTACTTTGAGAAGAAGGAAAAGGGGGAACCCTCACTATTTTTAGCCGCACCCACTTGGAATTATTTTTGAGACATCATCAAGGAGTAGTATTACCCTGTCGGGAGCTATGAATATAAATACATAAAGTGGTCCACGCTGCGGTAGGGAAGGGACCGATATGTGTTGGAGTTCACAAATACATTTCATACCCTTCACAAAAAACTAGGTATCAAAGATTATGAGCCGCATCTGGTACCCAAGTACCACGAATATCTACAAAATGACATCTAGGACGAGATGGAGTTCCTAGACATCTCCTCGCTTGGCGTTGTCTATCGATACGATGTTAATATTGAGCATAAATTTAAACATAAGAAGCAATATTTTGGATATATGAATCTAAAGCAAGGGAAAGGCACCCCCAAACCACAAAACAAAGGAAAAGGACAAGGTGGGGTGACGCATGAAAACTCAATGAAGGCACAAGAAAATAATAACACTATGAAGACAAAGGACATAGGAAAATGGTATGAGTTTCATAAGAGCCCCACTCACAACACAAGTGAGTGTCGGGCCAAGCAATCACTAGTGGTCGAGATGAAGGCTTCAAAGTTAGATGCATGTTGCGACTTTGAGCCAGATCCCGACAAGGGGAATGACCAAGGGAAGAATATTATTGATGAGGAGCCTAGTGCCACTATTTCCATCACCAAGGTCTAGTAGATTAAGCCCGAAGATATGGAGGAGGGGGTGCGTCTCTTCCACTCATAGATGTGGGTGAAGAGTTCTCCGATACAGTTCATTGTCAATAACGAGAGCCAAAAGAGCTTCATTTTAGTAGAGGTCATTAAGTGTTTGGGCCTTTTGACCACACTACACCCGCAGTCGTACACCATCGGGTGGCTTCACCAAGGACGAGATCTTTGTGTTAGCCAGAAGTGTCGCCTTCCCTACAACATCAAGCCCTTCACAGATGAGGTATTGTGTGAGGTTTCTCCTCTTGAATTTTGTGATGTATTAATGGGTCAACCATACTTGTGGAAGTGTAATGTAGTGTATTATTTTAGGCCTCACATTGTGATTATTACTTTAGGTAATAAGTTGTATAGGGTAATGAAGGTAGCACTGCTTACTTCCATATCATTTATCTATTGTTGGGTGCAGTATAGGGTCTATAAATGTACCAACATTTAATTTTTCAATCTGGAGAGTTCGTGAACTTCGAGACGCAGCACTGGAAATGCTAGAGAGAGTCCCTGGTAACCTGCAAAACAAATTCTAGTCTATCTTGTGATTAATCTTGAAAATAAATGTAATCCTGCACTAGTGCGAGAAACACCAATACAAACAATTAAAAGCATACGGAAAAGTAAAAGCAATCAATGCAAAAGGAAATTCTAATTGCAAGTAAACAGAAGGGAAATCAGAACTGGAAATCAAGCGGTGCCGACACAATAACGAAGAGACTGTAAATGCTGGAATAAATTCAAAAGCAATTCAAAATATTCTGCTTGCACTAATTATGCCTGCACTACTGTATATTATAACATGCTTGCACTAATTATGTGTAAGAACAATCCAGAAGTTAAAGGAAACCATAATATTAATGAAGAATTTATCAATTCAAACATCTAGTTTCCGTATTTATAAATATCGGCTCAGTAAATGTAAAAATCGCAGCTTTAAATATGAATTAATAGATCTGGATTAATTTACAGAATTAGAGTTAGAGCTCATAATGGCAGAGCCGATCTTATGGATTTGGACAATCTGGAGGGCGCAATCATTGTTTAAAATATTTTAGGTGCAAGTATAATTAATAATGCAGCAAATGAAATAGAAAAAAATTGCAGCAATTCAAATTAATCTTAAAACTAAATTCACACAGCAAATAAACAAGAATTGAAATGCTATTTAAAATATGAGAGCAGTGTCGAGCTGGTCTAGCGGCCAACCCAGCCAACTCGCACCCTCTTTGAGTGCCTGGTTCACATAGAGATCGAAATCATTAGATGCAATAAATGAATAGACAAAGCATGAATAAAAATTGCTTCAATTAATTTAAAAAAAAAAAGTCTTTTACATAATGCAGACTAGGGAAAATTTAAAGGATGGATGTTTATCTTAAATTTTAGAAACCTTGGTGAATTTTAGTAGTCCCCGATATGCAACTTTTAAAAAATTTGATGTTATTTTTGTAAAAATTTAGTTTTATAATAATTTTATATTAGTATATATAAATTTTTGGAGATTTTTAGAGTAAAATAATTTTATACTATAAAATTTGGGCGAATAAATTTTCCAAAAATTTGAAATTAGTGAATCTTTTTTTTCAAAAAAGCACAAAACATTAGCCCACCTGTGAATATTAGCCCCTAAAATTTTCCCTAATGCAGACATCGGCTAATCCAACAAGTAGGAGAAGCATTCCACATTGAAATCCACGTGCTGCTACATTGGAACAACCTCTCCTCCCTTCTACGCTATGCTTGCCCGTGCGTGCTTCTACCCTCTGCTTAATTGATTGACTAAAATTGAGTCCCTAGGCTTGGAGCCATAACTCTTCTTTTATAATTTTTTACATTCCAAACTTGGCATAAAACAAGCCAATCCTTTGCAAACATCATGGGGATTGAATCCCAACTAATTATCATTAATAAAATATCAGTACAACCGTTTCCCTATTGAAATAATAGAGATTTACCACAAATTTCCAAAATCTGGGCATTTTCTAGAATTCTGGAAAAGTTGGTATTTTTAACAAAATTCCTCCAAAGTCCCCTTCGTATCTCCTTAATCATTATGAATTTTGAAAAATGGCCTGAGGTTTAGTCAATTCCTATGCTGAGAGAAAAACCCATGTTTTAGAATTATGAGATTCATTATGATCGACGTGGAAATCGAGGTGTAAATAGGCAGTCTGGAAACTGCTACAAATTCGGGGTTGTAGCATTAATTATTTTCTAAATATAAATCTGTATGACCTGAGTGTGTCTTGGCTTATGTGGAAGTGTTCAAATGACATTTTGATCATAAACCTCTTTCAGATTCTCCCAGAAACGTGTCAATGTATCAAAACCCCAAATTGGTGGAGGCACGCCGTAAAACTTGCACTGGTGCAGGCATGCTAACTGCACTGGTGCAGGCACGTTGTAAGAACTGAATTGGTGCAGGAATCTATTGCATAGTGCATGCAAGTAATTATAGGTTCAAAACATGATCAAATCAACTTTAACCTGCAACATACAAACCTTTATTAAACTTCCATTAATGGTATTTTAATCCCGTTAAAACAAAAGAAGTAACAAATACTTGCAACAATAATTATTTAATCAAATAATATAATGAGAGATTTTGAGTGAAAAATGAGACAAAACTGAGGCCCAACATTCCCCCATGTTGACCATCTTGCATGTCCTCATGCAAGAAAATCCAATACTGTTACTCCTTTGCAAAAAACAAAATTAGAAACATGTATAAACATTCATAATCATGTTCCTGCAATTCTGCATTATTACATTTCCTGCACTTGATAAAGCTTTCTCTTAAAAACAAAGTGTCTGCTAGACTCTTTATTTACTCAAACTGATTTCAAGGAAACCTAAAACGAAAACTACCATGGAAAAACTAAATTGCAAGGATGGTATTATTACTTGAGAAAAATAGACAACTTCTAAAATTTTCAAAAATAATATCTCAAAGGCATCCGTGATCAAAATTTTCACTTTAACATCCTCATTATAAACATGAGTGACATGATTTAAACGATATGGTGTTATAGGTAGACATAGTAATACTTTCCCATAATGATTATTTTACCATTATCCATGTATAGTTAAAGCTTCTCTTGTCTGGGCACAATGAATTACCAGCACTAAGGGTCCCCACGTCCATAAAATTTATTCCAGAAAGATAGAACTCCAAGGTATAACAACAAAAAGATTTTAAATCCATTCTCAAAGAGATTGATAGTGAGTTCACGGAAAGCAAAATAAACCAAGTAAATTATAGTGTAGAGTCAAATTTAATACCATAGGCATGGCCCTGCTGCTAGCAGGCATCCATAGCCTCGACAGGGATACATTTTAACCTTACGAAATGATTTTGTCCCACCTATTAGATATAGATTTAGATTTTTTTATGAAAATTTACTTTTTCTCTTTTTATAAGTTAATTGAAGGATGTTGTCTTGGCTTGGTAACCAACTAACGACAATGCCATTCACGAGAACTAACAAAATGAATGAGCCGGCTCTAAGAACTTATTAAAAAAACATCTTAGATAATGACCAAAAAAAAATCTTTGAGTTTATCATGCTAGGGTTCTTTATGAAAGCTTATTAGATTTTTGTAGGTGTGGTCCACCATAGGAGATTTTTCACTGGTCTCTTCGAAGAGGAATTTGAAAATATTTTCTGGATGATAGTTTGTTAGACTAAGAGAAAAGTATTACATGTAACTTATAACAATACATATTGATCCACAATCAAAGTCACTTTAAAAATATGAAGCGTTAAGTGTAAAGTACTTTTGACAAGTTTTACCATGAGAATGCGTAATAATAAAAATTTCAAAAGCTATGCTTTTATGGAATCACAAGTTCAAGATTGTTGTTATTCATCTTTATTCATTACCCTACCCTATTTTTAAAGAGATAAATATCACCTTTAAGTGTAGGCGTACTTCCAATGAAACCATGTGCATAGCAAAATGTTGATTATACTCACACTTAGTTTTAAAGAATAAACTTCAATACATACCAAAGCGTGAGAAACCAGTTTCTTTACTTGACATGGTACCAGAGTTTTTGAATGATGAATAAATAAGATGGGTTGATGGCTGCTCAAAACTAGGATTCAATGGAATCCACGTATTTATGATTCTCCAACTGATGCAAGTCTTCCACAGTTTGATAGTCATTCTCCTGTAAGCACAAAAAATCGGGTGAAGGACAAAAGATAAATCCCTCAAGTCCAGGCTCAGATATTTGATTTTCAGATTAACAAGAAAGGTTGAGATAGATTCTAGGGCTTTGAGTTTCAACAACATTTTCAGAACAAGTTCCAATGAAATATTGATCCTCAGGTGGTCTTTGAATTAAATCTTCCCGGGGTAAATGTTCTGCGATAATAGGGGAAGTTTCCAAATTCATTCCCTTTCCCAATATGGAAGGTGTAACATCTCGTTCAATATGGGAATCAAAAGAAATAATAGGAGGTTCAAACTGTTGTGCAACTTGATGGTTTGGATTAGGGTTAAGATAAGGTTGCACATGCAGCTGGGAATATGGAGGAGGATAAAAAAATGGTGTATTGGAAATAAGTTGTGATTTTTGTTGGTGCTCATATGATTGGATTTGCATGGGAGATTTCCCTAGAGAAAAATATCCAAACGATTCTTGAGGCCATGGAGATATTTGGCTCGAGGATGAGGGCCAAGGAGAGGGCCATTGCCGCCATAAGGTGGGGTATTGAATCAAAGGAGGTTTATAAGTTTTCCATTGAACTGTAGGGTTGTAGATGTATTTAGGAACCTATTGGGGACAATAAATATTATTCCAAGTATTAAACGATGATGATTTTTGAGTTATACTTGATGGTCGATTTATTTCCTTACTTGATTCCTTAAATACCTGTTGAAAGCCTGACAGTGATGGAAAATAATTTTTTGAATGATTCTCCTTACACTGCTTCCATTCTTCCTGCAAATCATCCAATTGTAAATTTAGAAAAGATTTTGTAGCTCCTATTTTTGTGGTAGATTCCAAAAATTCAGAAGAAAGTTCTCGAGAATTCTTACCGATCTTGGAGATTCCTCTTGAATAACTAATGCAAAATTTACAAACATCATCATATCGTACGTGAAAAACATCACCTACTCCTATAAGATTTAAAGGTTCTAAAAATTCGTCTTTGATTCCTTTGAGTAGGAGTGTTTTCAAAGTATCTTTTACCAAATTCTTATGTTTTGATTTTTGGAGGTTGTATCTAAATCGCTCCACATAATCCTCCAAGCTTTCAATTTCCCCTTGTGTTATTCCAAAAATATCTTCACCGGCCTGGCAAAAGGTTTTGATATTTCTCCAAGAATACATTCTTCATGTCTTCCCATGTTTGAATGCAGTTCCCACCAAGGCTCATGAACCATCGGAGAAATGCTCCTTTAAGAGTAAGAGGAAACACTTGCAACCTTTGAGAATTAGTACAATAACCATATCCTCTACAAAGTACTTCAAACTCAAATAAGAATGTATCTGGGTCTTCATTTTCCAACCCATGAAATTTTGGTAGTGCAGATGGGGAAATATTATGCATTTCAGCCACTCCTAGATCTTTGATAGGAAATTCAAAAGTAACAATATTTTCCATTTCTTACCAAACTAAAAGAGGTTCTCCATGTACTACTTTGAGATTCCTTCTTTGAATGTTTCTTCCGACTAATCAGGAAAATAGGTGCATTGAATGATTGATGTTAGCCTCAAACTCTTCATTGAAAAATGCCTCAAAATACCATTTTTCTATCTTCAACGAGACCACTGGTACATTTTTTAGCACATGAATAGTGTATATATATGTGTGTAGGGTGGGTGGGGGGTTATTACAACATTAAATAAAATGAGAAACCTTAAAGAAAAAATGCAGGAAAGAAATAAATTCAAAGATCATAAAATTGCAAGAGAAACTAGGTGAAGGAATAGAAACCAAATGCAACAGGTCACCAAGGTCCATCCCCTAAGTGCCTCCCCGGCAACGCTGCCAAAATTTTGGGTGCAGTATAGGGTATATAAGTGTACCAAAATTTAATTTTTCAATTCGGAGAGTTCGTGAACTTCGAGACACAACACTGGAAATGCTAGAGAGAGTCCCTGGTAACCTGCAAAACAAATTATAGTCTATCTTGCGATTAATCTCGAAAATAAATGTAATCCTGCACTAGTGCGAGAAACACCAATCCAAACAATTGAAAGCATGCGGAAAAGTAAAATAAATCAATGCAAAAGGGAATTCTAATTGCAAGTAAACAGAAGGGAAATCAGAACTGGAAATCAAGTGGTGCCGACACAATAATGAAAAGACTGTAAATGCTGGAATAAATTCAAAAGCAATTCAAACTATTCTGCTTGCACTAATTCTGCCTGCACTACTGTATATTATAACGTGCTTGCACTAATTATGTGTAAGAACAATCCAGAAGTTAAAGGAAACCATAATATTAATGAAGAATTTATCAATTCAAACATCTAGTTTCCGTATTTATAAATATCGACTCAACAAATGTAAAAATCGCAGCTTTCAATATGAATTAATAGATTTGGATTAATTTACAGAATTAGAGTTAGAGCTCATAATGGCAGAGGTGATCTTATAGATTCAGACAATCTGGAGGGCGCAATCATTGTTTAAAATATTTCAGGTGCAAGTATAATTAATAATGCAGCAAATGAAATAGAAACAAATTGTAGCAATTCAAATTAACCTTAAAACTAAATTCACACAGCAAACAAACAAGAATTGAAATGCTATTTAAAAGATGAGAGCAGTGTCGAGCTGGTCTGGCGGCCAACCCAGCCAACTCGCACCCTCTTTGAGTGCCTAGTTCACACAGAGATCGAAATCATTAGATACAATAAATGAATAGACAAAGCATGAATAAAAACTGCTTCAATTAATTAAAAAAAACAGTCTTTTACATAATGCAGACATCGGATAATTCAGCAAGTAGGAGAAGCATTCCACACTGAAATCCACGTGCTGCTACATTGGAACAACCTCTCCTCCCTTCTGTGCTATGCTTTCCTATGTGTGCTTCTGCCCTCTGCTTAATTGATTGACTAAAATTGAGTCCCTAGGCTTGGAGCCATAACTCTTCTTTTATAATTTTTTACTTTCCAAACTTGGCATAAAACAAGCCAATCCTTTGCAAACATCATGGGGATTGAATCCAAACTAATTATCATTAATAGAATATTAGTACAACCATTTCCCTACTGAAATAATGGATATTTACCATGAATTTCCCAAATCTAGGCATTTTCTAAAAAATGGCCCGCGTATTACTGAATTTCCCATGCTAAGAGAAAAACCCATGTTTCAGAATTATGAGATTCACTATGATTGATCCGGAAATTGAGGTGTAAATAGGAAGTCTGGAAACTACTACAAATTCGGGGCTATAGCATTAATTATTCTCTAAATATAAATCTGTATGACCTGGGTGTGTCTTGGCTTATGTGGAAGTGTTCAAATGACATTTTGATCATAAACCTCGTTCAGATTCTCCCAGAAATGTGTCAATGTATCAAAGCCCCAAATTGGTGGAGGCACACTGTAAAACTTGCACTGGTGCAAGCACGTTGTAAGAACCGAATTGGTGCAGGAATCTGTTGCACAGTGCAACAAGTAATTATAGGTTAAAAACATGATCAAATCAACTTTAACCTGCAAGATAAAAACCTTTATTAAACTTCCATTAATGGTATTTTAATCCTGTTAAAACAAAAGAAGTAACAAATACTTGCAACAATAATTATTTAATCAAACAGTAGCATGAGATATTTTGAGTGAAGAATGAGACAAAATTGAGGCCCAACATCGATGCAAAGCAATGCAATAAGATCATTTCCCAGAACGAGAAATTTGTCTTCCTTATGATTCACCCTCAGGGAAAGAAGAAGATTGTGGACACATCCACGACCTCTAGACAAGGCTACTCCACATGGAAGTAACAAATGGACAAGTTCATAGAGGAGTAAAGGGACATCTTTGCCTCACCCGAAAGAGTACCCCTACACTTTTAGGTTAAGAAATCCATTGATCTAACCCCACGAGCGTCGCTACCCAGTGAACCGATATACCGATGCTTTGTTCTAGAGAACGATGCAATCATGCAATCAAGAGGAAGATTCAGGATTTGTTGTAGAAAGGGCACATCAGGTCAAGTTCATCACCCTGTGGGAGCTCAATCATGTTGGTACAAAAGAAGGAAAAAACCTAGAGGCTTTATATTGAATATTCGACGCTGAATAAGATCACTGTTCGTAATAGGTATCCAATCCGACATATTGATGAGCTTCTATAACAATTCAAGGGGGCCAAATATTTTACCAAGATTGTCTTGAAGTCTGGCTATCACTGGGTACCAATCGAACCCTCCAATGTGTGGAAGGCTTCCTTGAAATCTAAGGAGGGAATTTTTCGAATGGTTGGTCATGCCTTTTGGGTTGAAGAATGCCCTGAAACATTCATGAGGTTGATCGATGACATCTTGTGGCCCTTCAAAAACTCATTCATGGTAGTGCATTTGGATGAAATCTCGATATTCAGTTGGAGTTAGGAAGATAACCTACACCATATTCAATAGGTTCTCCAAACCCTACGACAACACAAGTTGTGTGCCAATTTGGAGATTCATGCACTTTTTTCATGACCCAAGTTCAATATTTGTGGTACATGATTGATGAGTGGGGTGTATATGTATACCTAGCCAAGATACAAGTTACTAAGGATTGGCGAGCCCTAACCACTCTAATAGAGCTCTGCAATTTTATGGGTCTTGCTAATTTCTACTGCAGGTTCGTGTTGGGTTTCTGTCATATCACTCAGCCTTTGAGTCAAGTCACAAAGGGCAGAGAAAAATAAAATTTCATTTGGTATGAATCCCAATAGAAGGTTTTTTCCGAGTTGAAGCATCGCCTATACTCTGCACCGGTGCTCAAATTACTAGACCTGTAACAACAATTTGAGATTGAGAAATATGCCTATGACTATGCTATTGGCATAGTTCTTACTCAACAAGGGAATCCATTGGCATATCAAAGTGAGACACTTTCAGACACAGTCTCAAAGTATCCCTCCTATGAAAAAGAGATGTATTCCATTTTTTAGGCCTGCCGACAGTGGAAGCAATACATTGTGGGTAAGGAAATGGTCATCCACACAGACCACTGAAACTTGCAGTTCATACAGACACAAGAAAATTTGCAAAATGATCACCATCATAAATGGTCCACATACCTGAAACACTTCCATTTCAACATTAAGTACAAGAAGGGAAACACCAATAATGTTGCAGATTGCTTCATCTGAAAGTTGGTCATGGCACTGACCATTGTGCTTGACTCTTGTGGACACGAGACTTTGGAATGGCCACAAATTTACAAGAGTGATGTAGAATTTGGCACCACATATCAAATGCTCCTGTAAGGTAAGAAAGTTCTAGAATTTCACCTCCACGATGTGCTATTACGCCACTTGGGACACCTATGTGTTCCTTCAAAAAAGCTTGCCAAGTTGATTTTGGAGGCACACTTCAGTCGAGTCTCTAGACATTTTGGGGTAGAAAAGGTAGTGGCAATGTTGCAGAAGTATCTGTATTGGCCAAACCTTTGACGATATGTTGGGAAGTACATTATATCCTACACTTCTTGTGCCATTGCTAAACCTAAAATCAACAAGAAAGGAATATATACTCCTCTTCCTACTCCTAACTAGCCCTAGGAATCCATATACATGGAATACATGTCTAGCCTTCCTTCTACCAAGCATGGAAATGATTTTGTTTTCGTGGTCATCGATAGATTCTCCAAGATGGCCATTCTAACAATCTGCAAGAAGGGTACCATGATAGAAGCCACTGCCAAAATATTCTTTGAACGATTATGGGTAAAATTTGGGATCCCACAATCCATTATCTCATATCCCGACAACAGTTTCCTAAGTTCATTCTGGTCAAGCCTCTATTCGTTGTTAGATACCAAGCTCACTAAGTCCACGACCTTCCACCCCGAAACTAATGGCATAATAGAGGTCATCAACAAAATGATCATGCACATACGATGCATGTATAACTTGAAGCTTACATGCACATGGGAAAAAATCCTCCCCTATGTCTAGCACAACTATTACATAGCTATTCGTAGCTCAATTGGCCACAACCCATTTCAGGCAGGACTAGGATTCCAGTCACTATTTATCACTGATGTTTTCGTACCACTTGCAGCTACTCTAGAAGATTAGTCTCATGTCCAGTCCAAAGCTGATAGAGCTGACCACTTCATTGAGCGCATTCAAAAAATTCGGAAGTAGGTCAATGACATACTAGACAGAGAAAATGCTAAGTACAAACAACGCCATGACCAACATCGGGTGCCACACTAGTTTCAGGTGGGTGACAAAGTTTGGTTACATTCGCAGAATGGGCACCTCATTTGGGCATATCGCAAGCTTCTCCCACTCTGATATGCACCTTACACCATCACTAAGGCTGTAGGGGATAATGAATTCAAGATCAACATTCCACCATTCCTTTTCCTACACCCAATATTCAATGTGAACCGGTTGCGACCATACATTCCCCTATTTCTAGACACATCAGACATTGCTGAGCAGTTGAAACTAATAGAGATAAACCCAAGCTCCATAAAACATGCCACAACTGATAATATCATGGAAACATAGATAAGGAACACTTTCTAGAAGAGGATCCAACTATATCGAGTTGTCAATGCCAACCAACTCCTTCACCAGGGAAAGTGGCTCACCACGGACGAGGTTCAAAAGAAATTTCCTCACCCCATGGAGGCTCTGTATGCAATGGGGACCATTGCTTCCTAAGGCCTAGGAGGAATAATCCAAGTGGATATAGGTGGCCACCTACCTATTCCACCTAGACCTTCATTTGATTTCATCAATTTCTTTGTTTATAGCACAATTTACTATTTTTAGCATTTTTCGGGTACTGAACTTCTGGAGTTGTTTTGACCCCCTAAAATGTATTTTTTTTAGGCCTGCAGAAGGTCCATAGCCATAGGCAAGGTCCTACTAAAAAAAAATGTAGTATTGAGAGAGATTTTCCTAACGAGGTATCATACATGCCAAAAAGAGATCATATTACCAAGTTACGACCCCAGGAATTTAGCTGCCCAACTAACCCCATCAGGGCCCATAAACTCTTGGTGTTCCATCACTTAGGGTTAGGTTTTTGGTTCTTTAGGGTTTCCATTTGATGTTCAATAATAAAAATTCCCTTGAGCCTAATTGTAACAAATTTCATAGGCATGTAGTTTCCACATCTCTTACTGGAGATAAGCTACCATCCCTCGAGCTAGTTTATTTCCATTATGTGTGTAAGCATATTACAATTATTTGATATTAATGAATTGATAATTTTTTTTTGTGTCATCTCTGTGTTTATGTTTATATCTTTATTTCTTTTCATTCCTTCATTAAGGAGATAAAACAAAGTTAGCTTATGAATGTCATTCTCTTAGTAAGGGGGAGCATTAGTAATAATAATAGCGATATTTTAGTTTGTTTAGGAATCAAAGGGGCACAATAATAAGTAAAAATACTTTCCCCTCTTTTGGAATGTTATCCCATCTAGGAACGTAGTAATACAAATAAAACATCGAATTCCTATAAAGGAGGATTGGATGTCATTTTGATACCTAGGACTCTCGATTACTTTAAATACTTTTCCTAAAAAATGGAAACATGTCTTAGATAAAATCAAACAAAAATTCTCCAATTAGGGGCGCAATGGGTCAATCCTACAGGAATATTGGTTCTCCTTAATTTTTTTTTATCTTCCCTCTCAATTTTCAAATTCTCTACCTTTCTTGCATCAATAGGGGTAAGAAATGCATTAGCCCAAGAACTAAGAAATATTTTATGGCAAGGAAGTAAAAAAAACTAAACAAGTTTTCATTTTATCAATTGGGAAACAATATTATCTCCCTTAAATATTGGTGGCATAAGTGTGAAGGAAAATCCCTCATGAATCTAATAATGGGTGGAAAACTACTACGAATATTGATTTCTGAAAATTATAGATGGTGGAAACAAGTAATTCATCAAAAATATTTAACAAGTTTCCTAGATAAGAATATTATCCACAAAGGTGGCTCTCAAATATTGAAGCTAATGATGGTTGACATCCCTATATTACAGGAGAAACTCAACTGGATTCAAGAAAATGACAAAAACTCAAGTTTGAATAGATAATATAATGTAAACCCCACATTGGTATCCCTCACATTCTTTCTATAGTTAAAACCATGGTTTCTTCATGCATGGTGGCCTACTCTTTATGATTTTCACATTGGAACCAAGAAGGTAATTGGTGCAGATAGAATTTATTTTTTATTCCTCCTCATTTGTCAGATTTATCCTCTTAATTTAAGAAATCTCTCACTCGGTGTGCACCTCTGTTAATTCTTAGTAAATACACAAGCGGTTAGGGGAATACCTCTTACACTGTAAAAATGGGATATGAATCCTAAATTATAGCCTCTCTATTGAAAACCCATTTATGGGTGAATATTTGAAATCTAGATGGTCTTGCTAAGATAAATATTTTTTGTTGGAATCCAACAGAGAAAAAATAATATTAAATCTTAAAACCTCTATAATAGGAATCTAAGTTCCATATTGGTGTCCTTATTTTATATTAAACAATGAGAGAATCAGCCATAGTTTTCTTGAATGTGTTTTCTCTAAATATGCCTCGAAAAAAGTCATGAAGGGAATGTTTCATCGTTTAAAACAGAAAAAAATCAATCTTCTAATTGTTTGAATCATAGGATAAGAAGAATAAAGCCTCATTCAGAAGGGAAAACTTTCAAACCTAAGGGAACAATTTCAAACCTAGATTAGTAATCAAGAAGAATATATATTATGTTTTGATGGAGCGTTGGATAAAAATAAAAAGGTGGTAGGTGTAGTGTTCTTCTTTATGGAATTGTGGGATAAAATGAATATGAATTTTCATGGAGCAAAGGAGTAGCATAAAAATATTATATATGAGTTGGATATGCTACTTCAAGGCCTTACTTTAGTCACACATATTTCATTTGGGTATTACATTATTGTAGGTGAATCAAACAACATAATAATGCATCTAGATTTAGGAACCAAATCCTCTCATGAAATATTAGATAATTTATTCAAACCAAATTCTATCATTACTATCCCTAATTATAAATGTACAAGTTAAACATATTCTTTGGAACCTCAACTGCACAACAAACAACATAGAAAACCAATCATTGGTTCTAGCCCCTGGAACCATGAATTTAAATAGAGCCTGTAAGGAGGCCTCGGTCATATAATATATAATCATGGACTATTGATCAATTAAATGGTGGTGTACACTTGATGCAATAATCAAACATGGTGCTTGTAGGAGGCATCAAAACCATATATTGAAGAGTCACTTGAGGATGAAAGTCATAGCCATCGGGACATGTGTTATAGCATCATTTTTCACCCTCAGGTGATTCATGATTGTCTTTATGGCTTTGGGCACCCATTCCTACAGACTTTTCCACGTATATACACGAGTCCACATGTACTTTTCCACGTATGCCATTAAAACCATTAAAAAATATATAAATTCCCTATTTTCGGACTGGGTTGATGGTTACTCCAGTAGTTCAACCACCCCAGTACGTGGCCAACTGTTTCCAACTGATTGAAACTACTTTGAGGGAGTATAAAAGCTCCTCATGTGCATGGCCTAAGGGAGAGAGAAATTTTATAGACATTATACTCTGTTGGAATCCCAATTCAAGTCTGAATTCCCGTGCCTCTTGCACTTTCCCAGATTTATACAGGAAACCCTTGTTTCCTGGAGATGTTCATCCGTTTATATGCCATCTCGAGTGCACAAGTCTTGAAAGTTTCTTAGCGAGGCAAGGGCGGGACGAATCCGGACGACGGTCTGCTCGAAGATCGTGGAAGGATTCAGGTGATCTCTCCACTCTTTATTTCTGTACATGCTGTTCATAATAATGAAGAACCATCTTGTTCCTGAACTTCTGTGTTAGTATCTATTTGTATATGTGAAAAGATTGATTATTAAGCATTTATTATCGTTTATATCATATTTCACATGGATTACACTAACGTTTAGGAGAAATATATGTTGTACAACTAGGTTTCCGTGCACGTTCTTTCTTGTTTTCCAGGTTGAAGGAGGAAGAAAGGTTGCTGGGGGTTTGGACCCCACGGGATCTACATCGAACGTAGGACTACGGGTGAGTTCTGCTATCATTGTTATCTAGTTTTTAGCATTCAAGTATGGTTGTGTGTGAGTCCTTCTGAATGGCATGCCCTGCTCTGTGGAGGTTTTGACCCAACAAACCTCTAGGGTGATTTTCCCCGAAAAAGAACTGGCAACTCTGCTGGGGATCGCATTTTTGTGATTCCCCTGTTGGGTGGTTTCAGCTGTTTGATAGGTTTCCAACAGTTTTAACTTTTATTTCCAGTCCAGTTAACTCTTTCTCAGTCAGACTGAAGTCCTGGTTCCTTATCCAGGCTTGATCTTTTTTATTTTTTATTATTTACCTTTTCATACGCGGGTTTGTCTGTACACAGACGCGTATACACGCAGTTTTTGTTAAAGGGAGTCGCGTATACGCGGGTTTCCTTTAGCACAGTCGCGTATGCACGCTTGTTTCCAAACTGTAAAGTAGCGTATGCCTGGGTGAATTTTGAAATTTTGGATTTCTTGGCTTTTTAGTCCTGTCTTCCTGTGGAGACCTGTTCCTGCAGTGTCTTTGTATCCTCTAGATTGTGTAGAGAGTGGTCTTTGGTCTTTTCTCTCTCTTGTTTAGTTGAAAACTAGCTTATTTGGAAAATCTTGTTTCTTGTGCTGGCATTTCTGGTTCGAATACCAAGATCTCTTCCTGGGGATTCTTGGCTGTTCTTCTTTATCAGAACAGAGAGCCTCCACTCATTTACTCTTTCCTACCTTTGTGTCTTGCTTTGCACTTCGATTTTTGCCCATTTCTTGGTTGGTTTTCTTGAGTTCGGTTGACTAGGTCTTGTTGCAATTTTTGAAGAGTATTTCTTGGTTCTTTGAAGTTTTTGTTTGCTGCAAGGTTGTACTATTCTTCTAGGCTGAGTGAATGAGTTTATTGTTTTCTTTTGCTCATATAAATCTTGCTACTAGTTAGCCCTATAAGATTTGGAGCGTTTTTGAAGTTTTTGCTTGAAATTCAGGGTTGTTTGGCTTGGGATTTGATAGTTTTTTTTGGTCTTTTCGAACTCTTCTTTTATAAAATTCAAAAGCTCAAAATTTTTTTTGTTTTGTCATTTGCTTTTGTTTTTGCATTTTTGTTTTCGTTTCGTTACATCTTTTGAAGCTTTGTTGAGGTTTCTTGCCTTTGGTTTTCGACTTGATTTTGGAAAGGAATTGTCATGATTTCTTCCTCTTGTTTTCAAGCAATTTTGGTGTCTTTATACTAAGAGTTTCTGACTTTGGGAACTTGCTTTGTGGACAAACAAAAAGAGATAAAACTGAAGGATCTTTGGGAAATTTCTCTATGCTTTAGGAGATTTTGCATCTTAGAATTTGCATGCTCTTAGTGATTTGCATCAGGTGCAATTAAGCATTTAGTCATTTTCATAGTTTTTGTGAGTGTGAAGTTTGTTATCTGAAAAATAAATAAATAAATAAATAAAATTTAATCTCGTAGAACCTGTGTAGAAGTTGCTTTTCATCGAAAGACAATTACTGAATTTGCATGTAGTTTGGTTTTTATTAATTTCTTTTCTCCGTCAAAACACCACAAGTTTCATTTCCGTATCCCTTTGACTTAACATAACAGCCGATTAAAATAAGCGATATAATTTAAAATCAACTAGCAAGTTTTTTAAGTGTCATACACCAACTAGCTAGGTTGTAGGGCCTTGGATTAGGTGAGTGGAGAGTTAACTCTCCAAGGCCGCTCAAACAAAACATAGAAGTTGATTAATTGAGCAAAATCCAACTCCGTTAGGTGGACCGGGAAAGCTCTCCTCCAGAGAGTCAAGCGCGAGGGGAAGTGAAGGCTGAGAAGAGAGATAACCCCTCTCTGATTTGCTGAATCTGACCTCAAGAACGTTCCGCCCGACTTCTGACACAGATTGGTGCCCATAGTTTCCACTCCTAGGTTCCACATAGGTGACTGTGGGGGGGAATACCCGTGGTACCTGAGGTAGACGTCGTATCACTTCCAGCAGTACTTTTGGGGGTGCCCTTGCGAAGCTTGGGTACTTGTGCCGGTAAAGGTTGTTGTTAGAAGGTCCGCGTAACTATTTCTATTACATTCGCTAGTAGGCCTGGGCCGTAATTATCCCAGACTACTTTCGGGAGGTCCTATATTTCACTTTCTTGTATTTTGGTGTCCGGTCCTAATCACCCGGAGCGGAAATACCTGAAGGTTGTTTGCTTGATTGTATCTCAGGGATTATTTTTTGTAGTGAGTGCTCTTTGCTCCTAGCTTGCCTAGCTTTATACTTTTTGAGTCTAATTAAAATCTGTTAAAGTGGCTGATCAAGCGCCTCGTCGATCGAGGAGAATCCGGGGGTTATCTCCCGAGAGTCCAGAGCCTTCTTCAAGAAGGCGTAGGAGTGATTTAGCAGGTGGTTACCACCCTGTGGCGTCTGACGTAGTGGAGAGAGATCCTCCACAAGGGTCTGAAGGTTTCGTAGTTGATTCTGGTGTTGGTTCCGAGAGGAGCGCTCCGCTCACCTCGCGAGTATTATTTCCGCAGGAAGAAGAAGTACAGGTAGAGGAAGTGTCTGAACCCTCAGAGTCACTTCCATCTCCTCTTCCTCCTGATTATCCGTTCGTTGTTGAATACATCGGACCCGAGTCAGAGAGACCGAAAGATCCTCCTTATTATACATACCTTTCGATGGCCACGACTGGGAACGCGGCTTCTGCTGTGAGTGCTGCAGGCATTCAGACTCCTGCTTCTGTTGAAGGAGGGGGCACTATTGCTATATCTTCGATTGCTTCTAGTGCTGCTGTGTTTGGCTCTGGTTTCACCCAAGCACATGCTTCTCAATCTGGTCCCTTCTATTTTGGAATGCCCACTAGTGGGATTCCTTCTTTTTCCTTTTCCGCTGCTACAGCTGGATCTACACCCATGTCTTCCATGGCTAGTGGATCAGCTTCTTTTCAAGGGTTCCCCTTCGGAACTGGACATATTCCTAGTTCGAATCCTTCTTTAGGGTCCTTTCCATTTACTTCTCAGACCCAGAGTTTCAACCCTTGGTCTGGAGGTTAGAGTTCGACTACTTTTACAGGTTGGAACCCTGTATTCACTACAGCGGGGGCAGGGAATCAGTTTTACGCTGGTCACCAAGGGAATGCTTCTTTCCCTTCATCGAGTGCTTATCAGACCTTTTCCCCTCTTTCTAATGCCTGGAACCCCTATCAGGGGCTTTCCTCTTCATTCAATACTTCAGGAGGGGGAACTGGTCCGGTCTTTGGTAACTCTGCGTTGGGAGGAGGTTCTTCTCCTTTTTCTACGAGTTCTTTCTGGCAACCTGGTGCCTCATCAAATCCAGGGTATTCTTTTCAGAATGTTGGGAATTCATCCTATCAAGGATGGAATCCTCAGGCTCCGCCTCGATTACCTTTTCTGGCAACGTTAAACTTGCCATATCTGTCGAAATTGACGAATGATCCGATTCCGTACAGTCCGGGGTGGCCTCCGGTCCCGACCAAACTACCTTTAGACATTCCAAATTTTGAAGGTAAGAATGGAGAGGATCCGGCTGACCACATCACCACTTTCCATTTATGGTGCTCTTCTAACTCCCTGATCGATGATTCAATTAGGTTGAGATTGTTTCAACGCACCCTAACTGGAAACGCTGCCAAATGGTATATTGAGCTAACTGGGGGCAGTTTTGCTACATTTGGAGAACTGGCTATTACATTTCTGAACCATTTCCAGTTTCCTGTCCTATATGATGTTGGAACTGAACTCCTAGCTAACTTTAAGTAGGACGACGCAACCCACATTTCTGACCATATTCAGGAATGGAGGAGAAGGAAGAGGGTTATTAAAGCTCATATTCCAAGAGAATTCCTTTTGGAATGGTTTCTGAAATCTCTGCAGTCAGATATTTCTAAAGATGTATCCCTCTCAGGGGTATTTTCTGAGGAGCAAGCCATTTTTAGGGCCCAGAAGCTGGAACTGATCTATTCTCAGTCTGGGGTCCTCCATAAATATTTGCCCAATGCTCCTCACTCCAAATTAGATTTATCCAAAACTAAGCCTGGTCCTCATGGTGATGGGCTTATTGGGTCGATCAATAGTGGTGCAGCTAACCTGCTTACTCAGTTACAGCAGTTGTCTATACAATCTGCTCCTTCTGGTCAGGCTGTGCCTGCTGAGTCATCGCCTTCCCTTCCCAATATTTGTCGATAAATGCTGTCCAAGCTTCTGATCCCAAAGGAAATCAACAATCCGAAGGGAAGAAGAAGGGACGAAATAATAAGAAAAAGGGCAAGAATGGGAAGGGTAATGCGAATAAAACCAACGAGCATGTTGGTGAGCGTCCAAAGGATAAAAAGAAAGTGAAGTTTCCATGCAAGTTATGTACTGGAGACCACCTTACACACCTTTGCCCTAAAATTCAGGATGCGCAGCGCTTGTTAGCTCAGCAGGGTTCTTCTAGTTCCCAGGCTGTGTTGACAAACCCTTTTCCCCAAGGGAAACAACTAGTTGTTGGCGCGAATCAAAATCCTGGGGCTTCCTCTGGGGGCACCCAGGAAGGGGAAATTCCATCGAACATATTCATGATGAGTGCTCACGTGGATGTCGCTACGAGATCCCGTGATTATGGCGAAGAATAGTCTTTGAAAGCTAAGGGTGCTCCCGATGCTACTGAGCCGCTTCACATTACAAGGCCTACTGTTGAGCCTATGCCTCGGATGCCCAAAGCATCCACTAAGCGTTCGACGATTAATCCAAACGCTAGGGCTGCCCAGAACTACTCTATTGTGGAAGATCTGGCGCAGAGTCCTTGTGCCATGTCGGCTTTAGAGGTGCTCCAGTCTTGTCCGGCTCAGTGCAGTGCTTTGCTCACTGCCATTGGGGCTATTGATCCGAAAAATTCTCTTTTGATTACTTTTGATATGTCTAATTTTAAGAAGAGACTCCCCCATCATATGGCTTTTCATATTAAATCATCGTACCGGAAGTGCAACATCTTTCGGACGGTTGTTGATGAGGGTGCTTCCACATGCGTGATGTCTCTCACATGTTGGAAGACGATAGGATCTCCAAAAGCTGTTCCATCTACCACTCTTCTGACTGTGTTTGATGGTCATTCTCACAGACTGCATGGTATTGTCCCAGCTTTGCCTATCTGTGTTGGGGGAAAAACTGTGAATATAGAGGTTGAGGTAGTTGATGCAAGCTTGGACTACAACCTTCTGTTGGGGAGAAACTGGATTTATGAGATGGATGCCATTGCATCCTCATTATTTCGGATTATTTGTTTCCCTCACGAAGGGAGGATTGTTACAGTGGACCAACTGGATTGTCCTCCTGTAGACCCGAATGCGTCTACTGACTCATCTGTTCCAAAGTTGGATAATACTAAGGCGCCTATTGAGAATTTAGGGGTTGGAATGTATTCTTCCTTGATGGGTACTTTCGATATTCCTCCTCCTATGGTGCATATAAATGAAATTTCATCCTCCAAGGCTCCTCTTCGAAGAGAGTTCTTCAGAACTCATTATTTTTCAGACCCTTGGACCTTACCTTCCCCTAATTCCACATTAGCGGAAGGTCAAGTGGGTGGAATGGAATTTCCAATGTCTGCAACTGAGATTGCTTATCAGTCTATTTTTGACTCTAAAGAATCCATCCCAACTCCTCTTTCACCAGAAGAGTTGGATGGAGATGTGGCTCCGGCTTGGACACTTAGTTCTTCTTCTGCCCAGGATTGCCTTGATACCACTCTTCCATCTGAAGAGGCCATCATGGAAGCTATGAATGGTATAGATAGACCGTGGGATGATTTGCATCATCGGTCTTACTTTTTACCTGATTTGAGCGAAGTTGAAACAAGTTTTCCAAGTCCTCAGTCTCCTGGTCCTGTTCGCCCAGTCCTGGACCCTTTAGCACCAACACAGGTGTATGCTAAAGGGAACATGGCTGTGATTTCTCCTACTATCCTGGTGAACATTTCCAGGTATCCCAATATTATTGAGAATGTCTTCATCGGAGCTGAATGTTCCCGTGAAGAGATTCAGATTTACACCGAGCTCTTTAAAGAGTATAGGGATGTATTCGCTTGGTCTTATGAGGAAATGCCTGGTATAGATCCATCTATTGTCCAGCATGAGATCAAGACTTACAAAAACGATAAGCCTGTGAGGCAAAAACTTCGTCCGGTCAATCCTAGGAAGGCAACATCTATCAAAGCTGAGGTGGAGAAGTTGCTTAAGGCGGGATTCATTTTCCCTGTTCCTTTGACTGAATGGGTTTCAAACCCTGTTCCCGTAGATAAAAAACAAGGAACAATTTGAGTTTGCATTGATTTCAGAGACCTTAATAAAGCATGTCCTAAAGATAATTACCCCACACCATTTATAGATCAGATCATTGACGAGTGTGCCGGTAATGAGATTTTCTCCTTCATGGACGGTTTCTCCGGATATAATCAGATTACTATCCGTCCTGAAGATCAGCATAAGACTACCTTTATTTGTCCTTGGGGTACTTTTGCATACAAGAAGATGCCTTTTGGTCTTAAAAATGCTGGGGCTACCTTTTAGCGGGCCATGTCATATGCCTTCCACGACATCAAAAGTATTATCGAGGGGTATTTGGATGATTTAGCTGCTCATTCTCGAAAGAGGATGGATCATCCTGCTCACCTCCGGCAAATATTTGAACGATGTCATTTCTATAAGATTAGGTTGAATCCGAACAAGTGCGTTTTCACGGTTACATTCGGTCGGTTATTGGGATTCATTGTGTCTAGGGAAGGGATTAGGGTAGATCCCTTCAAGGTTGAGGCAATAATTCGGTTGCCTCCCCCGTCCTCTATTCGTCAACTTCAAAGTCTACAAGGAAAGTCTAATTTTCTTCAGATATTTATCGTAAATTATGCTGAAGTTACCAAGGGATTTATGAGATTGTTGAAGAAGGGAGTTCCATTTCTTTGGGATGACTTCACTCAACACTCATTCAATGCTTTGAAAAAAGCATTGACCTCTGCTCCTTTATTGAGTCCACCTGATTATAGCATGGATTTCCTTTTGTATCTTGCAGCAGCAGAATCTACTATTGGTATGGTTCTGGTTCAGGAAGATGATGCTCTTGTAGAGCATGTTATATACTATCTTAGTCGAGGATTGGTAGGACCTGAACACCGGTACACTCCGATAGAAAAGTTAGCTTTAGCAGCAGTTCATGCTGTGCAACGACTCCGGCATTAAATTATTCTACGAAAAACTTATGTTTTGGCAGCAGCCAATCCATTTCAGTTTGTCCTCAGTAGGCAAGTGATTGGGGGAAAATACAATAGATGGATTGTGATTTTGCAGGAATTTGATCTTGAGTTTATGTCTGCCAAGTCCAAGAAATCATTGGTTTTCGCGGAATTTATCTCCGAGTTGCCCTGTGGGGAAGAGATGATCTATGATGAATCCTTCTCGGATGAAAATTTGTTTCTTATCTCTTCACAGGATCCTTGGTATGGAGATATCATTGTGTATCTTTAGACTGCGAAGTTTCCCTCTACTTTTTCGAAAGATGAGCGTCGTAAGTTGCGTCACTTGGCTAAGAATTACTTGATTATTGGTGGTGCTTTATACCGTCGAGGGGTTGATTCAATCCTGAGACGTTGCTTAACTCTCGAAGAAGCTGAGGCTGTGCTGAATGATTCCCACAGTGGAGCTTGTGGTGGTCATTAATATGGGCTTGCTACAGCCCAAAAGATCTTGCGTGCTGGGTAATTTTGGCCTTCGATTTTCAAAGATTGTATGGAGTCGGTCAAAAAGTGTCATCCGTGTCAAGTTTATACTCAAAAAATGCGCGCTCATCCAGCTCCGCTTTTTCCAGTCATTACTATCGGTTCCTTTACGAAGTGGGGTATTGATTATACTACTTGTAACCCGCCTTCGGCTAAAGGTCACAAGTACATTATTGTAGCAGTAGAATACTTTACGAAGTGGGTCGAGGCTATGCCTACTTTTGGGAGTGATGGTGAGACTGTGGCTCTTTTTCTTTTCAACCAGGTTATTGCTCGTTTTGGTATTCCTAGAGAGATTGTCACTGATCATGGCAGTCATTTTTAGAATATCATGATGGCTGAGTTGGCTCTGAAATTAGGTTTCCGGCAGGAGCATTCATCTCCATATTATCCTCAAGCCAATGGGCAAGTGGAAGCCGTGAATAAATCCTTGAAGACAATTCTTCAAAGGACAATTGATAAGCTAGATCCAACTGGCATATTATGCTATATCTTGCACTTTGGGCATACAGGACGTCAGTGAAAACTACAACTGGCTTTACTGTGTTTCAGCTATTGCACGGGTTGGAATCCGTATTTCCCATTGAATGTGAGATTACTTCTCTTAAGTTAGCTGTTGAACTTCTTCCTGACACTTCTAGTCTTGAAGAACGGCTCCTTCATCTGGAACATCTCGATGAGCAGCGTCGAGATGCCTCCACGATGAATAAGGCACATAAAAACCGAGTTAAAGCTCAGTACGATAAGGCGGTCAAGCCGAGGGTTTTTTCGGAAGGTGACCTTGTTTTGGTCTATGCCCAAGAAAAAGATGCCCTGGGGGTAGGAAAATTTAAGTCTATGTGGTATGGCCCCTTCATCGTTAAAAAATTCCTTAAGAAAGGAGCATATACCTTGGTTGATTTTGAAGGGAACGAGTTGCCGGAGCCCAGAAATGGGCTCTATTTGAAGAAGTATTATGCCTAGGCTTCGGCCTGGCATGTTGCTTTTGTATATAGTAGTTTTGCTTTGTACATATCTGGTTGATTTTCAATCTTTGATGAGATGGTGATGTTTTTGATCTGCTTTGGTAGGTTGTGTCGGATGTCATGAGTCATTTTGGTTTCGCCAATGGTACTAGTAGACACACCCGGAACTTAGCTTCCGCGGCTTGGGTACTTCATTATCCATCCGGTCAGCTGTTAGTATCAAGAGGGGTCTGCATTGGTCCTGCTTCCAATAACATAGCAGAATACACTGCAGTTGTTTATCTACTCTCGGAGGCAATATCTTTGGGTGTTGATTCGTTGGTAGTTTTCTTGGACTCTCAACTGGTGGTGTTGCAGTTGAACAATACTTATCGGGTTCGAGATCCATTTTTACTCCGGTTGTTCTTGAGAGTACGTTTGTTACAAACATCATTTCAATTTTTAACTTTCATTCATATTCCTCGAGCTGACAATTGGATGGCAGACTCATTAGCTAATCAAGCACTGGATTGGCATATTAATCATTTCATACAATAAAATTTAATCATAAAAAACATCATACATTTTGATACATTTGTCACATCACATCAAACATCGCTGTATATATATCATCAGAGTGTTCAAAAAACTATACAAAATTTGGATCCATAAGTCATACAAAATTTGGGCTTATGCCCGATCATGTTCAGTCTCAAATAATATACAGTCATCTGATACATCATATCTATCTACTCCTGAGGTCCCTGCCCAGAAGTTGTGTTCCTATAGAAAACACTCGCGGTGGCAACTCGGCGGAATAACCGTACCCAGTCTCGGGGCACTCCTACCACCCGTCTCTGGATGGCTTCAGGCAGATCTTCCACTGCAGCCATAGGTACTTGGCGGGTTAATCCCTCTAAGTTCCTCTGTACAAACTGGAGGGTCCTGTCTGAATCCACTGTATCCACTTCGCCTCTGCGACGCTTGTGTCGCGGGAAACCCTCAGGTCGAACTGGTCCAATATCTGTGTCATGATCATTTTTTAAATTGTAAGTCATTATGAATCCAATCAAAAACATGTTTGTTTTTCATTTTTTCACATATATTGAAAAAATCCAAAAAATTATATAAGTCAAAAATTGCAAACTTACCGACTGTGCCCCATGCCACGCCTGGTGGAAGGACAAGATCTGGATCGCCACGAAAGTCCATCCCGGCATAGGGATAGTCGTCCAAGGCGATGATTTGTTCTCCCCACCAAAGGAAGAACTCATCATCCCAAGTGGTCCGGGGAACTTCACTTCCTCCCAATCTCTTCATCATGTCTGCCCAGCGGGAAATTCTTGGGTCTCTCGGGCTGCTGATGGTAGAGATCACTTTGGGTCTCAATGCTGGTATCTTCTCGAAGAAGAATTTCATCAAAATTGTACCATATCCAAATTTTTTTTTCTTTGCCTTTCGGATTGAAGTCAATTTTTGCTTCATGTTCATCAGTAGAGCTGTGCACCAATCATATAAATGAGTTAAGCATTCCACTGCTATACTCATTTGCGTCCTGGATGCCTGGTGTAGAGAAGCTGATCGTGCTACTCTCCCAATGGTAAAAAGGAGGATTTTTATGTGCAAGTATCTTAAATCTTTGATTGCAATTTGAGTTCCCACTTTCTTGGAACCCTCTACGCAGTAAACGTGGACGTAATCTTCCACGGTTAGCCCTCCCAAAGGCTTCCCGTGCAAGTCTACTGGCTCCCCCCTCCGAGAGAGTCCAGTAATAAAATATATATCTTCCACTTCGATGCGTATGGGCATCTGATCTATGATGAAGCAGTCTTCTTCCGGTTCCCAATAGTTCACAAGCATTTCGAGAAACCGGACATTACTCTTCATATTTGGCATTTTGAAAAACTTGAGCAATCCGCAATTCCGGAGAATATTTAGTGATGCTTGGTCTCGCATGACTTCTTGATCAATAGAACTGTGTTCACGCTCTCTCCATGATATGGTCATCCTGAAAAATTTCAATAATTCGTTCATTAGCTACGCATTTTTCATTTTGGGCTACGCATACGCGACTTTCTTTGTGCACAGTCGCGTATATACGTGACTTGGTCATTATAAACCCGCGTATGCGCAAACCCGTGATTTTTAGAAACTGATTCTACGGTGAAAATTCCTAAATTTTAATTTATGAACGGACAAAATGAATAGCAAGGATGGTTTATGAGCTTACCTGACAAATTCGGTGCGATTTGACGGTCGGTTGCTCCTGTTTTGACGAAAGAGGTTTTTTTCTCCAAAGCACTTTTTTCCAAATCAACAATGTAACAAGGAACCAAATATGAGGTAATTTGTCTATTTATGCCCAAAAAGTTGAAAATTTTCACAAAAATTTGTTATGCTTACTTTTTCAATCTATTTTAAGATGCATAACCCGGATGCTTGGAAGTGCCCAGATTGGTATGTTTTCAGGTACATTTTGACGAATTTGAGATTTTTTTTTTCCCCGGTTTTTGATCCATGACTGCTGACCCGTCATGGTAGGTATATGATCGTCACTGGCATATAGGTTAGGGAATCCACTTTCCGTTGCATTTTGCATACTAGCCTCCATTATGATCACTTTCCATAGGGTCGATCCCATCAGGTCATGAGTATTACACCCATTTCACGCGCTGATTATTTAATCATGACTTGGTGGTAGAGCCTTCCTTTACATGGGCTTCTTAGTTAGTTCCTCGCTATCACTTGTTTCCCATGCTGCGTTTTATGTAGGCTCGGGAGTCCTCTTTAGTCCCGCCATGACTTATGTGTTGAAGCTTCATTCTTCTTCTTCCTCACTATCATTTTTCTGGCTATTACCCTAGAGGCTCCCTGGTGTTGTTGAGTTGTATTACTGCATTGCATATTGGCTACTTGTTTATCCTGGCCTTTAGTCGGCTTCATTTTGGACTCAATGTTTAAGCCAACTTTTGACCTTGACTATCTGTACAAGTTAAACCATTGCATGCACTTAGCTATCACGACTTGACACCCTTTTACCCATGGATGGAACATTCCTCTGAGTATCGTTTACCAGTTTCCGCCACCTTGCATTGAGCATAAGATCGTTCCAATCCCAGGAACTAGTGCATCTGTTTCTTGATACTCATTCTGTCCATTGTACAATAACATTCTTTTATTCATTTTCAGGCTTATTATATGAAAAAGACAAAAAAATCAAATATAACAAAAAGAGCGGGAACGGGATGTAACTTCGTTGTTGGATGGCAGTACAGTGTCAGTTTGTCGCCCTTGAACAAAGCACATACACTTATATATATTTCCTTCATTTGGGATGGTTTTAGTTTTGACCTAGGTTCAGCCTTTACCTTGTTTCACTTGTCAGTCCTCCCCCGGTTGGTTATCTCTTCCAATCATATGGAGAGTTTGTTCTGCCTCCTGCATAACAGACTTATACAGTGTCACTTTTTATTGCCATGGTCATCACGAGTCGTGCTTTTGTTCAAGGGAAGTCTAACCTGAGTCGGCCATTCTGCGGTGTCTCTTGACTCATTATTCAGTCGGCCTTCCCGGTCTTGTCAGTATCATGTTCTATCACATCAGATGTTTTGGTCTTCTGCTCGTGCTGGTTTGAGAAGGTCCCCATTGACTTCTTGCCGGCGTGTTTGTCTCTTATCGACTATGACACATTGCTCTGAGAGCAAACCTAGAGCCGCACCTTGGGCCTATTTCCATCATTGATAGGTGACCTCGTGCTCAGCATTTGATCATCATCATGGGTCTTTGACTGAGTGGTTTCCCCTGTGTTCGACGTCAGCACACATTATCACACTTGGGATTCGTGCGGTACCTTGATTTCCATTTGACCCTATCGGTGGATTTCTCGCCTCTGTGTCAGCTTTCATTATTGGTTGGTTCAGAGGGTTTCTTCCGTGCGCTAGCTTCATCTTGTGCATGTCGGAAACGTACTTCGGTTTTGGTTCCATCACTCTCCTTCGTCCGATTCCTTCCAAATCTTGGCCTGCGGGTTACACTCGCGCTGGACTGATGTGGGATGCCTTAATGCCTTCCTTCCAGCAGATCTTTTCCCATCGACTCCGACTCATTGCTCTGGGAATAAGGTCTAGAGTCTTTTTGTCAGTACCTTAGGGTTTGCAGTCATTAGTGGCAGACTCTTCGCTATCGACAGTGGGGATTCACCATTGCCTCCTGATTGGTAGATTCTTTCAAGTGTTCGACTTCAACTCATTTATTCACACTTGTTAGATTGTACTGGGGCACCTTGACACTCATTTTCATTATTGGTGGTTTGTCTCGCGTTGGTTAACGGTATAAATCATTGACCGGTAATCCAACGATTTCTCACATGGTCGACTTCAGCTCATTTATTCCCATTGTGTAGAATTGTGCCATAGTGATCGGTGAAGACCTCGGGTTGCATCAACATTTCTCGGTTCACTTTTGACAGTCCATTCAGTTTCTGCCAGTGATGTCGTTCACCCTTATATGTTGCAGTGTTAGTACAACATCATCCTATATGTTGGCTCCCGAGTTGCGTGATTGTACCATTTATTCCACCTCTTATGATTTGGTACTTGGAGATTCAGTTACTTATATGATCAAACATCCAGTTTCAACATCATTGATCAGCTTTCTATATGTGATACTTGGACATTGATTCAGACTTGTACTTCCGGGCCATGCTCAGATGATTCATTGTGTACTTTCAGTTCAGCTATACTTGTATACATGTTGGATCTATTCTTTACTTTCCATATGATGTATTTTTGACTGAGCATGGGTATGCCCGCCTCAGCATGAGTTGACTCTCTGTTTTCTTTCATTGGTTTTTGGTAGGCTGAAATCTGGTGAAGTCCTCTCTTGTCCTTGCGAAGTTCTTTCTATGTGTATAATACATTTTGGCCATCATGTACCCCTTCTGACCTCATATATTAGGGGGCATATGTTATAGCATCATTTTTCACCCTCAGGTGATTCATGATTGTCTTTATGGCTTTGGGCACACATTCCTACAGACTTGAACAAATTCATTAAAAAACAGTGTTAAAATTCCCATACGCGGGTATGCCAAGACTTTTCTGCGTGTATACGCGAGTCCACATGTACTTTTCCGCGTATTCCATTAAAACCATTAAAAAATATATAAATTCCCTATTTTTGGACTGGGTTGATGGTTACTCCAGTAGTTCAACCACCCTAGTACGTGGCCAACTGTTTCCAACTGATTGAAACTACTTTGAGGGAGTATAAAATCCCCTCATGTGCATGGTCTAAGGGAGAGAGAAATTTTATAGAAATTATACTCTGTTGGAATCCCTAATTCAAGTCTGATTTCTCGTGCCTCCTGCACTTTCCCAGATTTATACAGGAAACCCTTGTTTCCTGGAGATGTTCATCCATTTATATGCCATCTCGAATACACAAGTCTTGAAAGTTTCTTGGCGAGGCAAGGGCGGGACGGATCTAGACAATGGTCTGCTCGAAGATCGTGGAAGGATTCAGGTGATCTCTCCACTCTTTACTTCTATACATGCTGTTCACAATAATGAAGAACCATCTTGTTCCTGAACTTCTGTGTTAGTATCTATTTGTATATGTGGAAAGATTGATTATTAAGCATTTATTATCATTTATATCATATTTCACATGGATTACACTAACGTTTAGGAGAAATATATGTTGTACAACTAGGTTTCCGTGCACGTTCTTTCTTGTTTTCCAGGTTGAAGGAGGAAGAATGGTTGCTGGGGGTTTGGACCCCGCGGGATCTACATCGAACGTAGGACTATGGGTGAGTTCTGCTATCGTTGTTATCTAGTTTTTAGCATTCAAGTATGGTTGTGTGTGAGTCCTTCTGAATGGCATGCCCTGCTCTATGGAGGTTTTGACCCAACAAACCTCTAAGGTTATTTTCCCCGAAACAACATGCGTAGTGCGTTTGGTGCAAAAGTCATGGAATTTCAGGTAGGGATAATGGTTGTAATCATTCAAATGCAATGTAAAAGAAAGGAATCTATGTTAGTGATAAGGATTCACCTCGTGTGAGATCTCTGTGGGATATTTATGGCATAGAGTAGGGAGGTAATGTGGATGTTTAGATGGGTGAGAAATTTATATGTGGTAATTTAACTTTGTGTATATTCGATCTATTGGGCACACATAGTACGAGTAGGGAATAAATAAAGGATGACAATTTTGTTTATCATCCAGGCCTAGAGTGGTGATTTCAAAGGTCTATTTTGATGGGGTTAGTGAAGGGTATTTTAGTATCATGAGACAACAGATGGGAACAAATTATTATAAAGAAATGGAGGCCAAGGGGAGGAACCATGGTGCAACATGTGAAGCTATGAGCATATATAAGAAACTACATACGAAGATTGGTTAAATAAGAACACAAGTTGATAAGATGAGTTTGCAAATAAGCACTCTGACAAACTTTCTTTCCTAGCATAATTAGTAGCTACATGAACTTAATGATGAACAAAATTATCTTTAAACCAAGTTGCATTTTTCTATTGCATCTAAATAAGAGGGAGCCTATGGTTTAGGAGCTCAAGAATCTTCAATGATCTAAGTGAAAATGAAACAAAATGGACAATCTGATCTGAATTAGGTATCTTTACTAAGAAATTTCATAATAATAGATGACTGGGAGTTCTACTATATTCTAAATTTTGGTATATGCCTTCTAAACGTGGATTTGTATTAGGAAACTAATGATTATTTCCTTGATATATATATATATATATATGATTGGAGGTTTGTTTTCTTTTAATTTAAAGTAACTGGATTTGAAATTTTTTTAACATGTTTAAAAAAATATATTTGACCAAATTGATGACTGGAAACTAAGGGAGGGACTTCAAATCTCGACCCAACTATAGGCTAGCTAGACTCCAAATATTTCTTGCATTTCTCCACCCCAGAGATAGATTGAGAGTCTAAGTAGTTAAGTTCTCAAGGGAATTTTCATTGATGCAATTCAATCATATCATATTGGGATCCAAAGAACACAATGCCTGCACCTACAACCAAGAGTATAGAGTACACAATATCTCTACTAGTCAAACATAAAAATAATCCAAAGCCAAAAATTCCTTTACCCATTCCATACTTCATGAGTCGAGAGGTCACAATACCTTCACATTTTTATCTACAGGAATCTAGAGCATACCATGCCTCCACCAAATAGGTTTCACAGGAATCCAGAGAGCTTTAGTCTTCACCTAATAAGAAACAAATGAATTTGTAGCACTTTTTAGTGACTCCACCAAATTAATAACATGGGAATCTAGAGCACTTACCAGTGACCCCAAAAGTTATTAATTTCTCCTTCATGATCCTTTTTCCTTAACTATATATTCTTACCTTCACTTTTTCCTTGTTTGTGCTTTCTCTTCGCATTGCATGCTCCTTTTCCCTAGAATTTTCCTAATGTTCGATTGCTTTATCTGTATGTCTATTTTCCTTTTGCATGTTGAATTATCAACATGTCTCTCCTAGATAGGGACTCCATGAGCTCATCCTCCTCAAATAGGGTTCCAATACTCTCTTCAATGCTTGTACTAGCAAGGGTCATAAATTTAGCAAGGAGATAGGCAGTAAGTTAATGTAATGGAATGGGTTTTACTCATTTCCCAAGGAACTTGTCATCCACAAACTCTGTATCTATGTCCTCTTCTTACTCAAGTCATCATTTTCATTTTACAAAAAAATTACATAAACGGTTCATTCAAAGATATTTATATGAGGGGTGACAAAAAGGGATATTATAGACCCCACCCTCTTAGTGGAACACTGTCCTCGACGTTCTACACTTTAACACAAAATTCACAATGAGATTTATATAAAAACATATCTCTTTAAATTTTATTACATAACAAACAAAAACTGTTAGGATACCCTCATACAATCATCTATTTCCCAAGTAGAATATGCTATTCCAAAGTTCCTTCACTGCATCTTTACCTACTCGATTATTCAATTCCGGAGAACAATATTCCTTTGATCTAGAATGCATTGTTGTTCTTGTTGGATCTATCCACCGGATTCCACCTATATCGCATACCAATCAATAACTTGATTAGCACCATGCACATACCTTTTAAGCTAAGAAATATGAAAAAAATTATATGCTTACATTTTTGTTGGAAAAGATAATCTGCAAGTCACTAGCCCCACTCTTTCTAAAATTTGAAATGGTCCACAAATCTTGGTGCCAACATAACATAAGATACAATTCTTAGTGAACTATTCCTTGGTATGATGCAAGAGTAAACATGTTCCCCCACTTGAAATTACTTCTGCATTTTATGCTAATATGCATAATTCTTTTCCCTTTATTTATCCACTTTTAGTTTCTACCTGATAGTAACTATCTTGTGCTTCATTTCCTTCGACATATCAAGTCCAATATACACTATGTTCATTGGATCATTCAAGTTGATCAGTTTAATACATTTCTTTCCATATAGGGCCTCAAAAGGACTCATCCTTAATGATTCTCAGTACCCATTGTTAAGGAAAATTATACCAAAGATAAAAAATCACCCCACTTCTTGGGATGATGCATGACATACATTCTTAACATGTATTATAGAACTATGTTTACTCTTTCAATCTTCCCATCCATTTGAGGATGATACATTGTACTAAATGCTAACTATATTCCAAAACCGACAAGCAATGATTTCCAAAACCTTGAGGTGAACTTGGAAACTCCATATTAAATCATCTTCTTCAGTACTCCATGCAATATAAACAATTCCTTCATGAAATTATGAGCAATGTCACTTTCTTGGTGAGTGGATTTAACAATTATAAAATTAGCTTCCTTACTTAGCATTTCAACCACTACCATTATGGCATCATTTTGTCTAGGTGTCCTTGGTATTTTTGTGATGAAATATAGAGAAATTACTTCCCACTTCCACTCAGGAATGGGGATTGGTTGCAAAATCTCGTTGGATGTCTACATACCACTTTCACTTGTTGACACTCCAAGAACTTGGAAAAGTAGTCAACAACATCCTTTTTCATGCTCAACCACTAATACATATTTTTCATAGATGTTATCATTTTTTGATAACAAGGGTGAACAGGATAAGGTATTTTGTGAAACTCATCATATATGTTCTTCTTCAAGCCATCCACGCAAGGAATATACCACCTACCTTTAACTTCAATAGTCCATCGTATGTGAGAGAGAAATTATTACTCATTGTTTGCTCTAGTTCTTGCTGCAAGCATTATTTTACTTGTCGGTAATGCTAATCCTAACACATTACCTCTTTTATCCTCTCTTTGATATCGATTTCACAAGAGCTAATGGTTTCCATATGAGCCACTTGTAGTCTTCTAATAACTGCATATGGCACTTCTTTTTGTCTTGCCCTTGATATTTATGATTTTGAAATCAAATTCATTGATCAAGTATAACCACCTCTCTTGTTTTATTTTCATCTTGGGATTTTCAAATAAGTACTTCAAACCTCCATGATCTAGAATTAAAAAAAAAATCCTTCAAATGAGGTACCGCCACCACATTTTTAATGCATGCACTATGGATTCTAACTTCAAGTCATGAGTGACATAATTTTTATCATGCTCATTTATATTCCTTGATTCATAAAAAAACACCTATAATTTTGAACTAGGACTCCACCAATCCCTTCTTTGAAGGGATCCATGCACCAAAAAAAAAAACTTTTCTAGGTATTTTATTCTAAATATTAGTGCATGTTGAGCATGTGTTATTAATTCTCAAAGCTAGTTTCACATTTTGATGTCCATCAGAATTTAGTTTATTTTCTCTATAATGCTGTGATTAGATGTCCAATCATGGAGAAATTATCAATGATCCGTTTGTAATACCCCCAAAAAAAAATCCGGGCCATAAAGGACTTAACTTCTACGACATTTTTAGGATTACACCACTCCATGATTCCTTTGATCTTCTCCAGATATATTTCTACTCCTTCCTTGGAAACAATATGTCTCAAGTATTGAACTTGTGATTCGAAGAAATAAAACTTTCTTAGTTTGGAATAAAGCTTGTGCTCTCTCAGTAGTTGCAACATTGATGTCGAACATTCTTCATGTTCCTCCATTGTTTTAGAATAAACAAGATGTTCTCTACAAAGACCAACACAAACTTTTCCAAATATGGGCTCAAAATGTTGTTCATCAAGCACATAAATATCTCTGAAGCATTGGTGATTCCAAATGGCACCATGAAAAAATGATAATGCCCATATCTATTTATTTAAGGTTGTATTGTTGATGTATTCATCCTTGATTTTTACTTTATGGTACCCACACCTCAAGTCTACCTTTGAAAATACCACAAATCATCTTAGTTGATAAAACAAGTCATTTATCCTTGGTAGAGGATACATGATATTTATTATGGCCTTGTTTAACAATCTATAGTCGATGCATAGTATAAGGGTGTCATCCTTTTTATTTATAGATAATACTAGAGATATCAGGCTGATACAATGGGTCTAATATATCCCTTGTCTAACATTTATTTTAATTGTAATTTCAACTCTGACAGCTCATATGTACTCATACAATAGTGAGCTTTGGACACTAGTGTCTATCTTGTTAATAATTCAATTGAGAAATCAATTTCCCTTCTTGGTGGAAATCCTGGGGTTTCATAGGGAACACATCACTGAACCTATATAAAATTGGATTCTCTTCCATCCTATCTTTTTCAACTTATTATTTTCTTTTCACTTGGACAACATACAACTCACACACCTTCTAACTACATCTCTTCATTTGCAGTGCTAATATTTATCGAACCATCAAAATTTTTCTCTTTCTTTCTAGTGTCACTCTGTTCCCTTCTTCACTAAGGCATTCTATCGACTTGTTGTAGTAGTCAATTTTGATATTGTGAGCCTCTAGCCAGTTTATTCCAAATAACACAACATATGATATCAATTGTAGTAGGTTCAAATCCATTGACATGGGCATGCTATTTGTTATCACTTCGTAATTTCAAGGCTCAAGAAAAAACCACGGAGGTAACATCAAAACTAATTTTAAGTCTAGAAGCTAGCCCTTCTAAACTCAGAGAGGGATCTCTCTGGGAGATTTAGCTTTGTTTAGTGAGAATTTTACGCTAGTTAATGAACTCCGAGTTTTTTTTTTGAATTTTTTTGGTTGGAATGGGAAGGGAAGGCCATTGGGTAATGGAGTCAAAGAGGCTTGGGGTGATCAATTTGCAGAAGTATCAACCTTAATTGAAACAAGGCAAGGTAGGTGAACTAATTGGATATTTTAGATTTAAAAAGGCATGTAACAGAAGAAAAAGAAAGATTCAATTATAACTAAGGAGAAATTAAGAATTATTTAGTTTTAATTCAGAAGAAAACATTAAAATTACTTACAGCTGGAACATGGTGTATATTTCAACAAATAATGATCCTCACCGCTTCAGTAATGTAATTAATATTTAAGAAAGAACAATAATGGAAAACACAAAATAACACATAAAATATGAGAAGCACTTCGCCAATTTGTCCAACACATGAATCGTAAAAAAACTTGTCTTGTATTACTGCAAAAGGTTACTTGAAATTGGTGAACAAATTTACAATGAATGGTAATCTTCCTCATTACAAATCCAAACATCTATTACTTCAAATGATGAAGTATTTATACAAATTCTTCACCAAATATCTTAAAACTATGTGACACAAATAGAACTGAAATATAGGGCATTCAAAACAAATAAATCTACTTGGAACTATATTTGTGGATTTCTGGTGACAAAGAAGAGAAATTCGAATTTGATAGCAACTCTTATTTAATGAGGATGCCTCCAAGTCACTAACTGTCTTTGAGATTTTTCCTCCCGAAATTTTGAAAAATAGGGTCCAGTTATCCCTTTTAATATCTCAATCCGAGATAGTTCTGTAAAAAGTGAAAGAGGCTATTGTATATGAAGATAATTTTTAGATAAACCTCTCTCAGTTTTCCAAGTTTCTTCTCCAGTTGTTCACAACAGTCTATGCAAAAATATGTCTAAAACAGGACTTTCATAGTCAGAAAAATAGGTTGTGAAGATGTGAATGTATCTCTCATTGTGTAATACCCGTGTAAAATGTGAGATATGATTTTTTAGTTTGGAATCTTAGAAACACCAACCTCCTCGAGTTTCTCAATATTCATCTCTTATTGGCCACAATCTCTTTGGAAAAAAAATGACTAAACAGGACATTTCTAGAAAATGTGCCTTCAAATATTATTTCAAATTTCCCAAAAAATAAGGTCTTTGTAAATAAAGAGAGAGGTTTTGGTACATACATATGCTATAAAGAAAACCCTCGTTCAGTTTTTTAAAATTCATTTCCACCCGTGCAGAAACTGTATTTGAAAATATTGGCTAAAAATAGGAAAATTTGGGAAAATATGCCTTCAAAGATTTCTCCGAATATCCAAAACCATAACAGTTACTAGAAAAATGAGAGAGGTGTTTGTATATGAGGATGTTATCAACAAAAAACTCTTTCAGTTTTTCAAAATCCATTCTCAGTTTTTTGTAAACCATATTTTAAATTACTGTGTTGTATAGGGAAAAAACATAGTTTTAGCTGACCATGAAACGAACATATGACATGGAGGCGAGAGGTGACATGGAGGTGCGAAATGATGTGGAGGCACATGGTTGGAAGAAATAGTTGATGGTTTGCATGAAAGGAAGGAATGGGAAATGGAACAATAAGCGAGAGCGGGATCGGGTGGGAGGAGATATGTGGCAGTAGGGGATTAGAGGTGTAGTGGAAGTGGATGGTGATATAACCGGGAGTGCGAATTATGGCGGGAGGGGAAAAAACCATTTTCGGAGGGGGGTAGGAGTGGTATATGGTATTGAGAGGGGGGTGCGAAATCATTAGGGGAATTTTGAGGTCTAAAATGGGTCTCCTAAGAAAAATGTACAACCAAAATAAAATTTATAAGAACCAATAGGATTCAAGATGATGATGTCAACCATGGGGGATGATTTACCATTTTTTAAGTAAAAGGGGAAAAAGATTTAAAAATAATAAAATAATAAAACTAAATTTTCAACTCGTATTTTCAATTTATCTCCCAAATTTTTTACTCAAATTTCGAGCAGGAGTACTCGTTGGATGCAAAATTTAATTCCTCATCCAAGGAGTACCCATGTTGCATACTTTCGATGGACCCTTCTATGCGAAAAATGAGAAATACATGAAAAAATGTGATTGCATTCATGTTTTTCATGTATTTATCATTTTTCATGTAGAAGGGTCCATCGAAAGTATGCAATATGGGTAGTCCTTGGATGAAGAATCAAATTTTGCATCCAACGAGTACTCCCGCTCGAAATTTGAGTAAAAACTTTTGGAGATAAGTTGAAAATATGAGTTGAAAAAGAAGTTTTTTTTTCCTTCTAAAATTTGATGATGTCACAAATCTTATTTTATTATTTCCACTATTATTTTATAATTTCCTTAGGAGGCCCATGTTAGACCTCAAAATTCCCCTAATGAATGCAGGGCTGACACCTCGCGTGGGACCGAGGTGAGTGAAACCCCCTTTTGGACCCCCCCTCTGCTGATAAAGCTAGGATGGGAAGGGGGGCTGAAAAGCCTTGTAAGCCATCGATATAAGCTGGCGATGATCGGGTCATCGATTAAATCGCATAGCTTAACACTAGAAGAAAAATGCCTTTTTTTTCGCTCTCAACTCTATAATAAAATTAAAACTATAGTACCAAGGCATATTAGAATTTATTTAATCACATTTAAATGATGTGATTAATTTAATCTAAACATACTTAACTATCCTCTAATGCTGCATTTCAACTTGAAAGCATATTTTTTTAATTTTTCTTAAGGTTTTGACCTTTTTTGGAAATAATTTACAACATGGAATATTATTTACAACATCTTAAATATAATAATCATCAACTATAATCAAGTTACACTATAAAAATTATAGGACCCTAAAATAGGCTCCAGCTGGGGATGGCACTCTCTTTGTGAGTTGCCAAGAACACAGTAGACTAGTAGACTGGTCCATTGGGCTGACCCCGAGCCTGCCACATGCTTTGCCATAAAATCTTTGTGACTCAAAATCTCAAAATGAAATCTAAAACAAGATGAACTGGAATTTGAAATTCAATCTGAAACTGGAACTCGAAAGAATGCTTGGAAAAATGCACAAAGAATTGAGCTTATTTGCACACTCCTACCTACCCTATTCTACTAAAAATCATGCTGAATCAAGTAATATAAAAAGGCCAATGAAGCCAATCAAGTAGTTGCTGAAACAAGTGGACTACTTGATTGCTTATTAGAATAATAAAAAGGAAAACTGGACTATTTGTCCACAAAATCAAAGTTGTAACATGTAATGGAAACTGCTGATGGATCTGGTCCTTATAATGAAAACATGGTTGAACACTTTAGCTGAAAAGAACCTCCATGTAGTCTACTCTAGGATCAATAAAAGAATGATGTATTATGTTAGCTTTTAGGCCTTCAATGACGAATCGATCATGGATGATTTCATAAGTTGTATCCTCAATGTTAAACCATGATTCTAACTCTGCAGTTTCAGTCTTGTACTTGAAAACAAAATTCTCATAAATCTACAAATCAAAAGGCAGTACAATCTCCTCTTCATTTGGAGAAGGAATATTTTCCAAGAATTGTTTAGGATCTTGGAAATTATAGGACTGAATCTGAAAACCCAAAAGTTCAATATCCTTCTCGAATCTTTCAACAACTAACTCAAGAAAAAAATTTACCTTCAGAATAAAAATTGCTCGATTTCAAACAACAAAACACGACTGTTCAGAAATCTTCATCAATTTGAAACTCTGCTAACTTATTCCTGAATTCTTTTAAAACTTCACAAGATAGAGGATTTTCGACATACCCTATCATCTCGCTCAGTAATAAATCTAATCAAAATGTAGTGGAGTCGCCATGAATGCTCTAAAACCTAGATTCTCTGACAGTGGAGTCACCCTGAAAACTTTGAAGCTCTGGATACTTTGAAACATGGAGTCGCCATGTGAATGATTCAACTTTATTGTGTTTGATCACCATTAACCATCAGTATTCAGATCTGGAACTTGATACACTTTGTTGAGGAAGATAAAATATGATTCCCCAGTATTTTCGCCACTATTTTATCACTTCATGATTTCAAGGCTGAAGAAAAAACCACAGAGGTAACATCAAAACCACTTTTACGTCTAGAAGCTAGCCCTTCTAAACTTAGAGAGGGATCTCTCTGTGAGATTTATCTTTGTTTGATGGGAATTTTAGAATAGTTAATGAGCTTAGAGTTTGGTTTTTGAATTTTTTTTTTGGAACAACAAAGGAAGTCCATTGGGAAATGGAGTCAAAGAGGCTTGGGGTGATCAATTTGTAGAAGTATCAAGCTTAAGTGAAACAGGGCAAGGTTGGTGAACTAATTGGATCTTTTAGATTTAAAATGGCATGTAACGGAGGAAAAAGAAAGATCCAGTTAAAACTAAAGACAAATTAAGAATTATTTAGTTTGACTTCATAAAAAAACATTAAAATTACTTATAGCCAGAACATGGTGTATATTTCAACAAATTCTGATAGTCATTATTTCTGTAATGTAATTAAGATTTAAGAAAGAATAATAATGGAAACAACAAAATAACACATAAATGATGAGAAGCACTTCACCAATTTGTCCAATACATGAACCCTGAAACAACTTGTCTTGTATTACTGCAAAAGGTCACTTGAACTCAGTGAACAACTTTACAATGAATGGTAGTCTTCCTCATTACAAATCCCAACATCTATTACTTCAAATGATGAAGTATTTATACAAATTATTCACCAAATATATTAAAACCGTGTTACACAAATAGAACTAAAATATAGGAAATTCAAAACTAATGAATCTACTTGGCACTATATTTGTGGATTTATGGTGAAAAAGAGGAGAAATTCAAATTTGATAACAACTCTGATTTGATGAGGTGGCCTCCTTGTCACTAACTGTCTTTGAGCTTTTTCCTCCCGAAATTATATAAAATAGGGTCCAGTTATCCCTTTGAATATATCTATATGAGATATAAGTGTAAAAAGTGAAAGAATTTACTGTAGATGAAGATGTTCTTAAGATAAACCTCTCTCCGTTTCCCAAAATTCTTCTCCACTGGTTCCCAATGTTCTCTGCAAACAAATGTCTAAAACATGACTTTGCACAGTCAGAAAAATAGGCTGTGAGGATGTGAATGTTTATCCCAGTCTATAATACCTGTGTAAAAAGTGAGATAGGAATTTTTATTTTAGCATGTTAGGAACACAACCCTCCCCTAGTTTCTCAATATTCATCTAGGATTGGCCACAATATGTTTGGAAAAAATATGACTAAACATGACATTTCTAGAAAATGTTCCTTCAAATATTATTTCAATTTTCACAAACCATAATGTTTTTGTAAATCTGGAGAGAGGTTTCTGTACATATGGATGTTAGCAACAAAAAACTCTTTCATTTTTTGAAAATTCATTTCCACCTGCGTGGAAACTATTTGAAAATACTGACTAAAAAACAGGAAAAATTGGGAAAATATGCCTACAAATATTTCTCTGAATATCCCGAACCGGCACATCTATTACAAAAATGAGAGAGGTTTGTATATATTAGGATTTTATAAACAAAAAACTCTTTCATTTTTTGAAAATTCATTCTTATTTTTTTTTTAAAACCATGTTTGAAATTACTGTGTTGTATAGGGAAAAAACATAATTTTAACTGACAATGAATGGAACATATGACATGGACATGGAAGGTGACATGGAGGTGAGAAATGATGTTGAGGCACATGGTTGGTAGAAATAGTTGACATGTGAGCATGAAAGTAAGGCGTGTGAATGGAATGGTATGCGAGAGTGGGATCAGGCAGGAGGAGATACATGATAGTAAGGAGTGGAGGTGTAGCGGAAGTGGAGGGTGACATAACTGAGAGTGTGAATTATGGTGGGAGGGGCAAAAACCATTTTTGGATGGGGTTAGGAGTGGTATATGGTATTGAAGGGGGGGGGGGGGGGGGGTGAAATAATGTAGGGTTGACACGTCGCGTGGGACCGGGGTGAGTGAATCCAACTTTTCGTACCCCCCTCTCTGTCGATAAAGCTAGGATGGGCAGGGGGGCCGAAAAGCCTTGTGAGATGCCAATGTAAGCCAGTGATGGTTGAGTTGTCGATTAAAGCGCATAGCTTAACACTATAAGAAAAATCCCCTTTTTTTCGCTCTCAACTCTATAATAAAATCAAAACTATAGTACCAAGGCCTTATTACAATTTATTTAATCACATTTAAATGATGTGATTAATTTCATCTAAACACACTTAATTATCCTCTAATGCTGCATTTACACTTGCAAGCATATTTTTTGATTTTTTTAAAGGTTTTTACCTTTTTGGGAAATAATTTACAACATGGAATATTATTTACAACATCTGAAATATAATAATCATCGGCTATAATCAAGTGACCCTATAAAAATTATAGGACCCTAACATAGGCTCCAGCTAAGGATGGCACTCTCCCTGTGAGGTGCCAGGAACACCGTAGACTAGTAGCCTAATCCATCAGGATGATCCCAAGCCTGCAACATGCTTTGCCATAAAATCTCTGTGACTGAAAATATCAAATTGAAATATGAAACATACTTAACTGAAATGAGAAATTAAATTTGAAACTGAAAATCGATAGAATGCTTGGAAAAATGCTCAAAGCACTGAGCTTATTTGCACACTTCTACCTACCCTATACTCCTGAAAAATAATGTTGAATCAAGTAATACAAAAATGCCAATGAAGCCAGTCAAGTAGTTGCTGAAACAAGTGGACTTCTTGACTGCTTGTTAGAATAATCAAAAGGACAACTTTACTATTTGTCCACAAAATCAAAGTTGTAACATGTAATGGAAACTGTTGACGGATCTGGTCCTTATAGTGAAAACATGGTTGAACACTTAAGTTGAAAATAACTTCCATGTATTATGCTATAAGATCAATAAAAGCATGATTTATTATGTTAGCTTTTAGGCCTTCAATGACCAGTTAATCATGGATTATTTCATGAGTTGTATCCTCATGTTTAAACCTTGATTCTAGCTCTATAGCTTCACTCTTGTACTTGGAAACATAATTATCATCAATCTGCAAATCAAAAGGCAGTACAATCTCCTCTTAATTTGGAGAAGGAAGATTTCCCAAGAATTGTTTAGGATCTTGGAAACTATAGGACTGAATCTGAAAATCCAAAATTTCAATACCCTTCTCGAATAGTTCAACAACTAAATCAAGAAAATAAATTTTACCTTCAGGAGAAAATTTTCTCGATTTAAAACAATGAAACACAATCATTAAAAAATGTTCATCAATTCGAAACTCTTCTAACTTATTCCTGAATTCTTTTGAAACTTCACAAGATAGAGGATTTTCCACATACCCTATCATCTCGTTCAACAAGAAATCTGATCAACATGTAGTGGAGTCGCCATGAATGCTCCAAAACCTGGATTCACTAACAGTGGAGTCACCTTGAAAACTTTGAAGCACTGGATACTTTGAAACATGGAGTCGCTAGGTGAATGATTCAACCTTCTTGTGTCTGATCACTGTCCACCATCAGTAATTAGATCTAGAACCTGATACACTTTTCTGAGGAAGATAAAATATGATTCCCCAGTATGGTCGCCACTATGTTATCACTCTATAATTTCAAGGCTAAATAAAAAACCACTGAGGTAACATCAAAACCGCTTTTAAGTCTAGAAGCTAGCCCTTCTAAACTCAGAGAGGGATCTCTATGTGAGATTTAGCTTTATTTGATGGGAATTTTAGGCTATTTAATGAGATCGGAGTTTGGTTTTTGAATTGGTAATTTGGTTGGAGCAGCAAGGGAAGGCCATTGGGAAATGGAGTCAAAGAGGTTTCGGGTGATCAATTTGCAGAAGTATCAAGCTTAAGTGAAACAGGGAAAGGTAGGTGAAATAATTGGATATTTTAGATTTAAAATGGCATGTAACAGAAGAAAAAGAAAGACTCAGTTAAAACTAAAGATCAATTTAGAATTCTTTAGTTTGAATTCAGAAGAAAACATTAAAATTACTTACAGCCAGAATAAAGTGTATATTTCAACAAATCCTGATTGTCACCGTTTCTGTAATGTAATTAAGATTTAAGAAAGAAAAATAATGGAAACAACTAAATAACACATAAACGATGAGAAGCACTTCACCAATTTTTCCAGCACATGAATCCTTGAACAACTTGTCTTGTATTACTGCAAAAGGTCACTTGAACTCAGTGAAAAACTTTACAATGAATGGTAGTCTTCCACATTACGAATACCAACATCTATTACTTCAAATGATGAAGTATTTATACAAATTCTTCACCAAATATATTAAAAATATGTTACAAAAATAGAACTGAAATATAGGAAATTCAAAACTAATGAATCTACTTGGCACTATATTTTTTGATTTTTTATGACAAAGAAGAGAAATTCAAATTTGATAGCAACTCTTATTTGATGAGGTGGCCTCCAAGTCATTAATTGTCTTTGAGCCTTTTTCTCCCGAAATTCTGAAAATAAGGGTCTTGTTATCTCTTTGAAAGAGGTTATTGTATATGAAGAATGTTTCGAGATAAAACTCTCTCAGTTTCCCAAAATGTTTCTTCGATTGTTCACAATATTCTCTGCAAAAGATGTCTAAAATAGGACTTTGCATAGTCAGAAAAATATGCTATGAAGATGTGAATGTATCTATCATTTTGTAATACCTGTGTAAAATGTGAGATAGGATTTTTTATTTTTTAATCTTAGGAACACAAACCTTCCTTGGCCACAATCTATCTGGAAAAAATATGGCTAAACATGACATTTCTGGAAAATGTGCCTTCAAAGATTATTTCAAATTTCCAAAACCATAATGTCTATATAGAACAGAGAGAGGTTTTTGTACATACGAATGTTAGAAACAAAAATCTCTTTCAAGTTTTGAAAATTCATTTCCACCTACGCAGAAAGCGTATTTGAAAATACTTACTAAAAACACGAAAAATTGGGAAAATATTCATGCAAATATTTCTCCGCAGCTCCCAAACCATAACAGTTGTTAGAAAAATGAGAGAGGTTTTTGTATATGAGGATTTTATCAACAAAAACCTCTTTTAGTTTTTGAAAATTCGTTCTAAGTGGTTTTAAACCATGTTTGAAATTACTGTGTTGTATAGGTAAAAAACATAGTTTTAACTGACCATGAAACAAACATATGACATGGAGGCGGGAGGTGACATGGAGGTGAGAAATGATGTAAAGGCACATGGTTGGCATAAATAGTTGATGTGTGAGCGTGAAAGGAAGGCACGGGAATGGAATGGTAAGTAGGATCAGGATCAAACGAGAGGATATACATGGTAGTATGGGATTAGAGGTGGAGTGGAAGTGGAGGGTGACATAACCGGGAGTGCGAATTATGGCGGGAGGGGCGAAAATTGTTTTCGGAGGGGGGTATGAGTGGTATATGGTATTAAGAGGGGGCATGTGAAATAATGCAGCGCTGACATGTCGCGTGGGATCGAGGTGAGTGAAACCACCTTTTCAGACCCCCCCTCCGCTGATAAAGCTAGGATGGGCAGGGGGGGCTGAAAAGCCTTGTGATCCGTCAATGTAAGCTGGTGATGATCGAGTCGTTGATTAAAGTGCATAGATTAACACTATAAGAAAACTGCCCTTTTTTTGTCTCTCTCAACTCTATAATAAAATTAAAACTATAGTACCAAGGCCTTATTACAATTTATTTATTCACATTTAAATGATGCGATTAATTTAATCTAAACATACTTAATTATCCTCTAATGCTGAATTTCGACTTGAAAGCATATTTTTTTTATTTTTCTTAAGGTTTTGACTTTTTTTGGAAATAATTTACAACATGCAATATTATTTACAACATCTGAAATATAATAATCATCAACTATAATCAAGTGACCCTATAAAAATTATAGGACCCTAACACTATTTATTGTAACTGGGCATGACTTTACCACATTTTCAACTTTCCTATTAGTTCCCATTCCCAACTGAAATAACCATAATTCCTCGTGTGATTTCTTATGTAATGCACATTTCTCTACAATTTTTGGACTTACATAGATAAAATTGGAACTAGGTTCTATTAAAATTGAAAAAATCTAGTTATTGATCATACCTTCCATCTCGATTACTGATGTTTAGTTATTTTCCTTTATATTGTCCAACAAAAAATAGATTCATGGCACATTCTGAGCCACATCATTCACTATATTTTCGTATTTCACATTGTGAAAACTTGGACCATTATTCTATCATTTAGAGAAATATATTTATATGTGTTTTTCTCAACAAGTCCAACACTGCATAATCCATCCTCTGAACCTCTCAGATTCCTCTCCTATAAATGCAAAGGATCTATCTCTATTAGTAGTAGTAGATTGTTACTCAAGTTCACCCTTGAAAAGGGCGCTAAACATCACATTTCTTCCTCCTGTGTTATGTACTATAGTTTTCGTCCCTTTTCCTCTAAATTTGTTCTTGCCTTTTTCTTTCCAATCCATCGACGACTTAGTTCTATGTTTGGTTTGTTCATAGAAATACTTCATCTTTTAGATGGTGTCTTCTCGATTTGTTGTCTCATAAAACTCTATTATAGACTTGAATTACTATGGAAAACCATTGAGATACCTTTGGATATTTACCTTCTCATACTTGATGTAAGGAATATAACACAATAGTTTTAAGAATCTAGTTGTATATTCATTAGCTATCAATTTCCCTAATTTTTCCTCATAACATTTATTGGCTTTATTGTCATAGTCTCGTTATAATAGGTACTTATCTCAAAATTATCTCTCAAATTACCTCTAGGAGAGATATTTTTCCCCAATATTATTGACATTCCTCGGGTCTTCCCACCAGATATCATCCTTTCCCCTAAATTTGAAAATGTTTACTCTTTCCTTCATATTCTCTGAGTAATTATGAATCCTGAAATACTTCTTCGTTCCCAACAGCCATGCCTCCGCTTCCACAACCTTATTACAATCTCCATCAAAAGTAGGATATTTTTACTTCTTAAATTCTTCTAGAATCAAATATATATTTTTTCTTTTCTACTAATAATGTATTTTAGTTGCAAAACTAAATAATTGCTCATGAATACACGCCCTCCTCTCTAGAGTACTAATGGATTTCCACCTCTCATTGTATATTCTCTTGCTTTTCTGTGTATTTTATTATACCTACTACCCTTTGCACCATCAATCCTCAATTCATGCTTCCTAAGTCCTAATTGAATTTTCTTTCCCTTACCCCTTCCTAGGTAGCTAACACCTAGATCATGCTACCTACGCTTTTGCGAATCTAATGGGATTTGTAGTATAATTGTATTTACTCCTGATTTCTTTTCTTGAGCTATGAAAATATTTTCATTTTAAACCTTATATATTTTCATATTTTATATTATACTTATCAGAGTATAAGGGTATGATGATGTGGTAAGGGTTAATGGGGCATGTTGGAGCGAGGTCCCTTGGGGTGAGTTTTGATCAAATTTGTATATATTTTTGGTTATGTGCGCTCCGCAGAAAGGTTAAAGGGGCTTTGGGGCAGGTCAAAGTCCCTATTTTATGTAAATGGGTTTTAAGGGAAAATTGTGGGCCTCAAACCATGGTTTGAGACCATAGTATCAGCGCTATCTACGCGTTGAATGGATATAAATATAGATATATTGATTCTAGTAAGTTATTTAGAAGTTAACTAAGTGATTCATGCTTATACGATACATTTTGTAAGGTTTTCAGTCTAAGTCTGGGTTGGGTAGAAAGGCTCCTACTGGCTGTGTGTGTGAAGACCTAGTCCTGGCTATGTGCGGACTCCACTGGGTGTGTGTGTAGAAGGGTAATTATAAGGGGAAGTCTGAATGTACTGAACTGCTTGGATCTTAATGCAAATATTGTTTTGGCAAATCAATTGTGTTATTGCTTAGAATTGGAAGTGGTTTTGTGAATGCACTTTACTTTGTTTATCATCAAATGCATCTGCGTGAGTCAATATAAATTTTTTGCATGAATGGTTAAGTTTATGAATAGATCTACTTAAGTTATTGCACGCGAATATAAAATCTATGTATTGTGAAGATTTGATTCTGTTATATGTATCTATGAAGAAGTTGATATGATATGTGTTGATATTTTTATGCATGCATCTGACTATAAGCTGCAATAAGTTCTGTTATAGATCTGCTTAGGGCCACCAAATCAATTCATTCCTCAAGCTGTGGAAACCTGGTTCCAACACCCACCCATACTGCTTCAGGTGAGACTTTGATCTGGGCAAGCAGATCATTTCCGAAAGGGCCAATAGTTGGAGGGTTTGTTGGTTGCGCAATAAATATGAACCTGGGTCAGGACCCCTCAAGCCAAAAAATAGTTCCATTGCCGGGACCGAGATCATTTCGATGGAGAATTGATGTATTAGCATCCTATGTAGAACGAATTGCAAGATTGGATGGATAGAAACATTCATAAATTCACAATCCAAGATAATCGAAGTTCTAAATTATCTACTGAGGATTGGGTTCAAAAGTAAATTTATACCGAAGTTCACGAAATATTCTTTGCGTCCTTCACAACTAAGCTGCATTAGTGGTTGTCACAATTGATTGAATTTAATACCTCCGTGAAAGATGAAATAGTTGCTCAGTGGACTCCAGAATTGGTACAACAGTTAGAAAAGAAAACAAATACGATCACCCGTGTAATGGATCATTGGATTGATCGTGTCTTGGGAGGATTTGTAACTAAATTTTCCATTGATCAGTTTCTGTCTTATTTTGAAGCTTAATGAAGATTTTTTAAGGGTCCGAGAGGTAAGTTCCTGTGCTCTTTGAAGTTGTGGATTAAGATGTGTTAGTGTGAACAAGGTTATATGTGTGATAATATTGCTTGAATGTCTCGAAGAGGACCGACTACGCACAATGGAAGAATTTACCCCGCATACCTAGCAGAAGGGTTTGTTTACAATGCTCTCAAGGGTAGATCTGATAGTGATGATGAGACAAAAACTAGTAGCTCTAGTGAATCTACGCGCTCTGAAGAAGAAGAATTTTCCCAAGAAGAAATCTCACAAGATCAGAACAATCAGGGAGTATTGACCATAGTTCAGATTCCATCCACTCGACTTCCACACAAATCTGATAAAAAATCCACTCCACCTCCACCTCGACCTCCTCCAGCCACAGATATGGTCGTCTCTCTGAAGTTTCCTACATTTAGAGGTATTTTAAATGAAGATAATGAGAAATTTTTGTTTGTCACTGATGGTGTATGGAGAGCAGAGTAAGTTAGTAGCGATGATGTTAATAAAGCACCATTAGCCACTGCTTTTCAAGATCACGTGCTTGACTGGTATATAAGATATGTCTTAGTGAACCCTAATGAAATTATGGATGAGTTGAAGGATGCTCTAAAAGAACAGTTCAAAAATTCAAAGTCCTTCACGCAATGTGTGACCGAGTTGAAAGAGACTCACCAGGAGATAAACAAATCTGTGTGGGAGGCAGATCAAAGATTTAAGTGAACTATCAAAGATGGTGGATTCACTATCCATGATACCCAATAGAAGGAGTGGTTTATTTTTATGCTGCTCCTGCATCTGCACTAGACATTGAGTAAAAAAACAATAGCCACGCAGGTTGAGGCTGTAGAAATTGTGATGAAATTAGAAGCTGCGCTGGTGCCTACTGCAATTGGAACTCAACAGATTTAGATTCAGTTAAAAGAAATGCATTTGTAGATTCAAAATCTATGCAAAGATAAGGGAAAGGAGGTATTCACAGAGGTATGGTGCATACGATGTAAATATGCTGGGCATCATAAAGATCAATGTCCAGTCTTCAATGATTATCTGTATGTTGTAGGACCAGGCACGCTGAAGAGCGTGGTGGGACTAAGTGGGACACCTCCAATATGGTGCACGATCGGTTAGACTATGGGTCTACATGCGGTATATTTCTGTCCAAGGATCATAAAATACATGCTTGAGATGGATCATCTATTTTTTAGATTATGTTCATCGCTGGGACATGATGAAAAAAAATTTCAGAGTTTTTATTTGATGATTGACAAAATTGAGCTGTATAGAATGCATGTCGAACCTACCTCACTAGCATCCCCGTCTGGGCACGGTGGATTCCAGGCTAGAGGAAGAGGAAGAGGAGGAGGATCAGTTGGTCAAGGAAGGGGACATGCCATTTTCTACAATTGCGGAGATGCTATTCATTATGATCGCGACTATCCAAACCCTGTGCGAAAATCATGCAGGTACTGTATCTAGTTTGATGATGTCATAGAATATTTTCCTGTTTTAATTGCTAATATGCACGAGAAAAAAACACAGTCTCCGACGTAGAACATTCAGATGGTCAAGGTGGAGCTATGCGAAGAGGACCCTAGCGTGATTGTTTTCACTGGGAGCGGTGCAACCACTGGTGAAGATAAAGGAAAGAAGTCGGATGCTGACCTTTGGATTTGAAAGGAACATGAGAAAAAGGATGGATTTGATCTGCAGCACGAAGAATAAAATTTTGTTGAAGCAAGGAAGGGATTTGCAGAAGCCAACGCATAAACATGAGGTAGACCTATGAATGAGGAAGGAGTAGAAGAAGAAACAAAACCATTCTTAGAAGCTTGCATTAAGCTGCTACGCAACAAGAAGGCAGTATAAAATATTCAAGAACTAATATATAATTGCGCGGAAAGTGAACAGTCTCAGATAGAACAAAAGTTGTCAACAAGGTCTATAATAAAAATAACAAGAAAAGAACTGGACGAGAGATGTGTTTGACTGCTCAGATCAGTACTTGTGAGATGGATAAGGCCATCCTGGATCTAGGGTTTGATACAAGTGTCTTACCTAAGCAAACTTGGCAGTGCATGGGAGAGCCTAAGCTGGAGAGGTCTACTATTCAAATGGGCATGGCAAACCAACAGAAAATCATTCCATTAGGAATACTGTCACAGGTGGTATTTAATATTGAAGGAGTTAAGGTGCTGGAAATTTTGACTTCATACAGATCGTGGATGATACTAATCCTTATCCTGCGCTGTTAGGATTGGATTGGGATAATTATATGGATGGTATCATAAATCTAAAGAGAAGCAGAATGGAATTTGAAAAAAATGAAACAAGAGTCATAGTTCCCTTAGACCCTGTAGAAGGTCAAAGATACTAAGAGCTTGTGCACGCTGATGATGACATCAACCATATCTACAATTTGACTGCACGAGATAATGATTGGATCATTAGAAAAGTTGATGGAAGGCTTAATTGGGAAAAGGACATCTCCTGCTTCTTAGATTCAGATGAAGAGTTAGAGAAATGGAAAAACTGGTTACATGAAGTATCTATGTTGCGCTGCAATCGAATGACCATATCTCTTCTTTGCATATCATTAGACGTACAATAATTACTGTATTATGATGGTTTAACTAATGTGAACATGTTTTAGGAGAAATTTAAAGAAATTTTACAGAAGGACTGAGATTCCATGCATTGGATATAGCATTGCGTGCTACTCCATCACGATGGTGGGGGACTCACAAAGGAAAAATGGGAAATTGGGAAGAATGTGCTCGAATGATGAGATTGTGCTTTGAATGTCCAACTACCAGAATGGAAGAATTTTATTCTGGAAAGAGTGATCTGTGTAGACATCTAGCGAAATGGACTAATGTATGGGGTGAAAATCCAAGATTGGAATGGGTTCACATGTTCATCCACACATTGGGGAAGGTACCTACTGATTGGTACCTGGAAATGGAGCCACGCCGAGGAACCGATGAATGGTTTGTGTTGGCTGAAAGTTTCATTTTGACATTTAGTTTTGAGAGTGGATTTTATTTTTTGGGAAAAGCTATGTAAGGGATCCAAGAAGTCATATTTGATACTTCAAAGCCAACAGTAGAGTGTGATTTGCTAGCATGGGACGTGCAGATGAGGGATATTGTCAACTGCAGAATTATGACAGTAGAAGAATTAGAAGAAGATCCAAGGAATATCACAATTTCGAAATCTGAGGGACAACACACAATTTTTGGGACTTCAATTACCTCATTGGATGTTACAGAGCCTTTGAAGATTATACAAGTGAAAATTGGATATGAAGAATAGCCGAAGTTGGAAAATATTGGAGATTATTGGGATGATGAAAAAGTAGGAAAGGTTGTTGAGCTGCTAACGGAGTATCAAGACCCGTTTCCTATAAAGTTCTTTGAGTTGAAAGGGACAATTAGAGAGCTTGGAGTCATGAATATCACTTTTAAACCTGATGCGTGACGTATGAAGTAGCGCCCATACAAATTGAATCCAAAGTATAAGAAGAAAGTGAAGGAAGAGTTGGATAAAATGGTTGTTGCAGGAATTATAGAACGAATGGAAAATTATGATTGGGTGATTCCTATGGTAGTGCAAGATAAGAATACAAAATTAGAGATAAGGATTTGTGCGGACCTGCGCAAAATGAATAATGCCTATGTACATTATCCATTCCCAACTCTGTTTTCTCATGAGATCCTTGAAAATGTAGGGGGACAAGAGGCTTATTCATTCACATATGGTTTCTCAGGTTATCATCAAATCATGATTTCACTAGAGGATGGAAGTAAGACAACCTTTGCAACTGAATGGGGATATTTTCAATATACAATCATTCCATTTCAATTGAAGAATTCCCCTGCTATCTTCTCATGTATAGTAGTAGCTGCATACAAGGAGTATATCCACAAGTTCCTAAAAGTATACTTTGATGATTGGAATTTTTTGGGGTTGTTGAAAAAACATGTCTCAAGTCTGTGCTTAATGATGGATACCTGTAGAAAGTATCATATCTCACTGAACTTGAAGAAATGCATATTTTATGTTTCATTCAGGATATTGTCTGGTTACATTGTCTACCATCAAGGTTTGGTGGTATATCCCACAAAAATCGCAGTAATTGTTAATCTAGAAGTTCCTATGAATGTCAAACACCTGCACTCTATATTGGGGCATACTGGATATTATCAGAAATTCATTCAAGGTTATGCACTGATAATTGTGCCCATGGAGAAACTACTCAAGAAGGATGCAAAATTCTGTTGGGATGAGGAATGTCAAAAGAGCTTTGAACTATTGAAGGAGAAGATGGTCATTGTGCCCATATTGATATTTCCATATTGGTCAAAGGTGTTTCATGTGCATGTGGTTGCCTCCTACATCGTGCTCGGAGCTATATTAGCACAACTAGGCGCTGGAGAGATCGATCATCCTATTTCCTATGCAATTTGAAAGATATCAATTGTAGAAAGGAATGACACAACCACAGAAAGAGAAGGATTGGCGATGGTGTATGCATTACATAAATTCCTCCACTACCTGTTAGTAGGACATTTCAAGATGTTTACTCACCACTCTGCTTTGAAGTACTTGGTCAATAAGCCTGCATTAGGGGGGAATATCTACAGGTGGTTTTTGATGTTTCAGGAATATGATTTTGAAATTATTGTGAAGCTTGGAAGACTAAATGTTTGTCCAGACCATCTATTATGCATTGAGAATGGAGAAGAGCTAGCTAGTTTGGAGGATGGTTTACCCGTTGCACAATTATTTGCGATCAATATATAATTTAGTGATAATTTCACTGATATCATTCATTTTTTGACTACCGGACGTGCACTCGAAGAGGGCACTTTGCAGCAGAAGAAATAACTCGTGGCATGCGCAGTTGAATTTACTATCATTGCTGGTCAGTTGTATAAAATGGGTGCAGACGAAGTCTTGCGAAGATATGTCTTGGAATTTGAGAGGGGAGTCATATTATCTGAAGCTCATGGAGGGGTTGTTAGAGGTCACTATGCAGGGAAGGCGACCGCACAGAAGATTTTGCGAGCTGGGTTATGGTGGCCCTCGTTGCACAGTGATGCATATGTGCATTTTCGTGCATGTGATGTATGCTAGAGGACTCGGAAGCCATCGCGCAGAGACGATATGGAATTTCATCCACAGATGGAGCTACAAGAATTTGATAAATGGGCCATCGATTTTTTAATACCTATTGACCCTCCAAGAAATAAGACAGGTGCATGATACATCATCATTGTGACGGTCTATGTAACCCGATGGGTTGAAGCTAATCCAATGAAGTATTGTAGTGTGGACACAACTATGCACTTCATTTCGAAAAAATATTGACTTGGTTTGGTTGCCCTAGTATTTGGATGAGTGATCGAAGTACGCACTTTGTTAGTGACACCATTGAAGCGCTGATATAAGAATTTTGGATTCACCATCATAAGAGCACTCCATATCACCCCCAGGAAAATGGAGAAGTAGAAATTTTCAATAAGATATTGGAGATTGCGCTCACGAAGATTTGTAATGCTAACCTGAATGATTGAGATGTGCGCATACCTTCGGTTCTTTGGGCATATCGAACTACATGAAAAAATATGATAGGAAAGACACCGTTCAGGATGTTATATGGGCAGGAAGTTGTGATGCCAATGGAGTACATTGTTCCCAGTCTGCACATTTCAGCATTCAAAAACATGGCAGAAGAGGATATTATGGAAGAAAGGTTGTCGCAGTTGGTCACACTTGAAAAGGATCGCTTTATTGAAAGTTTCCATCTACAAGTACAAAAGGCGTGTGAAAAGGCATGGCATGACAGGAATATCAGAAAAAAGGTATTTAAGGAAGATGATTTGGTCTTGTTTTATGACAACAAGTTTGCATGCCACCCAGGGAAGTTCAAGATGCATTGGCTAGGACCATATTTTTTTAAGGAGATCACTGATAGAGGTTCGATGCGTCTGACTACATTGAGTCGATAATATCTTCCCGGGTATGTCAACAGAAGCTGATTGAATTTGTTCAAGGATGACCCTCTCCCTGTGCACACCAAATGAACATATGGACGTAGTATTAGATCTGAGCGGAAGGGTTGGCAGATGTGCAGAAAGGTGTGATGTGCGTGCAGTAGCTGCACGAGGAGGTTCACTGGGTCGCTGACATGCCAAAATGTAGTCGTTGGAACAGTAAATATAGAAAAGTCAGTTTTATTATCGCTTGGAGGAGTGTTTAGGTTTCATTTAATGAGGATATTTTTCCAGATTTGGAGCCATTTTTCCATTTATGGAAACACATTAATGCACAAGGGACTATTGAGCACAAGCATAAGCTATAAATATGATTGAAGGGGTTTCATTAGTTCCCTTTGATTTCTATGTAAATTTTGTGCCTCTATCTCCTTGATTATTGATATTTATTTGTTGTTTATGTATGGTTTGGATTCGGTGTTTAAGGAGGAGTTGCATCGTAGAGGCCTCAAACAAATTATCCCTCTGCGTATGATAGTCACACGCCCTAGAGAGGATCCCATCGTGTAGACTGCTGAAACACCTACGTCGGCTAAGAAAAATAAGGGACAGACCTTAGGGTCCTGAAAATACCCAAGAGAGAAGACCCCGAATCCACGCTCCACTGCGGCTAAACGAAAGAAGAAGCCAATTTACGAGATTCCTGAAACAATCATGGAGGAAGAAGATGTGGTGGAAGTTTCCCCCATCTCGCGATTTTTGACCTATGTTACACTGCATCAGTTAAGGTCCAAAAGGACCTAAAAAAAGTAAGGGCATAGATCAATATGCCCTTAACCCCAGAAAATGTCCCAATTGAGGGAAACATGTTCGCCAAAGTTTCGTTATTGAAGATGGAGGGCTGGGACCTCGCAGACATAGATAAATTTCTCGAGCTCAAATCAGAGAGAAACCTCGACCAAGTGACCTATGAGGGGGGTATTGTGTGCATAGAGTTGAAGTGCTGGGTTTTGGTCCCGCGCAAGGCTGGCAACCCGATTAATCACATTTGTGTGTGGCAGTTTCTTGCACTGGTCCATGACGAGTTGTTGTGGTTGGGAGAGCACATCCCTATCAATGCCACGTTGATCCATCAGATCACCAGCTTGATTAATCAAGGCATAGACCCTATGGGCGATTTTGGAGTCAAGGGCCAAGAGAAGAAGGTGGCAGACAAGATCAAGAATACCTACCAGGTCAGGCGGCACAATCGAGGGTTTGTGGTAAGCGAAATTAATGATCCAGTTGTACGCTTTGGGACACTAATCTTGGCATGCAATATGATGAGGAAATGTCGACCCAAAGAAGTCCCTACATAAGTCATTACACTCGCAAGGCAATGCGAGAAGGGTGTACAATACAATTGGCAACAATACCTTTATAAGGAGTTTCTAGAGAATGTGTGTGAGGCACAAGAGGAGGGAAAGCACTTTTCCTATGCTAGGCTCTTGCTATTGATAGCACTCATCGGTTGGAAAATGCTAGAAGAGACATAGTTTCTTGACATCGAGCCACATATGTGTGAGGATGCATGGTACACCACGCTTTGGCATTCCTCAATCCATGAATGTGTCACAGAGAGTAAGATATTGTGGGTCTTTTTTGATGCTACACTATTCCAAGAAATTCAATTGAAGTTGAGGTTGTCTCTGACCTTATACGAGCAGTACAAGTTGATTGTTTATTTTAAAGTAATGTTTCACAATACTCATATCCATGCGAAGGGTGCCGTAGAGGGAATATGGTATGAGTTACCATACTTAGTTACTGAAGGTAATTTGTTGCACATCACTGGAGAGTGGTCACCAACTTGGTTGGAGCTACGCACCATGAAGGGTGCTTCCACATCTATTCCAAAGATTCCCACCAAGCCAATAACATGAAGGCATCCAATAGAAAAAGCCATTGGAGCAGAGGCCACACCGACCACAACTTGCGAGACCATAGATTTGGAGAAATACGCTACACCTGATAAGAATGGTACTAGTCCTAACGAGACATAGGCTCAAAATTTTAAGCACGTTGGAGCTGCCAAAGTGACAAAGTACGACTCTCAGGCTATGGGTGGTCCAAGGAAGAAACAAAAAGGTTCCAAAGCTGTCATAGAGAAAGAGATGACACTGACAGAGGATGACCTTAATGAGATATCTAACATTGTCACGTCTGAAACCGAGGACATGTGGACTGAATTGGAAGCTTAGTAGAAGATTGCGCTCTACAGGGTACAAAGAGACATCCAAGAGATAAAGGTTCAAGTGAGCTTGATCTAAGTGAGCATTGCCCAGGTGAGCCAGATGCAAGCGAGCGTGCCTGCGACCAGCACACAACCGCTCAACATAGCATTACATGTGACAGGGGAGAGTCGTCTCATCTAGATCCTTGAACCTACCATCCATGTCGAATCGGAAAGCCGGTGCACACAGCTCAGGGGATGCGGTGATATCCATGTTGACCTATATGTTTTATCACAGGAAAGTTTCACATGATCCACAATATGATTGTGGACAAGCTGCAGCTCAGGGAAGCCCATGCCCACCACACAGCCATAGAGTCACAAAAAAAAGTCGTTGAATCTCAGCTGAAAAAACATAATGTAGAGGAATCATGTCCTACGGTGGAGCCTTGGCGCGCTGCCTTAGAAGCGAAAATTGACTAGGTTTATAGCAACTTACCAGTGTTACCTTCCACAACAGACCTAAAATAAAAATTGGAAGGGTTGGCCGCTGCGTTGAAGGTCTCGCACGCAGAGATTCAGACTGTCTCCGCTGAATTTGAACACCAAATCACAGATGTGCAAATGAAGCTATAGCCGAAGACCCCTCTGGAAGGCCAAGCTCAGAGGGTCGCAGAAGTGAAAACTGCTACAAAGAGGATCGGTGCCGCAGTTAGAGAATCCGGGAAACTCTTAGATGAAACTATGGATGTCTAGACTTTGATATAGATTGACCCGATGGTGCAGCAGCTGTGCAACTAGATGCGCGTCAAAGAGCAACAATTTTCAGATATCAGGACGTTAGTACCTACCTTAGTCATCACGCAACACCTTGCCTGCCTACAAGAGGGTCAGGTGATTCAGACAGAGGTCTAGGGCCTACATCGCTGGGAGAAGTTGCTGGAAGCAAGGATGTAGTCATGGGCTGAGGAGGCTCTACAATTGTTGCAGACACTTGATGGTGCATTGAATACTATTTAGCAGACCCAATGAAGCATTGAAGTCGTAGCTGAATGACTGATAACAAAGAAGCCGGTGCATGAGGAACATGGAGCTATTGTGCAGAGCGTTGAGGTGGTTTTCCATTGAATACCTTTGTTTCCGCGGTCAAGGAAAAAATGCAGGAGCCTTCTCCAGAGTGACACAGGCTGAGTCACGAGTTTCTGTTGGGAGCCTATTGGAGCGGGGTCTCCTGGGGTGAATTTTGATCAGCTTTTGTATATATTTTTGGATATGTGTGCTACGCGGAAAGGTCAAAGGGGATTTAGGGTGGGTCAAAGTCCCTATTTTATGTAAATGGGTTCTAAGGGAAAATTATGGACCTCAAACCATGGTTTGAGACTATAGTATCTATGCATTGGATGGAAATAAATATAGATAGATCGAGTCTAGTAAGTTAGTTGGAAGTCAAGTAAGTGATTCATGCTTATGTGATTTATTTTTTAAGGTTTTCAGTTTAAGTATTGTTTGGGTAGAAAGGCTCCTGCTGGTTGTGCGCATGAAGAAGTAGTCCTCGCTGTGTGCGGACTCCGCTGGCTCTATGCGTGGAAGGGTAATTATAAGGGGAAGTTTGAGTGTATTGAGCTACTTGGATCTTAATGCAAATACTATTTTGGTGAATCAAATGTGTTATGTGAATGACATGTTATCTCTTTGGTTACTATGAATTGTTATGTTATTGCTTAGATCAGAAATGGTTCTGTGAATGTGCATTACTCTGCATATGATCAAATGCATTTGCGCGAGTCAATCTATATTTTATGCATGAATGGTTAAGTATATGAATAGATCCTCTTAAGTTATTTCACATGAATATATACTCTATGTATTGCAAAGATCTTATTCTGTTATATGTATCTACGATGAAGTTGATCTGATAAGTGTTGATTTGTTTATGCGCGCATATGATTGTAAGCTTAAATAAGTTCTGTTATAGATCTATTTAGGGCCACCACATCAATTTCTTCCTTAGGGTGAGAAAACTTGGTTCCATCACCCCCCTAAACTGCTTCAGGTGAGACTTTGATTTGCACAAGCAGGTCATTACCAAAAGGGCCAATAGTTGGAGGGTTTGTTGGTTGCGTAATAAATCCAAACCTAGGTTAGGACCCCTCAAGCCAATAGGGTACCACATCATCATATCCTTGTGGGACCACACCACAATTTTATGTATGATATATTCCTAACCCCCATGATGTGATGTAAAAATTTATGTTAAGTTATTGGGGGAAGTCTCCATCCTCCTTATGTCTCACTTATTTCACCCTGCCACATGAAACCCCCTCTTGGTGCCACATGTCAGCATAATTCCTTCCCTTTAGCCATCCAAAGGGTCTATTCTTCCTTCCATGTATCACACTTTGAGTGTGCCACACCAACAAATTTTCCATGTCACATGTCCATGTCGATTGAAAATCCCATCTTGCCTCACCCAACCTATTGGCACCTGCCACCTTAGGCTAAGTCATAGGATCCCATAGGGCCATTCCTATCCATGCCATTTAAAATTTCTATGCTATAATAATTTTTGGACTAATTGTGAACTTTCATGTTATTCAACACATCTCTTTTTTTCGGGACATGAATATCACCATCCCAGAATGTTAAGGCTATCTCATCCCCTATAGACATATCTTCGTCCCCCGAGACATATATTTCTCCATCACCACTCGTGGCCTCTATCAATAGCAGACAAGATAAAGTACTTGGAAAGGGAGGAATGGCACAACGTAAATTTCTACATTGGGGAGCATGAATGTCTTCATCCCATGCCTTATCTTAACTCCATATATTTTGTTAACACTGCGCCTCTCTGCAAAGAGATACTACAAAAACGTCATTGAGGGTCTGAGATCTAAGGTAATGAGGCCCTGGCCATGTAGATCCGCGTCAGTACCATGTGGCACCCCAAGCCACATGGTGCCACAAAACCACTACCACATGTTAGGTAGATTCAGATGAATCGACATCCAAGGAAATCCATTCTATCTTCCACGTTTCACTTTCATGGTAGCGCCACTTTATTATACCCTCCATGTCACCTATTCACATTGGCCAATGCCAAATATTTTCATATGTTGTTAAATCATACCCTTTGTTGTTCAGTGATCTAAATATTTATTTCATTCCTTGTGCCTTCTATTAATAACGCCCATTCTCCAAAGAGGAAAATACCTATCACTTAGTATGGATAGTGTGGTATGAATTTTCATTAACCTCGGTCATTAGGTGATTGTTGGAGCAAGGTCCCCTAAGTCCGAAGACCAATTTTGATATATTTTGTAATATATTTTTCAAGTTTAGTAGTGCGTATGGGCTTTGGGGTGGGTCAAAGCCCCTCATGAGTTGTAATGGGTAAAAAGGGTAGAACAAGGGACCGCAAACCACGGTTTGCATACCCTAGAGTAGCGTAGGCTAAAAATATAAATAGAAGTCTAGATCGAGTCTAAGAAGTCAGTTTTTGGTTAAGTCTGAATGTTGATGATAGATTTGGATACTTTGTGATATTTTTTGTAGATTTGTCTGGGTAGAAGGCTCTTGCTCGCTGTGTGCACAGAGACCTTAGTCCTGCTGTGTGCAGACCCGGCTAGATGTGTGCGTGGGTGACTGAAGGGTTTTGTAAGAAGGATCTAAATTGATATTAATAAAGAATTATTGTTGTGGATATCTGAAGCCTGAAATGAATCTACTGTTTAGGTTATGAATGTTTCTGTATGTTATTTCCGATTCTTGTATTGTCTACAATTAGATCTCTTGCACAATTTTTTCTGGTTTTATATGAATGATTATTGGATGGATCTTATGGAATAAGGTTCTGATATTGTTTTTTAAGGGTTATTACTTTGATTATAGATGTTTTGTTAACTTGCGAAAGGTATTCTGCATAATTGACCTAAATCTGTGTGTAAGGGTTTCCTGGTTAGGGATTCTGTTGCGAAGGTATGTTTATGGTTATTTTGGATCTTAAGGTACCCACATCATTCAAACCTCTCTCAGGGTGTGGAAACAACACCCCCCCATACTTCTTCGGGTGAGACTTTGACTTGCGAAAGCAGGTCACTACTGAAAGGACCAGTAGTAAGGGTGCTTTGTTGGTTAGCCTCAACTCCAAACTTGGGTTAGGACCCCTCAAGCCAGCAAATGGTTCTGTTGCTAGGACCAGGAATATTTTGAGAGAGGTTGTGTGATGCCGAAAGGTCATTGGCAGCCATTAAAGGCTCAACTTGAGGATTGGTTTGAATAACATATTCAAGAATTTTCCCTAAAAGAAAAAATAATTAAGAATTTATCCTTTGAAAAGTGGAAGGATACATATATTTTCACTGAGGTGCACGAGATATTATTTGTAACCTTTGCACAAAAATTGCAGGAGTGGTTGGCAAGGTTAGTAGAATTCCAAAACTATTGGAAAGACGACCAAGTCACGCAATGGACCCTTGAATTGATCCAACAGTTGGAGAAAATTGATTATTCCATTACTCGAATTGTAGATCACTGGGTTGACAACATCTTGCATGGGTTTGTGACAGAGTTTACAGTCGATCAATTTGTTTCATACTCTAAAGCTGAAAGAAGATTTTTCAAGGGATTGAGACAAGTTCTCGCAAAATTTTCCCCTACTGATTAAGATGCTACTGTGTGAAAAGGGTATTTTATGTAGCCACACCAAGTGAATGACCCCTGATCAGAATGAAAGTATTACACGCAATGGTAAATATTATCGGGTCAATCAGAGAGGGGATAGATTTGTATACATTCCACTAAGAAACTCCCCTGATATAAACGTAAAATAGTCCTCCTCCTATGCCACTATGAAATTTGCGCAAGGGTAAGAATCCTCCTACCCCACCACCACCCCCACCTACGGAAGATATGGTCTCGCATATGAGGCTACCCATCTTTAAGGGTGTGGGGGATGAGGATATGGAATGATTTTGGTTTGTGGTGAATGCAATGTGGATTGCACAGAATGTTAATACTGATGCTGTCTTGAGAGCACAACTGGATATGGCCTTTGAAGGTTGTGCTTTAGATTGGTTCATAGGATACCTGGCTCAAAATGTAGATCCCACGGTTGAAAAATTAAGGATGCCCTGAAGCAGCAGTTCCAAAAGCCAAAATCCATTCTCAATGCGTAATAGAACTGGAATATATTAAGCAAGGGCCGGCGGAATCAATTTGGGAAGCTGACCAACGACTGAAGAAAACCACCAGCGACGGAGGATTTGCTTACGATGACAAGAAACATAAGGAATGGTTCATATCCATGCTCTTGCCACATCTGTGCGGGCCTATGGGTCATCAGAAGATTGATTCTCATGATTAAGCCCTAGAAATTACTATGAAAATAGAAGCTGCACCTAGGGACGATGCTCAATTTGGAGCGCTACAAATTCAGAGCCTATTAAAAGCCATTGACTTGGAAATTCATAATTTACATAAAGATCAAGGTAAACAAGTTGGCGCAGATTTCTAGTGCATCTGCTACAAGGGGGCTGGCCACACCAAAGATCAGTGTCCTCTGCTGTCAGATTATATGCAAGCTGGGGGACCGAATCCACTGCACCCCAGAGATGTTGCTGGGCCTAGTACCCCCACTTTGTGGTGAGATGATTGTAGGGTGGTTGGGCGACATGATATAGACCACTACCCGCAGTTAGAGCCAATGTACTAGAATTGAAGAAATAGTGCTGCAGATTATGCTCTTCAGTTGGTCTCGATGAGCACCACTACAGAATGTTTCACCTGATTATAGACAATGTGAACCTTTACAGAGTGCAGGCCAACCCTTGGTCGCCAACATCTCCCTCTGGACAAGGATGATCCCTAGCAAGAGGATAGGGAGGGGGGAGAGGTGGAGGCGCAGGTCGAGGGAGAGGGCAACTAATTTTCTACAAATGTGGATATGTTGGACACTATGCATGTGACTGCCTTAAGCCTGCGCGAAAATATTGTAGGTATTGTAGGAAATTTGATCATGTAATTGAAGGTTTTCTAGTGTTAATAACTAAAATGCAGGAAAACCACATGATTAATTACAAATCAGTGTGATTAGGTTAAATCCTTTAGTCTTTTCCAAATTCAAGATTATTTTACATGTATACCAAGGTTTATTTGACCATAAATACAATCTTGTTGCTATGTGATACTCAGACATAACAATTTTAAGGATTTCAATGAGTTTTTAAAGCCTTCCTTTTAGTCAAGTATTGCTCAAATTGATGACCATGAGAGAAATGAAATCCTCATTTCAACGCGAACATTATAGACATTTACATATCCACAATACACTGATGAAACTAACCTCATGTCTGCTACAACCATGGAATGGGTGAAGCCATGGATGACACCACTTAATAATTCAAACACAATGATAACATATTAAACCAAAGAATGGATGCTGACCCACTCTATCAAATCCACTGGTTTATTACACGGTGTGACGAAAATAACCACTTCTTAAAAATATAGAGTTCCCTACTATCCATGGCATGCCAAAAAAATAGAATTTACAAATTGTGATAATTAATTGAGTACATCAAGAAACCATATATACTCATGCAAATAGCTCTGCAATCAAGGTAAATGTATTAGCAACCATATGGATATGAAAATCCCTCATAACCATGATAATTTTAACATAAAAATTTCATTGTAGAAAAATAAGAATATCACATTCCTCCATTAACATTGTTAATACATACCTTTTCATAACACAACAACATCTTTCACCAATCATAGCATAAAAATCGTATAGGTAATTATAATTATCTGATCAACTTGATGATTGGAAACTAATGGATAGAATTCAACTCTCCACTCAACCATAGGGTAGCTACAATGTGAATATTTATTGTAGTTGTCCACCCCCCAGCCAGATTCAAATTCTGAGGATTTAAGTACTAAAATAAATTTGCATTGATCCAAGTGAATCAGATCATACTAGGATTGAGAGGACACAATGCCAATACTTGCAACCAGGACTCCAGAGTACATAGTGTCTCCACCATCCTAACACAACAAGAATTTGGAGCCCAAAATTCTTCCACGCATTCCACACTTTAGGATGCCAAAACCCATAGTGACTCCACCTATTTATATATAGGAATATAGAGCACATCATGCCTCTACCTGATAGGTTTGATGGGAATCCAAAGAGCTTGGGCCTCCACCTAAAAAACAACACAAGAATATAGAACACTTTTTAGTGGCTCCACCTAATAAACTACATAGGAATCTAGATAACTTATCAATGAATCCACCTACTCACTCTTTCTCCTTTATGGGACTTTTCCCTTCATTTTACGCCCTTACCATCGCTTGTTCCTTGTGTGTTCTTTCTCTTCACATTGCATGCATGTTTTTCCCTTTAATACGCCCAATGCTAGAATTACTTGTTTGTACGTCTCTATCCTTTTGTGTGTTGACTTCTCAACATGTCTCAATAAAGGAGTTTTCAGCCTTAAAGTTCCCATGAAATTTTCACATAATTTTCATATCATAATATCTAAACCAATCAAAATCCTTTAAATTTAAAAAGAGGTACATGTAAATAATTTGGAGGGAAAAGAAGAAAAACTGATTTTTTTTTTTTAATTGTATTTTTAGCTTATCTCCTTATAGATATGCTCAAATTTAAAGTGTAGAAACTCATTGGATGCAAAATTAAATTCTGAATCCAACGAGTACCCATTATAAATACTTTTGAGAAGAACCACATTGCTAAAAAAATTGAAGATACATTAAAAATGTGTGTTTAACATGTTTTTTTAATGTATCTTCAATTTTTATCAATGTGGATCTTCTCAAAAGTATGCATAATCGGTACTCGTTGTATGTGGAATTTAATTCCGCATTGAACGAGTGCATGCACTTTAAATTTGGGTAAAACTATAACGAGATAAGCCAAAAATACAATTAGAAAAGTAGTTTTTTTCCCTCCAAAATTCATAACTCTTAATTTATAATTTTAACTACTATTTTATTATTTTTCCTTAGGAGGCCACTTTTAGGCTGAAATTTCCTCAAATTCTCCCTGACAAGGATTGCATGAGATCATCCTCCTCAACTAGGTAGCCCATACTCCCTTCAATGCTTGTACCAATAGGGTCATAAATTTATTAGGGAGATAGATGGAAATTTAATGCAAGGGCTTGAGTTTTACTCATTTCCTAAGAAAATCCTCCACAAACCCTAAATCCATGTCCTCTTCTCATTCTGGTCATCATTTGAATTTTACATCAATTTACATAAACATTTGATTCAATGAAATTTACATGAGGGGTGACAAAAAGGGTTATTACATCCATTTCCTTTGATAATAGAGTATGCACTGTGAATGATTTTGTGTTAATGGAGTTTTATGGTTTGAAAGGTGTCTAGAGTGTGATTTCCTAAGTCAGGAACAAAATTTTCTATTGTTGAATCCATATTTTCATCTCTATGATAAGCCTAATTAACCTTGACATTGTTATAGGTCAATTTTGGCATCATCCCCCAAAACCTGGTCAAATTGGGCATCATCCCCCATGACCAATGAATAGGGTCTATCATCCAATTATATTTCAGTTGCTATATGCCCTAAGTGAATACATTCCATTCATGGCTTCAATTGTAAGATTTCCAATGTTTAAAGTATATATTATATGACCCACTGACTCACCAACACTCCTCTGCATGGGACTAACTGTGTTGCAGTGCCAATACCTCCATCCAAGGGTGCACTGCAGTGCACTTCCTGACACTCAAGGGTGAGTTCGTCACCTCGGATCAAAATCATCATTGTTCCGAGAATCTCCACATGGTCGGTGCCTTCTAGAAGAGTCCATAGGTGTCATACTTTGAATCCAAGTGTCCATCCACCACCTCTGAACTTGTAAACATGTCTTGCCTATTATTAGAAAGTCATTCAATGAGAAAATACCATCATTTTCCATGTAAATTGAGCACTCATCTAAGTGCTAGGGAGGAATAATTTTGTGCAAAGTTATGCTGTTGGATTCTCATTTGATAAGAGATTGGAAGTATTGATATGCTACTGAGATGATGCTGAATGTGATGAGGTTGGAATGAAGTTTGAGCAGGTTGACGAAAAATCAATCCATTGGTTGCAATCTTCTCCTCCTACTCTATTAATAAAGATATATGTTCATTTTCTCAATACATATGTGTATACCTTGTGAAATGTATTCTTGATGATGTATATATTCTCATATCTAATCGGTTTTATTTGATTAAGGTAAGTAGATACTTGTATATTGTATGTTGTTTGTTGTTCTCTATCTTTGATTGCAGGAATCAATCTAGCGGCTTGAGCTAGATTGAGAGCGACGACAACAGCGATAGAAGGATAAGGTGAACGAAAGAGTCACAAGTAGGCTTATTTACCTTTCTTTATATCTATTTTTTTTAGAGAAAATGGTAGTTGTCTTTATTCTGTCGTTCCGATTGAAGGAACACCACAATCAGGGAATTTAGTTTATCCATAGATTAAAATTCTGTATAACAAATTGGTGACTCCGCTGGGGAGAATCCCATCATTCATGGTGTTTCTGCCTCTATTTATATTCATCACTAGCATCTACTTTCTATTATTAGTCATTTTAATGTACAAATTTCATTAGAAGTGTGTTTAGCTGCTTGTTTTTCAAATCTAGTTGCGCCCAACGCATTTTTGGTCAGGGTATAGTGCATTGCAGCACACAGTGTTCCATTTAGGGGTGCACTGCAACACACTGTATCCCCTTAGAGGTTGCGTTGCCCCCTTTGCCAACCAAATTCCATCAAAATTTGTCATTGCTTTCAGTTTCAGTCGATTGTTTTTTGTATTCTCAGATGTCTGATTACTCTTAGAGACCAGTAAACTTCTATGTTCTTCCTCTAAAAAGTAATTTGTTCAAGGTTTCATTAGTTGTTTTCTTTATCATTCGAAAATAAAATTCAAAGAAGTTAATTTTTGCATTAGATAAATTTTGTTTTTGAAAAGGAAATTTTTGTTCATTCTTCGTTTCCTGTAGGAAAATTGTAGTTCTATTCTTCATTTTCTTAAGAGAAATTGTTGTTTCATTACTCGTTTCTCAAAATAAAACACTTGTTTAATGTATTTGTGAATTTAGCTTCCTTTCTCTCATTCACTTTAAAGGGAGTTGAAAAGATAAACATGTATGTGCATCTAGAGAATTGTGTGTGTTGCATAGAAACAAGTTAGGGAAATCTGCATTTAGTTTGTGCCCTTTGTTGTATGCTCAAAATCTGATTGCTCTTTCCCCTTAGTAGATAGGATTTTCATTGAAAAAGCTAAATTGAAAAGTTTTTTTATCATTTAGTTTTCATTTTTAGGAATTTCCATTACATAGCACGGTGAACCTCAAAGAAATTTTTTTAAACAATATCAACATAAAATTTATATCAATCAACCTAAGAAAGAATTGTAACATTAATGATAACATTTAGAAGGTATGGGCTAGAGACGTGTTGTGACGCCGTTAAACATAGCAGCTGTCGCTAATTTTTCTGCGATGCATTTTGAGTGTGATACCTCACTCCACGTATGTAAGTATATCGGAGCTCGTCCATGTACCTTTAGGTATATAGGGCGATGTTCCAGTACGAAAAGTATAAGGGGGTGCTCTCACTGTGCAATTTCGCATTAGACAATGCTAATATGGACTTGGGCCTCCACATACCTTCGGTTCTATTTGGGAGGATAAATTTAGGTTTCTTACCATACATAGGTTACTAATTTGGTTTCCTTATAACTTGTGATACACCAAACAAAACATTCGCGGAGATTTCCTACTCGTACTTCTTGGTTTGCCAAGAGGTATTCTGCAGTTCACAATTACTTGGTAAATATTTTACAATATTTTACCTTGGTAATTACTTGGTAAATATTTTTTGTCATAAAATCGATTAGTCATTGTGGAAGAATAACATCCCTTTCCCCGCCGTTCACGTAGAATAGAACTTAAACCACCTTTACAACCGTTGGTGAAGGCGACATCGTTCTACCAAAACCAGTACCATCAGTACCTCTGGTGCGGCATATTAATCACATATACCAGAGTCGTCTCAATTTGTTTATACACATCCTGGTTCATCCACTTTCATCGAAACGGAGTCCTCACAGCTACCTGTGGACACGATCCATCCAATGAGTGAGCCCATACCTCACGAACCTGACGTTTTTCAAATGGAATTTGATCTGGATCCCATTTTTATTTTACCAGAACATCTAGATCTCGAAGTCGCCGCAACTAGAAGTTGTTCCTATATCGGTCACTCCACAGTTGATCGTAGCCATGGAGTCTCCCATATCATGAAGTCAACCACCTGAAATATATCTCAGGCCCGACGACGGAATCCATCCACCTGGTTTGATTTCGATTGAGGAAATACCACAAGACGAAACACCCTCAACTCTAACTCATTTTTAGGAGGAGCTTTATCTTTACGAGTCTCTTCCTCGATTGACTTACGTTTCTTCTTTTGATCCTATTTCAAATCGAGCTCCCATAGATCCTATAGGGTACACATTGGGTCATATGACCATGGCCGAGGCAACATCTTTGGCTGTACCATCTGTTACAGTTGCGACAACATCTACTGTTGCTACCCCGTCGATGTTCACCACATCACCAGAGTCACATCTATATGGTGGTCATTATGTCCCACCAGGTTACCAATCATTATCTGGAACCTTCTTTGGTGCATCCTCAAACCCATGGACTTCGCCCATGTCATCATCTGGTATTTTATCTGGTACATCTCTAATGAGTAATAAATGGCTTGATCCTTTAAATACATCTTCAGTGCAATACCAAGCTAGTCCATCTGGGTACATTCCATCTAGTACAATTTCAACTGGACTCCCACCATTTGGAAAACAATATATTCCATCTTACTATACTCCTTATGTTGGGGGACAACCTATGGTCATCCATTTTGATAATAATCCGTCGTTTAATGGTCATCCTAATGTTGGAATGATTTTTTGTCAGTGGTAGCCTATTTTTTCTGTTCAACCACAAATGGTTGTGCATTCATATCAACCAATTCAACCTATTGCACCCACATCTACTCCACTTGTTAATAATTCATTTCCCCTATTACAGGCTTAGATTGATGTACCTCAACCATCTTAGGTGGGTCCTTCTACCCAATACAATCAATTTTTGGGCCCTGAGACTCCAACTCCTTCGGTTGGTTTACAACAACCACCTGTATCCGGAATTTTTCATTCACAAGATAGATTACCCTATTATGGGATGTCATAGGCACAACCGGGTCTTACCTATTCACAACTGGGTCCAAGCTATTCTTGTTTGGGCTATAATCTTAGTGGGAAGTCACCTTGGTAGCCACAACCACAAATACCACAACAATCATTTCAACAACAAGTAGCTTTCAGGTTTTGGTCAACAGAATCCTCAAGTGTTTGGTAATCAAAACAACCCCTATCTAGGTTACCAGCAAAAAATGCCTTATGCTGGTGCTCAAAGGCCTATTTCCCAAGAAATTCCATCATATCCTAACTATGCTCAACCTGACTTAAATCAACATTTTCCCTTTGTAGCAACTTTAGAATTACACGATTTAAACCAACTTACCAACGATCCTATAAGCTATTCTCCTTAGTGGCCGGTGATACCACATAAATTACCCTCTGAAATTCCTATATTCAATGGAAACCCTGGAGAAGACCCATCGACGCATGTTATGACATATAATTTATCATTCTCAAACAACTCCTTCAATGATGACTCCGTTCGACTACGTATTTTCTAGCGTACGCTCATTTTTTCGGCCGTGAAGTGGTACATTGAGTTACCATGAGCTTCATTTGATAATTTCACTGCCTTAGCTACTACATTTTTGACCACTTCTAGTTAACCATACGATATGAAACTAGAATGGAAATATTGACCAATTTTAAACAGACTAATGCTACTCACATTTCTGAGCATATTCACGAGTGGTGTCGTCGTCGTAGAATGGTGAAAGAATTTGTTCCTGATCAGCTCCTTGCTGAGTGGTTTATTAAGTCCTTGCTTCCATGTATCACCGAGGATGTAGCTAAAGGTGGCGTCATCACTGAAGAGAAGTTCATTGCATGTGCCCAATACTTATATTTTATTTATACTCAGTCTGGCACACTCTATGAGAAAATTCCCAGCGCACTGCTATCTAATTTTATTGTTCCTCCTCCATCTAAGGACTCTAATGCTGGTGATGGTATGATTGGTACTGCAATCACACAAGAATCGACTTCATCTAATCATGCATCTTCTTCCGAAATTCATTCCTTGTCATCTGGAAAAGACAAAAGTGACAAGCAACCCGAAAGAAAGAAAAAGGGGAAAGCAAAGAAAAAGAAAAATTCAACCCTGCAGGAATGATCATCTAATCAAAAAACTGGAAACAATCATAAACCTCGTTACCCTTTCATAATATGTAATGAGGAGCACTTTCTTCGCGGCTTTCCTCACCGTGCCAAAGTCTCAAAATTTCTTAAGACCTTGACTGCATTTGTTGTGTTGACAAATCCATTTCCTAATCCAGACACAAATATGGTTGCTACGGATCCAACTTCTAGTTCCCAAGTTCTTATGCTATCCGTCACAAATCCAAAAACTGATGTTTTGGTGTCAACACAAAATAAATATTACAGTATTCAGGCTACTAATCAACATACTACCTCGACCACGAATCCATCCACGAAATCTATTCCGCCAACTTCTGTTCCAGAGTTAACAATAAATCCACTGAAGGGAGTCGTCCATAAATCAGCATTCAATCCTCAAGCCCGAGCTACTCAAAATTATAATATAGTTGAATATTTGGCTCAATCTCCTTCAATTATGTCGAAGCTTGAGGTAATTCAAAATTGTCCCTCCCAGAAGCAGGCCTTTTTGTCAGCAATTGGTGGAATCGATCCGACAGATTCCAATCTTGTAGTCTTTAATCATATGGGCTATGTGCCACAATTGCCAGCAGAATTAGCATTCTCCATCCAAGTAAATGTTCTCAAATTCCTTGTTCATCGTACTATTATTGATGAGGTAGCACTTACTTACATTATCTCTCTAAAATGCTGGAAGTGACTTGGCTTGCCGTGCCTATCTCAATTTCCTACGAAGTGGAAATATGCTGATGGTCATACATATAAGCCTTGCATTATCATCAATAACTTGCATGTCAAACTAGAGGGAAAAACTGTAACTGTTGAAGTTGAGGTCGTTGAAGGACCCCTTGACTACAAAATTTTACTCACAAGGCCATGGGTTTATGCTATGATTGCGATCGTCTCTACCTATTTTGAGATGATCACCTTCCCCCATAAAGGTGTTATCACAATTATCAATCAACTCTCCTTCTTTGCCTCTAGTTCCCAGGTAACTGGAAGAATTCCATTAGTTCACGCACCCCATCTAGCACTTCAAAACATTGGTTTAGGGCTCTTAAAGGATTCTTATCTAAAGTAACCTTTGCATTACCGCCGCCTGCGACGTCGACAAAAATTGCAAGAATAGAGACCTGCTCCATGATATCTTCCACTCCATTTGGCTTAAGGAAGATTACCAATGATTCTGAAGTTGTTACACTGGATGAATTCCTACCGCTTAGCCTAATTGGGCTGGCATAGAAATCAATCTACATGGCTTGGTAGGCAGATCTGAAATCATCGTCACCGATCGTTTGGTTTTATCATTCATTAGATTTTGGTACTCCATATGATCCATTTTCATCCACTTTCTTGACTGATGAGAGTATTGTGGAATCCATGATGCCAGAAGGAGAACCATGGAAAGATCATCATCATCATTCCCATCTTCAAGATTACGAAGAAGATAATATTATTGAACTATATCACCCTTCGATCAAAACTTTATTTTCAAATTCTACTCCCATTAATGCTATCAAATCTGAGCAAAATTTATCAAATATTGAAGAAACCATTTCTATCAATATTTCGACCAAACCCGACGTTGTAGAAAATATTCATGTCGACGTGTCTTGTTCTCCAACAGAAATCAAAACTTATTGCTCTCTCTTTCGTGAATCCAAGATATATTTTCTTGGCATTATGATTAAATTCTAGGTATAGATATTAGTATTGTTGAACACACCATTAAAATGTACCCTGATGTTAGACCGGTACATCAACGCCTTCGTCCTGTTCATTTGAAGAAGGCTGTTGCCATTAAAGCAGAAGTTGAAAAAAATTTCGGTGCTGGTTTCATTTACCCTATTCCACTTACTGGTTGGGTTTCTAACATTTTTCCTACCATGAAGAAACAAGGAATAATCAGAGTGTGCGTCGATTATTAGGATGTCAATATTTCTTATCCAAAAGACAACTATCCTACTCCCTTTATCGACCAGATTATTGACGAATGTGCCCGGTGTGAAATATTTTATTTCATGGATGGATTCTCTAGTTACAATCAAATCAATATATACCTAGAGGACCAATATAAGACAACATTCATCTGTCCCTGGGGCACATTCGCTTATCCTAAACTCTCATTTGGTTTAAAGAACATTGGGGCAGCATTTTGAGAGAGCAATGGATTATGCTTTCAATGACATGAAGAACATAGTTCAACCTTATCTAGATGATTTACCCGCACATTTGCGAAACCAAACTGCGCATTTGAGAGCTATCTTTTTATGCTACCGACACCACAAAATATGCCTCAATGCACACAAATGTGTGTTTTTTTTTTCATTCTGGTTGTCTTCTTGGATTCTTCGTGTCAAAATATGGAATTCGAATCGACCCTCTGAAGGTCCATGCCATTCTTGATTTTCCTGCACCATCAAATTTAATTCATTTACAGAAAATTCAAGGAAAGGCTAACTTCCTAAGGAGGTTCATACCCAACTACACTGAAATGGCTAAAGGATTTACTCATCTCTTGAAAAGGGGGATTACCTTCCATTGGGATAAGGTTGTGCAAGTGTCTTTTGATGTTGTTAAGGATACACTGGTCCGGATATCATTAATGTATCCCCCCAATTATCAGAGTGATTATTTATTATATATCGTCGTGACAGATACAACCATTGCTATGGTATTGTTCCAAGAAGAAGATGGGATAGAACATCTGATAACATCCGATATATTATTTGAGTCATAATCTCAATGATACAGAAGTGAAGTATTCATATGTCAAAAAGATCGCCTTGGTGGCCGTTCAATCTATGCAAATATTTCACCATTATATCCTATTCTGAAAGACCATTTTCATTTCATATTGCAACCCCATGACATAAATTCTGTCATGTCAATTTCTGGGGGGGAAATATTCAAAATGGATCGTCATTTTACAGGAATTTGATTTGGAATTCATCAAATCGAACTCAAAGAAGTATTTAGTTTTGGATGAGATTCTCTGCGACCTTCCCTATGGTAGTACTGATGCTACATTGGAACCATCAATTCCTTATGACTCTCTGCTTCTGATCGGATCATCTGATCCTTGCTATGGGGATTTTATCATTTATCTCCAAACCTAGAATTTTTGGCCGAATACCTCTCGCACTCAACAACGACGTATTCGATACCAAGAGAAAAATTATCTGATCGTCAGTGATACACTTTATTGTCATGGTATCGATACGATTTTAAGGAGGTGCCTCACTCATGAGGAGGCCAAGAAGGTTCTAGATGATTTTCATGTTGGGGATTGTGGTGGACATTTGTTTGGATATGCTACCACGCAGAAGATTCTCCATGTCGGTTACTTTTGACCTACCATATTTCATGACTGCATTCTCATGGTCATAAGTTGTCATGCGTGCTAGATATTTGATCATAAAATCTGGAAACCGATAATATCGATGCATCTTGTTATCACTGTCGAACCATTTTAAAAATGGGGCATTGAATTCATGACCTACAACACTCGTATGTCCGGGGGACATAGTAATAGTATTGTCACAATAGACATATTTACCAAGTGGGCCAAAGTGATGCCTAAATTCAATAACAGAGGTGAAATAGCTGCATTGTTCTTTTTCAGTCATTTCATCTCACGGTTTGGTGTTCCACAAGCTATAGTTACAGATCATGGTAAGCATTTTCACAATCACATGATGAAGGAGTTGACTTCCAAATTAGGAGTGTCACATGATAGTTCTACTCCTTCTAATCCAAAATCTAATGGACAAGTTGAAGTCATTAAAAATATTCTTAAATGAATACTTCAATGAATTATAGAAGTTTAGAAACAAAATTGGCATTTAATCCTGTACTCGTCTTTGTGGGCATATCGAACCTCGGTGAGAAATGGAACCAGATTCACCCCCTTTCAATTGGTGTATGGTCTGGAAGTTATCTTTCCTATCCAATGTGAAATACCATCGTTAAAACTCAATGTTGAATTTTTACCTAGCACTTCTATTGAATAAGCCCTTCTTTTTAACCTCATACATCTAGATGAAATGTGTCGTGAATCTGAATTGGCCAACGAAGTGCATAAGAGACGAATTAAGGCACAATACGACCAAGATGTCCAGCCTCACATCTTCCTTGAGGGTGACCTGGTTTTACTTTATGATCAGGAAGCTGATTTGATAGGTACAAGAAAATTTGAGCCACTATGGCATGCCCCCTACATTTTCAAAAGAGTTCTTGCTACGGGTGCATATGAGTTAGTAGATTATGATGGAATTTCATTGGCGCAACCTCGAAATGGGATATATCTGAAACGTTACTATGCTTAGTTGACCGTAGTAAAATTTTGTATTATATTGTATGTATGCTTTGGATTTTCATTTACTTTATTAGTTTGTTTCTCTAGAGTTTTCTTGAAGTTAGTAATCCACTTTACATTTCATAGCAGATGTATGAATCTTTGGAACCATTTGTTGGGATGCTGATGGTGCTAGTCATAGTACGTAGAATCTATCCACTACAGCATGGGCCATTTTCGCTTCAAGCGGTGAGTCAGTGAGTTTTCAAGGGATTTTTATCGGTCGATCAACAAAAAATATCACTGAGTATAGTGTGTTGATCGAACTTATCTTTGTACTGAAACTTAATAGCATTTATACTATCTTAAATCCAACACTGCATTGTATGTTCCTAAGAGTTCGAATTTTGAAATGACATTTTGATTACATTCAATATCAACACATTTCCAGAAATTTGAACAGATTAACTAATTCCTTAGAAAATTAGGCTTTAAACAAAAATTTGAACACATGTAAAGACATATTTTCAATTCAGGTCACATAACTAAATAGGATTGCACAATAAACATAGGAAAACACTGATGCTCATTCACGTCACATAACTGAATAGGATTGCAAAATTTCAAAGTAAACTAGTGATGCTCATGATAACAACCTACTGATTTAGCTATCCTACACAATAACCACATCCAATGGCGAGGAACACCAATAGTGTGGCACTGCAGTCTCATATGTAACTCTTCGATTCAGCAATCTAGAATCCCAAGAGTCAATCCATACACGTGCTACTATAGCTCAACAAGAGTCTCAGTCATATCCAAATCCCAAAGGAATTCTCTCCCACCAGCCCTCTCTGCTGGCTCATCTACTCCCTACTCTGGCTGACCCACTGGTTGAACGCGACCCACATCTATATACATAAAAAATTTAGTTTAGTCTTGGGAAACATCAAAACACAAAAACATGTAGAAACCTTAGAAAAAATAAAAAAACATGGCCAAAACCTTCTTACCAATTGCACCGCATTGAGCGCTGTTTGGTAGAATCAAGTCTGGATCTCCTTGGAAATCTACGTCTGCATATGAATATTGATCTATGGAAATCATCTATTGCTAAACCAGGCGAAGAACGAAGTAGAGAATATGATGGTCAATTGACCAACATGTCTAGCCATCAATTCAACCCATCTCTGCATCCGTGGATCTCTAGGTCCAGATATGCCAAGTGTAACATGTTGTGGCTTCATCAATGGAATCCTCTCTAAGGCGAAGGAAATCATGATCAAGCCATAGTCGAAATTCTTCTTCCTTCCACCCTTTTCTTTAGTTAGCTGTTCTTTCATATGAAAGAGTACAGCTTCAACCTAGTTAAATAATGTTGGTTATAAACACTAAACTGCATACTACATGTATGATCTATTTGCCACATGTAGTGTAGCGGAACCGACAAGATTTGTGATAGTAAAAAGGATGATCCTCAAATGAAAATCACGTACGTCACGGATGTTTATTTTCCCATATTTACTTGGTTCAGTCCCTGAATGGCAGTGCTGTAGTATGTAATCTCTCACTGTCTCTCCTCTAAGGGCAGATCCTGCAAGGGAAATGGGAGAACCTCGCCTCGATAATCCAAAGAGAAAATAAATGTCCTCTACCAATATTGGGAGCACTTTGTCCCCAATGTGAAAATTCTTCAATACCGGATCCCATGAATGGACTAGGAACTCCAATAGTTCCATTTTATACCTCATCCCTAACATTCTGAAGCATTTAAGCAACCAACAATTTCTAAGTGCTCTTACTATACCCGGATCATTTAGGGAAATCATATTATGTTCTTCATGTTCTCTTTCTCGCCACATAATCATCATCTTGATCCAATGAATACCTTAAACAAAATCATAAGCTTCATTAGGATCAATTTCATGCAAAAAACTTGGGAAATTTTGGGCACGCAGCAAAAAACAAAAATGAGAATTTCACCCAACGCACGCCAGGTCAAGGGAAAGAACATTGCAGTGCATCTTGTCTTCAATTTCAGTGCATTGCAACACACTTTTCGACATTGAAGGGTGTGTTTCCCTCATAACATGATATATTTTTTCCCTAAGGGGCTCAAAACCCTAATACTTGACCACGAAATGTAATGAAAATGATATTAAAAGAAAGAGAAGGTTCACAGCTCCAACCTGGATCAAAGGACAAGAGAAATTGTCCACTGAGAGTCATAATCGACCACTGAAGTTCAAAAGAAAAACTGGTTCAGAGCTCCTAATTTTCAAAAGGTAACTTTGGAATGGTAAAAATGAATGGTAAAAACTCTTTTAATTAGTAAATTTGATTATTTAAAATCATATTTAATGATGTGACTATGGTTTTTATTAATTTTTTCTATGAAACAAGTATTTTTAATCTGTTTGATGGTTTTCTGCATAGGTTTTACAACTCATAAAGTGAGTTTAGCATGCACACTTATTCAAGAATGATTTTACCACAAAGCATAGTTTTATCCTTATTTTTCAAGCTTTGATAAAATGAAAAAGGAGTTAAAGCACACTTTTATCTATTTTTCGAGCTTTGATAACTATGAAAAGAAACCCCATGCAGTCTTCTTTTAACTATTCTCAAACTCCGATAATGTGAAAATATTGTCGAGCACTTGTCTTTTTGAGCTCTCAAAAGTAAATGAAACGACATCTAATCAATATAAGTTTAACCCTTTTCCAGACTAAGATAGATTATTTACGAAAAAGGAAAACCTTAGTTGAACATGGATACGAGGTTTTCTCAGATATCATTTTACACTTTTTCGGACCTGAGCAAAAAATTTATGAAAAAGGACTCATGGAGTTTTCTTTTTTTCCTCTTTTTAAAACTCTCTAAACATGAAAAAGGATCGGTTTTTCACTGTCGTTAGACTCGTTGAAACATAAAATAGCGACGGAATTGTCTATCATGGTGAGATCAAGTTTCATTTATCGCTAGACTCGTTAAATTATTAAATAGTGATGGATTCACCCGAATGGTCAAATTATAGATCAAGCATATGTTACCCTCCTAAATCTTGTTAAAAAAATAAAGAGGTACTGGTCAGCAATGACTGGGGAAAAATTGGGAAAAATAACAAAACACTTAATGGTAGTAGGTCGCTCTTGAACAAGACACTTTCACTCCATGATGGTGAATTTTGGGTTGGGTAATCTTCTTGACGGTTCATCATACCTATGGTTCATCATATTATCACTTTGGTTTTGGGTCAATGCTGCCAACTCATTTCAGTGTCGCCGATATGTTCAAGGGAAGTCATCCAGTAAATCCTCATCTTTCTGCAATACTCATAAACCTTCATTTTCATGACATTCATCCTTGAACATTGCTATATCAAGTCACATTTTGTCTCCGAAATAATTACTCCCGTTTCGCGATAAATTTACTTCTTGTCGACATTAGCTCAACATCCATGAAGTTTACTTAGAAACATCTTCCAGTACCTTGGGGCTTGCTACATCATCGGTAGGTTTCACGCTTCCGGACCTTCGACAGAAATATTTTGTTTTGTGTTTGACATCAAATCATCTATTCACGCCTTACAAATTGTATTTCAGCACCTTGAGAGCCATTAACATCAATGGTGGTTCTCTCGCGTCTGTTAATAAATCACATCATTGGCTGGTAATCAGACGATGTCTTCCCATGTTCGACTTCAAATCATATATTCGCATGGTTAGACTTGTACCTGAAATATTGAGTGAACAAGATAAGAATACCTCAGATCTAGTTTCATCCATTCAGGCTGCGATTTCGGGATTTTTGTACTCATCATCTGTACGATGTCTTTACATACAGATCATCATCCAAACATGGGCCTATATCTGTAGGCATGTCTATATCCGGAAACATTCCAATGTAGACGACTTTCTGAATTATGTATATGTTTATGTGTTGAGCATGGGTATGCCTCCCTTAGTAATTCATGACGAAGATGAAAATATCATGATGTAATGCATTGCAATATTGATGCAGGTCACCATCTTCTTCAGGTCCTACTCATCACATCGTAAAGCATCTCATCCAAATACTATTATTATTTTGACTTCATGCTTTAGGGGGCAGCTGCTATAGGTCAATTTGGGCATCATCCCCCAAGACCTGGTCAGAATTTTCATCATCCCCCAAGACCAATGAATAAGGTATATCATCCCCTTATATTTTAGTTGCTATATGCCCTAAGTGAATACATTCCATTCATGGCTTCAATTGTGATATTTCCAAGGTTCAAAGTATATATTATATGACCCACTATCTCACCAACGCTCCTCTGCAAGGGACTAACTGTGTTGCAGTGTCAATACCTCCATGAAAAGGTGCACTGCAATGCACTTCCTGACACTCAAGGGTGAGTTGGTCACCTCAGAGCGAAATCATCATTGTTCTGCGAATATCCACATGGCCAATGCCTTAAAGAAGAGTCCATAGGTGTCGTACTTCGAATCCAAGTTTCCATCCACCACCTATGAACTTGGAAACATGTCTTGCCTATTATTAGAAATTCATTCAATGTGAAACTACCATCAATTTCCCTATAAATTTAGCACTCATCTAAGTTCTAGGAAGGAATAATTTTATGCAAAGTTATGTTGTTGTATTCTCATTTGATAAGAATACTGAGATGCTGTTGAGATGGTGTTGGATGAGATGAGGTTGGAATGAAGTTGGAGCAGGTTGACGAAAAATCGATCCATTGGTTGTAATATCCTCCTCCTACTCTATTAATAAAGCTATATGTTCATTTTCTCAATACACATGTCTATATCTTGTGAAATGTATTCTTGATGATGTATATATTCTCAGATCTAATCAGTTTGATTTGATTAATATATTTAGTAGATACTTGTATATTGTATGTTGTTTGTTGTTATCTGTCTTTGATTGCAGGAATCGATCTAGCGGCTTGAGTTGGATTGAGAGCGACGACAACAACGACAAAAGGAGAAGGAGAATGAAAGAATCACAAGAAGGCTTCTTTACCTTTCTGCATGTCTATTTTTTATTATTATAGCAAATGGTAGTTGTATTTCTTCTGTTGTTCTGAGTGAAGGAACACCACACTCAAGGAATTTAGTTTATCCATAGTTTAAAATTCTGTATAACAGACATGATCCTCAATTTCACTTATATGATGCTAAAAGTGAACCAAAATTTGATTTTATAAGGTTGAGGTAGCAATTGAAGCTGGCATCTCCACCTTGGTCTTATAAGTTGGCATTTCCCATGGCGGGAGGCATGGGTATCCATTGTTGAAACTGAAACAAATAGATCCAAATAATTGGAGGTATTGGGAGTAAGCCAAATATAGAGTATCAACTCATAAAATTGAGACATATTTACGAAATAAAAAGGAAAATTTAAAGAATATGCATTAAATCATGGCTCACATAGCCAAATATGTACGACACCACACACTCCAAGGTTTATTGCCCCTAAATTCGTCTTGAGTTTTATTGATACAAGGCCTCATTATATTGCCAATAATATGTCAAAAAAATCCATAATTTTTCATCTTAGCCTCACCTTGAATATTATAATTTCCCACCTCAAACATATGGCTTGGGGTACAAATATTTTATCACTTTTACATACTCTCAATATTTTACATATTTTATTTCTATAACATTAAATAGTTTTAAAAATATTGAGTTATTACAAAAGTTTAATCCATCAATTGGAAGATTTTACATTTTCTTGGAATCTTTTACATTTGCTAGTCTCTAGAATGAGCAACACAAAATGAACAAATAACTATATAGAAAATAATAAAAATTACAAGAGATGCATTACTAAATACAAAGGATTAGATAGTGAGACTTAGAAATCAAAATAATTATTTTTAAAATCATTATTTATATATATTCAAGTGTTAAATAATATGAAATGAGAGAAGGAATAACATATATCCATCAACCCTGCCATAATGTATTAACAAAGCTTACATTAAATAATGCAAATGAAAATTAGAATACAATAAGGTGCATAATCATCTTACCAAACAAATGAGTAATACTGTAAGCCATTCTATTGAAATTATTTTATTAAATTGCATAAATTAATTTGCAAAGTAATTGGTAAGAAATCAAAAATACAAACATACTAGTTATTTTCTGGTTGGACCCCTATTTTTTCCATCTACGAGCCATCCTTTTTGCCAACTATAACTTATTACCACATCTAAAATTAACATTGATACCACCTATCTTCATGATTTTGATCCTTAGTTTTCCTTGAACATGTATCTAGATGTATAATTCTTTATTCTATATTTTTTCCTAAGTTCTTAATGAATTAATGAGTTATTTTAAGTTTCCTTTACTCTTAAAGAATGTTATCTCAATTTTGTACCATTGCATCCATTCTAGTAACTAAGTTCCAAAGGTTTTTGTTTACATGTGCACCTAAATTTGAATGGGTCATATACAGGTTAATAGTTTGACTCCTAGTTTATATCTAAACCTATTGGTTCATGCTTTCTTCTCTTTTCCACAACACAAAAGATTCATATCAACACAAGACTAGCCATTTTAGGACAGTATGATATTTATGATGCTATTCATGTGTGCCCTATGTTAAATGAACAACAACAAGATCAAACCTTGATTCGGCTTTTACACAAATTATATTAATGGTTAAATGAATCGATGTTGGTTATATTTTATGGACGATGTTAATTTACCCTCTAATCCATCAGAACAAAGGACTTAGTTCTATCTCTTTAGTTTAGGATTTTCTATATAGTTCATCAAACTCTGTAATGGAAAGCTAGTGAGAGAGAGAATGCTGTTGTAATTTATAAATCCAAGACAAGATTATATTTTCCCTTTTGGAATTCTAAACTATGTTCTTCTATATGTCTTTCATGAAAGTGTTGTATCCCTATGTAATAGTATTTTGTAAATAAAATTATAGCTCTTGGTTCATAATATCATGTTGTTAGTGATTCTATGAGTTTTAACAGCTCTCTACTTGGGTTGGCAAGGGCCCACCTCTCTTAGGATGTTGATCAAGTGTTCTCCTATCTAGTTTAGTTCATTTATTTATTTTATTTCGTATAGTAGGAATTAGCCTTTATTAACACATATGATGTATGCTTAACCAAATATAGATGTAAATGTTCAGAGCTTTGTTTATTTAGCACGATTTAATAATCTTTGATTTGAGTTAGAACGATTTGGATTTCAGGTATTGGAATTTCTCAACACTTGGTTATTTCATTGATCATTCTTTAGTGGCTAACACTTGTATTATACATGTTGTTCTATTTCTCATTTGAGATTTAGGGTCTGTAATATTGGTTTGATTTTAGTTTATTATGCTCTTAAGTGCATATTTAAAGTAATTTCATTTCATTATTTCCAAGAACTTTACTCCCTAAGGAACTAATTAATTACTAAAAGAGAAGGGCATGAATGTTTGGTACAAAAGAGTGTCTTTCAATGTTGTTTGTGAGATTAGTCTAGAGAGAGAGACTTCAAGTTTTTATTGAGAGTTTTCTGAGTGTATGGATGAATGTACGTGAACCTTGATACAAGCCTTAAGAGAGTCACACTTGCACAGCGATAATGTCTGTAAATGCAAAGGTGCAGAACCCACCATAAAAACTTGCTTTTTCGCTCATACCACTTACATATATAGGTATGTTGTTGTTCTTTATCTGGGAAAATCCTCCTTACTTTTGTGGATCTTATAGAAATTTTAAGTAATTTGTAGAAACAAACAAAGGATATCAACTTAAGTGACAACCTATGACACCTGTCCCTTTAGAGTAGATTCCATTTTACTTTGACTTTCCTATATTTTTCAAAAAGAACACTACCCTTGGAAAGTGAAATATTTCTTTGTGGGTACACCTAGGGAATCAAAAAAGAGGAGTTAACTATTAGTTTTTTTTGTTATTGATTCAAATAAGTTTGATTGTTGTAGTTTCAATTTCTTTATCTTTTAAATTTTAGTGAGGAATGCCTATCTCGTGAGATCATAAAGCAACTTTAGACTTAGAAAATCAGTTTTAGACATTAGACCTTTTACGTGTACATATGGTCTTTACAGTTCACAAGTATTTCAAACCGATTTGTCATAGGGTATATTGATAACCATTAATTTTTCCAACATACTAGACCACACAGTCATGCATTAACAAAGCTTACATTAAATAATACAAATAACAATTAGACTACAATAAGGTGCATAATCGTATTTCCAAAAAGATGTGTAATAATGTAAGTTGTTCTCCCATGATAATTCTATTAAATTACATAAAGTGATTTGGAAAATAAATGAAAAGTCATTTACAATACAAACATATTTTTTTATCTCCTTTTCCTCTTTTTCTTCACACAACTTCAGATCTAAAGAACTTGAATTTTTTTCCACTATGGCAGGAGACAACCATGACAAGTATGTAATGGTGGTTTAAGGATACTAACTGAGAGGCTAACTAAACTATGATTCACTGAGGATGCACCAGTCGAAAGACATGAAGAGTAGAAAATAAAATTTACTCTAAAATTAATCAAGTGTAACCATTTTTCATTATTATCATTTGTGTTTTATATGCAAGAATATGTAAATGTTTTCACTTTTAGTATTTATTGTGAAAATTTCTTTTTGTTTTTTTTTTTTTCAAATTTTATATGGATAAATTGAAAGTTATGAAGTAAATATGCTATCTTACAAAATATTCAAACTAAATCAAACTTCACACCAATCTAATAATCAAATTATCTTTCTATTTAACATTAAAATTTTCCCACCCAAATAGTTTAGGAAGAAAAAAAAATTGATGGGACAAAGTAGATGTGACTAGATAGAAGTGAATGCTTATGTACTTATATATGCTACCCACTAGGGATTGAATTTTATGAGAAAATCACCAGGGATGGAATTTTATGGGCTAATTACGAATCACTGAGTGATTTTCTCATCAAATACAACCAAAATTCTATATTATAATGATCGAAATAGGCACCATAGTTGCAGAAATGGTTAAATTTAAGAATGTTCAGGCTTAAAATTCCTACCCTGCTACCAACATTACACAACCATTTTTGCATCTGTATTGTACGTGGTCCCTTTATGCTGTGACATAAAATAAGGTAATGTTCCTTTGGTTATAGTTAATAACCTCATAATAATATTGAGTTCAATTAATATTAATCATATCAGTATCATGGTTTCAATGCATAGGTTGAAAGAGTCATCCTCATCATATCATGACTATACCAGTTGCACTTTTCAATTTAAATCAGTGTTCTCGGATTTTATGTGATAGTGTTATTCCTTGCTTGCATTACTACCTAAGAAACTGGATTTGTCCCCCATGGCCTTCAAATCTCAAATCCGACAAATCAGATAAGATTCGTACCGGATTCTTGGGATACGACCGTATCCATACAGGGTACATCGAATCCTGACCGTACCCTATACGGATACGGCCGTATCCCGTACAGCCGGACTCTCCATTTCAAAAAGTGCGATTGTTGGTTATAAAAAACCAAATTTGATCATTATTTCTCACCGTTTTGTGATTGTGAAGTGAGCAAGGAGCAAGGGTTTGCAAGAAGAAAGGGTTAGCAAGGAGAAAGGGAGTTATTTTAAAGAGATTCGAGCATCCGGTAAGTGCACTGTCCCTCTATATTTTGCAGTGATGAGCATGATGATTGGGATGAGGACAATGATGCTGATTATGATGATGAGGATTGATGACTCATTGACTCTGACTCATTGAGGCTTCAGGTTTATAGTCTTGTAGACTATAGTTTTTTTGTATTTTCTATTTCTATTTTCCATTGGCAGTGTACTTATGTAACACATTTTGATTCTGATGAATTAATGAGAAAACTAAAGTATCTTACTAGCTTGTCTTTTTCAGTAAATTTGACAATTGTATGATGTATCAATGTATCAAATTTGAATGTATCATGTATGAGTATCTAAGATCTTAAATCTATGTTTGAATCAATGATTATGTGTAAAAAATATCTAGTTTTTAATATATATATATATATATATATATATATATATATATATATATATATATATATATATATATATAACATATGAAGATCTTGAAGTGGTCTCATGCGTGGGGTCACTCGTGATCCTAATCTCACTAACTGATTCCAGCATCCTAATAGGGTGACTGACATTACTTGTTTGGAGGTAATATGATGTAATGATTTAGAGGATTTCATAGGAATTTGAAGGAAAATAATATGAGAATGAAGGATTGATTGGGAATACCTATTTCAGATTCTCATAATATTTCAGGATCAAAGGGACATGGGAAAGGTCATATAATTAACCTCACCCATGTCCATTGAATGTTGTAATATTCCTAGTATTTTCAATTGACTTAAGCTCAAGGGATTTCTATCCTGCTCATAAAGTCCATTTTATCTCATATATTTGATCCACGTTACAAATTTACTTCCCCCAAGCATGGATAGAATAAACCATATGTTTTATCCGATACATTCAATCAACGTTCCAAAGTTACTCCCTCCAAGCATGGATAGACTGAACCCAAATGTACAGTTTGAAAAAGATGTAATTTTATCTAAGATAATCTGGCGAGAACATAACACCGCATATGTAGGGTGATAATACAAAGATCATGAAAGAGGTAATCACGATTTAACTGCATTGAAAAATGAGAAAACATGATGACTATAGGCATACCTATTTCAGCTCGGATTGTAGATTTTTTATTTTATGGACCAAATTTGGTATTAACCAAATATTCTTCCTAGTATGAGGACATCCAAGGTTTTGATTTCATTTACACCTATTATTTTTCATTTTACAACATTATTTAATGATCATATTTGAATAATAAAATCCAAACAACATTTCAATCCACACGACACTTTGTCGGTCTGTTAGTTTTAATCCATTTACTCATTTGATTCGAGTGGAAGAATTTTTTCGAGACGATCCAAGAGCACCTGAAGGCCCTCGATCATGTGTACCTACTAAAGGCCCTCGATCAGTTTTTTTCATTGTGGTGAGAATGGGACATGGAGCGAATGAATATGTGTTTGAGGAAGGAAGAGTGTTAGTGGCTCTGAAACCCACGTTTTGGCTATTGATGATTGTGTTATCAACCAAAATATTATCGACCGGGAAGCTGCTAAAGAAGGATACTAAGAAATGTGTCAACCCTATTTACATTCATGTCTGTTAAAACCATCCACTATATAATGTTAATGTGATTAGTAAATGTACTAAACCTTCGGTATATTAATCTATTTTACACTGATTATTATTATCATAATGTCTTATATCTCTAAGTTCATGATTGTAAGTTATGTCAAGTTCCAATGTACCAGGCTTGGAGCAACATAAAATGAACAAGTTCCATGGCCCCAAAAAGTCACTCATCCCAAGGTATTTGAGAATTGACTACATTGATGGGAGTAGTTGGATTAAACAATAGGGAATCATTTAGATTTTATATTTTAACAGTTAAAAATGGAAAATAAGAAGCATTAGAACACAATAATTTGATGACAGAGTTCACCCCTCTTGGGCTACGTATCTGGGTCCAACTTCAAATGGTGTCCCTTTATATTATATGCTCAAATGTTAAATTACATCCACGATACAATGCTCAAATTGAAAAAATGATATTTCCATTGCATCCAGAATGCTCAAATACCCTTGTGTAAGCTCTTCTTGGGTTCAAAAGGGTTGAAAATGATCAAGTTAGGCCTCTTTCTCCATTCTTCCTGCTAACTGCTCTACAAAAATGAATAATATAAAAAATGGGAAACAAAATCTCCATTGGTGTACTAGTAAGGAGAAGTTTTAGTTACCCAAAGGTTGAGGGTTTGACCCACAAATCTCGCCGTGTCGGGTGCAATTTGTCAAATCGTTAATAATTTTTTTAATAAAAATTGGGTCAAGCCCATTTCTTATCTTTGTGATCCTAGTCACGTGGGTTGTATCTCCTGGGGCTGAGCATGGGTGGAGTGCCAAAAACCCACAATCCCTCGCCTTCCACCGATGGTTGCAATTTTTTCAAATAACTAGGGGTCGATGCTCAACCACCACCCCTTTCTGTATGCCTCAGCCACATGTCGCCCATGGTTATCGTTGGTTAATATAACTGTGGGATGAGGCACGATAGGGTGCCACGTGCCTCACCATTTTAGCACCATGCCATGGTCACAGAGGTATCACAAGACCTAGGGCTGGGTTGGTCGGATGCATCCGTCGACCCGAACCTCCCCCCAACTTCCAGCGAAGATTACCTTAAATTGAAAAACACGCCACCAATGTATAACAAGAAACATTGTGGCACATTTTTCGGGAAATTTGTTAGTTGTTTAGTGGTCAATTGTTTTGAATCTTGTGGAGGTCCATTCTGGTCCATAACAAAATTTTGGTGTGAAAAAACTAGATACTTAGTTTTCTCTCATAGCACCATGTGGCACCCTCTAGTTGGCCCACGTGGCAACCTATTATTGTTCCACCATATCAAACATTCAACCAATCACTGTGTGCCATGTTCCCTTTCATCACTGGTCCAACCTGTCAACTATACATCCTAGTTAGTTGATGACATCAACATGGAGTCATTGTGCCCAGTCAACCCTGCAAGTTTATTTTTTTAATGTTTTCCAAAAACTTCAGAACACAATAAGTTCCTCATACGATGTCAGAATGAGGTGATTCAAGCGTTGTTGGAATCATAAAAACAAGACATACAATTTGGTGTTGGTTTCAATAAAGTTTGAGAAATTTCATTTTTGAGCATATTTTTTATCCCTTGGATCATTCCTCCCCACTGGAAGGTTTTGGACCACCAAAATGATATTTTTTACGTAGCAAGTAAGTGAGGGTACAACTCCCTCATTTTATAGATCTCTATCCAACAAGGTTGCTTTATTTGGATTGGTACCTTTGAGCCCCACTCAAAGATACTCCACATTTCTTTTTCATGAAGTCCTAATCCTCCTATCAAGAATTGAGTCTTCCTTCAACTCATTTAAATATTTAGGAGAAAAATATTCTATAGATGGAGTATAAACAATCTCTTCTTCATCATTAATCATAGGAGGTTCATACAATCTCAAGTTTTCCGCATTCCCAATAGCATAAATTTGCATATAAGGTGGAAAATCTCATCAAAAAGTGTTGTTACCAATCTTCTCTAATATTTTGAAAGCAGAATATCTGATTGGATTGAGAATTTTACCTTAACCTTGTAGTATTTCCTTATTGATTTACAACCAAACTTGATCTCCCACTTGGAAATCATGATCAACCCGATGCTTATCATGTCTCACTTTGTACTTGGGTTTTATTTTCTCTAGTTGTCCTTGTACCATTTGATGCAATATATGAATTTGTTCAATCAAATTCTTGGCTTTGTCCACATCATTATGTCCATATACTACAATATCTTTACCAAAGATGAAATCCAAAGGATACTTTGGAAAATAACCCAAACTAGCTTCAAATAGAGATACTTGTGTAGGTGAATTCTTGGCCTGATTGTAGGCATGTTGGATGTAATGAAAATGTTCATAAAAAAGTTTAGGATTCTTACCACAATATCCTCGAAGGAGATACACTACTATTATGTTCACTAATTCTATCTGGTCGTCGATTTGCGGATGAAATATTGTGCTCTTATTCAAATTTATGGCCATGAGTTCCAATCAAATTGACCAAAAATTCTCTATAAATTGAGAATCACTATCATAAATAATAGAAGTGGGTAACCCAAAATGAAGCCATAAATTTTGGAAGAACATATTTGCGGTCTATTTAGCTATCACATGTTTCTTACATGGAATCAACACACACATTTTGTTAAAATTATCCACTACAACATATAGATAATCATGACCTTTCCCCGACATTGGTAGTCCCCAAAAAAAATCCATAGAAACACTTTCCCAAGGATGAGAAGGGATAGGAAGTGGAGTATACAAACCCAATTTCCTATTTCTTAGCTTGCTAGTAGCACACAAGAAACATCATTTCACATATCTTGATACAATTTCATTCACACGAGGCCAATAACAATACCTCTGAATTTGAGCAACAATTTTGCGTACACCAAAGTGGCCAATAATAAAGAAGTGTGGGCTTCCATTATGACATTGACTCTTTTACCTCGTGGAACACATAACTTGCAAAGATGATACAAGAACTTATTATGAATATGATAATCCAACTCTTCAACATGATTTCCTTGACTCAAAGTTGCATAAACACCTTTAAAATCTTCATGTTGAGCATATTGTTCAATATAACTTTCATGCATGATTGAGTTATGCTTAAGAATAACATATGCATTAACAATAGGCCTTGAAAAAATATTTGCAACTTTGTTGTATATACCTTTCTTATACCTGATTACCAAAAGAAATTGTTGTAGGCATCCCACCCCCCTGAAATGTTTAGCTTGTTGTAGCTTGGTTTGCGATTGTAAATATTGCAAAGGTTGATGATCAGTATGTATAATTGTTTCTTTACCCATAAACAATATGCTTCCATTTCTTCACGCTTTGTACCAAATCATACAAATATTTATCATAAGTTAGATAGCTAATTACTGCATTGGTAACGTTTTCATAATGATAACATATTGGCTTACCATGCTACATCAAAACTTCTCCCATAACATATTTTCTTGCAACAATTTGAATTTCAAATGGTTGCTTAAGACATTAGAGAAAAGTTTAGGTCTAAAATGGGCCTCCTAATAAAAATGTACCACCAAAATAAACTTTATAAGAACCAATAGGATTCAATATGATGATGTCGACCATGGGGGATGATTCACCATTTTTTGGGTAAAAAAGTAAATTTTTTTAAAAATGATAAAATAATAAAACTACTTTTTCAACTTGTATTTTCAACTTATCTTCCTAAGGTTTTAATCAAATTTCGAGAGGGGGCACTCATTGCATGAAAAATTAAATTCCTCATACAAGGAGTACCCATGTTTCATACTTTTGATGGACCCTTCTATACGAAAAATAAAAAATACATGAAAAAATGTGATTGCAATCATGTTCTTCATATATTCCTAATTTTCCGTGTGGAAAGGTCCATCGAATGTATGCAACATGGGTAATCCTTGGATGAGGAATCAAATTATGCATCCAATGAGTGTCATTAAGAGAATTTTGAGGTCTAAAATGAGCCTCCCGAGGAAATTATAAAATAATAGTGGAAATAATAAAATAATATTAAATTAAATTGTCAAATTTTAGAAGGAAAAATAAAAAACTATTTTTTCAACTCGTATTTTCAACTTGTCTCCCTATGGGTTTACTCAAATTTCGAGTAGGAACACTAGTTGGATAGAAAATTTGATTCCTCGTCCAAGGAGTACCCATATTGCATACTTTTGATGGACCCTGCTACACGAAAAATGATAAATACATGAAAAACGTGATTGCAATCACGTTTTTCATGTATTTATCATTTTTCATGTAGCAGGGTCCATAAAAAGTATGCAACATGGGTACTCCTTGGATGAATAATTAAATTTTGCATCCAACGAGTACTCCCACTCGAAAATTGAGTAAAACCTTAGGGAGATAAGTTGAAAATACAAGTTGAAAAAGTAGTTTTATTATTTTATTATTTTTTAATCTTTTTACTTTTTTACCCCAAAAATGGTGAATCATCCCCCATGGTTGACATCATCATCTTGAATTCTATTAGTTCTTATAAAGTTTGTTTTGGTTGTACATTTTTCTTGGGAGGTTCATTTTAGACCTCAAAAGTTTTTTAATGTCCCGCTCGAAATTTGAATAAAACCATAGGGAGATAAGTTGAAAATACAAGTTGAAAAATTAGTTTTTTCTTTTTTCCCTCTAAAAATTATGATGTAATCTAACCTTATTTTATCATTTTCTATATTATTTTATAATTTCCTTAGGAGACCCATTTTACACCTCAAATTTCCCCTGATGTCTGAAGTGCTAGAACTAGCGGTGTACTGATTTTCACTTTCAAAGTCTCGAAGGCTTTCTGCTACTTTCCTCCCCACTAAAAGACATGTTTCACACTTGTCAAAGAATGTAATGATGTTGTAATGAATGATAATTTAGTGTTAACATTGTTAGGTCCTAATTTCTGTTGCATTTTTGGGTTTAGGCCAATTCATAATAACAAATAATTTTTAGGGATGGGTATTCAAGTTAACCCCTCCTACAATATGACCCAAATAAACCAAATAGGTTTTTCCAAAATCACATTAGAAATCTTCAAGTATAAATTTTCCTTTATCAAGACATCTAGAACTTGTATCACATGATTTAAATTCTCTTCACGAGTCTCACTGAAAATTAGAATATCATCTAAGTAGAATATCACAAAAATCTTGAAGGAATGGTCACAATACATCTTTCATTACTCTCATGAATGTGACAGGTGCATTGAAAATCCCAAAAGACATAACTAACCATTCAAACAAACCTTTTTTTGTCTTGAAAGAATTTTTCCAAATATCATCTTCAACAATCCTTATCTGATGATAACTGCTTCTCAAATCTACCTTAGTAAAGTAAACAACTTCTTTTAACTGATCTAACAAATCATAAATGTGAGGAAGAGGATAATGATTCTTTACTGTGATATTTTTCAAATCTTGGAAATCCACACACATGCACCATGCACCATCTTTCTTTGGAACCAAGATAATAGGAGACCCACAAGGAGATGTGCTAGGCCTCATAACCCCTTTGTTAAGAAGCCCTTGATGTGAACCTCATGTTGGATTCCTCTTTTTGGAGGTAACCCTTAACAACTTCAACCAATTCATGTTTTATTTTAGAATGACATCCTATGAAATTTTCAGATTCAGCAGTATCTTTATATTTAATAATCAATGCCACTAAATTCTTACTAGAATTTACAAGCCTTTTCATCTGACCAACACTAACAAGATATAAGTTCATATTATTGCGATGTTCTCTAACAATATACTCAACTCCATCTTTAAAAATGAGATGTTTTTTCTCATAACGATAGAATATGGATTTTTAATCATACAAGTATGGACTCCCTAAATAAATCTTGCAAATATGAAGTGGGACAACATCAAGTTCTACCTCATCTATAAAATTAGCAGCAATGGAAAAGTTGAGTTTACATTTTTTTGTCAGTTGTAATTTGGCATCATCACATACCCAACCCAAAGGGTAAGGTTTAACATGAGGTGTAGTTTCTAAATTAAGTTTCTTGACGATTTCTTTAGAGATAATATTTACTTGGGATCCGCTATCGAACAATATATCAACCTTAATATGTTTTGTAATGACCCTGCTATGAAAAATCTCACTTATTTCTTTATCATTTTGAGATTCAATAGGCTTTCTAGAAGAAATAGTACTTGCATTATAAGCTATACCATTCATTCCAATGGATGTGATTTTGGTTTCATCACTTGAATTTGATCCTAGATCTTGTTGAGTTGTAGCAGTAGTGTTTTGTTTCCACTTGTTATTGAACTTCTTAGGTCTCAATTCTCGACGTAATTTCCAACATTGGTCTTCATCATGGCCATCTTTTGAATAGTGTTTATAGGTAAGTTTCTATCCCTCTTTCTTGACAATAGCATTATTTTTTCCTTTACCTTTAAACTTCACCTTTCCTTTGTCTCGATATTTAAAAGGTTTCTTGCTAGTCTCTTGAGGAACATTCTTGGCTCTTGATTTTAAATGAGTTTCCTAAACAAACATAGTTACCGATCAAATAGGTAACTAAACTGGTACCTACTTTTTTGAGGTAGCAAGAAAAACACCTAGTTTTGAAAAGTAATGATGCAGAATCACTTTTGTTTTTTTTTAGCATGTTTTTGGCACTTTGATTTTTTTTTTTTTTTATGTGATGCTTTTTATGTCGATTTTGAATAGTGGTGGTGTATCATCACCAAATTTTTTTTAGAGGATTGATTTTGACACTATACATTTTCTAATGTCTTCTTCTTCCCTGATATGTTTATTTTTAAGTGCATTTATGTACTTGTGTTTTAAAAAGAAATATATATATATTTTTTAAATAAAAATTTGTAATGAAATCTTCATTTTTTCACATAGATAAAAAAATGAAAAATGGGTCAATATTATAAAGTTTATATTTTCTACATGTTTATGTATTGTTAATTAATATTTCAATGCACATCAAATAATTGTCGCTAAAAAACCAATATTTTCAACCATATGACAAAAAAATACAAATTTTCAAAATAAATAGAATGCAAAAAATACACTTTTAGATATTTGTTGTTAAAAAGAACATGTTAAATAAACTGATTTTTTGGGAAAATCTTAACAAAAAAACTTAAGAAAATAGAATTTTTATTGAATTTTATGTAAAAAAATAATAGTACTCACATGTTTTTTGCAAAAAATAAGGATTCTTCTCATAAAATATCAAAGTCTAAACATTACAAGTAAAACTCATTAATAGATCTCAAAACTAAGCTTTATTTGTAAGCATAACTTAAAGATCATCAACGATATCAACTAATCCATGTTCAACATCTTCTAGAACATCATTGGTGTCTTCTTCCGCAACATTTTCAGCTTCATTTTGGTCATTGTCATCTTCTAATGGATCTTTCATGTCTACAAATCTTCCAAAGTGTCCCTTTCCAATCATTCCATATAAAGGTGGTTGAGGTTCCTTTGTTTTTTTTGCCACACGTGATTCATTAAAACCCCCTTTCCTCAAACTAAATTCTTTCTTCGAATTTGGAAGGAATTGAAAAGTGTTAATTCTTTGTTAAATAAATTTGCATTGCACTGGGTATTTCTCAATGGAAATGTAATTTCTTCCTTTTGGTAGGCAACATGCTAGTGTTGTAACTAATCATCAAGCACAAAAGCAATAAATAAGAAAATTAGTATAAAGACATAAAAAATAAAAAATAAAATATTTAAATTCAAATTTGTATAATAAAACCTACCTAAACTTGAGAATGAATCCAAAACCCAATATCCTTCATTTTAACATAGATCTATAAGATATTTAATCAATGCTTGCGGTTTTTGATAGATGCTAACTATATCTCATTTTTCATCTTTTTCCTCACATGTTAGTTTTCTTACAACTACATCATGAACCAATACTTGATTACGACTCTTCCGATCTACTCGATTAATAAGAATACACTTATATCTATCCTCTTTTGTCCAACATTCAACATGGATGAACTCACAATCATTTATAATAGGTTGATCTTCAGAAGAAACAATATTTGACTTCTGCGTGTAACATAACATAGTAAAAGTTCAATTAAATTGTACATAAATAAAAAACTTTAACAGTAATCAAACATACAATTTCAAAGTCTTACCATGTAAGTTTCATCCTTGAGTTTGTTTTTCCCTTGAATCTTGTTAATAACATTGAAAACTGTGTTTTTGAATGAAATGTCACAAATCACCAAAGTGGTGATGTTGTCACTTATTGAAAACCCGTAACCACTTTAATAAAATCTTGATAAGTATATGGTTCACTATCATATTCAATGTATGGGAAATTTTAACTATGAGGAATATCTGCAATAACTAGGGCATATTCCCTTTTAGGTATTAGTGATGCAATGCCTTCACAGTCACCTTGTATTATTTGATATTGGATATTGTCGAGCCCATTCCAAATGTAAAGATTAAGAGTAGAATCAAGTTCAACATTCATAAGACGCTTCTTCCTCATCTTTTCCAACTTACTTTTTTCAATAAAGATTTTAAAAGTATCTGGTACTCCATTTCCATCCTTCTTCGACATATTTAATGACATAAAAATATATATATCTATAAGTAATAAAATAAAATAGTTTAAATATGAATAAAATGAATGTATAAATCAACATACCTTATTGAATGCAATATAAAAATATTTAAGTGTTGCTGTAGAAATTGCTTCTGGGTAGTGGTGCACAACATCATCCCAACTGTCTTCATTCAACATTTTAACCATATGTTCTTGTATTTTCATAAAAATCTTCTGACTGAATAAAAAAAGTTAAAATTGTTAGTATAGTGACATGTATAAAAAATTCTATCAACAACATTATGTTTTATTTAAAATAAAATTATAATGAAAGGAAAATAAGAAATAATTCAAGAAACTTACTTTTGAAATTCTCCACACATTTCATCCATTGATAATTCAACCGACTTCACACGGGCTATTACTGATTTGACTAGTTTCTCATCCTTCACACCTTGAATTGTTCTCCAAGGTGTGATAGTCATATCCTCTGGAAGTTGCTTCATTTCAGGACTTGTCTTATTGTTGGTACATATTATGGGTTTACTCTTTTTAACCTTCTGATTTTTTATGAAAATATTCTCCCACCGCTCAAAAATCTCACCAATCAAATCCCACATTTCCCCAGTTCTAAATGCCAACAGAAAAATGTTATCCATGCTCTCAATATACTTGAATGCATTTTTCCATCTTTTTCTTTGATTTTTTCATCAATTTGATAACCTGTTTCCATTAAACATTCCTTCCGAAATGTTAGACTAACTTGTGTCTTATCCCCACCACATTTTTCTATGAAATCATTATGAATAAATATGACCCTTTGGATGAAATTAATTTTCATTTTGTACTCATTATTTGAATTATAATCCCATGGTAATAAATTTGATTCTATTTCTGTTAAGGCAATGTAAATGATTAATTTTATTGTTTGAAAAATATAGTTATTGGGATATTCGTCAACCAACTGCCTTTTAGCCTCTACCGAATGGTTCCCTCCAATTAAATAGTATTTATAATCAAAACATTTTGTATTTTCAAATGCCTATTTATTGGGAACTTGATGTGGATCCACAAGAACCACATAAGCCACCACATGCGCATATGGATTGAACCTGAACAATGTTTTCAGATTATGTACATGTAGGTGATGGACCTTTCTAATTTGATATTGAGATTGTCCTTCATCTGGCATATAAAATTGGTTTACATTAAGCTCAAATGTTTGGCCACCAAGAATTAATTTATTCTTCCTCAACTCATATCGAATGGCATTTTGTTTTGTTTTAATAATGACGTCCTCTAACTCAACACCCGGTGTTATGATTTCTCTGCTTCCATTAGAGATTTCATTTTGTTCTTCACTGTTTCTCATGACTTTTACAGGATGACAAATATTTGATTTCCTCTTCTTATTGGTTAACATATCAGTTCTTTTATAAACAAGCTCCTCATCATCAGGTAAAAGAGAGACATCTTTGGCCATTTTTATTTTTTGCGTATGATTCGTTTTCTCCTTTTGCACAACAGTTCTAATCTCCTCCTCACTAATTCTATCATAATTTTCAATTTCATGTTCCACATCTTCAAAAGAAACATGTTAAGGTTTAATAGATTGACCCACCTTAGTGAGTCTTGGTTGATCCCTTCTTTGTGCTATTGTAATGTCACGAGCTATTGATCTTTGCTTCAATCTCCTTTCCTCTGCTTTGTTTGCGTGGAAAGTGTTGATCACAGTCATAACATTTGGCTCCATAAAATAAATACCTTCGAACATGTTTGAAAGACTCGGAACAAAATCCTATGAAACAAAATAAAACATGTCAATGGTCAATAATTTATAAAAAAATGAATTATCCTTATAATAATGCATAGCGGAAATATAAATAAGCATACTTAAAATGTTATTTGCAATGTTGCTGGAGATTTCTTCAGAAAAATTAGTAGATATTTCATTTGTGTCATACTTGACCTTTGATAGACGATATCTCACCTTGTCACGTTTATTAGCCTCCCTTGCAAGAACATAAATAGTGTTTGTATTTGGGACCATAAATATGTCTCGTACTTTGCCCATCATTTCATATGGTTCATTTAAGTCAATCATACCACAAACCAGATAGATATGTATATCAGCCTCCATTTCATTGTCTTCAAGATACCATGAGAAATGAGTTTTATTTATTTCCTCGGCATTATTCCAATCATAAATAAGCTTTAATGAACCCGGTGGGCCACTTGCTTGACTTTTATTAGTGTGTGAAAAAATCTCCTTATTGCGTCTAGTAGTATCCATAGTGCGTCCAACTGCAACTTTAGATTTGGGAGTTGTATCCATAGCGTGTCCAGTTGCAACTTTAGATTTGGGAGTTGTATCCATAGTGTATCCAACTGCAACTTTAGATTTGGGAGTTGTAGCCCTAGGTGCAGAAGCATTCACATAAAAAAATTTTGATGCCATTTTCCTGATATATATATATTAGTTAATGAGAAAACACATAACTTAGTTAATCAATTTTTTTTAAATTTGCAAATATAAATTTAAAATTTACCAAAAAATAATGTTTATAAAATAAATTTAAAAAACAAAATTTATTTATAAAACCTAATAAATTGAAAATAAACTAATAAAAATAACTATAGAATTTTTTCATTTAAAAACAAAATATTAAAAATCATATTTAGATATATGTATATATATGTATATATATGTATATAATATTGTTTGAATACATTTTATAAAAAAATTAAAATTGGTTTTAAATGATATAAAATATTAGATATCATTTTTGGGATTCAACTGCGTTAATTTAGTTATTCATCTATGACCATTTCCATGAGAGGTAGTCGTAACTGACTAATTTCTCATGATTTTAGCCCCGGAAGTGATGATTGACGCTATGTGATTCATTTCATTAGTTTCAATGCCACTTCTTCACCTCTGTGAGCATCACCCGACGCAATGAGTGCTAAGTGGACTATTCAAAAATCATGAGAAATTAGTCAGTTATGACTACCTCTCATGGAAATGGTCATAGATAAATGACTAAATTAACGCAGTTGAATCCCAAAAATGATATCTAATATAATGCACTGCGGAAGCCCCTCATACTTAAAATACTAAGAGTAAAGGGATCTCTTCTTGAATGGTTCATGAGGCACAATAGTTGCTAAGGTTTTGCAAATGGGGTAACGAGCTAAGTGGGAAAAACGATTGTAGGAAAAATCCCACGGTTAAACGCGCTTGAAGCGAGAGGCGTTCTAGGATGGTGACCTCCCAGAAGTCTTGGTTTATAGAAGTCCAAATTCGGAAGTGATGATTGACGCTGTGTGATTCATTTCACTAGTTTCAATCCCACTTCTTCACCCCTGTGAGCATCACCTGATGCAATGAGTGCTAAGTGGACTATTCAAAAATCATGAGAAATTAGTCAGTTACGACTACCTCTCATGGAAATGGTCATAGATGAATGACTAAATTAACGCAGTTGAATCCCAAAAAAGATATCTAATATAATGCATTGCAGGAACCCCTCATACTTAAAATGATCTAAAATAATTTTTAAAAAATAACAATTAATTTCAAACTTAAGTTTATGTTTAAGATTAAAAAAAAAGCACAATTTTTTTTTTTTTATTGTTTAACAAATGTTAAAATAAACGTTTTTTTTTATAAGCTAAAGAGAACATTAAAAAAAATTAATGTTAATTTTAATTGTTTTGTTTTGTTTTGTTTTTTTTAAATATTAAACAATTTTTTTTTTAATATAATTGTTTTAATTTAAAAATAAAAATAAAAAATAAAATTTAAAATTTATATATATATTTTTTATATTATAAAACAGTTATATTTTTTTTTTTATTGTTTTTTAATTTTTTAAATTATAAATTGAATAGTTTTAAATTTTATATTAAACAACAAATTTTTTTATTATAATTGTTTTAATTTAAAAAAAATTAAATAAAAAATTAAATTTTTTTATATATTGTTTTGTTTATATTATAAAACATATATATTAATTTTAATTTTATTGTTTTTTAATATTTTAAATTATAAAAAAAATAGTTTTAATTTTTATATTAAACAATATATATATATTTTATTATAATTGTTTTATTTAAAAAATAATAATAATAATAATGTTTTTATATATTTTTTGTTTTTTTTTTTTTTTTTAAATGAAAAAAAAAAAATTTGGCCTCCTGTCGAGGGTTAGAGGCTGGTTGGGCAGCCCTTCATGGTGCCGCACGACCGGCCTTTGGCCCCTGGCTCGGCGGAGCCGAATCTGGCTCCGGCCCTCGGCGAACGACCAAAATATTTAAAAAAAAAAGCAAACAAAAACATAAACATAAAATATATAAAAACTATATTTAAAAAAAAAAATATTATTTAATATAAAAATTAAAACTATTGTTTTTTTAATTTAAAATATTAAAAAACAATAAAATTAAAATCAATATATATGTTTTATAATATAAACAAAACAATATACAAAAATTATAATTTTTTTTATTTCTTTTAAATTAAAACAATTATAATAATAAAAATTGTTGTTTAATATAAAATTTAAAAGTATTCAATTTATAATTTTATATATATATATATATATATATATATTATTTATTTATTTTTTTTTATTTTTTTTAAATTGAAACAATTATAATAAAAGAAAATTCTTGTTTAATATAAAATAGAATACTATATAATCTAAAATTAAAAAAAAAAAACAATTGAATAAAAAATTTAAAATATATGTTCTAAAATCTAAAAAAAACAAATTAAAATTAACAATAAGATTTAAAATTAAAAATGATTAAAATTAAAATATAAAAAAAAACCAAAAAAAAACAACTTAAATAATAAAACCACCAATGTATTTATAATTTAAAAAAAAAAACAAGTTTAATATAAACTAAAACTATATATTCTCCTTTAAATAAACAAAAAAAGAAAATATCTAATAATATTTCTAAAAATAAAATTTCATGTTTTAAAATAATAATTAAAAAAAAAAAATCTCTTTTCAAATTTTCCACTTGGAATTTTTAGAAAAAATAAAAATAGAATAAATATAACTGTTTTTTCATGTGCAAGTCTTTTTTTGGTTTTTTCCGTCATAGAGGAACCCATCAACCCTAAAAAAGAAAAAAAAAATCTAAATTTTCTGTCGTAAAAACCCTAAAAAATTGAATTTATTTTTCCATTTTCTTCATTAAAAAAATACAAATTTTTTTTATGGGTTTTGAACATAAAAACCATAAAAAAATATTTTTTGAACACAAAAACCATAGAAAAACAGATTTTGCCCAAAATTGTCTTTAAATGGATAGAAGAGAAGGAAAACTAACCTTTGAAATGCGAACAAATCATGTTACCAATGCCAACACAACGCCTCCACAAAATTACCAATGCCAACAAAACGCCTCCACAAAGTTACCAATGCCAGCGCAACACCTCCAGAAAATTGCTCCAACAAAACCAGAAGACTTGATGTGATGTGATTAATAGAAAGGATGATTCTTGTTATATAGTGAATATTGTGTGATTGTTTTACTGTTTAACGAATGTGGGATTAAAATTTAAAATTTAAAATATTTACATGTAGTTAAATATAGTTAATATTATAGTTAAAATAGTTAATATATGCATCTAGTTATTATAGTTAATATTTTAGTTAATATTTACATGTACTGAATGTTAAATCATTCAAATATAATCTGGGATTAAAATTTAAAATATTTACATGTAGTTAATTATAGTTAATATTATAGTTAAAATAGTTAATATTTTCATGTACTTGTTATAGTTAATATTTACATGTAGTCAATGTTAAATCATTCAAATAAGAAAATTATTTTAGTTTGGAAGGCATGCATGAAAGGAATTTTTGTGGATATTTTGAATAGAAAGTATGGTGAAATATTTCAAGACCAATTGTTTATTAAGAAATTTTGAGATATATTTTAGATGAATATAATGTAGGTTTAAAATTTAAAATTTAAAATATTTACATGTAGTTATCGTTAAAATAGTTAATATTTGCATGTAGTTATTATAGTTAATATTTACATGTAGTCAATGTTAAATCATTAAAATAACAACATTATTTTAGTTTGGAAGGCATGCATGATAGGAATATTTTGTGGATATTTTGAATAGAAATATCAGTAAAATATTTCAACACAAACAGTTTATTAAAATGTTTTTAAATACATTTTAGACGAATATTTTGTACGAAATATTTGAAACGAAAAGTTTGGAGAAAAAGTTTTTCGTGAAATTTTTTAGGGGGGGGAATCTGGAGGGAAATTTTCAGTCTTTAAGCTATATATTGTAATTGGAAGAGGAATTTGTATCGTTCAACATCTTCTTGTTGAAAACCATGGGTTCTTTTGATAGCGAAGTTTTTCTGTCTAAAACATCAACTTCTTCGTCATGCAACAATTCTATTCAGATTGATGAATATAGTAGGAGTTTGTTCACCATGAATAGAGAGTCAAAAATTCGACTTGGTCGTAATCCTAAGGATGATGAGAACATAATTGATGAGGTGCAAAAAAAAGAAATTTTTGTAAATCGAGAGTTAGTTATTCCACTTACCCTTAATCCTAAGGATTATGAAAGCAACACTGATGAAGGGCATGATGAAGAATTTCCAGAGTCAAAATTTTCACTGCGTCCTAATCCTAAGGATTATGAAGGCACCACTGATGAAGGGGGATATGAAGAATATACACTTTGTCCTAATCCTAAGGATTATGCAAGCACCACAGATGAAGAGGGGAATGAAGAATTTGCAGAGTCAAAATTTTGAATTCGTCTTAATCTTAAGGATTATTCTAGCACCACTAATGAAGAGGGGAATGAAGAATTTCCAGAGTCAAAATATCCACTTCTTCCTAATCCTAAGGATTATTCCTGCACCACTCATGAAGAGGGGAATGAAGAATTTGCAACGTCAAAATATCCACTCCGTCCTAATCCTAAGGATTATGCTAACACCACTGATGAAGAGGGGGATGAAAAAATTCCAGAGTCAAAATATCTACTTCGTACTAATCCTAAGGATTATGCCAGCACCACTCATGAAGAGGGGAATGATAAAATTCCAGAGTCAAAATATCCACTTAGTTTTGATCCTAAGGATTATGCCAGCACCACTCATGAAGAGGGGAATGAAAAATTTGCAACGTCAAAATATCCACTTCGTCCTAATCCTAAGGATTATGCAAGCACCACTGATGAAGAGGGGGATGAAAAAATTCCACAGTCAAAATATCCACTTCGTCCTAATCCTAAGGATTATGCGAGCACCACAGATGAAGTGGGGAATGAAGAATTTGCAGAGTCAAAATATCCACTTCATCCTAATCCTAATGATTATGCGAGCACCATTGATGAAGAGGCGAATGAAGGATTTTCAGTGTCAAAATATCCACTTCGTCCTAATCCTAAGGATTATGCTAGCAGCACTGATGAAGAGGGGGATAAATTTCCAAAGTAAAAATTTTCACTTCATCCTAATCGTAACGATTATAAGAGCACCACTTTTGAAGGGGGGGATGAAGAATTTCCAATAAATATAGATTCAAGGCATCCACTTATTCCTAATCCTAAGGATTATGAGAGCACCAATGAGGAAGGGGAGGGACGAGATGAAGAAATTCTAGTAAATACAAATTCAAAGCGTCCACTTAGGCCTAATCCCAAGGATTATGAGAGCACCACTGAGGAAGGGGAGGATGAAGAGTTTCTTACAAATGATAATTTTGGAGGTACATATCTGAATAATGCATTTTCTCTAAGTGATCGTTTCAAAGACACTCATGGTGATGAAGAATTGAATCCTCCCAGTGAAGAATCTAAAAGCATGGATCAAGATGGTGAAGAATTTGGTCTGAGTCAAGGTTACAAAAGTGCAGATGATTTTTGTGATTTTTTTTCTTCAAGTGAGGATGGTAATGAAAATTTTCTAGCCGGTGATGTTGATGAATTTCTTAACTATGTTGATAATGATGATAGTGGGGATAATATTCCTCCTAATGGTGATGAAATTGCTTTTACAAATGATGATGGAATGATGAAGCTGTTGCAAGAAAATATTGTAACTAGGAGTAGGAGTAGACCTTTTCATATCAATCCAAAACATTCCAGTTATACAAGGGTGAGGACAATATATCTCACAAAAAGAAGTTATGTCATTCATTTGATTTCAAGTGACTATTTTCGAAGGGATTGCTTGAAAAAAATGGATTTCAACTTTGCTTTGGAGAAAAAGAAAATATATCTGTCAATGAATAAAAGCATGCAAAATTCATATTTAGTGGGTTGCATGCAATCTACACTAGAAGGTTATGATTATCATATTGGGAATGTATTGCTCTGTAGAAAGGATTTCAAAATGCTGCATTCAATTGGTAATTGTCATTTTTCAAGAATCCAAGAAAAACTGGAAAAGGATCCCACTTATTATTCAGAAGTGCGTTATAAACAGGAGGTTGGGCCATTAGAAAATACTACTATGTCATGGATGAAAGGCTTCTTTTCAAAGCATGGAGAGTATCTTCCAAATAAATACACAATACATATTCCATATAATTTCTCAAGATGAGAAATATTCAGCTTATATAGAGATTATCCAGAAGCTGTTGAAGGTGTTAGTTATTTTATTAAATATTCCTATTTTACAATGGTATGGAAAAACGAATTCAACAATGTTCGTATTCCTAAGAAGACAAGGATGGGGGTTTGCAGCACATGTGCTCCTCTTAAAGAAAAAAGAGATAAATGTCAAGGTCCATAAAGAGGTACGCGTTCAAAACATTGTTTTTTAAAATTGGATATTTATCAACTATGAAAATATATTTATTCATATGTTTATTTTATTTTATGTACAGATTCCATTTTCAAAGAACTTCAAGAGCATCACAATCAACAAATATGTCAAAGGAAAAAGTTGTATAAACATCGAAAGAAGTGTTATGATATTCCAAATAAATATCTGGGTTTGATAATTGATGGTATGGACCAAAAGAAAACACTTCTTGCAAATTTTGTCTGCACGCAAAAAAAATTACAGGTGGAAAATTTCATTCAGTTTCACTTGGTTGGTTGTATGGTATTTAATGAGAACATGTTTCCAAGAGTTTTATTCATAGCTCCAAATATTCATAATGATGCAAATATGAATATAACTATAATCCATGATGTGGTTACTCATTGGTCTGGTATTTTTCCTGAAGTTCTGTATGTACAATTAGACAACACAAGTCGTGAAAAAAAAATCAAGTTCTTTTTGGGTATCTAAACATGCTCGTTGAGTTGGGAATTTTTAACAAGATAAATTTTGGTTTCCTTCTTGTTGGGCATACTCATGATCATATTTATCAAATGTTCAGTCATTTTTCAGTAACATTGAGGAGGAAAGGTGTTGGGAGCCTGCCATCATTAATTGAATATATTAATAAATCGTACATTCCAGAGCCTGTTTTTCATGTGCTGGAAGAAACAATTGACATGCGAAGGTTTATTTTTGGATCGCATGGTGAGGAAAAATGCATTGAAAAACTTAACGACATTAGCTTCGAGCATTAATTTCGTATCAAAAAAATTGATGGGATAACACTTATATGGGGCAAGAAGTATTCAACTGTTGCAGAATGGGGGCCATCATCAGGTTTAGCATGTTTGAAGTTCATTCCAGAACGTCCAATATTTTCATCAAAGATGTTGTTATTAGAGTTAGTTGCTGAACTCCATAATGCATGAAGGCATAAGAGAGACATAAATTATTCTGAATGTATGGAAATTAAAAGATGTATTAGAGATACATATGAGTACTTCGATGTTCCTAATTTAGTTTGGTGGGAGTCTTTTTTCAGTAATCAAAGTGATATGATTTCAAGATCAATAAATGAGGATATGCTTTTGAAGACTCTTTGTTTTTGCCACAAAATATGCCAAATGAATATGAGGAAACACACATTGTTTAACAACAACAGTCTCAAGCTATTATTAATTCTCCACAAGTAGAGGAAAGATAAATCTATATTTCTTCTAGAAGATCACGTGTACAGCGTGAAGCCATGGAAGACCTTTACAGGGGTTCTGTGCAGCATGTTAAGGAGGGTTGCATGATAGAAATGTTAGTAGATGAATATCAACTTGGCTATCCATTCTGGATTGCCAAGGTTATAAAGGTCATTAATAAAAATGAAGATATTACAGCTGTTGATGTACATTGGTATGCCACAAGTACCCACACTATCAATGGTGTGTAAAAGCCAGAGATGGTAGTTGAAAAAAACATGGCAGAAAGAGAAAAATAAAGGGCACAAGTTTAAATTGTCGCTGCACAGATGTCTTAAAATAGGAGGATGTTGACATACTTGTGTATGACTTCAATTTGACAAGAGAGGAACTCTTTCATTGAAGACCATAAATATTTTGAAGAAATTGCTACCAAAAAAATTACTGTTGAGATGGGACTCTGCAGAATGTAGTCGTAGATCTACAAGACATTTGAACTCTGAAATGGTGGGCATGCATGTTGACTCAGATGGAGCACTAGTTGATGAAAGAGAAGAATATGGATCATCTTCATCTGCATCGAGTCATTCATCTGAATATGTAGGTTCTGATGGTGTGCCAGAACCTATGGTTGATTTTGAATAATTGTCTAAGACACTTTCATGTAATTGATGTTTGCATGGTAGCTTGAAATAAATATTTTGACTTCCATCTGATTTTTCATGAAGTTATGAGGCATTTATATTTTTGTTGGATTATATGTTTTAATTATGAAGAATTCATATCTTTAGAATATCCACAGCGCAACAATGAATTACAAAAATATTTTATGTTATGTTCAATGTACCAATGTTGATATTGTGATAAAAGTAAAAAATAAAATAGAAATTAATGTTGAATTTTTAGATTATGCACTGATATTTCCATGATATTATGTATTGTTACCATTTGGTATAGGATACTTTTAAAAATTATAAAAATTATATGCCTCATTGAAATGGGACACTTTGTTTTGATGCTTGATTTTTAGGTTTTGGTTGCAATTAGATTTAGATTTTTCTTATGCTAAGATTTGAAAAGAGATATAGTTTTATCCTTTAAAATTAAAACTACTCTTGGAATAATAAATATTTCATTTACTTGTTCATTTTTAAAAATTGTTTAAGTCATATAATTTCTCCATAATTTCAAGGTTCAAGTATATCGAATACTTAAGATTTAAAAACTCAAGATTTATAACTTTTCATTAAGGTTTTTATGCTCTATGAAATTTTATCTTTAATATTATGGTTGAAAACAATTACAATTTTGGGGTTGTTTAGAGTCAAGATATTTTATCTGTAACAACATGGATGAAAATTGTTCGAAATGATAAGGCCTTCAGACATGATTTTGTTAATATTTAACATCATGTATCAAATTTTTTATAATTTTACGATTTTTCAATGTCCTAATATGTTGTCTTTAATTCCATTTTTACAATGTGTCAAAAGTGTGACACAATGTTTTTTTTGTTATTCCAACATCAACTCGTTTTTCTTTGAGGGTGTTTTTTCAATCCTTTTTTTAAGAAACAATTTATTTTTTAGCATAATTTTATAAAATTTTGAAATTTGACCTTGAGAAAAAACCAAATGCGTTATGGAATACACACTTGTTTTTTTTGGGGCTTTTTTTCATGTTTTTTGAGTCCTTGGCTAGAGTTCCCGTTTGATCGGTAACTATGTTAACACATACTTAATCTATATTGGCATGATTAAACATAATAATAGTATGTCTCAAATAACTATGTAATCCACCTATGTATTTAAGAAGAGTATCTTGTGAAATCAAATTAACACCCATTAAAGCTCTTCTTCTAAATTCTTGTGTGTAACTTTGGACATTCTCAACTTTAGCTTGTGTAAAATTTTTCCAATCCATAATTTCTTTTTGTATGTAAGCTATGGATAAAATTTCCTTCTTAATGCAGCTATAAAATCATTCCAAGAAGATATATTTTTACTAATTTTCTTCAAATCTTCTTAAGTTTTCGATTCTCACTAGATGAGGGTTTCACCTCCTAATCAAAGAGAAGCAAGATGGATCTTTGTGACATCATCATAAATCTTTTAAATCCTGCAATGGACTTCAATTTGACTAATCTAATTATCCAATGTTTCAACATTTAGTTCCCCGTTGTACATAGGAAATTCAAACTTGAAATCAAGCTTAATCAAAGGAGACTTAGCATGTCCTTTTGGACATGGAGGAGTACATCTATGAGTTGAAGGATGTGAAGAAGGAGGTGAGGATGGAGGTTTAGATGGAGGTGAAGGAGGAGGTGGAGGTGGAGGCTTGCTCCCATCACCACCATTACCTTTTGGTTGATTAGAGTTTTCTCCTTGTAACCTTTTTTTCCTCCCATTATGCAACACTTTCACCATCTCAATCATATCATAGAAAGTATTTCTAAAAGCTCTCTCATCCTCGGTCATCAATTCTCGACCTCGTCCTTCTTCATATGCCATGAATTGTGTATTTTATGGCCTCCTTGAACAAATTTAAGGGTTTGGTTCTTCAATCACTCCTTCTCCTCTTATCAATTTAGACCTTGTAATATTTCAAGAAAAACATTTGCAAAAAATGTCAAACCTTCACAAAAACCATGCTTTGATACCAAACTGATCTGAAATTAAAATTGAAGGTTTCATGTAAATTTTTGCAAGCTATTTGATGTCTTATGGGAAATGGATCGAGATTGAAAAAGCAAAAAAACTAAGTTAATTTTTTCAGATTATAACAGTTAAAAATGGATAATAAGAAGCATCAGAACACAATAGTTTGATGACGTAGTTCACCCCTCCTGGGCTACGTCTCCAGGTCCATCTTCCGATGAAGAACCTTTATATTACATGCTCAAATGTTAAGTTACATCAACATAAAATGATCAAATTGAAAAAAAAATACTATCATTGCATCCAAAAATCCCAAAATCCCCTGTGTAGGCTCTTCTTGGGCTCAAAAAGGCTAAACAATGACCAAGTTAGGCCTATTTCTCCATTCTTCCTGTTAACTACTATACAAAACTGACTGCTCTACAAATTGGGAAACGAAATATCCTTTAGAGGACTGGTAAGAAAAAAATTTTGTTACCCAAAGATCGCGGATTCGGCCCATGAATCCCATCATGTCGGGTGCAATTTGTCGAACCATTAATAATTTTTTTAATAAAAATTTGGTCGAGCCCTTTTATTATCTCCCCGCTCTCAGTAACATAGGCCATATGACCTGGAGCTAAGCACGGGTTGAGTGCCATGTTCCCACAACCCCTGAACTTCCGTCGGTGGTCACAACTTTGTCAAAAAAAAATTGGTGCAAAAAACCCATACACTTGGCGCCCTCTCATAGGGCCAGCTGGCGCCCTCTGATTGGCCCATGTGGTGACTTATGATTTGCCACGTGCCCCTCTGTCACTGGTCCAAGCTGTTAATCGTACACTACCTAGTCAACCATGCAAGTTGACTTTTTTACTATTAGCCAAAAACTTCAAAACATGATAACTTCATCATACCATATTGGATTGAGACGATTCAAGCTTCATTTGAATCAGAACGACCAGATATTTTATTTTGCATTGGTTTTGAAATATTTTGAATATTTTCATTTTTCAACATATTTTTGATCCCCTCGATCACCATGCGGATTGAATCCACCACTTTGAGTTGTTTCACAAATGGGTTATGTTTTTAAATACACAATTGATAAATATTTATAAAACCTAGAATTTACCAAATAGATTATGGTAAGGTATATATCGAGAAGCATTAAAATGTTCAAGACCGTTATGTTGATCTTCTTCTTTGTATCATGTATGGTTTCTATCATGTCCTTCCTTCGAGAACTAAAAGGTTAGCACATAGTAATAAAAAAAGTGATTTTTTTTAATAATTCCTATAAAGTTTGAACACACATATATATAGATATAGATATTGATATTGAACTTGAAAAAAATTCTTACATTATACTTCCTCATTGTTCACTCATGGTTAGCAAATAGTGATTCACCTTGTAATTACATATATACATAGGACTGCCATCTAACCCCTTTTTATTTTACCTTGAAGTTGTGTACATGGTAGCATCAACTAAAGATTAGCGCCTATAGTTAATTACGATCCATCACCCCTGAAGTAATACCTTGAGTGATGAATTTAAGTAGCCCGACTTCCCTTGCTTGGTTAGGCTTCGAATATTTTACTTATGCTTTGATTATGAAAACCTATGGTTATATTTATGCATACCAATGATGCCCCTTTTGAGTGAGGTAGGTTTAACTAATACCTCTTGACTCGAGGATTAATTTCTTCTCAACGCAATTTGGTTAAGGTTTTACCATAGCATTTTAATCGTCGTCTCATGAACATTCTCGAACCGAGTTGTACATCATTCAAAAAGATATTATTGAGAGTTAATCTACACCTCACACCTGGCAAGGTTTTGGTCCAATGGTGGAATTCTCAATTGACCGGTAGAGGTGGTAACCACGTCTGGGGTTTCTACTCCACCTAGTTGTTTGCCTCCTTCGTATGTGGAGGAAGAAATATATAGCCCCTCGTCTCTTAGGGTTTTCTATTGTTAAAATAGTTATCCTGGGGTTTTGGAAGATTAAAACCACCATTTAAGGTGCATATAGATTCCTGGAGTCATGTGTTTAACCTCGTACCCTTCCACTTCTATTTTTTTTCTTTCTTGGTGGTTTATCAATTGACACATCACTATTCCCTCCAACTCCTTGGCACTTATAGATATTGTGCTTCCACATGTCAGCATATGATTAGTTTTCTCTCCCCCATATTGATTAAGGAAACATTGCCCCACTAATCCCATAAGTGCACAATGTAGGTAAGATTTTTAGTGTATTTCTTTTCTGCGTGACATGAGGTTTTCACAACCAACATGGCATAGGGATTTCTTTCTACCGACCGATATGTTCTTTCCCCTGTGTAACATTCAAAGTCAGAAAATTACCCCAACTTACCAAAAAATAAAAATAAATAAATTTCAATGGTAATAATTCATTAATCTAACCTAAGCTTTTCGCTGAGTTTCATATCTATTTATTTATCCGTAAAAATAATTAAAACTTGTCACAAAACTTAAGACTTGTGCATTACTCGGATTTCTGTAGTTAATTACTACACAGTACTATTTATTTGATTTGGATATATTGATTTCGATGCAAGGGTCCTCCGCACCATGGCTTGAGTTAAATTATTGTTATTCGATTTTATGATATGTACCCGGTCTTGAGTTCCTCGGCTGCCACGTTCCCACTTAATAAATGAGGTTATAGCTCCAGCTCCATGGAATGTGGTTTTATGTGTAATAGTTAATATGTTGATAGCATTATGGTGGAAGGCTTTCGATCCGTGCTTCCTCCAGCTAGCAATCTCCTCGCCCTCGATCTGCCGTGATCCGACGGTGTGCAGAACCCGAGGTTGAGAGGGGTAATGACCTTCGTTTTCGTCTGTCTTTTCCATTCCATTTCCATTGTTTCCCCTGTTCGACGGTGTTCTGGAGCTCTCGGCCAAGCTGAGTTGGGTCGAGCATGTCGGCTAGCCCGCCCTGCAACAGCCAGGGTTTCGATTCGGATAGTGAACTGGGTCGCCCTGCTGTGGATATGATTCATTTTCTCGGCACGCTTCTGGTAATTGATACAGCGTTTTCTCCTGTTTAATTGGTGTTTTGTTTTTCAGTCAGCTTTGCAAGTTTTTGATGTTAAATTTCATAGAACCGGGGTTTAACAGTTTTCGACTCCCAGAGGTGGCAGTGCATACTCAAGCGCTCCTCATGAAGGTTGATGCTGTTAGGAATTCGTCCTCGCGCGGGTGCCCTCGTCATCCTCATCAGGTAATGTATCGTGTTGATAGTAACGCAGTGGTTTCTTCAGAATATTCTGTTTTCCATGGATTAGGATTACTCTCCTTTTCTAACAAACGTTTTCCCTGTGCTAACGCAGGTACATTGCCTTCGTTCTATACCTAAATGTTTGAACCCCTTCTTTTCGTTTCCATTTGGCTATGAGAGAAGGACTTACTTCGGCTACAAATTTCAGGTACCCTCTGAGTCAACAGAGCAAGTTCTCTGGAAGAATTTTGGAGTTTATCCTTCCCGTTCCGGGAGGGTTTCTGTTCTTAAGTCTGAATTCACAGAGTTTTTTTTTTCCTAAATGCTCGATAATGTAGTCTCTGGAGTTTTTGTTAAATTTCTCTCATTCGAATACTCTACCCGAGTCCAGGGTTTTGAGTCTGCCAGTTCTACTTTTCTTTTAAGAACTATGGAAAATGCCTTCGAAGGCTAAGGACTCCACACTTCTGAGCTTGATTCTCTGCATTGATACTGTTACCCTTGGCGACGGAATGTATGCTCTGTATATAATTATTTGATTCAAAGCTCAGTCGTTTTTCCATTGTCTCGACAGTTGGAAGTTTAGAATATTATGCACTTATACGAATGGACAATTTTTAATGCAATTTCCTTTCTTATCATTTCTGTCTAAGGGTGTATGGACGAACTGAACTGTTTTCGCTATGTCACGACTCAAATGTTCATGTGGGTTTTCTGTCCAATGCTCTGTTTATAAATTGTCTATGTATGGCTGTTGTATCGCTGTATGTATTCTATTTGGTTGAACTCGTTGATTCAGGTATTGTATGACTGTTGAACTCGTTGTATGAGTTTGTTTCCGGAACTACAGTGCTTATTATCCAACATGGTTTCTCATTACCTCTTTGGTTTGCTAACATACAAGCTTGTATAGCTTACTGCTTCCGGGTCTTCCTCAGCACTGGGTAGCAGGGTGATCGGACCACCTTCCTGTCCGTGTGATTTCATTAACAGGGGCGACATGCCCAGGGGCGGAAGGTCGAACCCTTCTGCCCTATGGGTTAACGCCGGTACCAGTTTCGTACTGCATACCCTTCTTGTTTGTCGAAGTTAACAGTATGGTGTACTAAGACTATATTCTGGTTTACTGTGCGTAATATGTAATCTAAGACTACATTCCTGTTTACTGTACATAAGAGATAAATCTAACATTACATTTCTCTGCTCTATATCAGTTCCTTGCAGTAACCCTAGGCTCTGCTTTGCTTTTATTTGTTTACGAAACTTATACTACTTATTTCGTTCAGTACTGTACATAAAGAAATTCACTGTTTATCATTTAAATCTAGTACTGTTTCTCTCTACATTGGAAACGTTCTATTTACATTAATTTGACCATTCTTTTAGTAATAAAAATGCCGTATTAATTATTGTTGCCATCAACATCTGCAATAGAAAAGTCATCTGTTTTTCAAGATAGATGTAGATGCTCGTTTCCTCCCAACCATAAACTGGCAACTACATGCCCAGTTTCCCTCCGAGCTTCACGCCTGTAATTATTATCGCTGTGATAATTCTGGAGGAGGTGTTTGGACAATCCGGTCCAGCCCTCCAACTCCAGTGGAACAGAACTCTGGGGAGACTCGGGACAGTCCGGTCCAGTCTCCAACCCAGCTAACACTCTGATCTGGTAATTGTTTCCCAGAAACGCAGAGTTTTTCCTTTTCCTGCAGAACCCCAAAACTCTCTTGGAATGTTCTACTTATTCCAGAGTTACTGTGGAGAAACTGTATAACTGTTTCTTTTCTGTTCCAACAACTACAGGTCCTGTTTTTACTTTACCATAAATTTTTACACAAGAAACTAATTTCTCAGTAATTTTTATTTCTCATCAAAATTAACTTTATTCAGAAAATCCAAACAACAGTAGTCACAATTAACTCATAATTAGTTAACAAAATTTAATCATTGTTAATGACTAAGAGGGTGGTTACAGTTTTCCCCCTCTGGAAGAGAACACCGTCCCTGGTGTTCTTATCCTAATTCAAGGAAAAAGCTCAGGATATTCTTCCCGAACAAAATTCTCGTCTTCCCAGGTAGCTTCCTCGGGTCCAAAGTGCTTCCATTGCACTTTAACCTGGGCGATGGCTCGTTTCCGGAGCATGATTTCCCTCCGGTCGATGATACTGTGAGGCTCGACCAGAAACTCCCCGTCTGGTTCTACCTGCACACAGTGAACTTAAGTTAATGAACAAGTTCTTGTCATCGCATTAGTATTTATCAATCAGGCTTAACCACTACCTGTATGTTCTGCCAGTGTATTATGTGTCTAGGATCATGAACATATCGTTTTAATAACGATACGTGAAAAACATTATGCACCCGAATGTGACTAGGAAGAGCCAAACGATAAGCTACCGGTCCTACTCTCTCCAGTATCTGGAAAGGGCCGCAGAACCGGGGTGCTAATTTAGCACAAGACGCCCATCTCAATGTGCTTTTCTTTGGTTTAATCCGAACATATACATGATCCCCAATCTCATATTCACGGTACGATCTCTTTTTATCTGCATAAACTTTTTGCCTGTCTTGTGCCGCTTTCAGGTTCTGTCTAATCTTCCTCACCTCTGCTTCCATCTCTGCTAGCATGTCTGGTCCCAGCATGATTCTATTCTCGGGACTGCTCCAATTAATGGGAGTTCTGCATTGCCGCCCATACAATGCCTCGAACGGGCTCATTCTTAAGGATTCTTGGTATCCATTGTTATAGGCAAATTCTATCAAATGAAGATACTCATCCCACTTAACTGGTTGCTGCATGACATACATTCGCAGCATGTCCTCCAGTACCTGATTTACTCGCTCAGTTTGACCGTCGGTTTGCGGGTGGTAAGCAGTACTAAAATGTACTTGCGTTCCCAAACCTGAAAACAGAGTCTTCCAGAATGCTGATGTAAATTTTACATCTCTATCTGAAATAACAGTCTTAGGAATGCCGTGCAATCTGAATATTTCACACATGAACAGATCTGCTATTTGTACCGTCTTATAAGTGGATTGGACAGGTATAAAATGTGCTGACTTACTAAGTCGATCCACAACTACCATTATAGAATCATTACCTCGTTTTGTTTTCGGTAACCCGGTGATAAAATCCAACAAGATCACCTCCCATTTCCATTCAGGAATGGGTATAGGCTGCATCAATCCAGCTGGATGCCGATGCTCGACCTTCACCTGCTGGCACTCTAAACATCTGCTCAGATAACTTGCGATATCCTTCCTCATGCCTGGCCAACAGTAGTCCTTTCTTATTGCTGTTAGCATTTTTTGATATCCCGGATGTCCTGCGTAATTGCTTCTGTGGTATTCATCCATAATCATAGTTTTTAATTCCATCCTGTTTGGAATAACTATCCTTTTTTTGAAAATCAGCAACCCGTCCTGGTTAATCTCATATTCCCTTGGTTCACCTTGCTCTCCAGATTCCTGTGTTTGCTGCCACAAATACTTGTATTCAGGATCCTTGTCTGCTTCTTCTTTGATTTGTTCCAGGAACTTGTTTTCAATCTGATTAACATATAACTCATAGATGTTATGAAGCTTCCTACTTAATGCATCTGCAACCTTATTCTCCTTCCCTTTTACGTGCTGTAGATCAATATCGAACTCACTCAAGAAGGCATTCCATCTAGCCTGCCGGGAGTTTAAGTCGGCTTGCTTAAAGTAGCTGGTTAGACTACTATGATCAGTTTTTAACACAAACCTTTTTCCAAGTAAATAATGCCTCCATACACGGAGAGCATGCACAACTGCAGTTAGCTCTAAATCATAGGCTGAGTATTGCTGCTCATGATCCTTCAGTTTGCGGGATTCATAGGCAATTACCTTTCCTTCTTGTGACAACACAGCCCCAACACCTTCCTTGCACGCATCCGTGCAAACCTCGAATTCCTTGCTCGGATCTGCCACACTTAACACGGGTGCTGTTGTCAGTAATTGCTTCAGTCTTTCAAAACTGCCCTGACACTCCTTGGTCCATTTGAAAACTTTCCCCTTCCTTTGCAAGGAGGTGATGGGAAAAGCTATCTTGGAAAATCCTCTTATAAAACGCCGGTAATAACCAGCCAGACCCATGAAAGACCTTATATCTGCCACACTCTGTGGCACCTTCCATTCCAAAATAGTTTTAATTTTCTCCGGGTCCACTGCTATACCTTTTTCAGATATTACATGTCCAAGATACTGTATTTCTCTTTTGAAAAAGTCACATTTACTAAATTTTGCATACAGCTGGTGCTTCCTAAGCATTTCCAGCACCATACGCAAATGCTCCCTGTGCTCTTCCGCATTCTTAGAGTAGATCAGTATATCATCGATAAAAATTAACACAAAGCTGTCCAGATAAGGGTGGAAAATACTATGCATCAGTCTCATAAAGGTGGCTGGTGCATTAGTTAGCCCAAAAGGCAACACCACAAACTCATAGTGGCCATACCTTGTGCGGAAAGCTGTTTTGTGAATGTCTTCATCCTTAATTCTAATCTGGTGATAGCCAGATCGCAAATCGATATTTGAGAACACAGTAGCTCCTCTAACCTGGTCGAACAGATCATCAATACGGGGTAGGGGATACCTGTTCTTAACCGTCAACTTATTTAACTGGCGATAATCCATACACATGCGCATGGTTCCATCCTTCTTCTTAACAAACAACACTGGTGCTCCCCAAGGGGATACACTGGGTCGTATATACCCCTTATCCAATAATTCTTGGAGCTGCATTTTTAGTTCTGTCAACTCTGGTACACTCATTCTGTAAGGAGTCCGGGATACTGGTGAAGCTCCTAGTAGCAGCTCTATTGTAAAATCAACATCCCTTTTAGGTGGTAATCCGGGTACTTCCTCCGGAAACACATCCTGAAATTCCTGTATCACAGGTATGTCTTCCAGTAGAGCTGCCTTATCCTTGGCCTTTGATAATCCGACTTGGATGGCATACAACCTGCATCCCTTCCTAATGCATTTTCCCATTTGGGAAGCTGTAATTGGGCGTAACTGTGTGGGCTTCCTTATGCCTTGAATTTCTTGGCGATTTCGATCCTGATCTCTGTAATAAATTTTCTTTTCCTTACAATCTAGAAGGGTCTAATGCTTTTCCAGCCAATCCATACCCAGTAACACATCATAGGATCCCAAAGGCAGAATATTAAAGTCCACTACTAATTGTTGTCCGCTGATATGTAGTGCACAGTCTGGTATCTGGGCACTAACTTTTCTTTTAGCTCCTGTGGCTAATTGAACCAACCAGGCCTTCTTAAATTTTTGACTTGGCAACTTACAGATTTCTACTAGCTTAGGGCTTATATAAATTAAACTTGCTCCTGGATCTATCAAAACAGAAACAGTTTGAGAGAACAGTTTACCTTCCAGCTCTATCATGGTAGATTGGTAATCAGCTTGCCGGTCCTCCAATGCTGCGTTAATTCTGGGTATGCTTCGTGCCACATCTCCTACTGTAGAGGCCTCCTGTAAATTAGCTACTGTTTCAGTCTTTCCCCGCTGTGGGCAATCTCGATAATAATGTGTTGCACCGCAGCCCCAACACTGCAGAGGTGGCCTCTGGTTATGAGTCTGTTCAGGTTTGCTAGAAGCCTCAACGGTTTTGTCCTCCCCAGGCCATCTTATCCTCTGATGATTCCTGCCAAATTGCTTATTAATTGAATTCCTGGCAGAGCTCCTAAATTTACTGGTTTTGCTGCGGTTAAGACCAGCACTGTTCTTATTTTCCTTCCTTGATTGCCACCCTTTTCCCTGGTCTACCTTGGTCTTCGCTTGCTGGTAACACAATCTTGCTTTCCTAATGGCCTCATCCATGGTTTTTGGATTTACAAATTCGATACGCTCCTTCATGTGGGAGGGTAGACTGCTCAGGAATCTTTGGACTTTGGCTTTCTCCTCCCTTAAGTATGGTACGTAGCGCAATAATGATGTAAACTTAGCAATAAACTCGTCCATAGTCAACTGTCCCAGCCGCAGATCATGGAATTCTCGAGCCTTTTCATCGTAAAAACGCTCAGTCAAGTACTTGTCCTTGAAGTACTGCTGAAACTTATCCCATGTCACATCCTGATCTTCTATTCCCCGCACATTCTTCACCTCTTCCCACCATAAGGTGGCTTTATCTTTCAGCTGGTAAATAGCTAACCAAGCTTTAAGTCCACTGTCATAGTCATACACTTGGAAGTACTTTTTCATGTTAATCAACCAAGCTTCTGCCACTTCTTCCTTTTCTCCATCGAAAGTAGGTGGCTTTATCTTTCTGAATTCTCCATGTAATTCCACCCTCTGTCTTTTACCTACCTTCCGTTCAGTTTCATTTTCAGATTCAGCTTCATGAAAATTCCTGTTCAGATTACTTCGCTGTGATGGACTTCTTTCCTTCCGATTCATCTCTTGTTCATCTGTCTGATGTTCATTTCCTTCTTGGAATTCCCTACCAGCACTGGGGTTCTCATTCCTGTGATTTTTTTTATCAGAGAGGCTCTTCAAGATTCTCTCCTGCTCTTGCATCATTTTTGCATTCTCTCTTCGCACCCTCTCCATCTCTTCCTGCAATTGTTGCACTGTGTGTACTAAAATGCGAGTCTGCTGCTGTTGCTCTTCAATCAGCCTATTCGATCACTGATGTTGTTCTATTCCCAGCGGCACCCACATTTCGGGGTTACCCTCTGGTGGTGGTGGTAGTTCTTCACCACTTCGAGGCGGCGGTTGAGACGGTGTTCGCCTCATGTGTCCCTCCACCTGATTTACTGAACTGTGCATGAGTAACATACAGTTTAACGTCAGTTGACCCTAATAGGGCCCAGCGTTGTAACGCTGCTCTGATACCACTTGTAACACTCAAAGTCAGAAAATTACCCCAACTTACCACAAAATAAAAAAAAAAAAATTTCAATGGTAATAATTCATTAATCTAACCTAAGCTTTTCGCTGAGTTTCATATCTATTTATTTATCCGTAAAAATAATTAAAACTTGTCACAAAACTTAAGACTTGTGCATTACTCAGATTTCTGTAGTTAATTACTACACAGTACTATTTATTTGATTTGGATATATTGATTTCGATGCAAGGGTCCTCCGCACCATGGCTTGAGTTAAATTATTGTTATTCGATTTTATGATATGTACCCGGTCTTGAGTTCCTCGGCTGCCACGTTCCCACTTAATAAATGAGGTTATGGCTCCAGCTCCATGGAATGTGGTTTTATGTGTAATAGTTAATATGTTGATAGCGTTATGGTGGAAGGCTTTCGATCCGTGCTTCCTCCAGCTGGCAATCTCCTCGCCCTCGATCTGCCGTGATCCGACGGTGCGCAGAACCCGAGGTTGAGAGGGGTAATGACCTTCGTTTTCGTCTGTCTTTTCCATTCCATTTCCATTAAGGCTTCCCTGTTAGGCAGACATGTGACTCGACTCCAAAGTGGGGTGAGTGAGCCTGTCGTGCTGCCACGCCTGACAGTGGTGATAGGAATAGTGGGCCAGGTCGCCTGCTTTGTGGATAGGATTCATTTTCTCGGCACGCCAGTAGATGATACATCTTTTTCTCTGTTTGGTGGTGTTTTGTTTTTCGATCGGCTTTACGAGTTTTTTGATGTTCATGGATAAACGGGGGGTTTAACGGGGATTCGACTCCCAGAGGTGGCAGTGCATACTCAAGCGCTCCTCATGAAGGTTGATGCTGTTAGGAATTCGTCCTCGCGCGGGTGCCCTCGTCATCCTCATCAGGTAATGTATCGTGTTGATAGTAACGCAGTGGTTTCTTCAGAATATTCTGTTTTCCATGGATTAGGATTACTCTCCTTTTCTAACAAACGTTTTCCCTGTGCTAACGCAGGTACATTGCCTTCGTTCTATACCTAAATGTTTGAACCCCTTCTTTTCGTTTCCATTTGGCTATGAGAGAAGGACTTACTTCGGCTACAAATTTCAGGTACCCTCTGAGTCAACAGAGCAAGTTCTCTGGAAGAATTTTGGAGTTTATCCTTCCCGTTCCGGGAGGGTTTCTGTTCTTAAGTCTGAATTCACAGAGTTTTTTTTTTCCTAAATGCTCGATAATGTAGTCTCTGGAGTTTTTGTTAAATTTCTCTCATTCGAATACTCTACCCGAGTCCAGGGTTTTGAGTCTGCCAGTTCTACTTTTCTTTTAAGAACTATGGAAAATGCCTTCGAAGGCCAAGGACTCCACACTTCTGAGCTTGATTCTATGCTTTGATACTGTTACCCTTGGCGGCGGAATGTATGCTCTGTATATAATTATTTGATTCAAAGCTCAATCGTTTTTTTCCATTGTCTCGACAGTTGGAAGTTTAGAATATTACGCACTTATACGGATGGACAATTTTTAATGCAATTTCCTTTCTTATCATTTCTGTCTAAGGGTGTATGGACGAACTGGACTGTTTTCGCTATGTCACGACTCAAATGTTCATGTGGGTTTTCTGCCCAGTGCTCTGTTTATAAATTGTCTATGTATGACTGTTGAACTCGTTGTATGAGTTTGTTTCCGGAACTACAGTGCTTATTATCCAACATGGTTTCTCATTACATCTTCGGTTTGCTAACATATAATGCTTGTATAGCTTACTGCTTCCGGGTCTTCCTCAATACCAGGTAGCAGGGTGACCGGACCACCTTCCCTGTCCGTGTGATTTCATTAACAGGGGCGACATGCCCAGGGGCGGAAGGTCGAACCCTTCTGCCCTATGGGTTAACGCCGGTACCAGTTTCGCACTGCATACCCTTCTTGTTTGTCGAAGTTAACAGTATGGTGTACTAAGACTATATTCTGGTTTACTGTGCGTAATATGTAATCTAAGACTACATTCCTGTTTACTATACATAAGAGATAAATCTAACATTACATTTCTCTGCTCTATATCAGTTCCTTGCAGTAACCCTAGGCTCTGCTTTGCTTTTATTTGTTTATGAAACTTATACTACTTATTTCGTTCAGTACTGTACATAAAGAAATTCACTGTTTATCATTTAGATCTAGTACTGTTTCTCTCTACATTGGAAACATTCTATTTACATTAATTTGACCATTCTTTTAGTAATAAAAATGCAGTATTAATTATTGTTGCCATCAATATCTACAATAGAAAACTCATCTGTTTTTCAAGATAGCTGTAGATGCTCGTTTCCTCCCAACCATGAACTGGCAATCACATGCCCAGTTTCCCCCCGAGCTTCACGCCTGTAATTATTATCGCTGAGATAACTCTGGAGGAGGTGTTTGGACAATCCGGTCCGACCCTCCAACTCTAGTGGAACAGAACTCTGGGGAGACTCGGGTCAGTCCGGTCCAGTCTCCAACCCAGTTGACACTCTGATCTGGCTATAGTTTCCCAGAAACGCAGAGCTTTTCCCTTCCAGCAGAACCCCAAACTCTCTTGGAATGCTCTACTTATTCCAGAGTTTTTCTGTGGAGAACTGTCTAACTGTTTCTTTTCTGTTCCAACAACTACAGGTCCTGTTTTTACTTTACCATAAATTTTTACACAAAAAAAACTAATTTCCTCAGTAACTTTTATTTTTCATCAAAAATTAACTTTGTTCAGAAATTCCAAATAACAGTAGCCACAATTAACTCATAATTAGTTAACAAAATTTAATCATTGCTAATGACTAAGAGGGTGGTTACAGTTTATGAGGTATTAATAAGGCATGGTATTGACCCATGATATTATAATAAAGTCTATTCAAAATTAAAAATCTTCATGGTAAAATATGAAAGAATTTTCATGATTGAGAATACTAAATATTTTTTACTTGTATAAATGTTTAATTGATATATTAATAAATGTGATTCAAAAAGTCCGATAGGAATATATCAACCAAATTTATAAATATACATTAATATACATTGATATACATTAATATAAATATAAATACATTTATGAAACTTCATATACAATGTTGTGCATTTATACATATTAGTGTACATTACTATGGGTTAAGGTAATTTAGCGTATATTAATATATATTAATGTATCTTAGTGTAATTTACATTAATTTATATTAATATATATATTAATGTATATTTAATGTGCATTAATGTATATTGAACCAGTACTATATAAAAAAAATATATCTATATTGTAGTGGAAAAAAAATTGTCTTAAAACATATAAAATATTATCACAATTAAAACCATCAATATAATTACTATAAAAAATGAAAAGTATAGTATATTTTTTGTTATAGAAAATTATAATTTTATTTATATTAAACCAAACCAAAGAATATATTAACCAAAAGAAACAATATCAAATTGTGGAAAAAAATATTAAGTCGTTGCAATATCAACTTTTAGATTGATAAACCCAACAAATCGATACAATAAACCCAAATAAATAATAAACTTAAGGGAAGGACAAACCTAAGGGATCAATACTATAATCCAAAAGGATTCCAAATCCAAGGAAAAAATCAATTGAAGGAAATAATATTACACCTATGGAAATATGAATCCTTACATAAATAAACCCAACAAAAAAAATGATTAAGATAACAAATTGCAAAGAAAACACAAAACTGTTTAAGCCTGCGGATATTAACCCTTATACTAATAAACCTAAGCAATTGATATTATAAACCCTAGGAAATAAGAAACTAGAGCGATTGATTTCAACCCTTCTTTTTGCAAAAAAAAAGGATTGTAAATATAAACGTTGGGAAGCAATATACCAAACACATGAATACTAAAAAAAAATCATTTTAAACAAAAGGGAACAATATTAAGCCAAGGAATAAATATTTTAAACCCGAAGTATATAATCCCCAACAAAAAAAATTAAAACCCTTAAAAGAATTGATGAACGATAAGTCGTTCCAACATTTTTTTTATCGAGACAATATTTGACCAATTTGACAACTAACCATACCTGGCAATGTTTTTCAAACATACATTTCAATATCGAGACAAAACATAGTTGAAAATGGTTAATTTTTTTATACACACATATCAACACAATAAACCCAAATTAATAATGAACGGAAAAAAAGAGCAAACCGAATGGATCAAAAATAAAAGCCAAAGGGATTGTGAACCCAACAGAACAACAAACCCAACAGAATAATATTAGACCCTAGAAATATGAACCCTTCCATAAATAAATTAAATGCATAAATATTATCAATAGGAATGAATACCACAACGAATGAAACAACATTAGCCCTGCAAATATTATAAACCAAAGGAAATAATAAATTGAACACATTAACAGTAAGAGACATGGAATATTAAATGAAACATAAAAATATTAAGGACAAGGGATAAATATTTTAAACCCAAAGTATATGCACCCTTACATAAAAATTAGAAACCCTTAAACAAACATCAATAATGATTACAGTCAGTGTAACATTTTTTTTATCGAAAAAATCTTTTTCATGATGTGGCTTCCAACGATGGTTCACAATATTTGAAAAAAATTCATTTCCATATTGAAACAATATTTTTGTGAATGAAACATAGGAACATGGTTGATGATGGTTTCTCTTCATATTCCAACAAATTGACACAATAAACCCGATTGAATAGTAAAACCAAGGGAAGAGGAAACACAAGGGATAAAAACTAAAGCCCAAAGGCATTGTGAACCCAATGGTACAATAATCCCAAGGGAATAATATTAGACCCAGGGAATATGAACCATTCCATAAATAAACCAAAGGGATAAATAATATGAACAAGAATGAATACCAAAGAAATGCAACAAAATCCAACCCTACAAATATTTACCCATATATTAATAAACCCATGGAATAAATAATATAAACGCAATGTAATAAATAAACCCAAGGGAAGAATATGAACTCTTTCAAAGACAAACTCAATGGATTGGAATTAGAAACCAAACTGAATAATAAACTCGACACACTGATACTGAAAACCAATGCACTATGAACCAAAGGGAAGAATATGCAGGTCAAGGGATAAATATTCTAAACCCAAACTATATCAACTAAAACAAAAAAAATATAAACCCTACAACAAGCATTATTACCTATTATAAAACATTGCACATTTCTGTTATAAACCAATATTAAGCCGATGGGTTAAATATTATAAACCTAAAGTATATAAACCCTATCATAAATATCAAAACCCCCTTAACAAACATCATTAGGAATTACAAGCCATGTCATTTTTCCGTATCAAGACAAACTTTGTCACTATGAGACATCCAACCATAGTTTGAAATCTTAGATTGTATTTCATTTCCATTTCAATACAGTATTATTTACAATGCAATATACGTACATAGCTGGCATCGAGAGATGAAAGGAAAAAATACACATTTGAACTACAAACATTGGAATGGGAAAAAAATAAAACAATGGAAAATTGAATAGCATCCATATACAGATTTTAAGATCATAACGCAATGAAAAACAATTGATTTTACCAACATTGAAACCAAAGAAAAGAATTGAAATGAAGCAATAATGATTTTTTCTTAACATCAAAACACCCATGAGGAATGTTAACTTTAAAAACTTCATCGCGAAGCATTTACTCATTAGCATCTTCCAAGCCACATCTAGATCAATAACAAAAAAAACAACATTTCAAATCAATATTGTAATGTTCACGGCCCTTAACACTTTCCAAAATAGTCCCTTATGGTTTTCTTCTTGGTTCTCTTAGGTGCACATCCAACAATTATTTGACATCCACTTTCATTCTTTTCAACAAACAGAGGTGCTCATCAATAAAATTAGGTTGAAACTTATGATTTTAATCAAACAGTGAGAAAATATATATATAAAAACTTATTGCGTCAGAAATAGAATGAATTTCTATGGCATAATACTGCACATTGTTATTTTCCATATCTGCAATTCAAGAAAAATAAATAAATAAATAAAGGTAAAACAAAGACTGACACAACAAAGTAAGAAACTATCTTTATATGTCGAATAAAACTATGAACTACAAATTAACTAAAATAAATAAATAGATCTAAATTTTGCATGGTTGAAAAGAAGGAAAAAAAAAACAAAACAATAAAGACAATATGATTGGTTAAATAAAAACAACACCACAAGAAATCATTCACTCATGTGATTATTTCCAGGCATTCAATATGTTAAATTTAACAGAAAAAAGAGAAAAACAATTAACTTAATCATCACACAAAAAAGCCATCAATATCATTTCCAGCCACTCTGGTAAACCAGAAACCTCAATTCAAGATAAAAACCTCAAAATTATATAGACTTCAATCATTCCTCCTCTTTTTTTAGAAGTGTAACATAAGAATTGTTTTGCATTTTTTCATAACACTGATAAGGAAAACGTGGTGAAATCCATAAACCATAAATGGATTTCACTCTTGATGTAGATGTAAATGTAAAAATATTCCTTTCTCTATCTCCAATATCTACAATGGCTCATTGCAAAGTAATCCCTTGTGACTTGTATATAGTGAAGGCCCATGCCATTTTTAGAGGAATCTGTCTAAGGTTCCCTCTACCAACAGGTTTTATGGGAACAACATTTTGACAATCCTTGTCAAATGGAACACCAAATTACTTCTCAAAAATAATGGTAGCAAAATTTTGAAGTTGTGGCGGGTTTGGACAAGATTCAATAGAAGATATATTCAATATATCCACGAGAGCCATTAACCAACCTATCTTGCACCCAAAAATTACATGTAAGAATGAAATTCTCACCACGATATAACAACACCTCATGCTCCAAGAAATAATCATCTCTATCATCAATATTGGATCTCCTAGCACATTCCGCAACACATATTGCAATGACATAATTTAATGATTTGAACATTTTATGATTATGAAAATTAACGAGATCATTTTTTGTAAACAATTGAATGGAATAATAAAATAAAATAATTTCCTGATAATCCAAGCAACTATCAACAAGAGTCATAAGAATATCCCAATATTACAAATAAGGCTCCACGTTTGTAATATTCGTTAAAAGATTGTGAAAAGATACCTGCCTAGAATCATCTCCCTAATATCTATAAATTTTATCCAAGGTCACAAAAATGATGCAACTTTTCCTCAACACTTTCCCTATTTTTCTTCCTAGATATATGAGTTTATCCTTAACTGGAGGAAGTTTTGGAATATCACCCAAAATAATTATGGACCTGACACTAAAAGGAGAAGCTTTCTTTTTTGGAAAGGCTTCTCACAAAGGAGAATATATTTTCATCAACAACCTTGGGTATTTGAATTTCATTGAATCAATTAAAATGTATCAAATGTGCATCATTTCTTCTTGGAAAGTTTCTAGATCCTAACCATTTAGCAGCTGTATATCTTTAATAGGAATTTTCAAAGAAGTGTGTATTATGTTTCCATTACAGGAATTTTGAGCCTAAAAGTGCCCGTGAAATTTTCATTTAATTTCCATGTCATAATATGTAAACCAATCAAAAACCATTAAATTTAAAAAGAGGTACATGTAAATATTTTGGAGGGAAACGACAAAAAACTACTTTTTTTTATTCTATTTTCAGCTTATTTCCTTATATGTTTACTTAAATTTCAATCGTATACACTTGTTGGATGCAAAATTAAATTTCACATCCAACGAGTACCCATTATGCATACTTTTAAGAATACACACATTGATAATAATTATAGATATATTAAAAATGCATCTGAAACACATTTTTTTTTAATGTATATGCAAATATTATCAATGTGGATCTTCTCAAAAGTATGCATAATGGGTACTCGTTGGATGTGGAATTTAATTCTACATCCAATGAGTGTATACACTTGAAATTTGAGTAAACCTATAAGGAGATAAACCAAAAACACAATTAAAAAAATTGTTTTCTTCTTTTCCCTCCAAAATTCATAACTCTTATTTTATTATTTTAACTATTATGTTATTATTTATCCTTAGGAGGCCAATTTTACGCTGAAATTTCCTCTAATGTATGTATATTAAAAGTAGGTATGCCAGTTGGAGCAAGTAATAATATTGGACTTATTTCTCTCATTGTTGAAGCTAAAAGAGCATGACAACTATAATGAATAAGAGAATAGTTTCCTATTTTAGCAGTTCCTTGAATAATAATTTGCAAAGGATCATCGTCCCGACCATCAACAAAATGACAAAACAAAATTTCAAAAGAAGCACGTTTTTTATACGCTAAAGACGAAGCCAAAAAAATTGTCTCCCCAACTTAATTAGTATTAATAATTCCTCAAGAGTGTGCATATTTTATAAAGTGGACTGTTGTTCAATAATTTCATCTGAACACATTATTTCTTAATAATTATGGTGAATATAAAATTCCCTTCTACCAAGTTTCTAAAGCTTTAAAATGCCAACATTGTTTGGGGGAACTATTCGAGAAAAAAAATTACCACTCTTCTAAATCCTAGCTCAACATTTTCTTCATGTACAAGGGGTTCAACATATTCTTCATTACATTCATTATGAAAAGGAGTTCAGTCAACATGCCACACATTATATATGAAATTCCTTCAAGTATCAATGATTTTTTCTCTTTTAATCCCTAAATCGAAAGAAATGTCATGAAATGGCTTGTACAACAACAACTCGATCGAGCAGAATGTTTCAAACAATTTTGACTCTTCATAAGGAACAACATAAAAACATGGTCAAACACGAACAATACCATGGGATTGTAATACTTTCCATTTCTCTTATCGATGCCCAACATAGAAAATCCATGATATTAATATTTATATTAGGAACAAATGGCCCTAAAATGGGGGTCACGTTTGATACAGCTCGACAAAAGTGTTTGTGCCCAAAATTTCATCGGAATGTAGTATAAACCATTGGTAAAAAAAAATCAACATTCAAAGGGAAAAACCTATGAATACAAACAACAAGATGCAACTTTAGCAACATATGGAAATTTTCCTCTACTCCAATTCCATGCTCACAAAGTGTTTCAGCAAGGAACCTTTTGTATGCAGACAACGTAGGAGCCTCACATGCACTAGCACCAACAACTGTTGTCAACATTTTGTGATAAATTTTATATCGTCTTTATGCTTTTGAAGCATATTTTGCAATATATTTCAACACTGCATGTTGAGAGAACACTGGGTGACAATCAAAATTTTCTCACCACATAGTGAAAATATATGCATTGTGAACTAGTTTGTATTTTTTTATTCCCTTTATAATCTATGTACAAATACTACTTAGCATGACCCTCCCATTGAGCATCATAGTGGAATTAAAGGATTAACCTATTTTTCTTCAAACACGAATCAACACTGCATTTGGTGTGTCTCTACACGTGATTGACCAAATTCTCATAATCCTCTTCAACGTCACTAGAAAACAATGTTGAGTATTTATGACGCATGGATCATCATTCAAAATGAGGGATCAACACATTTCAATGAGGTATTTCATGTAGATTCCAATATATTATATATTTGATAAAATAGAACTTCATCACATCAACACGCAAATGGTTGTACCAGTCTATCGTTTCCACGTTAAGAGCTCCAAACAACCAGAGGAACCCATGGACATGTGTCGAGCCTCTATGCTACAATTTCTACCTAAAAAAACCATGCATGCAATAAATAAATATATAAAAAATAAACAACGAAAAAGCTTCTATCAAAAATCTTACATAACACAACATAAATGTGTCAACATGGATGTGTACCAAAGATATTTGGCCCTAAGATATTTCTGCAGAACTAAATCACAAAAAATATTAAATATTTGGTGCATATAATTAGCAACAATATGTGGATATTGAATAAAATTAGCAAATTTTATCGCATGCTCATTTTATCGTCAACATTGACTATTCAAAGGCATAACACTATGCAAGTCATGACACTTTGTATTAGTTGCAGGTAACGTAAAAAACAATTAGGGAAACCCAAATGGGTGATCATGTGAGTGAGTTCAGAATGACACTTTGTCCAATATGCCCTTCTATCCCTAAGAGAGGACCCAAAATGCATTAATTTTTCATAAAATCTGTTTTTTGGAAAATCATGACATTGTTGACCCAGTTCTTGAACAATAGAAGCTGCATTTTCATGAATAAAATTCTTCAAAAAAAGAGTCGTCATTACTTGGATACTATTAACACGGAAAAATCGTACAAGCAAAAGACATTAGAAAATTTCAAGTAGAAGGTACAAATAAAGATTTATAGGGAATAAATACATTATTCGAGTTGAAAATTTTAACTTTTCCTAAGGTTAGTAGGAAGCTTTTTGGACCATGCACATGAAGTACTAACCCCGGACGATCACTGTGGATTTTTATTTTATAGTCATGTAGAACATCATGACTATCCCTAGAATAGATGTGTGGTCCTGAGGATGTGGAATGTCACCATCTGGGACCACTTGGCACACTTGGAGAAAACGATTTGCACTCAAGCTAACCAAGTATAGTTGCCTTGGAGCCACCTTTAGGAATTTAGTGAAACACACAAAGGAATCATACCCCCCACTCTTGTGTCAAAATCCATTTTGTACCAAGAGAAGGAAGGAAAATTTGAAATTTTTCTATAAAAGCGAGCCATAGGAAGAGAAATGGGAGACACATTATTATGTTGGTCAAATTTCTCCTCGGAAAATGAGCTTGTGTTGTCCATCAACAAGAGGATTGGACAGATTTAGTTGTTGGCCATCTAAAACCTCAATCCAAGAGAGGATATTTCACCACGCATCCATCGATCTACCATCCTTTGAGAGGGAAGACAGGTTTATAGAAAACTTAAGGGGAAGATACCCCCTTGTCTTGGATATTCGAGCTTCGTAGATCGAAGGATCCACTACGAGATATTTATCATTCTATATTCTACTACCACTAGCACCTAATAAAGGAAGAGAGCTCCCCATTGTTGAGTTATTAGTGTTTTTTAAATATTGAAAGCGAGGTTTCTTTTGCATGTTTTTTGTTTTTGTTTCTTTGTTTATGTAGCATGTTCCGTTTCCATTTACCTTAGCTTATTACATGTTGAACTTGTTCCACTAACATTTGAAAAACCCCTTTGACCTATGACTTTCTTGTAGGAAATTAACCTCCCTATTAAGCATAGTGTATTTCTTCCTCCCATTCGCTAAATACACTACTAGAGGAATGGAGACTCCACTAGATTCTTTATTTTTAGTTAATGGTTCTTGATGTAGGTCCTTCTTCCTTCTCAGCTTGCTACAAAACTACTATTTCTTCCTCTCAACACTTTCAGTCACACACAGTGAGAAAATTTTTTCAGAGAAGGTAGGGTTTTTCAGCTTATGCTATCTGTGCCCATTCTATTTAGACATACACACAGTTTTCATGCCTGTGGGAAGATAAGTCATGTGATAGGAAGTAAGCCTAATTTTCACTTGTTTTTCCGAGTTTTTTTGCAGTTGTAGGGTGTTGGAAAATCATAATAAATTTTCCATCACATTGTTATGTTATTTTACAACTAGTTAGGACACTTAATTGCTATAGTTTAGCCTAGCAACTAAGTAGTTTTAATTTTTTTTTTTTTTTCAAATCACACATAGTTTAAGTAGCGAGAAGTAAGTGGCCTTAAATTCACATATGTTATCTGAAAAAATTATTTTCTGGTAAAAGATACAAAAAATCATAGAGTAATTAACATAAACGTAAGTGGCCCATACATCCACATATCTTTAGCTAATTCTTGTTTTTCAATTTTTTCATTAGATTAGTTAATTTTTTTCATTAGGAATTGGGACGAGGGCCAAAATGTCGAAAAGAAAGCAAATAATATCTTCCACCCTTGCACCTAACGGTGAACCTGGGTATGCATATGAATGCATTATTAAGACAATTTTCAATATCCTTATAGTGTAAAAACTTAGTCTAAATAGGAAAGGTGTTAGCGGCCCATAATCTGCACATCATTTATTTTTTCAAGGAACAATCACACATAGCATAACTAGAAAAGGATTGTAAAGGATCAGCACATATCAACATCTCATAACACTTGTGATTGTACACTCCAAAGCACACACGAAGAATTGGTAAGAAGTGGACCAAAAGGCACCGAGTGTGTTGGGACCTTTGTCGTCTTCTTATAGTTACTTCACCAAGGCACACGCTAAGAAAATTGAGACTCTATAAAAATATTACTAATAAAACTCACTAAATTATCCCCACAGGGGCGAAAAAAGAAATTATAGTTCAGGTTAGGACCATCAAGGGTAGGCATCCAATAAGCCTTCATTGTCATTCTACATTTTGAAACATAGATGTTGAATTTTTAGGGAGCTTCAAATCTATCTATCTACCCATGGAACAAATACTTGAGTGTTACCAGAGACCCATTTCAGTGGGGGTTAAGCTTAGGCCCAATGTGTCTGGTAATTTTTGGAGCTAGCTAACCCATCTAGTGCTCGGTACTGGTAGTTGAATACCAAGAAGCTCAATACTCGAATGCTCATGTGGGGCGATGGTACTTAAGTGGCAAAAAATAGGGCATCCTTCCCTATAGGTGACGATGAATGTAGTACTAGATCCTCTTACAATTACCTTGGTCGATTCTTTGGCTAGTGGAATTTGTCACCATTTCTTTCAGGACATAAGCCCCAGTATCCATCAAAAGACATCTTCAAAAGGCCCAGTTACATTTGAGAGTGTAAGGAAGGTTAGGTCTATTTAGGCTTTTGAATATCATATGCAAAACAACCAATCCACATTTTTTTCTTGCTTCATCACCTAGCATTAATATAAAGGAAAACTTACCTCATAATTTTTCGATTTTTTTTATGCATGTGATCGTATTTTCTTTGATAATAATAATCCTTCCCTCAACAAGCCAAAAATATTTCCAAGATTAAACTAGTCAACACCATAACGGACCCAATGGGACGTCGTCAATCTAGGTGTTTTTTGGACCTCCCCTCATTATAGGGAGGACTGCCATGTCTTTCACTATTTAGGCGTAAAAGGCGACACACCGCCACCATTATTGGTTCATACTTTAACAAGGAACCTTTGGTTGGAAACTACCAAGTGTTACCCAACACCACACCAGTGTAAACTCCATCACGATACCACACTCAACTCCTCCCACAACACCGAGAGGGCAGAGGAGTGCTACACCTTTGGGTAGTCATAAAAACATACAACAGGGTACGCCATAGGGTAATATTCCCTAGGCCTCCCCCTTAAACCATCAAACTCATATACCTATTTTTCCATAGTACACAATGACAGTCAATAATCATTTACCCATTTTAGCATCACTAAACCTTCCAGATCTATCAAATTTAACTAATGACCCCATTTCACATAGCCTTAATTGGCCTCCCATGTCCACGAAGCTCCCATCGGTTATACCTAAATTCAAAGGGAAGCAAGCGGAAGACCTTGGAAATCATATGATGACTTTCCACCTATGGTGTTCATCCAATAGTATCACTGATGATACTATTTGACTAATACTATTTTAATGCACCCCAACTGGGCCTGAAGTGAAATGGTATGTTGAGCAACATTCTGGTTCACATGGGACCTTTAGTGCCCTCGCTATCGCATTCCTCACTTATTTTCAACTACCCATCCATGATTATTCGGGAATGGAATTGTTGACTCATTTTAGGAAAACACCACTTGTCCATATATCGGACCATCTCCATGAATGGCGATGACATCGTAGTTTGTGCAAAGCTAAACTCAACGATAGAGTTTTGCTGGACTTGTATTTGAAAACTATCATAGAAGATATCTCAAAATATTTAGCAACACAAGGACCTACCTTTGAGGAGGACTCCATTTCCAAAGCCCAGTAGCTCGAACTCATATACACCTAGTCAAGATATATCTACAATGTCCTACCAAATGTCCTGTGCCCACAAACATATAGAGAATTACCAGCCGCGTCGAATATCGCAGACAAAATGATTGAGTCATTGACCCAAGGTCACCTAGGCAATAGTATCTAGTTCCCAAAATACTTGTACGATTCTACCCAGAACATGACGCAACCTGTCTACAACCAAAGTCAATTTTAACCTTTGCATAATATGAAGAATAGTGTGTCACCATATCACCAACATTAGGGAGGCTCATACCCTCCCTCGCAAAACACCCAGTACTCAGCTAGGAATTATGATGGAAGAGATCCCCTCCAGCAACCTTACACCAACTAGTGACAGGGAGACCAATATTCCCCTTTCCCCGCACAAAATTCACCACCGCATAACAATGTATCGGTGAACTTAGTATAACCTTCCGAGGCTCAACGGTACCAGGCTTATGACCAAGAGAACATAAACAAACCTCCTAACATTGTGAAAAAGAAGCTTAGGAATAAGAAAAATGTAGACTATGGACATGGGTTAGTAACCAATAATGCCCCTACAATCTCAACCTGGGGTAAACCCCAACCAAAATCAAAATCAGGAGCCAAACAACAACTCCCAAGGGAAATAAATAGGTCCAGTTGAAGGACAAACCATTCTTGTGCCATATGTGGTGAGTACGACCATTACAATCACCACTGTCCCGAACTCCTTGAACTGAAAAAAATTAAAGGTAACCGTGGACAAAGGGTACCTACCGAAAAATATATTGTAATGAAGGAGCCTTTCACCCGCCAAGGAGTGGTTAACAACCAACAACAACAACCACCTCAAAAATATACCGGGAGTGGAAACCAAGAAATTTACAACTGTCGAAGAAATTTTCTTGCAAACAAGGAATAGATGCCCCCTCGCACACCAACCCATAAGTTACGAGAACAATTGCACCTACTGCATCATTAACCATATCGAAAGTACCTATAGAGCCCCTTCCAAAAAATATTCAAGGGGCCAACCAGGTGTGTAGGAAACCACTCAAAAGATACCCATAACTACAACTTAGTGGATGATTTAGCACAATCACCTACTGCCATGTTGGCCTTAAAAGTCCTACCATCATGCCCAAAACAACGGAAAGCCTTAATTTCCACATTCAGTGCAATCGAACCTTCTGATTCGCGCCTAATGGATTTTGACCTAGAAAAAGAAAGCCCACGTCTTATTTATCTGGTCACCTTCCAAATACTGGTGTTAGTCCATAATATCACCATACATTGATGCATCATGGAAGAAGGAACATCTACATGCATCATGTCCAAATTTTTTTGGAAAAAGTTGGGATCACCCGAATTGAAGCCTTTTGACATCATGCTTAAAGCATACGATGGTCGACCTACAATCCCCATCAGTATATATCAAAATTTCACTGTAAAATTCGCTGAAAAGGCAATACTTATAGACATTGAAGTCTTGGATACACAACTAGACTACAATATACTCATCGAAAAAAGTTATATGTACACCATGACTACAATATCATCCTCTCTCTTTCGGGTGATGATGTTCACCCATGAAGGTCCAATCATCAACGTCAATTACCTTACATACTATGATAAGAATCTTATGATGGATCTCCATGTTGTTTTACCTTACATAGACACAACTACGAAATCACTCATGTGGTATCAAGAAATTGACCCCAGCCAATTCAAACCATCATCAATCCTAGGATCATTCCTAGGAGATCACCCTATCATAACAGAGGCAGCCCCAAAAATCACGGGGGAACCAATGTGCATGATTATGTCCTAAAACATCAAGAACATCCCGGATATGGAAACCAGTAGTATGGATATTGAAGCCACCGACACGACTTTCCTACCCTACACTATCACCCAAACCCCATTTTTATACCCCCACCTAGTTTTGTGTGAAAGAAAGTCTTGGAAAATATTACATTGCCAAACATGGATGAAATCAAAATCCTATGCATCAAAATCTTGTAGAAAGCATAAAACAAATGATGTAAATTGAAATTAAGAGAATGTAGAGCATATTTTAAGGACATTTGACCACATACTTCACATCCATCATTTATCAAAACATCACATAGATGAGTCTATAACTTTGATATTATTTCTAGTAGCTAAAATTATGCACCTTCTGATAGGAAATAAACACATTAGAAATAACAAAGATAGAATCACATACTGTGCATTTAAAAATTTGGAATAACCATATATTCTTTATTAATCATAAAAAATAGCATACATCTTTTAGTTCTTAAAACACTGGCCAAATTTTTCAGGTTAGAGCCACCTATGGAAGAGAAAATTCAAAACCACTTTTTCAGTTTTTCGAGAACTTTTATAGGGCCTCATAAATCAGGGCCCTCCTACAAAATATTCCTTCTTGATATTTTCATAATTTCCTAACCACTAAACAACTTGAGCTTTCTACTAACACATTTTTCCTAATTATCGTATAACAGTCTTCATTCCATTATTGAAAATACATATTTACAAAAAGATCAAAATACCATGAAATGTCATGATTGACACAACAAAATATCTTCATTATTGGCAGGTTGTATCTAGTAGGAGGGAGCTTGAATTAATTATTGGACTTTTGGCAGATTTACAAACTGAACACACATTTTCCACAAGGTTGGTTTTGGCAAGGGACAACGAAATACGTTTTGATAAACTATCTTTAGGTTGCTAATCTTGGTATAATTTAGCTTTTCAACAAATAAAGTTTTTACCAGCCAAAGTAGTTGGAAGTACCTCCTTAGAAAGTTTACTCTATTCTTACCTTTGAGGGTGAATGTATTGTCATTAGAATAGTTTTCTTTTCTCTTTGCTTCCACCAGCACTTGCTAATACTTCTCCCATGTGAATTTGTTCCCTAAGGCCTCCCAGTAGTTGGGAAAACTAGCTATAGTTGTTCTATAAAAATTAAAATCAAATGTAGCTATGAATTTCAATAGATCACCTAAAAACTCCCCAGCTTTGGCCCTGGCTACATCTTTCTGAATCCTCTTGGATATTTCCATGATTTCCAATGTCGTGTCAAAAATACCCTTTTTCCTCAACTCACCTGTTGTTTTTCGTTGAGGTTTTTTATTTTTTTCTCTGTTGCCTTAGAATTTTTTCTATCCTTCGCTTTGGCTGACATGTTAAAAAATTCAAGGTCCTTCATAGAAATTTTTTGATCTACCACTAAGGTCATATGCTCTGACATAATTTTTAAGTTATAAATAATCTCATCCAAAATTAGTTTTCTAGCCTAGATGAGTGACATATTACCCTTTAGATTTTTTTTCACCTCTATGATTTCGTTGTTTGTAATATTAAAGTTTTTATTGATTTTCTCTTCATTGCCTCTAGCTATCTCTAGCATCATCACCTTTTGTGTGAAATTATTTTTGGTATTTTTAAGATCAACCTACACCTTTTTACTTTGACCTCTGAAATTTGTAACTAAATGAGGATTTTGGTAAATTGTTCAGTGGGATTTTGTGGGTCTTCTCACATGATTACATCACAAATATGAGAATGAATTCTCTACTAGAACTCTACCACCTTTTTCTTGAGGACTACCACCTCACAATTTCTATATATTAGCTCCATGGCCAGGATTTCCTTTTTTCTCTCTACTTGGGCTAGTTCCTGGGATTGTACATGCTCATATGTAGGAATTTCTGGCTTTTTCCTCAGCTCCTAGATAATATATTGTGAGCCCTAAATAATGGCCTCCATAGAAGTTTTATCATATGGACTTACCCCTACTTTCATAATTAGTTATTAGTAGTTTTAATTCATCAAATGAAGAGCTCCTTAGACGGCCCTATCTTGCTTTACTCTGATGGCATATTTTTCTAACAATTTCTAATCTTTGCTTACATTTGCAGAAATTTTACTCAACTCACTATAGAAATTTTCTCCAACCTACCTATGCTAGTTTATTTTATCCTCTAAGAGGATTCTAACAATGTCTAGTGACATATCTAAACTCCTGAATTTTGGCCCTGATGGGGGTAACTGTGAGTTAGTATGATGTAAAGAGAATTAAATTTTGTTCCTTTCTAAGTCCATAGAATCTAGGATAATGGTATGATAAGGGACTGAGTGTGAATCTAGTTGTTGCAACATTTATTCTCTAACTCTTTTGTTTCTCTCCTCTATCATTTGTGCTTCTTTCCCTTTGAGACCTATTGTGGATTAACTTACCAAGGAGCCTAATATTACAACCTATGTAGAAATAAATGTTGTAATTTGTTGAGAGTATTCTAGGGATACCTAGAAGCTTGGTTGGTCCAAGCTCCTCTTGGTCAATCATGTCTCAATATCTTCTTCACATGGATCTTGGACCTTAATGTTATTATTGGATGGTGGTTCTTCCATTTATGTGCCCCCTGCCTCATCCACAAACTTCTTAGCATTTTCCTTTAAAGATGGTGTTTCAATCTCCAACTCTGTATTAATGGGCCAGGAATCTACATTATCTTTCCATTAAAGTTTAGGTATATACTCATTCTCATAAGCATAAGTGTTAATATCCTTTCTCCTTTTTGATATAACACCATGAGGATCATAGTGCCACACTTCTACCATTTCAAAATAAATTTCCTTCAACATGTCTTCTTCGCCTACTTAAAGGTCAGTCAGAAATTGACAACGAAAGGACTCTGAATTTCTTTCTAGGATGCGCTAGGTTTGCTAAAAGGATGAAGTGATTTTATAAACATTCAACCTTGCAAGATGAATTATATGAAAAAAAATTCATGGGGAATGAAAATATGTAAGTGGTATGGGGGACTTAACCATGTACCTTATCAATAATGGCCTCAGGTCATATCAATGTCCCACCTCGTTATCTTTGTTGAGATGCATGATTTATGTTTGCTCGGGCAGGATCCTGGGAGGGGGAATATTGTTTATAATTTTTTAGGAAATGGCCATATAAGTGGTAATGAATTGGGAGAAACCCTCATTATTTTTATTTTTCTTTAGGATACTCTCCTAATCAAATAAAAAATTTATCTGCTTTCCATACTCTATAATACTTAGGCCCAAGTATTTAAATTTATCTACATATGTGTACACAAAAATATCGTCCAACAAGGAATAATATCCGAAGTAATATGTAACAGGGAAATGGTTAAACTTTAATTTTGTATATTCTACGAGAAGCAAGAATATGTCAAAGACAATTTCTGGTTGGATCATTGTGTGTAGGAAACCTATGGAATCTTTGGTAGCATTCAAAATTTATTCTTCTCCAAGAAGAAAGAGAGTAACAATTATAATGGGATGTACTACTTCGGAAAACATGTAAATAGGGAATTTATCAGCAATGGGGAGGATTTTATTACAAGCTAATAGAATATTTGGAGGAAAGTTGTTTTTCACTGACTCAGGGCCCATTATAAGCATAGAAAAAGTAGCTTTAGTGAACCTCTCAAATTCATGAGAAATTGGGAATTTTGAATTAATTATGGCATGACAGCCATAATTTTCTCTCTATATGAGAATAAAAAATAATTATTTTCTTTAATATAATAATTTGCAATCAAAGAAACAATTTCAGGGAAATGGTAGACTATGGGAGAAATTTGGTGATATAACCCTAACTCTACGACCCAAAATATGTCTTCAATTTTTAAGTAATAGTCATATAGGTCGAAATGAAGGTCCCACAGGTGGTAAGATCATAACAAGTCATAGGTTTCAGATTTTGTGTTCATAAAAGCTCAGTATGAACCAAGGGTTTCGTCTCTCATGATTTGGAGTTTTTAGCTATTGGATTCTCCATTTTTATCATAAGAGAAATTTTTGAAAGGTGGGGAAATTACGAGTTATCTAGTGGCCTTAAGAAATAGGGCATATTGGTACCAGACGTTCTCTACATTAGATAATTGTTGAACAAGGTTGAGTGTATGAGGAGCGATAGAGGAATACCATTGGAATGAAATATATTTGAACTCCAATGGATAGCGTGTGACAAATTTATAGGGAAGGAACACTGTGTAGTGACATGTGAGGAGGGTAGAAAATGGTGAGATGTTTGGAAAGGACATGTGGATCCACCGGATTGGATGAGATGTGGAGGGGGAAATCCCTTGACCCTGCAAATATCAAACTCTCTTGTTGACATCGTTGACGTGTTGGCTCTTTGGTGGCAGGTGTGGTCCCGATACTCCAACGGTGTAATATCCCTCCATTTCTATAATATGTTTTTTATTAGACTCAATTACATTGGATAGTATGGCAGGAAAACCATGAAAAATATTATAATAATTATGTAAATGAATATTTATTAATAAATAAATAAATGGGATGTATGTACTTGGGAATGAGACACCTAGAAATGAGACATTTCACAAATAAAATCTCATTGTAAATGAGATTGGATAATTATTTCATGATAAAAATTCTTGATAAGCTTAGTGTATGGGACAGAAAAATCTATTAATTTGCTTAGCTAGAGATATATGCTAATATTGGATAAGAATAAAAACATTGCTGGAGAGAAAGGGAAGCTTTTATGGAAAATCCTAGGCAAGTGGATAAAAAGGTCCATAAAACGGGACGTCGCTAATGGAAACATTATCATGAGATAAGGGTATTAAATACTGGTTGATGGGATCAATAGGTGGTTTTTTATTTATGTCAAGCACTCTCAGCTCGTGGGGAACTAGAGGTACAAGTCATGGATGGGTGGTGAGTGCGCTCATTCAGTACAAGCTACGCCTGTGATTCTGGTTAGGAAATATTATTATATTTGTCCCTGAGAATAATTTTGAAATTATTTTTGATGCATATAAATTTTCTCATTCTTTTCCATACTCTTGAATTACACAATTTTTTTGATCCATATGGATTTTGTTATTAATTGTGATGCCTCGGAATGATAACACTCTCTATTTATCTGAAGGTAAGGGTTTAATGGTTATGATTAAGAGGAAAATTTAAATGTTATTAAGTATCTCATACAAAAGGAATAGAATATTGATCGTGTCGCACTATAAATAGTATATTTTATTGTTAGAAGTGTTGTATTACTATGTAATTGCTCCTTTCTTTCATGTGATTATAATGTTTTGGGTAATGGTTATTAAATAGGAAGTGGGATGTCATAAGCTATTGTTATTACTAGTGACTATAGAAAATTAAGATTTTCATAAGAAGCTGATAGGTATTGTAATGCTTCGTTCTTAGTATATAGTGATTAATATAATTTTAATGTTCTTACGTTATAGTGATTAAGAAGATGGTAATGTATGTAATATGGTACATCAGTAATTGCTATAAAGATTTGTTGATAACAAAATAGAAATTCAGAGGAAGTTCTTTATGTTCTCTTTAAAGCTAATTTGGTTTTGAATACAGTAATTTCCATGGGATTTACAGTGTGATTAGAGTTAAATATGTAACAACACAACAAGCTATGGGGAAATTTAGTCAAATCGAAATGGAGTAACATAATAGCTAAAGTAAGAGGATTAATTCCTCTCAGTGGTTGACTAAAAATATTTGTCAGGTTCATAAGAATACATTAATGAAATAAACGCCTCGTAGCCTCTAATAAATAGGCATCAAGTAATTAAATCTTCTATGATTTGGAATTATCCCAAAAATAGTGCAGGAATTCTTATTCAAAAATTGAATAAATATAGAGGTAAGAAGGTGTAACATAAGAATATATGGTTGGAGGCCCAAACAACCTATAAGGGTTAATATAAAGATAATATCATATATTTTAGCCATTTTTATCTATTTGAGATTGGTCTATATGGAAAAAATATGGTACGACTTATGGACTAAGTTAGTCTTGTAGATTTACTACTATTTAATTCAGACCCGACAACTCTAATTGTTGCATCTAATAAGTATGGAATGTAGGCAGAATAACATTGAGAGTATTTGGAAATCCTATCAGGGTTAAATAATGTAACTTAAAATTAAAAGACTCTTCATATTCTTTGTAAAATAGAATGATACAAAATGAAAAGCCAGATCCCAGTTAGAAGATAAGTGATGTATAAAATAAAATGATACACACAAAAGGGAAAAGACTAGGGACAGGTGAGGAACCAACAAACTGCAATGAAGCATGTAGAAAAATGAAATCGATATTCAGTGCAGAAAATAAATTATGTAAGAAATTTAAAAAGAAAGAGCAAGAAAAATACACTATTATATGATGAACCCATAATTCACGGCCTTATCATATTAAAATTCTAAACGTTAACTACCAGACGTAGCTAGGATAACTATTTCGAGAAATAAACACAAATTAATCGATATATAGTAGGAATCTCACCATGGTAACTATACATTCCACATGGGTGCATCAACAATACATATTACACAAAATTTTTATGAAGATAAAAGAAAGGATCATCAAGTAAATACAAATGCATAAAATAAAGTATATCTTAGACATAGAAGTATATATATATATATATATATATATATATATATATATACACCCATTCCAAAACAAAATATTGAAATAATATATCAAATGTATGTTACAGGTTATGCAATAGGAAGTAATAAAAAATTCCTCAAAAGATATGAAGTGTATCTAAATATTAGGTCCCAAATCAATAAAAAAACATGTTGTGGTATTTAATAAAATTTACACAGTGAACTATACGAAATAATCCTTCAGAAAAGAGATACTATATGTAGAGGGAGTCATTTGTCATTTGACTCCAGCCAATGACACCATATAAAAGAATATTTCCTGTATATACCCTCAATAACATTGTTAGTATTACTTCAGTTAAAGAGAAGTTCATCGACCTGGGAACACATAGGGAGGACAGCGTTATACTGCAATCCAAATGAAGGTGAGAGAAAGTTATGTAATAGAATAATGTTGCATACTTTATACCTATAAGCATCCATAAAACTCTCTGGAATTTCGATGCTCCCGCAATCGATTGGGGAAGAAACCAAGAACCTCATTTCAAGAACTTAAGAAAATCCCTATACCGAATACTTTGGAGCTAAAATAAAAACACACACACACACACACACATATATATATATATATATACTAATTCATACCATCATTGTGTAGGAAATTTTCTCTCATTAGGGGCATTTTAAGGTCTAAAATGGACCTCCTAAGGAAATAATAAAATAATAGCCAAACCAATGAAATAATATTTATGAATTTGCAATTCACATTTTGCACCAATATCCATGTAACCATGGTTAAATTCAATTCAAAATTTGTATCAAAATAGAATTAATGTATTGATGTGACTATAAATAAGAGTGATATTTTCAAGAAAAAATCATTATCATTGCAAAACTAATGCATTTGTCCTTTGTACTTAAATAACTTAAAATGAAATATAAATATAAATTCATAAATTATTAATTATATAATATACTATTAATTAAAGTTTATATTATTTAAATTATATAATAACATGTAATTAATATACTATATGAAAATAATATAATATAATATATGTAATATATTGTTTTATGTATGAATTTTATAGTACGTATTGAATTGATTTTATTTATAATATTGAAAAGACAATAATAATATTTTATTCAAAAAGTGCGAAATGACATTTATTATGAGTAATTTTCTTTATGACTTTAAAATTACTTATAGCACTACCATAGTTAACCATGACTTTTTATCCACCATTGAAAATGTGATAGTTAACTACCTTTAACTCAAACAATGTCACCTCAACCATTAGGGATGATGTCATCACCTAAAATTTGATTGGTTCTCATAAAGTGAATTTTGATTGTACATTTTCCTTAGGAGGCCCATTTTAGACCTCAAAATTACCCTAATGCATGAAGCCACTGAGGTAAGAAAGAGGTAAGGTTTTCATGAACCTAGACTCTATATTCAATATAAAACCTGAGAAGTTGTTCCACGTTGGCTCTACACACTTGTGGTATGGAAAGAGAGCTCTGAGGATGGGCAACCAACACTCTTCGATGCAAAATATTCGAACCATGCCAGAAAATTCTCTGCTAGAGAAAAACCAATAGACACTAACAATGTTGAAGAATGAAAGTTGAAATGAACCACCACATGGTTTTTGTACCCAAATGAGTAATGACTGTAGAGAAGACCACAAGTTTCCATGTGAAGAGTGGTGACATGGAAAAAGGTAAAAGGGACATGATATTTCCAACACCATATTGTCAGGCAGCGAGTATTAATGGCGTTTCGAATTAAAATATGGACACAAACATGACCACAAAAGGCACAATAGTTTTATGCAATCACAGAGGTTGATGTATGCGTGAAATATTATATGAACTCCCGGTCAGATATATATGTATTGATAATTGGTTGAATGGGTTGTATATTTTCGGCTTCTGGAGTAATCAACTGTGAATACTTTGGATGCCAAAGGAATCCAATACTATATCTAAAACCAATCATGAATTTCAACCGAAGTTTCTTAGAGTTTCGATTATGTTGACTACCTCAATGTGTTCACAAAGAACGGTAAACTAAATGAAAAATTATGTAGAGTATAAACCTTAAGAATGCATCAAGGGTATAGAAATATAAGATCAACACAAACACTTACTCTTGTGATCTATTATTAGAAATAGTTATCAAACTAATTAATGAGTGGGGTTAAGGGTTCTTAAAGAGGTAACTACCTTATTCGATAACCTTAACATTGGAAAACAACATAGGGTAAATAGAATTGGTAATGGAGTAAATAATTGTACAAAGAGTAGCATACTAGGAATATAAGGTAATGTTGTGATATATATATATTAAAAAAAAAAAATTGGAATGAGACAGGCAGGGTAATTGAATAAGGTCGGGAGCGAGGGTCGACCTCCCCAGAGTCGATCCTAGCCCTTGATCGTCCATGTCCCATACTGGACATTGACCATTTCGGGGGTTAGCGTCATATTATCTGTTGTCTTAGTTACCATGCCAGAATGTTTCCAAGACCAGGCAGCGTTAGGACAGGTGGGGATCCGCTCGATAATTATTCATTAGTTAGTTTCTTTACATACAATGTGGAGGTGTACCCTCATCAACTTTTATTTTACCTTCTACGCTTTTCATATGTTATCTTCATTTTCCCTCTCGGATATGCATCCGAGTTTTACTGTTGGGTCAACAACGCTGGCTCACTTACATTTTGACGCTCTATTTATGTGTCATCTGTGAGTTTTCTAGGGTTCTCCTGCGAGGGTACCATCTCTAGGATGACGTCATCCTGACCATTCACTCTCGACGCTTAACTTTGTTAACTCCTAACGTTCTACCGAGTGGACCCCGCCATGTGGCTTCGACCTATGGGCAATAGAATTGCTTTCTACTGCTAATGTATCAACCACATCTACCCAGGAGATTTGCATATAGGCTCCACCAACGTTTCCATAGAGTTTTGAACTTAAGTAAGCTTTGGCTATTTACCAAAGGCTCACCCAAATGTCCTTTTGCTCTGCAATCATTCATTTTTTCTCTCCAACTTTGACTAGCTCTATCTCATGATCAAAGAGTAGATTTTAAAACTTGTTCATATAACTACAAAGATCTTCGAGAGTTTCTTTTGGTTAAGTGGGTATAATGTAGTATTTGAGCTCATAATATTCCTATAAAATTTCTTCAAACTCTTATATTTTTTTCGTCGTTCCTCCTGATAATTTTCAAAATTTTCCTTCGATATTCCTTGACCTTTCTTTCAATTCTAATCTCATTTATCTTTTCTATATCAATCCCTCTATGCATACAAGAAAAAATCTCCTTTACTGTATGAATAAATAAGAACGGGGATGAGGGGGGAACAACATTAGCTCCAACTGGGGACAATGTCTTGATAGAAAGGCACTAAGAACTTGCACATTAGTGCCTTGAACTTGGGCATGGAGTTAAAATAAATATTCCATATAAAAAATTGAAAATGAAATAAATGGTCTAGTATTTACAATGGCTCACCGGTATTTAGAATGAGCGAGAATGAAATTATTCATTACTAATATTAGTGCTTTAGATACTTCCCATTCATAGGTAGCTCAAATACTTCACCATCAAGTTTCTCCAACAGAAATGTATTATTCCCTTGACATCATCTATCTTGGAAGGCCCAAACCATAGGGGATCAAATTTCCCATATTTTCCCTTGTCCTCTCTCCATACATTCCATCTGAACATGATATCGGTTAGGTAAAAGTGTCTATCTTTAGCTTTATATTCAAATAGTGATTTCATATTATCCTGGTATTTGATCACATTTTCAGTTACTTTCTCTCAACTTTCTTGGAATTCGACCAACCAGTTTATCATCCTAGTCAGAGGATTGGGATCCTCCTCAACGTACTGAAGTAGTGTATATATTAGCTTAACCTATTGATTGGGAAATAAGGTTTCCATTCTATATACCAATTCAAAAGGTGACTTTCCAGTGGACCTTTTAGTTGCCACCTTGTTTTCCCACAAAGAAAACTTACGTGGAGAATCCCAATTATTTTTAATTTTTGTAATAGTCTTCATCAAAATTCTCACCAGAGTTTTATTAGAAGACTATACCAACCCTTTCCCTTGGGGATAGTATAGTGACCGAGGATTATATTGTGTTTCTGAGATAATTTCATTAGCTTCGCGTATTTAAACACTTGATCATTATCTTCCACCAACATTCTTGGGAAAATAAATGTAGCAAATATATTTTCCTATAGGAATTTAATAACCACTAAATTTGTTGCATTTCAGGTTGGAATGGCTTCCATCCACTTTGTAATAATCAGTGGTTGTAAAGATCCACTTGTATTGTCTACTATAACGTGGTTCGATTTCCCCTATGATATCAAAACCCCATTTCCTAAATGGTTCATGCACAAAAACAAGGATTAACAGTAATGGTGCCAACTTCTTGTTCTAAGAAAAAAACTGACATTCTTTGCAACATCTGATCACCTTATATACATTAGAAAATAGGTTGGGCCTATAAAAACCAAGCTTCAAAATTTTATGTGTTTTAACTCTCCAACATAATGAACCCCACAGACATAGCCATGATATTCATTTGTGATTTCACTCATTTTTTCCTCTACTAAAAACAATATTAAAAAACCAATGGGATCCCTCGAGTATAGATGACCATTTATAATAACATATTTTTGGGCTTTTATCCTTAGAGCCTTATATTTTTCTCTATCAATATTTTATGGAAAACTAAGAAAGAAAAAATAACGAACAATATTTTCATACCAATTAGAAAAAAAATATTTATAAGAAATATTATTATCTTGTTGACTTGATTGTCCCTCTTCGACAATTGGATTTGTTTAATAAATTCCAGCCAATAAATTTATCTCCGTCCCTTGGTAACTAGCCTATGTCAAGATATTAGCTAATCCATGTCCTTTTATTAATTTGGTAGGCTTGACATCTAGGTCATATTCCTCAATCCTGGCTATCTATTTGTCTTTTTTTCCTTCATTCTCTCCTTATGTAAGGATGTACTTAACTGGAGCATAGGGAGTGCAAGATATTATCCTAGACTAATAAATATAGCTTCAGAAATATTTTAGGGCCTTAACCAAATTGTAAGCAGTTATTTTCTAAAATTTCATATTTCAGTTCAACATCCCTCAATATTTTACTAAAAAATGTAATCGGTTGTTCCTTCCCTTCATCATTTTTCTGCAACAAAACCATTTCCACAATGTTAGGATATGCAAAATAAAATATGAGAAATGGCCTTTGATAATTAGGGATATCCAAAACTGGGGCTTCTACAAAGGCCTTCCCAATTCTAGAGAATGATTCTCTAGCTTCAACAATCCACTTTACTTCCTTATATTTCTTTAGCATATCTATAATTTCCTTCACAATCTCATCATAATTAGGTACAAACTTCCTTAGGAAATCTATTATTCCTAGGAAAACTTCTATCTCATTTTTATTCCTCAGTAGGAGAATTTTATTTATTTCTTATACTATTTTGGGGCTAATTTTTACTCCGTCTTTTGTTAATATGTGTGCTAATATATTTACTTCACTAATATATAATTGAGAATTCTATGGATTTAGAGATAGACAAAACTTCCTGCACTTTTCAAAGGTTTGACAAAGAACATGTTTATATACGAAAAGAGCCCATCAATCTGTGGACAACTAGGATGGTCCCACCACCTTTTGGAAAATGTGATCCGACTTGGGGAGAGGATAGTTTTCTTTCCAAAGAAGACTTGTTCACATTTATGAAGTCAAAGTCCACACATAATTTGATATCTTTATTTTCTTCCCTGACGGGGACTAAATTCGCCACCCAATCAGAGCAACTTCTTAACTTTGTTTTCAATTAATGGAAGTAGTATAGGATTAATTTTCATGAGCTTTGTTTGTGGGGGCTTTATTTCCAATATTGAAGGTAATTTTATGTTGAATGATACATAGGATCAAAGTATTCCAAATCATCATAGGACCATGAAAAAACTTCAATATGCACTCTTGCACCCAAAAGATTGAGATATTTTTGTTTGTATTCCTTGAAGTCACATTTATCAAACTTAAAAATTTTAGTTCATAATTACGTGTCAATATTAGAGTCGGACATATCCTCCTCGTGTTCTTGTTTTGTAGATTGAACTACATCATCGCATTAAAAAATATTTCAAGTGGAACTGGCAGCAGAGAATTTTTTTTCCGTCATGCAAATTTTTTAGCGAGAAATCGATTCCTCCCATGCCTGCCTATTTCTCTTCCTCTACCTCTTCACCCTCTTGGTGTATCACTAAATTAGAAAATTTTCCAATTACCTTCATAAAAGGTTTTATCTAATCCACATCATATAAATGGAAAATAACATGTAAAGTTTTTTTATTGTCCAATTGTTCATGATATCCTGTGTATAAGTCTTCACCATTTTCAAAAACAATACACTAGAGGTGAATGTATCATTTTATAAAGTGTTTGGACGATGCATCAAAACATATTTGGATTCACTAATGTTCTCATGATCTACTTTGGATAAGAAACCTTAGGTTTTGGAAGTATGTAAATAATTAATTTGGTCCACCTTTGATAACCAATTAGATTTTATCTATTTTTTCTCATCAAACCAAGAAAGATATGGATATAATCCTTGTCAGAAAATAAATTTTTGTTCAATATGGGTATTTGGTTGCAAAAGGTCAATATTTAGTTATAGAAGCTTTTAATTTCTACTAGGGCAACAATGTTGTTATATATTTTAGTAGACATAGAGCATTATTTGTATTGATTGATTTTGATGATGGCCTCTTCTGACCAATGAATGATATTGTGAATTTTTTGATATTATATTACCAAGTATAGAAAGTTGTCCATAGAAATTTTGTGGGACCTTGAGTATTGAAAGATGGAATTTTCACTATCAAACATGTTTAAGTGAAATTGGGTTGCAAAAACTAAGGAGAAGAAATAAATTTCTAGTAGTTGTGAGTTTCTAGAGCTACTAAATGATTCTCAACCATGTCATTTGTGCTACAAGTATAATTATCGAGGAAAAATTAAGGTTTTTGATAAATTACCAAGAGAATATAAATAGAACAATAACTGTGGAAACCATTTGTATTGTCCAACTATTTAGTATATCATGTGTGAAAATATTTAACATTTTAGAAGACAATATATATAAGAGGTGAGGTTGCAAATGTATAGAATGCTTAGGTGATACATAAAAGACATGTTTGGGTTCATTAATCTACTTGATATATACTTTGGATTAGAAACCCTAGTTTTTCGGAGTGTGCAAAAATTTATTTGGTCTACCATTGAAAATGGTATATGTATTGTAACATTTTATAACCAATGATATATTTTTTTCCTCATCACACACACACAAACACACACGTGCTCTCTCTCTCTCTCTCTATCACACAATCACACACACACACACACACATTTCAATGAAGGGAAGATATGGTGATCATCCTCATTAGAAAAAAACTATACTAGTGGTGGTGATGATGAAGATGATGGTTATTATAATGATAATGAGGATAATGATTAAAATATGATGATGATTCTGGAAATGAAAATTATAGTAACACCATTCCATCACAAATTCCCTATATAGGGAAAATATTACCTGCATGTGAGAAAATTATCATTGATTAGAAAAATGATTGAGCTCATTATAAAATTAGAATTCACCTTAATTACCCATCCAAATATCCTCAACTTTAAATTTTATTGTAGGGTAGTTTAATATATTTGTATTAATTAATTCTTTAATTACATCTCACAAGTTATATTTGTGTGTATGCAAAATATATGACAATTTATACAGACAAAAATTATTTTAATTATGTCTCATCTAGTAACTTCATATCACTTCTAACCATTTTCAATTAACAGATGAAACTAACGATGGTAACTTTTATGTAACTAGTTTAGCTTGTTATTTCCAACCAACAAATCATAAATTTAACCAACAAACATTTTAATGGCATTCATTGCATCAAGTAATCACTATAGATACGAATATTCAAAATACCAGTTTAGATTATGAGTTCTAAAATACTAATTAAATGACTATTACAACCAACTAATTATGAATCATTGAAAATGGGACATAAAAATTTCCTTTATTTAAAGATGAATTACACATAGTGTAAATTATCTAGAAGTCTTCATTTATGTTATCGTCTACATCTATGTATTCAAATGCTTCCTTGCCAATCTTAATATGTGCTTTCAAATACATAATATTACTCTTCCTAAACCATTATGCTAAAGTAATATTGTGATCATCATGATATTCACCTTCATCATATTTTGTAACAATAAAATATATTTCTAGATGGAAAATATAGATGTTTGCATATTTATGTGGGGAGGATTATGAGATTGAGTTTATGGATATTTCTCCATAGTAGAGATGTTTGAATGTCAATGTTTTGAGTCTATAACAAGGCCCATCATTAGGGAAAAATACATTTTATATATCATCGATAACTTATTCTTCTATAAGATCATTTTACTTTGGAAATTGTTAATTGTCATTATGAATTTCTTATTTACTTTATCATTTTCTAAAGATACACATCTAGCCCTATGTTTCCATACCACTAGAGGAATCATGTATTCATTATCTAATTCAAAGTATTCTAGATGAACATATTCATCTTGAACGTCATTATTGATGTCAATTTGTTCTATGTTCCCTGATTCTTGAACTATATTTTGTTAGTTCATTACTTTTCCCTTATTGATCGAGGCTTCTTTGAATATGTTCCTTTATCTTGGATCATAATGAATGAAAATTATTGATTTTAGATCGAAAATATCTTGATAGAAAAAAAATCTACTTGTGAATAAGAAAAATGTATTAGGTATGTAGTGGTATCATTTTTTATTATAAATGAACATGTATATATCCACAATAAAAAATGAATTAAAAAAATACATATGACCATCACTTATTATATTTCATATATTATTTTAGTGAAAAAATACTTTCTCCCAATGAATTGCTAGAAGATAAGACTTATTTTACTATGGTAGGTATTTGGATGCATCTCCTCTTGTTTGGAGAAAGGTTATTTTAACGCATGTCCTCTTGTTCGGAGAAAGGTAATTATTCATTGTACCTCTTGAAATTTAAGCAAAAGACCCTAGTTTACTTATGATAAGCATAAATAGTTTTATAACTTACTCATACTATATGAATCCTTTTGATCTAATATAATTGTTGGGCATGTATCATATGATATAAAATATATCATTATAGCACCCTTCCCACATTTATGGTTATCAGGATAACTAGCACTAGCTTCATTGATCTGAACTTAGACAGGAACGCAACCGAATACATATATAACCATAAATACATATATGAAACATAAATAACACTTCATTTCATTAATATCAATGAATTGAAATATGCTTAACAACATAATGGAAATAAACTAGCTCGGGTGATGGTAGCCTATCTCTGAGAAGATATGTGTAGGCTACATTCCTCTAAAATATGTTACAATGAAGCTCGAAGGAATATTTATTATTGAGAAACAATGGAAAACCCTAAACATCCAAAAACATAACCTTAGGAGATGAAGCACCAAAATTATGGGCCTTGTTTGGGTAAATTGGTACATCAACTTCCTAGGGTCGTAACTTTGGCATATGATATTATTTTGACGCACACAATACCTACTTAGAAAGATATGTCTGAGGAATAAAATTTTAGAGTGGAAAAAATCAATAAAAGATTCATGAATTCCTCGGTTTTCCACAAAAAAAAATTTTAGGGCCTCAAAACTTCTTCGGAAGTTGAGGACCCGAAAAATGTCAAAATTAGTAAATTGTGCTACAACTAAGAAAATTGAAAAACTGAAACAAAAATTGATGGGCTACAAGTGGAATAGGTGTTTTGCCACCAACATCCACCTAGCTCAATCCTCCACCCTAAGGAAGAAATGGTCCCAATTGCGTTGAGTGTCTCAATGAGATCAAAAAACTTCTGCTGAACTTGGTCCCTGGTAAGCCACTTGCATTGGTGCGAGAGTTGGCTAGCTTTAACAACCTGATACATTTGGATATTCTACTAGAAATTCTTATTGATCTACGTGTCCATGATCGGATGAGTGGTGGATTGTTCAATGCAGTCTGGGTTTAACTCTGTTGGTGTGAGTTGTTCTACAATGTTGAATGTGTTTAGTAATGGTGGAAAGTATGGCCAAGGTGGTCCACATTGAACACTGGGTGAATTAAAAGGAATGGTGGGATTTTGAGCTCGAAAGAATTGTCCCTTATAACCTTGATGATGGTGTATGGCCCATATCATAGCAACTGAACCTTACGGTGGGGCATAGCGAGGCACTCCTTCTGCAAATGTATCCAAATTTTTTCGCCCACTTGGAAATTGTGTGGCACCTGATGTTTATCATCTCGTTTCTTGTACTTAGAATTATATTTGTACAATATGTCATGGAATTGCTAGTGGATGTGCTATATTCACTCAATATATTTGTTATCACTTTCTGTTTCAGACTGGACTTGGGTCAAAGCTACTTGAGTAGCTGCAAATGGTATGGCGACATCAATGGGACATATTGGTTGGAATCCAAACCCCACCTCAGAGGGGATGTGGCCAGTTGAGCTACGGAGAGATCTGTTCTAGTTGTGTTAGGGGAAGCTTTCGTCCCATCTGCAAGCATGCTTCAAGTTTTGTGTGCACATATTGTGCACGATCATCATATTGATGACCTCTTTTTGGCCATTAGTTTGGGGGTGTAAATCCATGGAATTACTAAGTTTAGTATCCAACATCAACTAGAGACTTGACCAAACTGTACTTAGGAACTTTTTGTCCCAATCTGAGATAATGGACTATGGGATCCCGAAGTGTACCCACACCTGTTCAAAGAAGATCTTAGCAATGGCTTATGTTGTGATACTATTCTTGCAGGGTGCCATAATGTCGATCTTAGATAGTTTATCGAAAACCACGAAAACATAATCATTTCCATTCTTAGTCAACGGGAGGCTCGACATGCAATCCATGGATATGGATTCCCAAGGTTGACTAGGAGTAGGAAGAGGAGTATATATGCCTTTCTTATTGATGGTCTATTTGGAAATGGTGCGATAAGTGCATGATCTAATGTAGTTCCCAACATCCCATCGAAGGTTCAGCCAACAAAAATACTTTAGTAGCAATACCACTATTTTCTCTACTTTGAAGTGTCAAACGACCCAGTTGTAGTGCGCCTCCCAAATCATATTGGCATGCTCACTTGAAGGAAAACAAAGGTGTCCTAGGTAACATAGTAGAGTATCCTCGAGGTGAAAATTTGGAAATTTATTTCCTTCTACGAGTGTCTAGTATGTGTTTCCAAATTTTGGATCATTCTTGTAAATATTTCGCCACTCTATAGCTTTATGCACAGAAGTGTGGAGCATAGTGGTCAATGCCATGACTAGTGGTCGACTAAGGTAGCCTGCAACATTATTGGTGTTTCCCTTCTTGTACTTAATGTTCAACTAAAATTTTTGCAGGTATGCGGACCATTTATGATGGTGATTGTTATCCAATTACCCCTATGTCTATATAGATTGCAAGTGTTGGTGGTCTATGTGGATGAGCATTTCCTTCCAATAATGTAAGTCTTCCATTTTCAGCAAGCCTGCACAATGGAATAAATCTCTTTTTCATAGGTGGGATACTTTCATTATATGTATGAAAGTGTCTCACTGGGATATGCCACTGGATGCCCCTCTGAATAATAATTGCACCAATAGCATAGTTTGAAGAATTTTCCTCCATCTAAAATGTTTTTTTCAGTTCTGGTAATGTGATTACTTTTGCAGAGTAGAGGCGATGCTTCGACTCGGGAAAAAAAAAATTCTTGGATTCAGAAAAAAATAATTTTCTTTCGTTGTGCCCTTGGTGACCTCACTCAAAGGCCGAGTGATATCATAGAACCCCAACACAAACCTTTTGTATAAATTCGTAAGACACAAAAAGCTACAGAGTTTTGTTAGAGTGGTTGGGTTTGGCCAATCATGAATGAATTGTATCTTTGTTGGGTCCCCATGCACACCCTCCTCATCAATGATGTACCCCAGATATTAAACCTGAGTCATACCAAAAGTTCATTTCTCCAAATTGGCACACAAATTTTGTTTTCGTAGAGGTTGGAGAACTTATTGAATATGATAAAGGTTCTCTTCCCAACTTTAGCTGAATATTGGGATGCCATCCAAATACACCACCACGAATGAGTTGTTGAAGGGTCTCAAGATGTTTTTTATGAGCCTCATGAAGGTTGCGGGGGTATTGTTCAACCTAAAATTCATGACCATCTATTCGAAAAGGCCCTCCTTCGATTTGCAGGTATTCTTCCATGCAATGGAGAGTTCGATTGCTACCTGGTGATACCCAGAATTCAAGTAAATCTTGTTGAAATATTTGGCCCCCTTAAGCTGGTCCAAATGGTCATAAATTAGTGGGATTGGATACCTATTCTAAACAATTATCTTGTCCAGTGGCTGATAGTCAATATAGAGTCTCAAGGTCCCATAATTCTTATGTACCAACATAATCAGGCTCCCACATGATGATGAGCTTGGCCTAATGTTTCCTTTCTGTAACAAATCCTGAATCTTCCTCTTGATTTCCTCATTCTCTAGGATAGAGTGTCGATATATCAGTCCATTGCAAAGAAATTTAACTGGGGTCAGATCAATGAGGTGCTTGACCTAATAGTGTATAGTTACCCCCGTGGGTGAGGTGAATATGTCTCTATAATCCTCCACGACCTTGTCCATCTATTGCTTCTGTGTGGAAGAGCCATGTCTAGAGGGCGTGGCAACAATATTCTTCTTCTTCGGAGGGAAAATCATAAGGAAAAAAAATTTTCGATCTGGGAAATGAGGTTACTTGTTAGGTCTGTATATTACTAGTGTACAACCTTATTTTTTTTAGTGTAGCCCCCTTATTGTTAGTTTTGTAGCCCTTGTAACCCCCATATTGTTATAATTGTGCCCTTATATTATTATTGTTAGGTCAGATAGGATTATATTGTGACCCCATGGAATCCAATATATAGAAAGGAGGTTTTTTCATTTGATCATCCAAGAATTTTTCATTTATGTAATGTAAAGGAGATTTCCCCTAGAAGTGGATTATTTCTAATGCATTGATCTCTCTTTTCTTCTATTTTTGGAGTTGGTTTCATAACATTTGGTATCAGAGACTTGGATTCTAGGGTTTTTCTACTTCAAACAAGTCATCGTGGAATTTTCGCTATAATATTTTTTCTATGAAGGTTTGGATGCTAAAAAAAAAACCCTTTTCAAATAAATCCTGAGGAACTTCATGTAAAAATTTCAGATCTTGGTTTACAATATGTTTGGAGATATGATCTGTGGAATGTAGGCTTTTTTCAGGCTCCCGAATTTCATCTAAAATAGGTGAACTTGGGAAAATCATCGTAAATCTCTCTCTCTCTCTTAGCATTGGATTGGAATTATTTAAAAATCAGATTAAAGAACATAGATTTTAGTTTTCTGTGTATAAATTTCAGAGCCAAAAGAGGCAACAATGACGTGTGGCATGTTATACAAGTTATCTTTACTGAAGAAAGCAATAATTAGGTCATTGTGGGAGATTGGGCATAAATTTTCCTTGAAGAATCCAAATCAGGTGAGACCTGTGGCATTCAAAATAATATTGAAAGGGATACTACAGGACCAAATTTTAGATATTGAATATATAAAAGCACATATATAATTTAGTTTCAATATTGAGCTCCTCAAAAGAAAGAAAAAGGTATGTAATTTTTTTTTTAATTGCATAAATCTTGTTTCAAAAATCAATTTGATGTGATTTCAAGAGCATATTGAAGCATATATATTAGTATTGGGTTCTAAAATCCCCCCTAAAAATAATTCGACACCCACTAAGCCCTTAAAAGGTTCTACTATGACTCATGAAAAGGAAGAAGGGCAACATGATATATCAAAATTACAAGAGCAAGTGCATCAAATTTCTCTCTCACAAAGAGAAACAAAAAATGAAATGGAAGGTTTGGAGAATGGCGTGGAATCTAAAATGGATGGTTTGAAGAAATGCATGGAAGCTAATATGGATGGTTTGAAGAAAGGAATTGAATCTAATATGGATGGTTTGAAGAAAGGCGTGGAAGCTAAGATGGATGGCATGGAAGCTAAGATGGATGAAATGGAAACTAACATGGAAGACATGAAGAATGATATAAAAACATACATGGGATGTTTGAAGGAAGGTTTGACAAATTTGATACAGGAAATGATTCCTAATGGCGAAAAGGTAGTACAGGAAACTCATGTTAATCGCGATTTCATAAACTCTAACGTTGGATGTAAGGCCCACCATATTCAAAAGATGGATATGGGGAAGTTTGATGGCAAGGATCCCGTAACATGGATACTAGAGATGGAGCAATATTTTTATCTCCATAATGTGCAAAACACACGAAAGGTATGCATTTAAACTTTACATTTAGAAAAAAATACATTTGTATGGTATCGATGGCTTTGCTCTCACAAAAAAATTGTCACTTGGTAAATTTTTATGGAGGAAATGATAGCAAATTATGAGGATATAAAGAGAAACACCTTCTTTATCCAATTGATAAATCTAAAACGAAAGTGTACAATGATGGAGCACATTGAGGACTTCCAAAAATTGAATATAATGGTAACTGATATTCCAGAGGAAAAGATGATTGATGTCTTCATAGGAAATTTTGAAGGATAACATCCAACATGAGGTATGCCTTTGGGAACCTGGTTCATTGGAGAAGTTAGTCAAGTTGGAAAGAAAAACTGAAAGTAAAATTATGGTGACAAGGAAGCCTACCACTCACATTTATAAAGATGGAAGTGTTTCTACTCCTAGAATTCCACAACCTACAAGATTGTCACCAAAACAATTGGAAGAAAAAATAGAAAAAGGGCTTTGCTATAGATGTGATAGAAAATACACTAAAGGTCATAAGTGTGCTAAGAAGAAATTATTTTACATAGATTGTGAAGAGGAGGAAGAAAATGAACAAGGAACTTAAAAAGAAGAGGATTTACACCAAGAACCAACCCTAGAGAATGAAGAAATGAGTCTGACCATATCCTGTAATGCATTGGTAGCAATTACAACTCCTCAAACTCTCAAGATAGAAGGACATATCAAGAGGAAAATGGTAATAGTGTTTATTGACTCAGGTAGTACCCATAATTTTATTAATTGTAAGGTAGCCAAGGAATTGAACTGCTTCCTATACCCAGCACCAGAATGTCAAGTGATGGTTGCAAATGGAGGAACTTTATATTGCTCTGGAAAATGTCATAATATCAAGCTAACCATGGCGAAATATGTATTGAATACTCCAATGCTTTCCATTCCAATGGGAGGTGTTGATATTGTACTAGCAGTACAATGGTTACAATATTTGGGGACAGTAGCTTTTAATTTTCGAGAAATTTTCTTGAAATTTTTTTCAAAAGGAAAATAAGTTGAATAATGAGGTATCACAGGGAAGCCGAGAAATATAATAAGCTCTAATGTTATGACAAATATTCTGAAGAAAGAACAACAAGGAATAATTTCACAATCATGCTCACTAAAAATCATCTATTTGTCCAGATCTCCAAACATTCTTGGACAATCATTCCAAGGTGTTTGAAACTCCCAAAGGAATCCCACCTATTCATGATCATGATAATTCTATTCATATAATTCTAGGAAGTGTTCCTCTGAACATCAGGCCTTAAACATATCCTTCTGTCCAAAAAAGAGAAATTAAACGTATGATTGCAAAAATGTTAGAGGTCAGTATAATTCATCTGAGTCAAAGTTCCTTCTCTACTCCAGTAGTATTGGTGCACATGAAAGATGTATCATGGCGGATATGTCCGGATTATAGGGAGCTGAATAAGCTCACTATTAAAGATAAATTTCCCATTCCCGTGATTGATGAATTACATGGAGAAATTTGTTTTACCAAGTTGGATCCTTTTTTAGGATATCATAAAATTAGAATGAATACTACAAATATTCTGAAAACAACATTTTGAACTCATGAGGGTCATTATGAATTTTTGGTCATGCCTTTTAGCCTTACCAATGCACCTTCTACATTTCAAGGGTTGATGAATTCCATTTTCAAACCCTTCCTTAGAAAATTTTTGTTAGTATTTTTTGATGATATACTAATCTATAGCAGGTCTTGGAAGGATCATGTTCAACATGTTGACAGGGTTCTCAAACTATTGGACGAGAAAAAATTATATGCGAAAACCTCCAAATGTTTCTTTGGAGTACAAGAGGTCGAATATCTGGGTCATATTGTATCTCACGAGGGTGTTAAGGTAGACCCTAAAAAAATTAAATCCATTAAGGAATGGAAACTTCCCACAACCATAAAGCAGTTTCGAGGATTTCTAGGGTTAGCACGGTATTATCGCAAGTTTTTTAAGAAATATGGGAGAATAGAAACACATCTAACAACATTATTGAAGAAAGATGCATTTTCATGAACTCCTAAAAAAAATAAGGTCTTTGAACATCATAAAGAGGCAATGTGCCCAACACCGGTCTTAGCTACACCAGACTTAAAACAAACCTTTATTGTGTAATGTGATGCCTTGGGAAATGGAATTAGTGTTGTTTTAAAGCAAGAAGGAACACCAATTTATTTTGAAAGTAATCTAATCAAAGGAAAGTATTTACAGGAAGCTATTTATGAGAAGGAAATGTTGGCAGTACTACATGCAGTAAATAAATGGTGACCTTACTTAATGGGAAGACACTTCAAGGTAAAAACTAATCATGATAGTCTTAAATACTTTTTGGAACAAATAATATCTTTAGAAGACCAGAAAAAATGGGTCACAAAGATGTTGGGTTATGACTTTGAAATCATCTACAAAAAAGGGAAGCTAAATGTTGTTGCAAATGCACTCTCAGGAAAGGATGAAGAGGTGGAAGCATTTCTTTGTGCCATTAATATTATCCAACCAGATTGGATAATCGAAGCAAGGGATGGATGGAAGAAGGATGAAGAAGTGTGGACACTCATTCAAAAGTTGTAGCAAGATCCTAGTACATATGATACGTTTAGTTGGAAAAGTTATTCCTTATGGTACAAAGATCACTTATATCTTTGGAAGAATTACCAACTAAAACAAAATATTCTTTTGGAATTTCACACTTCTCCCTTACGAGGACACTCAGGATTTTAAAAATTTAGCACAGGGTGAAGAAATAATTGTTTTGGGATGGCCTTAAATGTAATATTCAAAAGTTTGTGTTGGAATTTTTCGTTTTCCAGCAAAATAAAGTTGAGACAATTAAGACCCCGGGTCTTTTATAGCCTTTATCCATCCCAAGTCATCATTGGGAGGATATTTCAATGGATTTTATCATAGGTTTACCTAGTTCCAAAGGAAAGAGTGTATTCATGGTGGTAGTTGATAAAGTTACCAAGTATGCACACTTTTGTGCATTATCTCATCCATTTAAAGAAAGTACAGTTGTTACTGCAGTTATGGAAACAATTCAAAAGCTACATGGAAACCCAAATATTATTGTAAGCAACAAAGATCCCATTTTTAGAGGAAATTTTTGGTCGTTTTGTATTGATAACCAAACAAAATGGGTCAAGTGGTTACCTCTTGTTGAATGGTGGTATAACACTTCCTTCCATAGTACAGCAAAAATTACCCCATTTATGGCATTTTATGGATATCATCCACTGTCCATCACATCATCTTTAATAGAAACTCCCAAGTTTCAAGAAGTGAAATATCACATCGACCATCAACAACAAGTTCTCCAACTCTTAAAGGATAACCTGAATTTGTCACAAAATCGAATGAAAGAACAGGCATATCAACATCGCAGCAAAAGAATTTTTGAGGTAGGAGACTGGGTATTTTTACGGCTACAACCATATAAACAAATGTCCCTCAAGCAAGCTAATAAGGATAATAAATTATCACTGAATTAATATCGTCCTTACAAGGTGTTGCAAAAAATTGGTACTATGACATACAAATTTGATCTTCCTGCTTATTCTCAAGTGCATCCAGTTTAACATGTTTCATGCTTAAAGAAGGTTATAAGTGACAAACTTCCATTTCAAACAATATTGACAGAACTTGATGAGGAAGGAAAAATAATATTGGAACTTGAAGTAGTCATGGAAATAAGAACTTGACAGATACGAAATCGATCAATTTCAGAGTATCTCATCAAGTGGAGGAACTTAGCCACTGAAGATTCTACATCAAAGGACGAGAATCTTATACAGAAGCATCCCAAGCTACTCAAGTTTTGAGGACAACACCTTTTTGAAGGAGGGTGGCATGTTAGGTCCGTATATTACTAGTGTAGTCCCTTATTGTTATTAGTGTGGCCCCCTTATTGTTATTGTTGTACCCCTATAACCCCCAGATTGTATTATTTTTCCCTTACATTATTATTGTTAGGTCAAATAGGATTATATTGTGACTCCATGGAATCCTATATAAAGAAATAAGGTTTTTTCATTTGATCATCCAAGAATTGTTCATTTATGTAATGTAAAGGAGTTTTCCCCCTTGAAGTGGATTATTTATAAGGATTTGATCTCTCTTTTCTTCTATTTTTGGAGCTAGTTTCATAATATTACTACATTTCTTCATAGTGATCAAAGAGATGGTGGTAGGCAATGCTACCTCTGGTATCATGTAAAACTTATTTCCCAAAGTAATGATAATAGTGCAAGGCATAGAATCTTCTACAACATTTTGCTTCTACATGTATGTTTGGCTTCATAATACACCACAAATTCAAGAGGAGAAACATCACACATTACATCATCTGTGAAGGGCTTGATTTTGTAGGGAAGGCGATAGTGTTGGCTGACACAAATATCTCATCCTTGGTGAAGCCACCCGATGGTGTATGGTTGTGGGTGTGTTGTGGTAGGTATGCCTAGCCACTTCATGACCTCTACTGAAATGAGGTTATTTTAGTTTCTTCTGTCAATAATTAACTACAACGGACAACCCTTCACCCACATCTGGGAGTGCAAGAGGGGCTTCCACTCCTCTAGATCTTTGGGCTCATACTTTTGGATATTGGTGGTGACAATGATGGAACTGGGCTCCAAAATAAATATCTGATTCCCTTTTTCATTCCCCTTGTCGAGTTTTGACTTAGAGTCAAAGAATGCATCTGATTCAGAAGCCTTTAACTCATCCACCAATCACTTCTTGGCATGACACTCACTTGTGTTGTGAGTCGGGCTCTTATGGAACTCACACCAATTTCTCATTTCCTTCTTTTTCATCATGGTGCTTTTCTTTTCTTGCAGCTTTGGTGGGTTTTCTTGAGTCGCCCCACCTTGGATTTCTCCTTTGTTCTACAATTTGGGGTGCCTTTCCCTTGCTTCAGATTCTCGGATCCAAAGTCTCGCTTCTTCTGTTTAAATTTTTGCTCAAACTTGGTAGCATATCGATATGATGCACCAAGCAAGGAGATGTCGAAGAACTCCATTTCCTCTAGAATTTATTTGTACAAACAACTTCAGTACTTAAGCACAAGATGTTTCTCTTAATATTTGATATCCAATTTTTTTCGCAGGGTATGAAATATATTTGTAATATCATGCACATCTTGATCCCTTTGATGCCATAGCATATTCCATTTCATGTACTTGTCCTCATCACTCCCCACAGGGTAATATTTTTCCTTGGTGGCATGTCAGAAATAATTCCAAGTGGGTTATGTAGAAAATAGTGAGTGTTCTCTCTCGTCCCTTTGTTCACAGTAGGTTTCTCACTAGTCGTTGAGATGGGGGTTGGCTTTGAGGAGCACAAAAGAAATATTTTCCCTATTGGAAAAATCATGAACTGAAAAATATCCTTCAAAAAAATTTAACCATATATCTAAAACATCTACATCTATCTTTAATTCGAATATGGGAATTTCAAAGTTGACTTGTGGCTTGAATAAATTGGTGCCTCCAGAGAGACTGTCAGATGAATATGCATCGTTTGTGGGCATCCACTAAAGGATATTGGCAAAGTATTACATCATCACATTCCTATGTCAATCAAGGGATTCTTCGAGCAAAATTTTGAAAGGATCTCCTGCTCCCTCCTTTTTATTTTCTTCTTCCATGGGAGGGTGTCAAAGTTTGCAAGGTTGGTATTCGAAAGGTTCAACTAGTTCGATCGCTAGCTCCTTATACGTTGATCTCGTTGGGGACATGAAAAGAAAAATAGAGAAAGATCATACCTCTTTAATATCACTGATATGAGCTTAGATAGGAATGAAATATAATACAAACATAACCATAAATACATATATGAAATAAAAATAAAAATAACACTTCATTTCATTAATATCAAAGAACTGTTACATCATTACAAACAAAATATAAATAAACTAGCTCAAGCGATGGTAGCTTATCTCCTAGAAATTATTTGGTGACTACATGTCTCAGAATTGTGTTAAAATGAAGCTAGAAGTCCTATTTATTATGGAGAAACAATGGAAAATCCTAAACATGAAAACAAAACCCTAGGAGATGAAGCACCAAACCTATGGGCCCTGTTTAAGTAAATTGGTAGGTCAAATTCCCGAGGTTGTAACTTTGGCATACGATATCTGTTTGATGCACACAATACCTCGTTAGAAATATCTATCCAAGGAGTAAATATTTTGAGTGTCAAAAATCATTTAAACTATCATTTTATCTTCTTTTTTCCCAAAAAATATCGTTTAGGGCCTCAAAACGACTCTAGAATTTCAAGACCCGAAAAACTGTCAAAAAATTGTAAATTGTTCTACAATTAAGGAAACTGAAAAACTAGAGATAGTGGTGGGGCTCCAAGTGGAATAGGAGGGTGTCCACTAATATTCACCTGGATCATCGTCCTTTCACCTTGGGTCATAGTTTTCATGGTGCAAATGCACACACAGAGTAAGGGTTGAATTATTCTATGACATGCTACTATTCTTTAATTTTAGTTCTTAATATATAATGGTTCATACTTATTTTATTTAAAATATGACTCTATAAGCATTACAACCCCCTAAATTAGGGGAAGGGTCTCATGTTAAAAAAAAATTTATTCCAAAACCTTACCACGTGGACACATGGTGTAGTCCCACCTTGCCATTTTCACATAGTTGTCACATGGTTTTTATATTGAAAATTTTTGATTTTTTTCAAAGAGATACAATGACTTAAGCTATTAGGGTTTATTGGAATGAGGTAGGATACCCTCATTTTACCTTCTTTTTTCTCATTTTATTTTTTTTTCCGCTTTCTTCTTGCGACTACCGAGATATTTGTAGCAAAGGGGGAATCTTCGACCACTAAGTTAATTCCTCAAATGATTTTTAAGGTTTTGTCCTCTGATTGTTGTTGAATCACTCCAAGAAGCCTAGGTATTCTCTGTCTAGAGTGCGTACATGGAAATTTTGAGTAGGTTTTTTGACTGTCCAAGGTAAGAAGTGAGTTCACTATCAATCCTTTTTTTTCTTTTTGTGCCCTTCTGAATGTGCATGGTTGTTATTTTATAATTGATAATTTTATAATTCATGACAAGAATGGTGGACTCATTTCCATAAATTTTTCACATTAGGGTGCATATTAACTATAGGCTAGAGCAAATTATTTTCCATGGAAGGTATTCTCTAAGTGTGAAGGTCGAAATTTCTCCCTTGGTAACGAAGGATTTCCTTGTACTCTATTCAAGTGGTAGAGTTCTCTCTTAGTTTGATGGTTTTCTCAAACCTTAATTTAGATATTAAGGAATGAGTGCGATTTAAGGCCATTTGTGATAATGAACATCATGTGTTCCATGGTTAATTTCTTTTGGTAAATTTCCCCTCTACATCCCGTTATCACTAACTCTATACACAAGTTTGATTTCTATTTTTGACATTAGCTTCATAGTGATGTAGGGTAAATTTTAAGTAGTTGAGTATTGTTGATTTAAACTTGCGACTCCAACCTATGAACCTAATTAGGATTAGTTGCTTCTTGTTCCACCCATTAGGTATAATTTCCCTCTAAGAGTTATTTTCTTCCTACTCTTTTCTAGTATAACTCGAATATTATTAGTCTTCATTTATATAAGTCACAATAGATCTTTGATTTCTCATTTCCTAGAGATATTGCTAAGTATTGTCGCATATATTTGAATCCTTTCTCTTCCTCACAGATGGAACTAAGAGAGAGTGTGGACCCCTATCTTTGTTTCAGGTATTATGGTATTTTTATTACACCCTTGGTTATTTAAGATAGAGAAGTAACCTACGACTTGATATAGATGTCACATACGTTCTCTATTTACAAAGAAATAGAAATAATATTTTTCATATACTAGTAGAATTAGAATTATTATGTGTACATGTATGTAATAACTTAGGAAGGATTCTATGATGGTCTCGTTCAAATTCCCTTTCCAGTTTATAAAAGGCCCTTAACTTCGTTCAACACTTTTGATCCACAAGTTGGACATATTGCACAACGCTGGTCAAATCTTCAAGTTCTTTATTTATATTCTTAATGATCCCTATTCTATATTTGTTGTAATATCTTATAGAAATTTGAAAATAGTACTCATACATTGCCTACTATTCAGTTGTACGGCTTTTCACCCCTTCTCATTCTCATTTTCTTTTGTTATATAGCCTTCAAGATGATTGTTAGCCACTCGCTCCAAAGGATTGTACATAATCCATTCCTTTAATTTATTATGAAATTGATATATTTAGAATATCTACAGTTTGTATGGTGTTTTTTTTATTATAATATGCTTGTCGAGTTTAATTATTCGGGGCTACTCAAGTTCTTATAAATATGCATCTTTCTATGTTCTCATTTTTAATACTAGTAGATTCTAATTTTTGTATTATTAATTTAATTTATAAAGTGTTACTTGTAAGAGCTTAACATCTCTCATCTTGTTTTTTATCAATCCTATTTATTAAAACTACAAAATTCTGGCTACATCATTCCATAGTTTAAAAATTTGGCACTATGTGACTCATCCTGAAATGAATAGGCCATTATTTTCTTCTTTATATTTCCATGCATTGTAAGTTATAACTTTATAAACTACAAATTATTTACTATAACAAATCAAAATTATTTTATTTCATAATGACATTTTTTCCCTAGGTAAACCTGGGTTATCGGGTTAGGTCAACACTTATGGGATAATTTATAAAAATTTCCATGTATGGATATAACAAATATTTCAAATTCCAACAAAAGAGCCCCTTCCAATACATTTCCCACTGTTTAGTTTTGGGGATTTTCTAACCCTTTTGTCATTCTCATTTTATTTTTGTTATATATTTCATGAGTTGGTTGTTAGCCACTTACTCCAGAGGATTGTACTCAACATATTAATTTCTTCTTTTTTTTACGAAATTGATATATTTGGCATATCTATAATTTTTATTGTATTTTTGTATTATAATATTGTTGTATAGTTTAATTATCCAGCATTACTGAGGTTCTTGTGAATATGCATCTTTGTATATTATCATTTTTGGTACTAGTAAATTATGAATTTGGTATTCTTAATTTGATGTATACAGAGTTACTGGTAAGATCTTAACATCTCTCATCTTTTTTTTTTGTATTAGTCCTATTTCTTAAAAGTACATAATTTTGGGTACATCATTCCATAGTCTAAAAATGTAGCACTATGTGACTCATCCTCTAATGTATAATCCATAGTTTTCTTATTTTTATTTTCGCAATTCGAGACATCAATTTATATGCTATAATCTCTATATTATACCAAATCTAAACTTTTGTATTTCATATTTACATTTTCGGCCTAGAAAAACCTAGGTGATCGCATTAGGTCAAGACTTATGGTATAATTGATAACAATTTCTACGTATGGATATAGGAATTAGGAATTGTTCCAAATTCTACCATAACAGAAAGTTTCAAGAAACTTAATAAAATTTTTCTATCTATCAATTATATGTTTCAGAAAACTACATGAAAATTCACTCTTATACAAAATTATGATATATTTTCTTTTTAACCACAAAATAGAACTACTATGGCCTAGTGTCAAATTTTATCGATGAAAGTCCAATAATATTTACACATCATCCTCAATCACACACATCCTCATCCTCTTTATATCCTCTATTCATATTAATGTGCACCAATATCCAGTAATCCCATTAGGAATTTCTCACTATATACATCATATTTTACTAGTACTCATTAATTTCTCAGTTACATATACTCTAACATACCATTTACCTTATAATTAGTATGTATGATGATATTACTATATTTATATGGATGTTGTAAATTTACCTTAGAATAATGATATTCATAAAATATTTTTATCTAGTAATCACAACTATGAATTTTAGTTGATTTTATTAAATATGATGATATTATTAGTACTAGCTTGTTACTTTATATATGTGCTGAAAATTGCCAATGTTTTTTTATTAAGAATGATTATGTACAATGATATTACTATGTTTCGATTCATGTTTTGAATTTAACTTTGATTAATGATATCCATGATAGGTGTTTATTTGGTCTTAATATATGTATATTGAAAATTTTCAATGATTTTTTGATGGATAATTATTATATATGATGATACTATTATTTTTGGGATGGATGTTTTCAATTTCCATGAAATTCCATTACAAATGGTATGCTATAAATTTTAATTGTGATATATTATTTAATGATATTTGGAAATTGTAATATATTTTATTATGTAATTGAAATTAGTAAAATGAACCCATAAAATGGGTCATAAATCACTAGTAGAAAATGATGAAATTAGTGACTAGGTGACCCAAAAATTTAGTCAGTGCATTTATTTCAAGTGAATTACTACTAAATTTGAGCAATTTTAAGTGACCGAACTAAAAATAACTAAGTTAAACTACTAATTTTGTATAGGAATAAAATATACGACTAGATAATAAGTGACTAAACTAAAAATGACTAACTTAAATTACTAATTTAGTCTAGGAATAAAATATATGACTAGATAATAAGTGACTAAACTAAAAGCGACTAAATTAAATGACTAATATAGTCTAGGACTAAAATATATGAGTAGATAATAAGTGACAAAACTAATAATGATTAACGTAAATGACTATTGTAGTCAAAGAATAAAAATATGACAAAATAGCAAGTACAATAAGTATATGAATTAGTCATTTATGTTCGTAATTTTTAATTGTGTCACTCCAGAAATGAAAAATTCAATTTTCATACTGAAGTGTCACATTTCACTACAACGCTCTCTGAATCCATCTGCAGTGTTAAAATTTAGAGACAAAGGGGTCTTTGAATCCATCTACAATGTTAAAAAAATTAATACCCTTTTGTCTCTAAAGTTTAATACTAGAGGGTTGTTTCTAATGTCACCTTGGCAATGAATCCTCTCACTTTGGATTACGTATTGTATCTTTGGGATATCCCAAAGCACAAATTTATGGGTTCCTTTGTGTGACTAGATCACTAGCATTGAAAACCATTTTCCCCCTCATATACATTATGATACGTATAAAATGTACCCTCAAACATGGTTAATGTGCTCTTTATACACTTGTAAGCAACATATGTGATTTGAAAGCCTCCTAATTTATTCAGTGTATATATAAACACACACGATTCTTCTTAACGACTATCACCACCACCACATTTTCACCGTAATTTATTTTTTAACAATTAAATATACAAGTATACAAAAAATTAGAAGAGATGTGTATTAATCTAGAATAAAGACTTGAACATAGGGAAGTGGTCCGTTTTATCAATTAACATTTATTCATCCTGAATAAAATAATAAAATTAAATTAAACAGATCAAATAATTCCATCTAGTTATATGAAATTAACAATTTATAATTCCATCTAGTTATATGAAATTAATAATTTACAAGGTGCAAGGGATATAAATCTTCCACCATGCATGCTAGTATCTTAAGGTCCACTCTTCATGTTACAATGTCACTTATGATCTTTTCTTTCTCTTGTAATTGTCTAAGAATTTATTTCGATATCTCTATTATTTTAGTGTAGAGAGATTTTTTGACTTTGTGCTTAGTTTTTCTTAACAATATAGAAAATAAAAAGAATTATAAAAGCCAATAACAAAACATTGTTTTTTTAATTATCTTAGTTTAGAGAGAATTTTTTTGACTATTTGTTTAAATTTTCTTAACAACATAGAAAATGAAAAGAATTATAAAAGTCAATAAAAAATAGAAAAACTATTAAAAAAAAAATTTATATGCTTCATTCTAACAACCTATACCAACATTTTGTCAAAAAAAAGAACTAGAAAAATGAATAAAGAAAAGAAAGACAATTTAAAAGTCATGCAATGTATGAAATATTCCTTTTATTATAAGTTATAGAGTTCTCTTCAGTACCCCTTTGTCACAAAATTAAGAGTGCGCTCTAGCTCTCCCATTTTTCATCGAATTAAGAGTTTAGAGCACACTATTTATTTCCCTCTTTTTTTCAAGTGATCTCGATTTTGTTAAGTGATCTCTACTTAAAATTCCATCGTTTCGAAGTCTTCCTCGACTCTTGTAGGACCATAAGGTAATCATCTCAGACTCTGTCTTCCAGACCATAAGGTATTCATGTCCAATGTTTAATTAGACTTTGTCCTTCCAACCGTGAGGTATTCATGTCAAATGTTGAATCCCAAACACTAAATGCATTTTCTAGATTTTAATTAATCCGAAACCCTGAATGCATCTAGATTTCGATTAATCCCAAAGGCTGAATGCATTTGTGGGTATTTTGTAGTGGAACTAATGGCACAATTTCCTCCATTTAGAGTGGTTCAATTCTCACATTGAAGGGCATCTTGAGCATTTAGTGG